>JAHSUH010000001.1:2747500-3385000 GCA_025388415.1 Cynanchum wilfordii
CAACTTCTCTCAATTATTAATATATATATATCCTTTATATATATATATATATATATATATATAAAGGATAGATCTTTGTATAAAAGAAAATAATAATTATAAACATGTGATAAAGCAAATCAAGTATTAAGAAGATAGTTTTATAAACTAATTATCTAATTAAGTGATAATTTATGATTTTTTTTAATGATAATAATAATAATAAGAAGAAGAAAAAGACCCACAAATTAATGAGAAAGGAATCTTGCCCAAAAGTTTCCACGAAATGAGAAGATCTTTACATGCTCTTCAAAGGACATTCATAAAAAAAATACATCTTTTTTTTTTTTCCTTGATGATTTAAGCATCTCTTCATAATAATTAGATTAAATGTGTGTGACCTCTCCTTTTTCTTTTCTTTATTTTTCCTTTTAAGATGTTGATGTGGATTATATATAAATCTTTTGGAGTATGATGATATTAATTAATACTTGCAAATAAAAAATGAAATTGTGACAAAAAAGATTACTTAAGTATATATTAGCATCTATAAAAATATATATTTAAGACTATTTTTTTTTTTGTGATAAGGGGAATGGGGGTGTCGAACTCCCGCCCTAGAGACATGGAAAGTGTTTGGAGACAGCTTTGCTACCAAATAGGCCACAAACACTTGACAAAAATATATATTTAAGACATTCATTGAGAACTTTAAACATTATCAAGACATACTTGAGCTGGTAATTTTTTTTATAACTTAGATAAAGTTGCCTTAAAAAAAGAATTTATTTGACTTGTTTGAAAATTAGTTTAAATGTAAATATATATAAATATAAAATAATTTCTATAGAAAAAAAAAAGAAAGGATAGAAAGGAAATTATTCTTGTGTCATCAAATAAAGCCCAATATGCCGCATAAAAGGAATAATGAGTCGAGTGAGAAAGCACGCGCCCCACAGCAAAGTCCACTCTCCAAAACAATGGGCGTAGAAAGATACCATAGAAGGTAGCAGAAGGATCCAATGGTGGTGGAAACCGCCCGTTTGCGGAGACACGGAGCCGCAGTCGCCCAACACTTTGGAACCCTCCCACCACCACCATCCCCCATTACTCCCAAATATTCTAACCAAGGTTGTGTTCTTCACCCCCCACCTTAATTAACCATGGTTAGTTAGTTTAGCTTTTCTTTACCTCAATAATTCTTTTCTTGCTTTTCTCCACATCCCATGCACCTCTTCCCTTCCTATCGTCTATATAATCCCACATTTTCCCAACCCTTGAGGTCTCCCCCCACAACTAACTATTCAACTACTCTCTCTCTTCTGTTTTTCCCCCAATTTCTTCTTGATCAATTTTAGTTTCATCTGCTCTGCTCTCATTTGTTTTTTTCTTTCCTTTAAGATCCCTTTATTTGTTTTAGGGTCTGAGATCGATTGTATTTGATATAATTTTTCAGTTGAGATTTTGAGTTTGAAATTTTCATGTTCTGACTTCTGAGAGAAAGATGAGTTGCAATGGATGTCGAATACTAAGAAAAGGATGCAATGAGAATTGCATACTGAGACAGAGTTTACAGGGAATTGAAAGCCCTCAATCTCAAGCTAATGCTACTGTCTTCGTTGCTAAATTCTTTGGCCGTGCCGGCCTTATGTCGTTTCTCTCCTCTGTTCCTGAATCCCAACGTCCAGGTACACATTTTTTTTTTTTTTTTGTAACCTCTTGATCGATTCTGCGAATTAAATTGAATCTGAAAGCTTAAACCTATATATCTCTCTCTCTCTCTGTGTTTTTGATATGGGTTTTAACTGAGATAAGATCTCTGTTTGTTTTTTCAGCTTTGTTTCAGTCGCTATTATATGAAGCATGTGGGAGGACGGTGAACCCAGTTAATGGAGCAGTGGGTTTAATGTGGACAGGGAACTGGCAACTGTGTCAGGCGGCGGTTGACACGGTGCTCCGTGGAGGTGTGTTAAGACCGATGACTGACAAGGCTCCGCCCATCGATTCTGAAGACGCATCTGTAGCCGACAGCAGCGTGCATATATCGAGACTCAAAGATCTAATGGTCAATTCTAGGCCTAAAAGAAATGGTCTAGATGACACAGCGGGTCATCTCGGTGTCAACACGACGTCACCTTTCCCGGCAAGAATGACAACGGCCGGAGTGAGAGTGAAAAGGAGGGCTCCCTCCCCTGAGGAGCAGTCCGAGACAACAACCTCTGAGAGTTGTTTCGAATACAATTATCAGAATCATCTAGAAGATGGACAGGAAAAAAAACTCCTTAGATTATTTTTTTAAAGAACCAACCAACCAGCAAAAGGCCAATTGATATACCACAATTTTGCCCGGCTTTTGCTCTATTCCCGGTTCTGCTTTCCTAACTTTTTTTTTTTTTTTTTTTCCCTTTTTTTCAAGAGACTCCCCGGAGATTAAATTTTAACGGGGATCTTGGAAACGGTGTTTAACGAGCACTGGATTTCTCCGTTGTGTAATGTAATGAGGAAAAAGACATTCAGAGAGAAAGATGAGAGTTGCTCTTTTTTCCTTTTCTTGGTCACTCTGATCTGTGACTTTGAATAATAATAAACTCTGTAACAGTTTCAAATTCTATTTCATCTGTCTCTTGAAGCTTATTTATTAAATATAAATTCCAGAAAAACCCAGAACATCATTCATTGCAAGAAACTAGTAAATGGAGAATTTTATCCAAAGAATCAATCATTGCTAAATGATGATGCAATGCTATACAGTATAACAATTATTTGGTTATATTTTTTCATATTATTATTTTTACTTGTGTGGCGAATAGACCTTGGAAAAGAAAACAAGTGCAAATTGGACGGTCCAAAACATCAAAAAGCCGAATACAGTAAATGAGAATTGTTGTGCACCACTACTCAAATGTTTTGGGCAGATATTTTAGCACCAACATTGGTGACTGGTGAGGGACCTCAAATCTTTAGGTAATGTGTGGACCAAGAACTTGCTTATTGATGATTCTCCTTTTGGCCAAATCTTGCTTGATGGACGTTTCAATTGCAACTTGGATGCCGAATATTGACCATAATTCTTTTGTTTCGTTTCTTTCTTTCTTTCTTTCTGTAATAAATCTCAATCTCATATTTAAAATCTATGGAGATTTAATAACTTGGGTTTGAATTATTGATTGAGTCATCATCACCATCACAAAATGATAATGATAATGATAATAATTTTTAAAAGAATAATGGAAAGAGGAAGGGGATATATAATATAATGTAATAACCGCCAATAGATTTCTTTTTTTTTTTTTTTTTTTTTTTTGTTGAGTAGTTTATAAGGGAGACATGGGCAGCAGCAAAGCAGCTTGCATCTTTGCCAAACATATGTATATATTTATATATATATATATATATATATGTGATGATGGTGATGATGATGATGATTAGGAGGAGGAGTTTAAGTGCATGCACATGGCCTCTTTCCAGAAATAATATGCTTAAGAAAACCATAAACAATGGGTTTTGCCACCTTATGATGATAAGTTTGGTCTCCTAGTCTTCATTTTTTTATTATTAGTACCACAATTTATGGACTATTAAATTAATCTCACTACCCTTTCTCATAACCATTTCACATTAAAACACTTGTATAACATCCTTCTCCATTTCTGATAATATTTTCTGTAATACTTTTTTAATATGCATGCTATATATATATATATATATATATATATTGATTGATAAAGAAAAGAAGGGTGGTACAAAATGCAAAACTAGAGAGATGGAGCATAATTTGTTTCTTATTATGGCCTTTTAAAGAAGCAAACAGGCAGGGAGTCAATAGGAAGAAGAAAGTGGGTGAAGGCGACCGTCCATTTTTGCCTTGTTTGTTTTAATTCCTGATAAATGGGGGAGATGGGGAGATTGTGACTGTGGGCTCCAAAGATGATGTAATTTCTGCTGTTGTGCTTCGCTGCATATGCTTTTTTTTTTTTTTTTTTTTTTTTTTTTTGTTTTCAGTAGTGGGGATTGGGGAGTGGAGAGTGGGCCTTTTCTTCCTTGTTTTTTTTTTCCTCTTATGATAGGAGTGACTTGGACTGAGTCCCAATTCTTACATGGTGTTTGTTTACATAAGAGTGTGGAAGAAGGTCGAGAGTTCGACCTATTCAGAAAGCCGTAATTCTTACCGGTTGATTAAAAGAAAGCGCATTTCCAAAAGAAGACAATTAACATAGACTTAGACATGGATGCCCATGTCTCAAATCCCAGAATCCTAAGTTCTGGGAAATTGGAGCCTGTCCCTGCTTCAAACTTGACAAAGAAATATCAGTTTCTCCAGGAGCAATCCATTATTTGACTTCCAAACCAAAAAAAAAAAAAAAAAAAAAAATGATAAACCAACAATTTCAAAGGACTAAGTTGAGGAACAAGAAAAGAAATTGCAAGTTACCAAGAATCGGTAGAATCACAATTTGATCAGAATAATATATATACATCATGAGTTACACCAGTTTTCAAATCTTTCCTCCTGGGGAGATAAAAGATAGAAAACCAAAGTTCGTGTACATCTAATCAGTTACAATACCATTTTCCTCTAACTCTGCTTGTAAATAAACAATTATGTAGAACAGAGACTTTCAATATTTTCCCCTCCCAAAAACCACCAAAAAAGGGCAAAAAAAAAAAAAAAAAAAAAAAATTGGCCTATTGAGAAGAAAATAGCTATTATATAAACTAAGCCAGCTGTTCCATCCTCCTTATCACCTCCAAAGCCACCCTCAACCCCAAATGGCTGATGATATAGCTTCGGTATAATGTGTTAGCATTAGAGTTGAAGAAGAGTCACATAAGATCAGTTGTACAGGTAAAATGTCATGCTTTTGATACACGGTTATGTTGTAAAATGTGTGTTCTCAAACTACAGTCTGTAACCTGTTAATCGCACAAATCCATGCAACGAGAGCGTGTCAACAAGTGAATGACACATATTTTGACATGAAAAAGACTAATGTCGTGGCTGAACTTACCTGCATGGCTGCTATCATGGCCAGGAAATCTTTACATTGTTCGAGTAAAGCTCGTTCCTTTGCATTCATTTTTGCAAGCTCGATAACAAGAGAATTCACTTCATCCACCTGAAGAATGCGTCAAACAAATTTAGTTGCTAATATCATCTACTAATACAGCCTTTCAGCCCAAAATTCAAAACTGACATTATCTCCAGTTGTTTTCCTTGATCATGAGCATGGAACCAATCAAATGCACATATATATTAGCAGAAACTGGAAAATACAAAGCTCTATCAATTGCCCAACAACATGTAATTCCTGGCACTTGCTCACATGAAGCTTCGTCTATCCAAAATATATATATATATCTAAAATCAACAAATAGAGGATAGGAAACCACTGACACATGAATTGTAACACTAACAATTTCAATTATTAAGGACAAGATAGTTATGTAGGTAAATGTTCTTCAAATGTGTGCCTAATAATATATTCAATTTTGTAATAAGGGAATACTTCACAATTTGTTAAGCATACAGAATTAGGTTTAAGAAAGTTACCAAGATAATAAATCAAAAAACTCACACTCTAGCACCCAACTTAACAGCTATGGCACAGAAAATAGATCAACCAACATGTGAATATAAGAATACCTTTGGCAAAAGAGAACATATTGAGGACGCCATTGCTTGCATGACATCAACTGCTGAACCAATTGCTTCCTTCAAACTTTGGATATCAGCCTGTTGAAAAATTAATGTTTGAGTGGTTAAAATTAGTCTCTATTGTGCAACGTGTAGCATATCAACAGGATTTTGGAACTAATGTAGCAAAGTATTATTCTGGAACCAGACACATACAATTGCTCCTCCAACAACCGGAAGACGAAGAGTGCTAGCCTTCAAAGCTTCAATTGCTCCTAGCAAAGAAATTGAGTGGTCTTTATCGAAAGATGCCCAATTTTCTAAAGAAGATATCTACAAAAGAGAAAAGGAAAACTGATTTAGCAACAGATTTAGCCAGGAAATGGATGTAGTATTGACTAACATACAAACAAGAATTGAAATTTTTTTGCAAGACTTAAGCTACAACTACCGGACAATCTAAGTTTCACTTCTCAGCAAATGATTTTTTCCCCTTTTTGAATAAATAAAAGGCTCTGAAGACCAGCTACCAACCCCCTTTATTGTGTGCAAGTAGGGGAGTGCCAAGTAGCAAATCCAAATTAAACTTTAGTCCTCAAGAAGTCTATGCTTCCAGTTGGGGTCAAAGAAAGAAATGAAACTAATGATCTAAAATTCTACGTCTCTAGCAAACTTGAAGGCATTCGTATTGTAATATCTCGAATCAGGTCTAGATTATGTAAAGATTGATGAACTACCGCTAGAGACTTGAATTTGGCAAACATTATCCTATCCTATTTTACCAAGACAAATACATAAGAAAACAAACCTAATGAGATGAGATGTTTTTAGGTATCTGTAATGAAAACAGTTACCAATTTTGCAGAGGTGGTGAGATGTTTGAAATCAGTTCCAGGATTTAAAAAAGAGTGCAAAGGGATTTGGTTTGTCAATATGAAACCTCCAATAAAACCGAAGTAAACAATTGCAAATATTTAATATGTATCTAGATATTGATGTCCAAAATCCCTCAATATGGCACTCATATTAATGTCCAAATCATTGAGGGCAGACCAATGAATAACCCTATGCAGTTCATATAGAAGGCCTTTATAAGAGAAGAGTAAAGGGAAGAGTTATTTAGTATCTCTTACAGCTTTTCTACAGTAAGTATTTAGTATCTCTAAAACAATAGTATTTTAGTCTCTTGCAGCTTATTCCTTGAGTCCGCAGAATTAATTCACGGATAACTTCCCCATTTAAACATCAAGGACAACATACTTGCACAAAGCATTGACCCACTGACAAAAATGAGGAAATCAGTAATGGTAAAGCGCAAACAGTATGGGGCTTTTCTTCAAGATAATTGACAAGGTATTTTCTTTAGACACTTCGTGCAGAAACAAGCATCTATTATTAGCATCTCGTTATTACCTTTGATATTTACAAAACATTCAGCCTTTGAAATAAACAAACAAGAAAGAAACGAAAATTTGCTTAATTTAAAAAATAGTTATTAACAGCAGTTGTGCTTTACTTTAATATGCTCTACTTGCTTAGCATGTTTTCACCTAAGGGTTTATAAACATAAAATAAGATGAAAGAATAAATCTTACTTGTCCCCTGAGGATAGACGCTAGCTTTAATTTTTGTCTCAACAACTGTAGTTTGTGCCTTTTCTTTGTGACTGTATCACGTAGATCTGAGATTGTTATCCATGCATTCCACAGACTTTTCTGGAGAAAAAGGACAGTTTACATGAGAAAATTGCAAAAAATCACATAGACACATAAATCCTTTGCAGAGGGGAAAAAATAAGCATCATGATACAGACTTCAAAAAGATATCCAGAAAAGGAAAAAAAATAAATACTTGAAACAAGGTGATAAATAACCGTAAAAGAGATGAAAAAGGTAAACTTCAAAAAGTCATACAAGAACTAGCATAAGCATGCACCCACGTATAAATATGGACATTGAATAGCATAATGCTGATCTTCAGATTTTTTTTATAATATATTTAGATTCATGTTCCTCTTTCAAAACAGTTCATCCACAGCAGATGTAGCACTCAACTCAAGCAACTGGAAGATGTTGTTTAAGGCACTGCCAACCCAGATGGAGTCTTTGCACTTAAAAAAAAAAAATTCAAAAGTCAAAAAAAAGTTGCAAAAAACTCCAAAGGTACAGGTCATTTCAATATGAAAACGTTTTAGAAATGATTAAAAACATCATGGAAATAACAAGAGCCACAAGCAGTGATAATATGGTTTGAGACTCATAGGTTAACTTAGATGTTTCCCTTCCAAGCCAAAGTTCAACAATGAAGCTTAGATTCAACAATAAAGCTTAGAACTGCATAGCTCAGAACTTTAGCGGAAGAAAACCACAAATGTTAAAAAATGAGAAGTTAAAATATGAAAGAATATTAACTATGAAAAACTTCTTTCCAATCACAAGCAGTCTCTATCAAAAACTACATCCAACAAAAAGGGAAAGCTAAGGACTCGGGATGAGTAAAGGAGAAAAGATCAAGTGCAAGGTGGCCCTTGCCTATAATTTATATCCCAGAAAATACTTCCATTCCTATCAAACTTATGGACACTAATAAATCTTCCATGAGTAATATTAAGGTCTGTCCTAGCAGAATCTGAGAAACCAAGCTAAATGTAAGTATCTCACCAGAATACCATTATTCTCCCACAACTTATCAACCTAATATAGAAATGATGAGAAAATGGGTACTAGCTAAATTTCAGTTCTCTTTCCTTGCAAAAGCCGGACTTATGATTTCTAACATACTAATATTATTCTCTTTTATTCTTAAGGGGGAAATAACAAGAGTAAGCAATTTGAGAATCAAAAGCAGCAAAGCCACTACTTATACTTACCCCAAGACAAATATGTGAAAGATATGGTCACATATGGAATATGATAATATTATTTTTAATAACAAAAAATATATATAATAAGAAAGAATATCCAACCTCTGCACTGTGCTTCTGCACTAATAATGTTGCTTCACTCCTTGCATTCACAAAGCGCCATTGCAAATGCCTATTATATAGAAGTCTCAAAATATGAGCATCAAGAATTCTGTTTTCCCCAACTTTCCCTCTCCGGACATCAACAGCAAAACTAAGAACTGAAGGTGTCTCACTAACACTATTATTAATGGTGCTAACAGCATTTCTGATTCGAGATGGGCTAGGGAATCCTCTTGAAGGAGATGATCCAATTGATGCCGCAAGCTTACTAGGAGAAGCAGCCCTAATGGCCCCTCGAATAGGTGATGACATAGACCGCGGTGAAGATAATGGACCATCACTGGAGAACCTTTTCAACTTTTGGGGCGCAATCAATTTTGAGCTAGGACTTGTCGACAAAGGTGACCCTGGATCTTGCAATCTCCTTAGCCTACTGTTTGTTTCTTGCCAAAACCTAGCCGAAACAACAATACCCCGAGGTCCATTTTTCGCACGTGAATTCCCAACACATTCTTGCACTCCAGAAGTACTCCCAGAGGAAACACTATCTGAATCAGATGCAGTAAGATCAGATGGCAAAGATGACTCATTGTTCTGTGAATTTCCGTCTTGGACATGGTTAACGGGCTTCAAAAGGTCAGCATGGCCAAAATCAAGACTCAATCTACCATCAAGGGAAGCCCGTCTCTCATCAATCATAGATTGCTGCAATGCCCGAATGACATTTCCAGATCCAACGAGCTTACTTCTATCCCCACCACTGCAATCCAAGCTTCTGGACAAAGGATTCATCTGTCTTGTCCTCCCAGGCCACCTATGTTGATCAATGGGCTTAGAATTCTCCACTTGATCTCCGCCTCCATCTCCCTTCCCTCTAAGAGGGGTACCGCTTCTCCTCCGTTCTGGCGTACCCTTTCTCACACTACTCAAATTAGGTGAAGGTGGGGCCACCTTGGTCTTACTAATTGGGAGTGAAAAGGCTTCACCTTGGAAGGAAACTGATAAACTTCTCGTAGCAGTGACAAGCAGCTTTGTAGCTGCTGAGGTTTCAGTGGCATTGCCAAGCTTGGCATCAAGATCAGGTGCTAAGGGCCTAGCAGCAGGCACAGGCCGCCTCCGGTCCACAGATACAGCCCTTTTAGGCAGTAAAGCTGGGGAATTAGACACTGTACTCGAGTTCCTCGAAACCAAAGGAGATGGGAATCTTCTTGAAGAAGAAGAGGAAGAAGATACGGAGGAAGAATTTGAAGTAGAAGTGGAAGGTGAAGGGGACATGTATCTGGAAGAGACAACTCTTGATTTGGGTCTTTTGGGGTTAGTAATTCCATTGTTGTCCTTCTCAGAAGGCAACAATGGGGGTCTTCTAGGGTTAATTTGAGGTTCATCTGCAGAGGTTGTTTTAGGATTTTGTGGGTTTGTTGAAGCGGCTCCGGAAACAGCAGCCACCATCATCACCAGCACAGAGACACACACAAACACACATACACATACACATACACACAGACTTGAAGAAGACCCCGGAAATTCACCTCTCACATTGTGCTTTTACAGCAAAATAAACTTACACAGAAGCATCTTTAGTGTCCCCTGCTCCAAAGCCACCAAGAAAATCAAGAAATCCCACTATAACTCAAAATCCCACAATGAATCCTCGAAAGATTCCACATTTCTCAAGAAAACACAAACAATTGTAGATAAAAAATTTCCCAGGATATGCTAATTTAGACCAACAAAGTAGGAGAAGAAAAGGGAAAAAAAAAAAGTGATGATTTTTCAGGCAAGAACAGTGTACAGAGAGTGAAGGAAGAGAAGACAGACACAGAGAGAGAGAGAGAAAAGGAGGAGTTAGAGAGAGAGTTGGTGAAGGGTGAGATTTGAGGGTATAGAGAAATGGTGCAAAGAGTGGGGGTTTTTTTTTTTTTCTTTTGGTGGGTTTGGGGTTTTGTGAATCTTTGGAGAGACGTTACGCTAACCAAAATCACATTTATACTTCTAATTATTTTCTAATCATAAATTCTTTTTTAAAAAAAAAAAAAAAAAAAATCTTAATTCTTTGAACTTTTGTGCTTCCATAAATTTCCTAATTTAAGACCATCAAATATTTTAGTTTCACTTCTCACTTTTCATACAAGCTTCATACTTTCATACTAATAATATCAAAAAAAAAAAAAATGCAAGTATTATATCCATCATCTGTTCATAACAAAGGTAATAATAATATAAAAACAGTCATCTAAATAAAGAAATCCTAACCTTTACAAGAAGACATTAATTCTTGAATCAAACCAACCTAGTAAAGATGAAAACTTGTCTTTGATTTTTGTGGGAGTAAAAGTAGGGAGTGTTCTTCCTTGCTAGTCACAAAAACTCTTCCGAGGAAGATGTAAGAAAAGAAAAGGACAAAGTTATGGATTAAATAGGCAGGGCAGTGGCCTAGCTAGCCAGTTCTTGGTTTGCTAAACAAGAAATTTGTCCCAATTCCAATTCTAAAGTTTAATGAAGGGCAAGAATCTCTAGCTTTGGACTTGAGTTACAGATTCTTGGACTCCAAGGTTCAGTAGCCACTAAATTCTAATGGATTGATTGATATTCACTTTGTTCCTCAGAATCTTTTCTTTTGGGTAAGGAAGACTTGGAGACATACATATACGTTACTTGTTGATATTTTTTTTTTTTTTTTAAAGTTTTATTATTGTTCAAACTCGAGAAATTAACATTAGTTATGCTATATTTTAGCATTTTAAGACAAAAAAATATTTGATCATAGGTAAAATCGAATACTAATTATACATATATGTAAATTTTGCAGGCATGTTTCAGTTAAAAATTTGGGGTGGTTGATGCTTAATGTTCAAAGAACAAACCTTTAAAGAAAAAAGAAGGAACGTTGAACACGAGCAAACCTTCCCCCAAGTTGAGTGTCAAATCTGTTTGTTCAAGTTGCTTTATAAGGCTAGGATGTCTCTATCAGTAAACCATTCTATATTTTCTTCTTCTTCTTGCCTACTTTTGACAATCAAAAATATATATATATATATATATATATATATTATACTATGTATGTACTGTTGAAACCTATATTGTAATATTGTTTTGTAGAAATCTAGGAATAGAGCTGGAAATATGATGAAAACAAGAATGATCAGCAATGGGAGGAAATTAATGACAACAGCCTTGCCTTGTAAAATTTGCAAAGCTATCTCCTACACAAAAACAAAAGACTTGGGAAGATTCTTCCCTAAATATTATGTAAAAGAAAGAAAAAGCAAAAGCTAAGATATAAGCAATTTTGGCTTTATTTCCTGGTTTTGTATAGGATGCACCGTCCCATTCAGTGTCTATCCTTCTTTCTCTCTCTCTCTCTCTCTAAACATATATATAATATATATATATATATATATATATATATATATATATATCCCTTGCTTTTGACGCATGCATATTCTTCTTTTCTTTCCCTTGTGCTCTCCTTACCTGCCTAGAGTTTGTTTGCCTACTCATTTTGCATTGCACTTCTTAGTTGTACACAAAGTTTAGTGGTGTACAATTTGTATTTTTCTATTCAAAAAAAAAAAAAAAAATACTTTAGAGTGACTCTTTTATATTATTCAATTTGATGCTTAAAGCCTTTTTATTACATAACTAACAAAATCATCAATTTAATATTTCTTGTTTTTCTTCAATTTTGACCATACCAAATTACATGTTGAATAGACATGTGCCAAAATCAATTTTATGTGGACAATTAGTTAATACACAATAAGGTATGTCAAATTTCGGTGTCATACCTACCAATTTACACCAAATATTTGAATCAACCTGTTTTTTTTTTTTTTTTTTAAATAATTAAATCAAATTTTTATAATTAATTTTCTAATTTAAACATTAACTCATTTATAGAAACAATTTTATTGAAATAAATTAATGATGGTGATATATATATAATATTATTATATTGAATTTAAACACGTTCTTGGCATATAAAATTGTCCATTTGCACACATAAACCTAACTTCCTTTTACAACTAACTAAGGTTGGCCAACGGATGTTATCAACAAAAAAAAAACCCCATACCACTTGAGATTAGCAGACAAAGAGTTGCATTCTTCCCCTATTATAAGTTACGTTCTCGATTTCACCAAAGAAATTTCTTTGAACTGTTGAGAATATATATATATATATTTATCGTTAATTCTAATAATTTTCTAATATATCTTTTACTCTATTCGCTAATATATTATACTAATGAACTGCAAGATCCTCAAACATATTAGTACCATGTCCAATGAGTCCCAAGATACTAAAACAAGAATGGCTCAATATTGTACGTAGGTGTACAAGTATATATGGTAGGTTGTAAAGATATATCACTGTCAGAATTCTGTGTGTGTGTATATAAATATGATTAAATGGCTATATATATATATATATATATATGTATGTATGTTCTTCTTCTTTCATATTAATTTCCTGTGGAGTGAGTTATGGTGACCCGTGACCATTCTTCATTATTCTATAAACTTACTAGTATTTAATTTGGATGTAAGAATATGACCACTTTCATACCCCCCCCCACCCCACTCTACACACACAAGGGAAAAAAGAAAGAGTTAATTTGAACTGGATGTAATAACTACTACTTAGACTTTAAACTGACCAGCAGAGCATCAACAGTGAGTCATAAACTAATTTTGATGTGCCCTTAAAATTTCAAAGAATGATTAGTAGAAATCAAATAAAACTAATCATATAAGCTTCTACACATTTTTGGCATCAAGGATGAATAACTATATATATATATATATATATATATATATATATATATATATATATATATATATATACATGAATCAAAATGAATTATGAATAATATAAAAGATGTCGATTAAGAAAAAGGGTTGTCAAAACAAGGGGTCAAGAAATTGAGCATGGTCGAGGAAATTCTATATGGCTTGGGAGTGAGGGCTGAAGGAAGATACAAAAATCGGTTTGTGTGTTTTTTTGATACTGAATCAAAACATGCACCAGACAGAGGCAGCACATCCATACTTCTCCAAATTTTAGAAACATGCATATAATGCACGTGTGTGCTCACTGACATTTTTTGTATATGTCTAATCCAAGAAGAAACAAATTCAATTCTCATTTTTTTCTTTTCTTGTTAGAGATTATCGTTTAATATAGGGACTTTCTTCAAGTAAAAGTCTAATATGAATTAATTAGATTAGTGATTCATGATCTATTAAAAAAAATTACACCAATTTGGAGAATCTTGATATTGTAACACTAAAATATGTAAAATAATTTTGTAAATTTTAGGGAGACCAAAAGGAAGGGAGAGATTTAGGTACAAGGTACAATTAAGGGGAAAAAAAATAAAATTAAAGAAGCTATACACAATGTGACAAAGACTTTGGATTCTTTGGGCAGAGGGGAAAATGGTATATTAGCTAAGAGAGGTGCGTGTGTGTGATGAATCATAGAGAGGTTCTTGGGAGACATAACAATGACAAAACTGACAATCACCGGCAATCACCAAAAATAAATGAAGATCCTTGTTCCTAGCTGACTCATGCAATGGACAAAGTTTTTACTAATTTTTTATTTTTAACATACATAATCTTCAAATTAGTAATACTAATTATTGATCATTTACAAGACTTAAACATGAGTTTGTTGATTCAATAATAGTTATATTCCTAAAAAGAGGTATATCATGATCTAAAGTGGGTTACCAGTGAAAAGAAAATATTAAAAAAAATTATAGAAGGTTGAGATACTTAAAGTACACTCTTTGGTACAATTAGTAGTTTATAAGTAAGTAAAAATACTACCCACCTGGCCTGATGATTTGTTAAACATGAATTAGTTAGCTTTAGCCTTCTTTTAAAGTGATCCATATCTATCTCTCTATCCCTTTTGATGATAGTTTTCCATAATTGCAACCTCATCATCAAGCATTATCAACTAGATTGTCATAGCTTCATATAGACAATGACCTTTTTTTTTTTTCCTGTCAAATTCATTTCACATTTTTTAAAAAGTTTTAGTTTATTCATTGGGAAAAGACCAAACACAATTTATATTTTTTAATGATTGAAAGAAATTATATCTGCAATTCTACAAAAATACAAATGAGATACTTTTAAATTTAGTGAGTTAAAATAATGATATAAAAATCCTTCTAGAAACTTAAATTATTGGATCAGTATCCAGTACATTAATTGATGATAGAAATTTGTCAAGAGTTGATTTAACACAGAATAATCTTTGGTTTAAAAAGAACATAGTAATTAGAAGACCATCAGACATCTTTCACCTATTCATTAAGTGTATCATTTCTAGGAAAACCTTGTGCCCTTGGAATTAAAAAAAAAAAAATTCCAGAAGGCATTGCCATCAGAAGGTACAAGTCATGGTTGTCAGCGGAGCACCATGAAAACCTAAAAGAATAGAATCAATCCAAAATACAGTTTATAATATGGAATAAGCTAAGTGAACAAAATCTTTATAATGTAACTGTTAAGTAGTGGAAATTTCTTTTTAAGCCGCATAATAATACAGTTTCACTAACATTTGCAAAATTGTTTTCACAAACATCAAGAATTTAACAAATTCCAACTCCAGATAACACTAAATATTACTCCACAAGTAAACAAAATCATCCCTTTCTTCAGAAAAGGTGCCAATTCAACTCTTCAGCGGTACTGCAAAGATCAAATTACAAATATGTCAAAAATATTTCTAATGACACAAGTTCTCCAAAACTGTAGCAGACACAAGGGTATCATTTTAAAATGCAGGATCAATCAATTGCAAATGTGAATTTTCAAAGTTGGACACACCCAGTACTCAGTTGCCAGAAGTAATCATATCCTTACCTTAATGAACCCAATCTGTTTGGCATTGCTGTGGAAGCACTGTCTGCAGCACATTAGTCCATACTTTCTAATTATGCCATGCGAGTTACCACAAACCCGGCTGTCATATACAAAAACATGTCAATGACATTATTCAACATTTCAAAACAACTTCAAAACAAAAATAGTACTACCCTTGTAAAAATGATCAAGGTTTTACTGATACCATGAGTATCAACATAACGTATCCAAATTTACAGGCTAGGGCTTCTGTGAATTCAAATTTGAACCAGATCGTAAGTTGAACTAAGAGTAGAAAGAGTCCATAAAAGAGGAACGTAAAAACAGAAACTCTCCAGAAAATAAATCTCATACTAAAACCAAAGAGAAAAATAGATTCATCAACATCACGTAACTTATAAGTTGATTAACATATACCACCAACCCTCCACTGGGAAACAACAATTTTCATTCTAATCATTAGACCGACATATTTAAAAATGCTACGTATAATTCAGTCTTCAAAACTTGATAAAAAAATCACAAACAACGAATCAAGGAAATTGGAAACATGGCTATGGTAAAGAAAACTATGATATCTTCTCTACACCATCAATGATAGGTAAATGAACTACAGTTTCACTCGCAGGAATTTCATATGAATCAGTACATAATAAAACGTTTTTACAGTTCATCGATCAAATTACGACAAAATAACACGAAAATTTTATTTCCAGAAAAACTTATTTTTTTATTTCTTAGGGTAAATAAAAAGTACACAATTAGAAAAATCCTAGCAAGCTGCAAAACCTCCAAAACCATTTTCCAACTAACTGACCTACATATTAAGATTTAAAAAGTTAACCAATATATGATTTCTCCAAAAAAAAAAAAAAAAAAACAAAAATCTCTAAGACATTTGAATCAAAATAAAGAAATTATTTTACCAAGCGCGAGAGCCAGGGCCATAAGTTTTGGGGTGAGCGTTCCAGATGTTGTGGTGACCCATTGTCGTTTCGCTGAAGAAACGATCAGCTACAAAAATTTGCCCCCCAAAACTGCGTTCAAAGACTGATCTAGGAGTTTCTGAGGGTATAAGGGTATTTATAGTGCTGAAACCAAAATCCCTAGGTCACGGCAAATTATGGGATTTAAATTTCAATTCAGCCCCTCTAAATGTTGAAATATCTCAGTTGAACCCTATTATATATATTTTTCTCTCAAAAATCATAAATTTATTTTAATTTTGAAAATTTAAATGCAAATATATTCAAATTAAATATTAAACTTTATTTCTGGATAATTGATTCAATTATCAACATAAAAATATTATTAAGCTTCCCTAAACCCAGCTTAAATACAGAGCTCATCTGTTGGTCCTCGACAGCTGAATCGCGCATCAATGGCCTCCGATGCTTCATCTTCGTTCTTTCCGTCCACAGGAGGAGATGATGACGTCGATCATCTTTCTCTCTACGGGTCTGAATCAGGTTGGGTGGAAGCCCTAACGCACTGCGATCACCTCGGTTCGTTATCCTCCGATCTTGTCCATATTCCAACCCCTGATACCCCTTGCTTCAGGTCTGTCTTTCAGAAAATTCGTAATCTCATTTCCGTTCTTTCTCGCAATTAATGAAATCTGATTAAGCAACATACTTTAATCTTGTTTTCGTGAAGCTGCCAAAATCCTTCTGAGAATTGGCTATGCCTAAGCTGTAAAGATGTCCTCTGTAGCCGTTTTGTGAATAAGCACATGCTTGAGCATTACCGGCAGAAAAACCACTGCTTAGCACTGAGCTTCAGGTACATTTTTGCACTCACTTTTCTATCAAATTTATTTCAGCAGAGGATAAAGCTAATGCTAGCATTTTAGTGACTAGTATTCAAATTATTGTATAGTTCTTTTATATATGAACTTGAAACAGCGACCTGTCAGTCTGGTGTTTCCGCTGTGAAGCATATTTGGATGCTCAAGTAATCTCAGAATTACGGCCAGTCTATGAAACTGCCTACATCCTGAAATTTGGTGAAGCACCGCCTGTCCGTACAGTTGATAATGTTTTGCAACATGGAGGAGCTGAAGCACAAGGGAATGGTTCAACTTCAAGTTCAAGCTCAAAACACCAATCTTGATCTTTTGTTTAACCTAGAATGATTAGAATTTTCTGAGGAAGAAAAAGATATATATTAGTGTACTCTGGTAACTTTACAGTCCATGTTATTGACTTGGATGTTTATCTCCTCTTGAGTTAGTAGTCTCTACATGTTGAAGAATTCCCATTTCAATCTGCTATTGTCAACGCCATATTAATGATAAAAAGTAGTATTGAACAGAATTTTTGAAAGCTTAAACTGGAAATAAAACTCTTGTTTTACCCACACAGAAAATAAGGATGCATCATTCAGTTAACCCTTTGGAATATAAGGGGCACTTACCTGGCTAATGACGTCTATAAATCTCCTCAGAAATGGTAACGTCAAAGTAAGAAAAAACCAGCAACCTCTTTATTAGATCAGTAGTAAAAAAAGCACCACAACAGTGACAATATTTGGTGCCCTTCTCACAAAATTTAACCCAGATTATGAGTTTGATGAATATATTACATTCACAAGAATCTCAACTTCTCCAGTCAAATGGAAATAACAACATTCAATTAACTTAGGTATATATTGTGTTTAATACATTTCACTTCCAATGTCTGTTGTTGTCCCTAGCAGATCACATGCACGCTGCTCGCACTCTAGTTTGCCCCACCTTGCATCTACTCGCTCACAGGGAAATATCCGCTTACTCAGGCTGTTGAAACAAGAATCCACAAATTAAACTAACATTAAGAGGGATAATTTTATATATATATATATATATATATAATGCCTTGTGAACAATTAGAATAATACCTTCTATTAACAACATTGTGCACATGACATAACCATTGGGCAAACTCCTCGTGTGATCCAGCCTGTACAGGATTTGCTCTGCAAAGACATGGAAAAGAAGATGGGAACTTAAGGCCGGGAAGAAAAGTTTTTGCCTTTTTTTTATTTTTTCCCCTTTTGGAGTGGGGGTGGGGGTGGGGCAGGAGGAGTGGGTAGATTTTACCTTAAGACTTCTTTGAAGTGATCTGCACACTCTCTGCAAGGGTACATGCGGGATAGAATGCCCATCTGCATCACATACACAAAAAATTAGATCAACATTGTTGCAAAAATCCACTTTTATTGAATTATTTTGGCAAAGATAAATGGTAAAAACTGAGGAAATTTTGGTGTACAAGCATAAATTACACGCATAAAGGGAAAAAGTTAACACCAGATGAGGAATTAATCAATCAAAAATGACATAAAGAAAGTGGTTTTATTTCTCAATCATGACAACATCCAATGCAAGGAACATGAGGCTAAGGAGGTTGATGAGCATCATACCAATTCTTTCACATCCTTCTTTTGTTGCCTAGTTGGGTTGTCTGGATACTGAAATTTTTTTTAAAAAGCACGTTAGAAAATTGACTTAGCAAACAATTGATAGCATCTAACAATCAAATAATAGGATGTTCTTCGAAATCTTAAGCAAAATGAATATCTCAAATCATAAAAAGCATTTGAGCAAGAAAGGTGGCAATGTAATTGCAGTTAAAACATCATTAATGTCAACAACCAAATGGAATAAGTGCTCTATTGTTCTTTCATTAGTACAGAATATTTAGTCTCTTTCAATTATTATCAATGACTTGGTGATTTCAAGTCTGCTTGCCATTCAGAATAAGAAAGGAGATAATAAAGAAAGAAGAAGAAATTTAGTCATTTCAAATCCTCAAATTGACAAATTTTAAAATACATACATTTACTTGTACAACTTACAAATCATGCAACTATATCCTGAATGGTTGTTAACTCTTCTTATTTTTCTTCTGATTAACATAAGAAACTTTCCATTTCAAGTCATTTAAAGAATCTTTTTATGCAACTTTGGAGTTGAAAGACCTGATTTCCATAAAACATGGCTATTATTGTACAGTAATTCACATGACAATATTCTCAATAACCAAAACTTGCAAGAGTCATTGCCTTGTCAAGTGCATCCTATTGACTATTTATCATCTTGATAGTTTGATTAAGTTCTAAAAGCTTACTAACTATAGAATATCTGCATTGATGTTGAGCATCAGGTAAATTAAACCCCACCGGCCATAATTGAATTCCACCTTCGATTTAGTATGAGAATTGAGGAAAATCTTTGACCATAGCAAAGTACTATATTATCCTCTTTTTTAATGTGATTAAGAAGATGTAGGATCTCATTTGTTAGTGGGAGATTATGCCTTAAATTAAAGAGATTAACTTTTTTCTTCTTTTTTTTATTTTTTAAGGAAAATATGTTCATTTTAGGGAAGTGAGAGTTTAATTTGGAGTATTTGAAGTTGAAGGAGAAAATAAGCTTCTTTGAAGTGAAGAGATGAAAGGACCTGTGCAGCAAGAGTGTGAAGAAATGTCCATGTTGCCCTTCCAAGCTCTTCTTTAGCCACTGGACTGGCTATCTTTTCCTGAAGGTGGACAAGCAATTCCAGAATGCAGATACGAAAGTTAATAAGACAAATCCCTGCTGGTGGCTAAATAAGAAAAATTTCAAACTTGAAAGAGCATGGAAACTGCAATTTATCATAACAATAATATGTCACCTCACAGATCAACTGAATTCACTCCAACTTAAGCAACAGGGGCACTAAAACAAGACAATCAATTAGCTTGAAAGTTTCCTCCCAATACCAAGAATCACGCAACACGAGCTCTTGCAATAAATGTTTCCCCCAAAAGACCCAAAACTACCTCCATAAATATAAAATGATAATCTTTCATTTAGGACTTTCATCAAACGCCTAACGAATCTTGCATGGAAATGCAATAGATTTCATACACATCGGGACCAAATAAACCCAAACGATTAAACAAATTACAGGAAACAAAGAAATTAAGTGTGCAATGTATGATTTACCTTTTCCAAAACCTGCTCAGTGGGTAGCAGTAAAGAAGAGCCCGTAACTTTCGAGCTCGATAGATTTCGATTTGAATGCGAAAAGGAAGAAAGAAATGGAAACAGAGAGTCATTTTCAATGGGCTGCTTGTTGTTATTAATGGGGAATCTTATGAATTTGGAGAGATTGGTTTGGACTGAGCTTGAAACCTTTGAGAATGTTTGGAAGAGAAACTCCAAAGGATTTTCAGACATTCTCCGGAAGTCGAAGCAGCGGGAAAAATAACTAACTTCACTACTTTTTTTCACTTTATTTACAAATAATAATATATTTTTTTAAAATAATCGTAGTTTAATAACATGAAAAATTATTAGTTTAAGAAACTATAGAAATTAAGATTTTTTAAAAATAATAATAAAATAATTAAAAAATATCTAATTTTAAAAGATAATAAAAAATATTAATTATAAAAATTTTGCTGAGTTTTAATATACATTTTTTTTTTTTTTGATGACTTTTAATATACATATACGTACCAAACTCCCTAAAATCATAATTATATGTACGTCCTATTTAATATTATCATCTAATAATTACATATAATTACAAATATTTCTTCCTTTAAAAAAAAAAATAGAAATATTTCTTACTTTTATAAAAATATGCATAAACTTTTTCTATTTTTGTATAAAATGACTGACTCCAACTAATCTATATTCAAATCGGATTACACTCAATAGAAGATCAACTCTTTCATGAGTCTCACAACGAAGGTCAAACTTTTGATCTCATACAATATTTCAATACGATTTTCTATTGTGTAAATTCAAAGTTTTAATTGTAATAATGTTAGTACTAACAATAAGGACTATTTCTAAAAAAAAAAAATAAAAATTAGAACTATTCATGAAACTTCTTTTAAAAAGTAATGGCTATACAAATGGTAGACTTTTAAAAAAGTGATATGAACTCACCTTTAATATTGTGTAAATTCAAAGTTTTAATTGTAATAATGTTAGTACTAACAATAAGGACTATTTCTAAAAAAAAAAAAAAAATTAGAACTATTCATGAAACTTCTTTTAAAAAGTAATGGCTATACAAATGGTAGACTTTTAAAAAAGTGATATGAACTCACCTTTAATATTGTGTGCTCAATAAAATTTTATTAATCTCAATTATTATACAACAATTTAAAAATTATTTATTAATTTATTTAATATAATTTGAATTTATAATATATATAATTGAAAAAAAAAATTATTTTTTTCTTTTATAAAGAAAAAAATCTCTAAGTACTTTTTTTTTAAGTTACTAATCTGACATAATAGTTTAGGAGTCTCTCTTTCAACTAAAAGGTTGAGGGTTCGAATCTCTCGTGGTTATTGATCTATGATAAACTAAAATTACTTACATAAATCTTCTGAATATTAGTAATAAAAATTAAGTGAACCTAATAATATTAAAAATCACAACTTTATTGGACAAATTGGTTAACCCTACCAATATCGTTGTCCAGATCTATGTTTGGCATCCCAATTATTCGGAAGCATGCATTTTTAAGCAGAAGAGAAATATATATGTATAGATAGAGAGATATTTAGAAGAGAAATACATAGTTGCACTTCATCTTACCTACACAATCTCACAGTTGCAAACTTTGTTGTCTTGTAGCATAAAAAAAGTCAACGAATTTCTAAGTTTTTCTTCACTAAGAAATCAGCACAAATATTTTATTGGATTGGAGAATTAAAAAAGGGTGGATTCATTTTTTTGGAGAAAAAAAAAATCAGGTAAATTTCTGAAATCTTTGTTCTTTGGGCGTCAAGATTACTGTTGTTATTTGTTAATCTTTTGGATTTCTGGGGAAAGCAGATCTCTGTTACAGAGGCAGAGTAGTTGGTTTTCTTGGGTTGAATCAGAGTCAACCCCTCCACCGTTCTTGTTTTTGTGGTTCGGTGGTTAGGGGGAATGGTAACCGGAGAGAAGGACGAATCAGGAACAAAAGCAAGCCGCAAGTTGACTTTATTGCCTCTTATTGCTTTAATCTTTTATGACGTTTCCGGCGGTCCATTTGGTATAGAAGATTCAGTAAGGGCAGGGGGTGGACCTCTTCTATCATTGCTCGGTTTCTTGATTTTTCCTTTGTTTTGGAGTATACCAGAAGCGCTTGTCACAGCTGAGCTTGCCACAAGCTTCCCTCATAATGGTGGATATGTTATTTGGATATCATCAGCTTTTGGTCCATTTTGGGGGTTTCAAGAAGGATTTTGGAAATGGGTCAGTGGTGTCATGGATAATGCTCTTTATCCAGTATTGTTCTTGGATTACTTGAAACATTCAATTCCTATGTTTAATAATTTCATTGCTCGAGTTCCAGCTCTTTTAGGGATTACTATTTCATTAAGCTATTTGAATTACAGAGGTCTTCAAATTGTGGGTTTCTCTGCTGTTCTGCTTGCCTGTTTCTCCCTTTTACCTTTTCTAATAATGGGCTTAATTTCTATACCTAGAATTAGGCCTAACCGATGGCTAGTTGTGGATTTTGGAAAAGTGGATTGGAGAGGATATTTCAATAGTATGTTTTGGAATCTAAATTATTGGGATAAAGCTAGCACTCTTGCAGGGGAGATTGAAGAACCTATCAAGACTTTCCCAAAAGCTCTTCTTGGAGCTTTAGTTTTGGTTGTTTCTTCTTATATAATCCCACTACTTGCTGGCACTGGAGCTCTGATATCTAAACCGAGTGAGTGGAGTGATGGTTATTTTGCAGAAGTTGGAATGCTTGTGGGTGGATTTTGGCTGAAATGGTGGATTCAAGCAGCTGCTGCAATGTCTAACATGGGATTGTTTGAAGCTGAAATGAGTAGTGATGCCTTTCAACTTCTTGGCATGAGTGAAATTGGAATGCTCCCATCTGTATTTGCTTCAAGGTTATTCATTACCTTACTTTTCAAATTCAATTATTGATTTTTTCTTCTGGGATTCCCATTTCTTTCACAGTTCCTAACATCATGATGATACATTCATATTACTGATGGGGAAATTCAGTAATATATCTTAATATATTAGTTGGACATTGGAATAAAATTTGCTTGGTGCTTAATTTTGCTTTGTTTCAGTTCCCTATTGAAATTCCCATTGAATGATAGAAGTGATTTAGGCCAACTCATGTAATCCTTGTTATCATCTTCTGTGGATTTGGAAGAGCATTAACAATTTTCTGATGAGTTTAATTAAGTCCTTGATTATGGGAAGTTAATGGTCCAAGGAAAAGAGTAATCTTTCCATCTTTGATCATATGCATTTAAGAACCAAGTGTTTGTAACTTCTTGCTTTGGTTATCATGTAAAGATAGAAAACACACACATATATATGTGTAGAGTTCCCTTTTACAGAATCTATTGAATGATGAGTTGTTTGTCTTTGTAGATCGAAGTACGGGACACCCACAGTTGGCATCTTATGTTCTGCAACTGGTGTGATCCTATTGACATGGAT
The DNA here is from genome assembly GCA_025388415.1 of Cynanchum wilfordii. NCBI lineage: Eukaryota > Viridiplantae > Streptophyta > Magnoliopsida > Gentianales > Apocynaceae > Cynanchum > Cynanchum wilfordii. The sequence continues at coordinate 2,771,412 of JAHSUH010000001.1, forward strand.
GACCTTCCAAGAAATCTTGGAGTTTCTGAATTTTCTTTACTCTGTTGGGATGCTACTTGAGTTTGCAGCCTTCATAAGTCTAAGAATAAAGAAACCAGATCTTCACAGGCCTTACAAAGTTCCTCTACAAACACTTGGTGCAGCATTGCTTTGCTTGCCTCCTGCTGTATTACTTGTTCTTGTTATGTGCCTTGCTTCTTGGAAGACATTTTTAGTCAGTGGTGTTGTGATTCTTCTTGGGTTTCTCTTATATCCTGCTTTAGTTTATGCAAAAGATAAAAAGTGGATCCATTTTTATACAGAGGAACCTTCTTCCAGTCCTTCTTCTTCTTCTTCTTCTTCTTCTGCTAATGGTGATGATCTTCAGAGAATTACAGACGAAGCATCCATAAGCCTTCTATAAGAGCTGCTGCCATATCTGAGATTGAAGACTCCTCATCAAGATGAATTTCAAATTGTACTTGCTTTGGACATTGTGACATTTCAAGAATTGTATTTGTTTTAGATAATATATATATATATATATACACACATATATTAATATTTTAAATTCTTCCCCAATTGAAATGAACAAATAAAACATTTCAGTTGATTTTTTATTGTATGTTTTAATTTAGTAGTGATGTTACATATATCTTACTTGTATAGCATGTAAACAATTAAGGCTACTATAATAAGTTTTTTCAGCAAGGTTCTATCTCCTTTTCGGATGATTTCTATAAAAAGTAAGTTCTGGATAGAGACTGTCTAGATAGAGTGTACGATAATATGTACTTCAAACTCCTCAAGAAGATATATTGATCAATTTCTAGAAATAAATTTTGTTAGGGAAGAAATTAAATGCACATTGAAACCTACTTAAATAAATGATAATAAAATTTGATTTTTAAAACATATTATTCTTTATTTCCTTTACAACATAAATTTTATATAATTTTCAGACACTTATCCATTAAAAAAAAAAAAAAAAAAAGGCGAGGAAACGATAAAAGAGGCAAAAATAAAAATCTACAAGCTATAAAACAATACGATGAAAAAGCTGCACGTGTGAGTTGACTTGCACCAGATTGTCCCAATAGCCAAAACTGGGCGGCTTAGTTCCCGTTTTGGCCACTGTTCGTTCAACACTTTCTGCGACTGCTTATCATCTTCAGCGAAATAGACAAGAAATCGATCAATTAGGAGGGCAAAGTTTGCCTCTTTACCTAGACAATTGGGAACAAGCAAGGTCAGTTTCTTCGGTTTATTTGTTTATATCTAATTCTTGTTGAATTCAATTTGTTTTGATTTTAGCTTGAAAGGGTTTAATTCAATTGCTTCTCGCAATTAAATGTTACCCGCAATGTTCTTAGTTGAATTTTTTTTTTTTTTTTTGCTTTAATTTCGAAGATTTAGTTTTGGGGTTGCCCTATTTGGATTTGGGATCAATTGAATTGAATTGAAACTTTTTACGGGCTCAATCGACTTCCCCAAAAATGAAGTTCATTTCTTTATTGTTCTGGTGCTTAATTTGATATCTTGCAGAAAAAACTATGGTTTTCTGTTGCCAACAATTTGTATTTCTGTAGCATAGGTTTGTTTGATTCGGTAGTTAATGATTTAGAAATTCGAAGTAACGGATTTGGTTGTTGTTCATGAAGTGTTGGTTAATCGGTTAACGGATTTGGTTGTTGTTGTTCATGAAAGTGAACTTCTTTGGAAGTAAGGGTCATTCAGATTGATTATCTGTGTAAAGTATTTATGGTGTCCAGTATTTCTCTGTTAGGTTCGTGAAACTAAAATGGTGGCCAATCATCATTTTACTCGATTGGATGTCCTAGAATTGAAAGAGATGATTTATCGAAAGATAGGGCGCCAAAGAGCAGAAAAGTATGTTTATCAGCTCCGAAGGTTATTCAGCGCACAAATTAGCAAGGATTCGTTTGATAAGTTTTGTATATTGACAATCGGGAGAGAGAATCTCTCCCTTCATAATCGGCTAATTCGATCCATTCTGAAGAATAGCTGTTCGGCTAAAGTTCCCCCACGAATATTAAAGAAGGCTGATGGTTCACTTAGTATTAAAGTTGCAAATGGCTATCAACGAAGTTGTCTACAATCACTTTATGGTGATGCTTTTCCCCAATCTCCTCGTAAGTGTAGATCTCCAGTTTATAGAGATCGCAAAAATCGGGATCGTCCAAGTCCACTTGGACCACTTGGACAGAGTCCTAATGTTACATTTGAAGAAGGAGGGGCCCTGAGGGTCCAAGAGCAGCAGAGTGCCACAGAATTGCTTTCTCTAGGTAGCAGACCTCCAGTGGAAGTGGTATCTGTGGAAGACGGGGAAGAAGTTGAACAGATTGCTGCAAGCCCAGGCATTCAAAGTAGAAGTCCTGTTACAGCTCCATTTGGTATTCCAATGAATTTTGGTAGTGCTCAACAAGCTCTACGTAGTGTATGTATGTCTGCAGATCGTATTGGTCCATTGACCTGCCAAAGTAGTGGTGAGTTACCAGACACAAGATCTTTAAGGAGTCTTTTAGAGAAAAGGTTGGAGCAAGAGGGGCTTAGTGTTTCACTGGAATGTGCAAATCTATTAAATAATGGGTTGGATGCGTTCTTGAAGAGGTTGATTGGACCTTGTGTAGAAATTGCTAGATTGCAGAGTGGGAAAGGACAAGCTAGATGTGCACGTATGCTGGATTTTCATGTGGCTGTGCAATCAAATCCTTGTATTCTTGGTGAAAATTGGCCATTACAACTTGAGAAGATTTGCAGTCGTACATTCGAGGACTAAAAACAGTATTTCTTCTGGACTTCTAGTTGGCATCTTATCCTTGAAAAACAGGAGACATAGTGTCTTAATTGAATGTATTTTCTTGAAGATCGATCTCTAATTTTATGAAGTATCAATATGTGTGGCCGTGGAAAGAAGCTGTGTTTACTCTAGGAAGTTTTGAAATTATCAGACTAGGTTTGCAGATAATTGTCATAGCTAATTAGGTAATAGGTTTTGAGCATAATTTTACCGATTTATTGAGGGTTTGGTGGATTTTAATAATTCTAAGTCCAAGAGATCATATGTTATTTTCCCAGTAGCAGAATTTTCTTTTACTTGTGGGGGAGAAAAAGTGTGTTACTCCCAATTAGCTATAGTTATAACTGTTGTATATAGTACTGTTATCAATATTAAATTTGGACAGGTATTTGTCCTCTAAGCATCAATTTTGGCTTATTTATTCTCCTTCGCTTGCATTTTTCTTTGTTCATTTGTTTCCTCATTTTTCTTCTTTTCAGTTGTACGTTTGTATTTTTGTAAGATGAATTTGTTACTTTCTGTGAAATGATAAAGATTGTAACTTGAAATGTTATGAAAGATGATCTGGAGAATCCTGATCTTGATGTTGATAACAGTGTAAGAGATAATCTTTTCTCTTTGATGCCATTTACATACCCTCAAGTTTGAAGAAGTTAAAGAATTTGAATCTTTCTTTACTATCTCATATCTTGAATACAGAGACAGGATTCAGAAGAGAACAAGAAGGAAAAAACATATGCCCCATATCATTGGATTAATTAGATAAAACAAAAATTCCCTCCAGAAAAATTGTCAATAGCTTTTAATACAAAAATGAATTTAGCGCAAAACATTTGGTATCCTAGAGTATCTATAAACTGCTACTGGTAGATCTTCTGGTAGCATCCATATGCAGTTCTGCACTTCTGATTGGTTAACTCTCTATCTAGTCAACTCTCCAGCTTGAAGTCAGAATACCAGAAGCCCAGTAAGAATTTCATGAAAACCATTTTTTCTGTGAATAATCCAATCCATCCATGATTATGATGCAGCCACTTTTTCTCGATTTGCCATGTATGTTATGTAAATAGTCCACAAGTATGAAAATCCATTGCTTACTAGTGGCTGTCAAAAAATGCAACACAGACAAATAGAGCCATTAGTTGCAAGAAAAGAAAAAAGGAGAATAAAATGGTGAAGAAAAAGACATCAGTTTTCATCACCATGGAAAACCAATTACTATTATCTAAAAGGTAGCATTTGGACGAGGTAAGGATGTTGCAACATTTACAGGCACCTCGGAACTGAACAAAAAAGTTTCATCAATCAAACAAAAGAGAGGTTCCAATCAGATGCCCACCTGTAAATGAACTGGAATGAACTTGAATGTAATGAAGTCACAGACAGGCCAGTACATAACCCCAGTAATCATAGTAGGAATCAGATCCCGCTTTAATCGAGCAACTATCTCTGCACCACTTTCACCTGCATCAAGAAATCATGAAAAGAAGAAAGCTTGTTATAATGGAAATTGCAAAACCACAGATAATTGTGAAAATATAAATCTTGAAAACCCCAAATTTGGGACTCAAGAATCCTTTTAATGGAATAATACTGAAGGTGAAAACCATCATGGACTCAGCACTGATATTATCTTCAGCAAATGACACACTTCGGTATTAAGAAATAAATGCACTACATTAAAATTGCCAACAAGTGGACATAAATTTCCAGAAAGAGCAAACAGGGGAAAAGAAAAAGAGGAAGAAATGTTCTATCAAGAACTAAACACTAGGGCTTAAAATAAATAAATAAATAAATGCTCTACATTAAAATGGACATAAATTTCCAGACAGAGCAAACAAGGGAAAAGAAGAAGAGGAAGAATGTTCGATCAAGAACTAAACACTTGGGCTTACCAAAAAAAAAAAAAGAAAAAAGAAAAAAGAACTGAACACTAGGACCTCTTTACTTCCAGGAACTACAACTGAGCTTATTTTTTAAAAAAAATTGAGGTTGGCAGAACAATCACAAAAATAGTATGGAGTTCTATGTGCATAGCTTGCCAGAAATTTTGGACTATAGAGTTCTATGTAATACCTTCCATTCTACTAGGGGAAATTATCTTGTTGGGGTAAATTCAACAAAACTGGACTTTCTACCTGAGGTTGTATCACACCATGTCTAATAGATATAATTCCTGCTCAAGTTTTTGATTTGCAGATTAATACACCACTCCAATGGCTTATCGGTGCACTAATAATGCACCCTCACAAATCAAGAATTAATTGATTATCCTTTTTTCTTTAGTGCGACCAAGGGATCCTACGTATTTCTAGCTATTTCTCATCATTTTGCCAGAGGTCCGAATATTGCAATCAACAGGATTTCCCTAGTACTAAGAGTAGAGCATCATATGAAGATCAAAGAATTGAAACCAGCGTGGAACATAAAATAAGCTATATTACCTTGTGCTGCTGCATTTACTGAGAAGAAAACTACATTCATCGTAGGCCCATAAACTATTTGTCCTAATACAATCTTTTTCAAAGTTGTGATAAGATCACGTTTGGGAAGAGTCTTTGACACAAAATTGAACCAGAAATGTAATGAAGGTCCTAATATTAGCATTCCATACCCTGCCATCCGGAGTGTCCTCACTAAATCATATGACCCTGAAGATGCCTGTGAAATTGTCTGACATAAAAGATTTGACAAACATGAGAAATAATAAAAAGTAAACATTTTCTTGGAGTTCAAAACAATACTAGGACACCAAAGAAAAACATCTATACATACACACACAAAGCAGATATGGTTTCAAAAATTACATTGATTTTTATCAGCTTTTAGTACAGTAAAAAGAAGACACAGTTTACATAACAGCAAATCGGGGAAACAAGGGCAATGGAATTGTAAAAAAATAAATAAAGACCCTAAAGTTTCAACTTTGGAGTCAAAAGGATTGCATAGAACTTTGCAACAATGATATACGAAATATCTCAATAGAAAGTACTATTCCAGGTTTGGGAGTTACAAATATTATGCTTCAGCAATTCTGCCACAAATATTAAGCAATATTCATAATTCCCAATTAAGCAATACTTTGGACAAATATTTGAGACATATCAACAAGAAAAGGAACAAGAAAGTCCCACAACAACTAAAAATAATAATAATTCATTAAAGAATCAAGAATTTAACAAAACTCCATATAAAGCATAAATCTTCATCTTCCATTTAACAATACCCAGTTTCCATTTTTTTTAGGAGTGAATCTGTTAACGAGTACCTGAGATGATAAATCAGCAGCAATGTAGATAAGCGAACAAGTAACGCTCTTAGTAATAATTGGTCTGGACTTGATCATACCCAAGTACCATGACACAAACCCAATTCTTGACGACAATGAAGAAGAAACGGCTCCGGGAGAGGGCAACTCAAATTCTTTAACCTTTTGGGGAAACCGTGAATACGCTTTAGCCTGTTGTACGTTATTGTATTGGTTTCTAACAATGGGAGTTCTTGTCATCGAGTCGGTAACCGAGAAATCGTACTTATTCTTACAGATATTGTAGATGAAATTTGAGGTCTGAGCGCTCTTGAATCCATGTTTGATCATGTCGGCGTTCGGAAATATGAAAAAGTAAAGCCTGTTTGAGTTCTCCGCCCCCTGATCTTAGGAGAAGAAATAAAAGGTTAGGGCGGAAACAAAAAATAAATTTGGAGTCGGAGGAAGGTTATTTATGGCAAAGTCGGGAGTCTGGTGCTACTCGCTTTCCCATTGGTTAAATATTTCGTAAAATAAATGAATAATAATAAAAAGGGCCCAACCGGGTTCGAACCGGTGACCTCTTGATCTGCAGTCAAATGCTCTACCACTGAGCTATGGACCCTTTATGAAATAGGAAGTTTTTTTAATAATTAAAATCGTAAACGAAAATACAGCCCTCGAAAGAGGTAAAAATTTCTATGGAAATATATCTTGGGAAGGAAACTGCCATAACAGAGTATATTTAACAGTTATTTTTTACAAAAATGGATGCAAATGGTGTATTTATAATTGGAGGGTGAAACTGCAATTCACCCTGATCTTATTATAACGGTCAGTTTTTCTATTTTGGTAAGTTTGAAATGGGATTTTTCTTTTTTCTTTTTTTTTTTAGTTCTCAATATATATATATATATATAAGTTTGAAATGGGGTTTTTCCGTCAAAGTTTGCAACTCAGCAGATTAAACGGGTAGGAATGGGGAAAAGGACTTCTCAGTACCTTTGAGGTTACATAAATTAGGTGTATTATTCTTTGAAAATAGTTTAAAATGCGTATCTACATATCAATTCTGGAGTTGCTGCATTAGAGTAATGCATTTTATGCTTTATATATATATATATATATATATATATAGAGAGAGAGAGAGAGAGAGATTATCAAGATTACAATACCAGTGCAAAGAAAGATACATAGAAACTGCCATTTCTTTTGTTATCAAATCATCTTCAACATGCTCATGAAGAAGAAATCAAGCAGAGTTACATTTACATATGACCTGTTTTAGCATCCAAAATCATACGGCACAAGTCCTTTCAGCTCAGGGCCACCAAGTTTGTTGTTTTCAAAGCTGAAATTAAGAAGGACAAAAAGAAAAAAAGGAAATTAAATTCAGAGAATTAGGGAATAAATAACAAAGGCCATTCTCCAAGTCCATAAATGTGGGGGAATTAGGTATATATTTCACAATATCCGTCCCACATTGAAAATATATATATGAATGAGATATTTTTTTTAGTATAGTGATATGAATGTAGACCTTCCACATAAGCAGAGAACTCTTTTTAATCAAATTTATGTATAGATTTCTGAGACAATCCTAAGTTCATATTGATATTAAACAACACAGAAATCTATAATTTGAATGAAACTATACAACAGAACAGATACCTTTCCATAGGGAAAGTAGCAAAAGGGCCATCCACAGGAATTGTTCCACAAAGATCATTGTTAGAAACATCACTGCATAATATTGAAGATATTTAGTAATTAGTAAAGAGTTCAAGAAAGTTCTTGGCAAAATAATGTATTTCCTTCACTTACAAACTCTTAAGATTGGAGAGTTTAGTGAGCTCCCTGGGAATTGATCCTGTCAGCTTGTTGTCATTTAATCGCCTATATTGTCAAATTTAAGGGTACATTTTAGACAAATCATAAATAAAGAAAGAATTTTTAATTGTAATTTGAAGAAGATATGTGATTGCTCAAAATAATACTTACAGGTATCTTAAAGACTTCAATTTGGAAAAGGACTTAGGGATTTTGCCTTCAAATTTATTGCCATATAGATCCATGCTAATCAAGTTTTCCAAATTACCCAATTCCTCTGGAATTTTTCCTCCTATATTGTTCCCATACAGTTCCCTGCAATGCGTGTAAAACATTTCATAGCAAAATTAACAACATCAGACATAGGCAAAACAAACAATAAAGGTCAAGTCTTTCCCTTATTTTGCCTCTTTTTTTTCCCCTCTTTAAAAACACGCTGTACAATTTGCAGAAAAGGAAAAAGCGCTGATAGAAACAACATAGAACATGTCACATGTGATTCTATTTATCAAGAATTCTTACAAGGAAAAAAAAAGAAAAAAAGTGAGCTTTGTATTTGTAATTAGTTATATATTCCCAAAAGAACCCGTGTTTTAGCAATCCCTAAATCCATGTTATAAATTAATACAGTGGCAAGAATGAAAGAGACTCACAAGAACTGCAAGTGCTTGAGTTCCCCAAGCTCCGGTCCCAAAGTTCCAGATATGTTAGAAAAGCCTAAATCCCTGCAGTGAAAAAGCAGTTAACAGAAGAATTCAAAAAGCAAGAGGACAAAACAATTATAAGAGCACATAATAAAACAAAATTAATAAAAGAAGATCGATCTTACAAGCGAACAACGTGGTTGTTGTCATCGCAGGTGACATGAAACCAGGTACAAGGATTAACAAGAGTAGGATCCCAGCTCCGAAGAACATCTTTAGGGTCAGAAAGCCTACTCCTCAGAGAATGCAATGCATTTCCTGAAATTCAAGACTATGTCAATTAGAGCTTAAAAAGAATCAAAGAAACGTCCATTAATGGAGATCCCATAAAAAAATATACATTAGGCTGTCAATTTACCTTCAGAATTTGTGGACAGAACAGGGGAGATGAAGAGAAGAAAAGAGAGAAGAAGAGGGGAAAGGAAAGCCATGGTGAGAGAAAGCAAGTCTGCAAAAGTTGGAAAACTCCAATTTCAAGTGGAAAATGTGTACAATCAATACAATACAGTAGTTCACTAGAAGGAAAAGAAATAGGGAGAGGAAAAGAGAGAGAAAGAGGGAACGGGAAAAAATGGTTCAAAGACTGGTTACTGTCAGGTCAAGTCAACTTCGGAAAGCAGCGTTAGTACTGTTCAAATGACGAATTCTCACGTTATATCTATGAATGATGGGTCGGTTGTTTGTGGAATAATTGACAGTCAAACTGTCCTCAAACACCTCCGTGTCTATAGGTGGGAATTCGACACCCCCATCTCTCATGTATCAAAAAAAATATCTATGAATGATGGGTGTCTGATATTAAATGATACTTTGTTTATGTTGGGGTTGGGGTGTCAACTCATATCGAAAGATTAGATAAAAATTACCTAATATATAAAGATCAAATCCGTGATGACTTAGGACCAAAGCGAACAATACATATTAATGTGGAGTTGGCTGGGGAAGCATAGGCCCAACAGTTTATATATATATATTTTTTTTTGGTATGTCTGTTTATATATATATATATGTATATTAAGGAAATGTTTTAAAACTCACGCGGAAGTGAATCCTGTTAAAGAGAGGCTGTGACCAAAAAAATAATAATGGTGATTTACCAAGATTGGGAAAAAAAAAGATTTTTTTTTTATCTTTTCCAATACATATTTTCTTTTGTCGTTTATTCAAGTTGAAATCTTTTTTTGATTCCCTTTCTGGTCTGTCTTTCCATTTTCATTTCCCATCCAATCCAAAACTCTGTTTCCATCCACTGTACTTTTTACCCATCACTAAGAAAGCAAACGGTGTAGCAGAGATAATGTTAGAACTTGAAGCAGGAAAAATTCACTCAAATGATTATATGAACATTCATCCCCACTCTTCTTGTGGGGAGGGGGGGAAGAGAAGTGATTATACAGGGGGTTAGGATCTAGCACCATTGATTTCTTGGGGGATTTGCTGTTGTGATTGGATCATTAGTGCAGGCAAACACATTCTGGCTCATTTATCCTCCATTGCTCTCCTCCTTTCCTCTTCTTCAGCTTTAAGCCAAGCAGCCTATTGAAAAAAATGGAAACATGACAACAACATATTATAATAATAATGCAGCAGAAAATGGAAACATGACTAAGTTTAGTTTATGGCAAAAAAACATTGTTTAAGATAAAAAGAACTTGCCTTGTCCCTTTCTAGCCTAGAGAGGTGAGGTCGTATTGAGTTTCCAAGACTCAAGCCACCCCAAGAATCTTGCAGCTCTTTCTCCCTTGCTTCTTTATGAGGTCTAATAATCTGATCCTCTGAACTCATCTTTTTGTGCCTTTCTAGCTTAGAAACATGGGGTTTTACTGAATTTCCAAGGCTCAATCCACCCCAAGCTTCTTGCAGTTCTTTCTCCCTTGCTTCTTTACGAACAACAGATGATGAATGTCTAATCTGATCCCCTGAACTAATCTTCTTGTCTCTTTGTAGCTTAGAGATATGAGGCCTTATAGAATTTCCAAGGCTCAATCCACCCCAAGCTTCTTGAAGCTCTTTCTCCCTTGCTTCTTTACGAACAACAGATGATGAATGTCTAATCTGATCCCCTGAACTAATCTTTTTGTCTCTTTGTAGCTTAGAGATATGAGGCCTTATAGAATTTCCAAGGCTCAATCCACCCCAAGCTTCTTGAAGCTCTTTCTCCCTTGCTTCTTTACGAACAACAGATGATGAATGTCTAATCTGATCCCCTGAACTAATCTTTTTGTCTCTTTGTAGCTTAGAGATATGAGACCTTATAGAATTTCCAAGGCTCAATCCACCCCAAGCTTCTTGAAGCTCTTTTTCCCTTGCCTCTCGTCGAGTAAGTTTATGGTTCATTTGATCCTCTGGTTGTTGCTGCTGTGCATCAGACAATTTTTCTCTTTCAAGTCTGTTTTTATGCTTAACTAAAATTTGATCCAAACTTTCTTCACCACTCTTGTCTAAGACTTTGTTTGTTTCCTTCGGCTGCTTCACCTTTATCATCATTTCATCATTTGCAAGAAATTTCATTTTCTCTTTTTCCAGCCTCGAAACATGCTTCACTAAAACTTTGTCCAAACTTTCACACCTAATTGAACCATTTCCTCCTGCTTCTTTTGGAATTGCTTCTCCAGACATGAATTTAATAGTTTCATTCTCTTGCAGCAAGCCTGTTTTCTTCATGTCCTCTTCACCATCTCCACTCTTATTTTGGTCAATATTTTCCTTCCCCGGTGGAGCTGCTGCATCAAAATGAGCCAAAGAGACTTCTTCTCCAGTTCTATCAGGAGCAGCAGAAGTGGACTTTTTGGTCTTAAGAACTGATTCACCTTCATGAATTCTTCCGTTCTTTGCTTCTAGGACCTCCATTTCAAGTCTAGATACATGTTTGATAAGAAATTTGTCAAGACTGGGGATTTCAGCTTCCGGATTTACCCTTTTAACCTGTTTATCACTATTTGTCTTCAATGCTATCTCATTTTTCCTCCTTGCCTCTGTGATTTCCCTCTCATTGTCATCAACGTGGTGTTGATTTTCATCCCTGGCCTCCTTTTTTTGGGCATTTTTGGCTTCTAATACCTCTTTTTCAAGCCTTGTCAATCTCTTTACTAGAAACTTGTCTAGACTGGGAAGTTCTGATTTGTCCAGCTTCGGTTGATTTTCATCCTTGGCCTCATTCTTTTGGGAATTTTTGGCTTCTAACACCTCTTTTTCAAGCCTTGTCAATCGCTTTACTAGAAACTTGTCTAGACTGGGAAGTTCTGTTTCAGCAGCCACTCCCCTCTTTGTCTGCCCACCATCAGTGCTAGAGCTTCCAAGTAATCCCCTTTCCGCTAAAGCAGCATTCAGACCACAAGTTGCAACTATAGTGGCAAGAGAAGCAAGTTCATCTTCATGTAGATCTTTAAGCCTTTCTAGCATCATCTCTACAAGATTACTAGTATTGAACTTTTCAGATGCCTGGCTTGGAAGAAGCTTCATTTGTTGCACTCTAGATAAATCTTTCTTGTCATTTGAGGAATCTTCATTCAATCCCATTTCAATTTTTGACCCAACAGTGTCTGATTCACATTCAGAAGTAAACTCCTGGAAAATTTCTTCTGAATCTGGATTCTGACTGATTTTCCTTAACAGCTCCTTGAATTCATCTTTATTTATTGAGGAACAATTTGCTAATTTGGTGAATGCTACCTTAACTGCCCAAGCTACTTGTCTATCCACTTCAAAGGCAGTTTCAAAAGATGCTGATACAGCATGAGTAGGTCCTCCTTCTTTGGCAGCTGAAGTTTCTATTCTGTAGTACTTTTGTGGACAATCTGCAATGTCATACATGATTACTCCAATGGAAGTGGCAGCTTCAAAAGCATCAGATGCACTTTTTTCTGCTTCTAGCAGCCGGGATTCAGCATCTTTACATTCTATCCTGAATATATATATATATATTAAAGAAAGAAAATAAATTATTTTTCAAAACAATTGAGAAAGTTCCTTTCTTTTCCAATGGGGGGATCATTCATTATGGTTAATTACCTAGCTGCATGAAGTATTTTACACCAAGATGCTTCCACCATTGCAGCTTTTCTTGCCTCCATTGCCTTAGCTGCTGCTTCTCTCACTGCCATTTTTTCTTTTAAGACTTTTGAGTAATGAAGATTTGAATCACCTAGAGTCTCATCCAGTGTTGAATTCATTCCATCTTCTTCCTAAATTACCAGAAAATGATAAAACATTATTACAGTTTAAAATACCTGGCATGTAAGACGAAAGCTATCGATAGAATAAGAAGGTTTTCACAAGCTACCTGTAATAATTGAATCTTCCTTTTCAAGTAGGAATCCACCTTTTTACGGGGGAACCAGTTCAGGGGTGATGTTTTCCGTCGAGGGGGTTTCCTAATTTGTGATGTACATTTGTTTAATGTGCTCATAATAGACTGGCCAGCATCTTTCTTTCCCTTATTCTGCACCAATTTGGAAAGAGGAATTAAAGAAGAATTTTTTAAAAGAAAAAGTATTCAACTTCATATTGTTTCTGGGCTTTCTTTAAAGGAAAAAAATTTGCAACCATACACATTTTTCTGTTGGATGACATTGCAAAATCTTAAGAATTGAATACTTTGTTTTACCATGAATCATCAACCAGAGAATAAAACATTTTCGAGTTCAAGATTTCACCATTTCACCTATTCAACACTAAAACCCAAAGAAAATAAGTTAAATCCTACAGTCAAATTTACAAAAGAAACAGATCTCTTGTATACAGGGTTTATGGCCAAGATCAAAGAACTTGTAACACAATAGAATTTTTCCCATCTTAGACATCATTTTTCATATCAGCTTATCTCCTGTTGTTTCCTTATATATACACACATTTTTCTGTCGGATGAAATTGCAAAATCTTCAGAATTGAATATTGTGATTCACCATTGAAAAATCAACAAGAGAATTTTAAAAAAAAAAAAAAAATCTGAGTTCAAGATTCACTATTTCACATAACCCAACACCAAAACCCTAAGAAAATAAAATAAATCTACAGTCAAATACAAAAAAGAAACAGATTTCTTGAACAGGGTTTACGGCCAAGATTAAAGAACTTGCAACATAAAGAGTAGTAAAGAAGAGAAACATTAGATTCCCCAAGAAACTCACAAATAAACATGAATTATGACACCAACGTAATAGAAACAAAGTTACCTTCCCAATTTTATAAGTTGCCATAAGAGATTCGCTAGAATTACTGCTACTAGGACTACTCTCATTATCAGAAGAAAATTCTCTGCTTCGCCGTTCGATACAACCCATGTCCAAGCAACCAAGATCCATGATATCAGCAGGATTTTCGATATATTAAAGAATGAAAACTCGGCTATTGAATCCTTAACTTATAAAATCTAATGAATGCAATGAATTGAAAAACAGTGTTTTTTTTTTTTTTTCCGGATATTTCTTGAATTTTGGTGGAGAGAAGAAAGAAATTATTTGGAAAGAGAGGGAGCGAGGGGGTCCTTAATTTTTTTTTTTTTTTTTTTTTGGAGATTTGAAAAAGAAACTATCCGTTATGAGCAAATCTTTTTATCGTTTCTAACGGCCATCTTTCTTGCCGATTCAGTGATTAGAAGGCGCATGCCGCGCATCGGGTTATTCTAGTATGGTAATAGTAAGTAGTAATATCTTAGCAAAAAAACCGTTACAATATATATTTTTTTTGATAGATACAATATATATATATATATATATATTCAATTTTAGGTTTTAATTTTTATTACCCATTTTAAAAAATTAAACCTTAATTCATATAACATTCTTCGACTTTTTAATGAAATTGGAGGATTTGCATTAGCCACTAATTAATATCATTTCCCCTTCTCCGTGTTTTTTTTTTTTTTTTTTTTTACAATATATTCTATATTCTGCATATATAGTCAAATGTAAAGAATTTGTTCGAAAACCATGGTTTCTTAAATTCCATTTCTACACAAGCTAATCATATAATTCTTGATTACGGATCCATTTTGTTGCCACCCATTTCTCCCCTCTGATAACAGGGCAGCTACCATGAAGTGCTTTCTGCAAAAAAAAAATCCCAACAAGAAGAAGAGATGAACAAACACAAATATAAATATAATGACATTTACATATTTGTATTCTGCAAATTTTTCTGTACTATGAACCCATCATAAGTTCATGTGTAAAATCTTGGGAAGAATTCAAAAGTTTACCTTATCAATAGTTCCATTTGGGAACAAAGAATAAAATAGCAAGCCATCTCCTTGACGTGGCTTCACTTTCAATCCTAGGCAATCGTTCGAGTCGTTTTCTGAACCATTCTGCAGATTTATAAGCAGACATGGCAGCTTCAGAACTTTTACTAGTCTCTTCCCTCTTAAGCAGTAATATATATTTCTGAAGGATGGTTAAGTATACATACCTCGTACGGAAACATGGTTTCACCTCCCTCCTCCACATTTGTCAAGTACAATAAGAATGATGCTACCTGTGGAGGAGATTGGCCAGGGTCAGTAATTGCTATAACCATTTTCTTGCACTTTAAAGATTTTTAGCTCTGGTGCATCTCACAAAAAGGTAAGCCCTTTCTTGCATAAATTCTTAATTTTTCTTGAGTTACACATGTATTCTTGATAGAAATCATTAGAAGTGGAGCTAGAAGCATAAGTTTTAGCAACAAAAATTCTTGTTTCAATTCTTCTTATGGTTACATCAAGAAGGAATCTTAAAACTTAAGTTGATAGAGAAGGAATTATATTTATACACCTAAGATAAGAAAATTTATGTGCATGCAGTATTAGATTCTGTAATCATCTCTCTTCTAATCTTCAAATTGAAACATATAAGCACGAGCATTGTTTTCTAATCAAGATTTTCTTGTTATTCCTTATCTTTGTAATATTTAAAAGAAAACCACAAGATCATGTAACCACAAATATATATACAAACTGATTATCTGCAATAGTATTTGATGAAAAGAGAAGCCCCAAATAATTGTAAAATTTATTGATCTATAAAGAGGAAGGAGATACCCTTTGGGTTGGTTGTGGACCATATTCGGCAGGGTTGAATGCATCATAATGAGGAACATATCTCTGTCCAACCTCATACCTCAAAATGTTGAATGCCTGCAATATGGTGGTTGCAAATCAATTAACATATCCCATAAGTTGGCTCAAACTGAAACTTAACCACTTCAACTACTAAATCTACCATTTGAAACAAATTAAACACAGTCCAAATTCTGTTTTTCCAAGAAAAAGAATTACCTCTCCATTTTGTCTAGGTAGCATTGTAACCTGAGCAATTTTCTCCTCAATGGTATCCAGGATACCTGTTGTGTCTTCTGATGCACTTATAAATGTGCCTGAACTGTTGCATATGTCATAAGACATGAATTTGCAGATGATAATTAGAAAAAAAGAGGAAAGTTTGAGTATACAAAAATGAAATTTTAGGTTGCTAGCAAAGATAAAAGCAGCCATTCGAGCATGAGATAATGAAGAATACAAGATAAAATCCATATATCAAACTGCTTTCTTTTACATGTGTAGAGAGGGAAATAGTTGTAAAAAAAGAATTCTTGTTCAGACATGGAAATTAAGAATGATGAATACAAATGGATACCTTGTTCTAAGTCCCTTGGTTCTCTCAGGAGTTTCCCCTTTTCGCAGAGCAAGACCTGATGGTGTAAGAGTTGATCTGGCCATCTCAATGATGGTTTGACATTGTTCAGCACTGGCAAAATTTGGGAAATAAAAAGTTCTTGGACTCCAGCTCAAGACCTGCTATTAAATTTTTTTTTTAAAAAAATTAAAAACTAACTATGATTCCCTGCTGTGAGCAGTTCCAAGTTTTAGAATTCAGTTGATCAATTTAGCAGATAAGTTTGAAGTTTTACTTAAATGCAAGTAATGCACAAATTAGTAGGAAAAAAGAAACTTTTTTCATTCTTCTCCCCAGTTTCAGATTAGTAGGAAAAAAATCTGTAAAGGTTAAGAGCTACCCTGTACACTTTTCAACTCACTGTTAGCAGGACATACAGCCATTTCCTATGTTGCATTGATTTATCTGTAATTGGATTTGGAAATGCCAGCACTAATATTTGGATGTTTCCCAAGTAATGGCTAAATCAAAGTCTTACATCAACATCAACTTTTTTGTGCATCAAAGATAAGGAATATTTTTTGTGCTGGAGAAAGATGAATCTTCTCACATGACTTCATTCTAAGAATTCAAGCTGCTTCATATTCCATTAAGAAATGACTTTTTTTTTTTTTTTCTTTAGTATTGATTTCTTATAAACTTTCTCATTCGTACAACTAAGAGTACTAATTTTTTGGACCCAGAAAATTTTATACAAAATCATCACTAGAAATACTTGACATTACATCAAGGGTTCAACCAACCAGAAACAGTCATCTCTGCACAAATTCCCCAATTAACGAGACCACAACATTTAGAAACACTGAAATCAAAAATCAAGTACCTGAAATGGAATTGGGAAAACTGAAGAATCTCCAGTTTCGCCATTCTCTTCAGTCACTCCATTCTTTGGTCCAACAAATCGCGTGCCGTCCTGCAAATATTAGCAAGAGAAATTCAAGAGAATCCCACATTTATTCCATATCAAGATTCAAGAAAGGAAGAAACCTGGGAGATGATGATGGACCCAAAAAAGCCAGCAAGGAAAGAACATAAGCATAAGAAGTAAACAGCAAAAAATACTGGCATAGGTTCAGAAACAGAGAAAAAGTTTTTCCCTTTGAGTCTCATGACTCACAGAGGAACTTCACCCTCTCTGCTAATGTTTTCTTTAAGACCTGTAAAATTCATCGAAATCATCATACATGCAAAAATGGAGATGTAGACAAGAATAGTACGTACTAGTTGTTTGGTAGCTTGGTCCATGATTGAACCTCCAAATCTCTAACCTCTTTTTGGTGAAATTTATCAGGAATTGCCGGTTTGGAAGATGACAAATTGCGTTAATGGCGGGAGTGTTTTTTCTTTTTTCCCTGTTTTCCCCTTTGCTGATGATGTTGAAATGTTGGCCGAAAAAGAGAAAATGATGAATTCTGATTTTCTATGGTTGTTTTGTTGTGTACAAACTTTTGTGCTGCTACTCTTACTCTTTTCTCTATTTCTTTCTTCAATTTTATATGAATTTTAAATAATGTGTCATTATTTTTTATATAATAACCGTTCAAAAAATCGTTTAAAATTCTTAAATTTGTAAATTTTTTATTTTGTTAATACTATCATTAAAAGATTGAAGTGTGTAATTATTATGTATAAGAGTTGTGTATAATTATTATGCGTAAATTTTGATATGTTACCATAAACACTATGAATAGAAATATTATAAAAAAAATTAATGAGCATTTTTATGAAATTCTAGTTTAGGACAATTTATTATTATTATTTTTTTTAATTTTCTTTTTCTTGGCAATTAATACAAATATTTTATGGTAAATATACTCATTTAATTCACAAAATTAAATGCCTTATTTTGATTAATATATAGAAAGTCTCTTTTCTTTATCTTAGGAAAAGTTTAGATTAAATGGTAAGTTTGAAAAAAGTACTTTTACACTTACTTAAAATTAGCCTCTTTGGTCCCTGTAATATTTCATATTAATCAAATTGATCCTATAAATTTATTTTCAAACTTTTTTCATCTCTGATTTTTTTTTTTTTTTTATAGTGCAAAAGGAATGGTCTGTTAGTAGGTAACTTTTTTCAATCATGAAAATATGAGTGTTAACCCGGTAGCTTGGGGAGTTGGTGTGCGGATTCCTAATGCTTCCTCCAGGACGAATGGTCGAGGTTTCGAATTCCCTTGGGGTGGTTAGCGTCATGTTAAAAAAAATCTTGAGTCGGGACTTCACCCTCGAGTAAAAGTTGAACTCTGCGAGCGCTCCGCATGCTGAGTCCGAATTAGTCTCACCAAATAAGTTGAGGACACCGAGCGCCCCAAGTGGGTAAAAAAAAAAAAAAAAAAAAAAAAAAGAAAATATGAGTGTTAATTTTATTTATTTATTTATTTATTTTATATGAAAAAAAGTTTCGAGGAGATCTTCAAAATTGATGAAATATACAACTTACCCCTATGGAATATATTAGTATGATTTTTTAATTTTTTAATTGAATAGAGCATGCAATGCACCATGTGTCATGTTCTCCAATTAAAAAAACAAAACAAAATTAAGCATGTAATTCACCACATAATATGAAATTTAATTATAAATAAAATAAAAGTGTACCAATAACTTGTTAATCTAAATAATAAGAAATTTAATTTCTCTAAGAAAGAGTTGTTCTCATAAAAAAAAAAAAAAATTAATCAAATCGGTTATATATATTGAAATTTTTTAAATTGAATATCGAAATATCAAAAAAAAAAAATAAAAAAAAAAAAAAAAAAAAGCAAAAAAGGAAAAGAGGAATCAAATCAAGAGTTCTTTTAATCCGATTTTCTTTAAAAAAATTATACGTTATTCCCTTATTATTATTATTCTTTGATGCACTTTTATGCAAGATTAGTGCATGTCTAAATAACACAGTACCGTTAGTACTCTCTATAGTCCTTTCCATGCTTGCGCTTTCTTTATTCACTCTCTTTCTCGTCTTAACTATTAATATATATATATATATATATATATATATATATTTTTTTTTTTTTGAACCACTAGTTCATTTTTCTTTTCTTTTTGAATGAATATATATAATATATATATATATATATATATATATATGATAATATAAAATGAATTACTTTTTAGCAGTTTTGAAGAGGTGTACTTCTTTGAACCCTTCCTCAGATACGTTGAAGAGAATTTATTCTTTATAGGACTCAAAAATTGATAGCTTTGATGGGAAAAAAAAAACCCAAAGGAAAATAGAAAGATTGTACCGTTTTATTCTATCTTTTTGGGTTATAAATACTTGCGGACTCCAGCTGTTGGCTTCATTCATCTAATTCTACACTTCTTTTTTGATCGGTTAGTTAATTACTTGCTTCCACCCGACCCGACTTGACTTCGAAATCTCCCGCCGGCAAATTTAACTCATGCAGACTAGACTCTGGATTTCCAAGACAACAAGAAGCTGGATACAACGCCACTTTAGGTCCATCTTTAATTACGTCATAAATATATATATATATATATATATAGCTAGCTTTTATTTATTTTTTATTTTGTTAATTGGGTATGAGTAATATATACATGCAGCAGCGTGACTGAAACGGAAGGGCCGCGGAGCGGACGACGTCGCATGAGCAAGCTTGCTTTGGCGCAGAACCACCCAGCTGCAGGGACGTCGACGTCAGCTAATTCGACGAAGCCAAAAGAATTACCTTCAGTACTGAATCATCATCATCAACATAGCAGAAGGGTAGATACATGCGGCGGCTTATGGGTGCCAGACCCACGTACAGGGATATACTACCCGAAAGGCCACGAAAAAGTAATGGAAGACGTCCCAAACGGCGCAGCTTCATTCCCTCGCACTTATTGGCTAAGAAGCCTCGAGGGAGTCGACAAATCAGACACCGATATTTAAATATCTAATTACTTAACTTAATTACGTACTTGAAAATTATATGAAACTCAAATAAACGACGTCGTTGTCGTCCATGTATACAAGTAGAAGGAAGGAGTGTAATATTACGTCGTCGTTGCCTCTGTATGTATAAATTATCGTTATTAAATAAAATTTAAAAACCTCGTTAATATTTATATTACTTATTTAATTATATATTATCGTTCCCAAAAAAAAAAAAATGGAATAGGAAATGCTGATATATATTTTTTTTTTTGCAAACGCTGATATATATATATATATATATATATGTGTGTGTAGGACATGTGAAATTGCGCGTAAAGAACCGGATGAAATCCGTACTACTTACTGGTAGTTCTTGGAATATAATTGCATCATCATTTCCATGTCGAGTGTAGACAAATTTAAAGTCAGAAATTTTTAACTTTTGAATGAACAAGATTCAAATATATATTTGAATGGATAATAATTTCGTTAAAAGAATAAAGTGGAATTTACATATACGTTATAAGTTGTTGAAAATAAATTATTCAGATATAAAGTGAACTCCACTTATATATATACGGAAAAATTTTGTATGGTTCAAATACACAATATTGTGTTGATAACTCATTACAAGTGGATAGAGGATACTTTGATGTGAACACAGTATGTAGGCTAAGCTAGGCCCACTTCACCTAATTTCGCCTACGGATAGGAGAGTCATACAAGATGTATGATTATTGACAGACTAATATATTTAAGTATAAGATTATTAAATGACTTTAACGGGTAGTTGAGAAAAGATATTATACATACTCATAAAGTAAACTAATGAATAATGCTCACTTTTTAGGTGTATCCACACTATTGGTTACTCCTCTTTTATATATATATATATATTTTATATATATATATATGGTAACACATGCACAATACATACAAGTTGTCCTTTATTTTCACTATTGCAAAGGTTGAGCATTTCACTCCCTATAACATTAAAGAGAACATTCAAGAGATATTCTCTTGATTGCTAGTACTATGAGGAGAATCTTAGAAAAATTTACTAACTTAATCATATGCTGCAGGCAAATGACGGAAACCCCACACAAGACATTTTGCAGGTTACTTGACAACCAATGGAACCATCTTCATTTTACGTGACATTTTCAAAAAATAATTTATGATCAATTTTATATATATTTTACGAATTTAAAATGTATAATTAAATAAAAATTTTAAATTTATACCTAATAATTGTTGAGATGATGAATGTTTTTTTTTTTTTTTTTTATAAGTAATAAAATAGATGTATTTGAACAAATATATTTTTTAGTATGAAAAGATGTCTGTGGACTAAAAAGGGTGGGCTTGTAACAGGGTCATCTCGGAAGAATGTTTATAATAGAGGACCAAAAATAAAGTCCTTTCCAAAAAGGATCAAATTAGAATAAGCCTACTAAAAGTTGTGAAAATGGCACATTTTAGTCATTCGGTGCAAAGATGAGATGGAAAACCACTTCCACCGAAGAATTTCCTATTTACAGATATACATAACTTCTTAATCCACTTTCCCTTCTGCAAGCACCTTTTTCCCCTTCCTCCTCGGCATTTCCTCGAAGGTATGACTGCACTTTTCCTCAATTCGAAACTTCTTTGAAGCTATTGTTTCTGTTTGTATGCTTATGGTTTATGGATATGTATGTTTCAGTTTCCTCGTGTTTGGATTTTATTATTTGTTACCGTTTCATTATTTTTCCTTTCGTTGAAGAATTCATTTAAATTTATTGTTGAATTTTTGTTTTCTCTTTAATTTATAGTTGGGTGGATTTTATTTCAATTTTCAATTGCATGACGAGTGCTTCGGAGTTGTTTCACAGTAGGAGGTCTCGTTTTGGTAGAAGCAGCCTCCTCGAACTCGGTGAAGGAGGAATTGATTCCTCCTCACATTTATATCCTAATCGAATTTCTCATACCAGTCATCTTCGTCGTCACCGGTACGGTAATCAGCATCAGGCCGGTTCTGCTCGTCGGAATCAAAATAGGTTCGATTTTGATGGCGGTGATCCTCCACCTCGCCGGCAGACACACTTTAGACATCGCCCTATTCTTTCTGTAAGGAAACTTGAAAACTTAGTTTCTGTTCATTTTTAATGGTGCTTATGATTTTTACATTTTTAGCAAATTTGTGGGGATAAAGAAATGGAAATAAAATAAAAGAAAGAGAGAGAAACGGAAAAGATTTCCTTGCTCGAGATATGTTTGTTTTTCCACAAAAAAAAATCTTTACATATTTAGAGAAATAACGGGTGATATTTCTCTCTCTTCCAACTTTGTTATTTTTTGTTCTTGCTTAAATTCCGGAACTAGCTGTTAGGTCAAAAGATGGATCACCTCTTTGCTTGTATGCAAATCTTTCGCCCTAGACCCCGAGATTACTTAAATAAGTTTTGAGCATAATTTCCCACGTTCACTTAACTTGGGGTTTCAATTTGTTCCTGTTTTTGATATATATGTAGTCTTTTTCCTTGATGGGAGTGTGGGGGTTAAGAAGGGTTAAACCTTTTTCAAGTTTAATTTCCTTGTATTTGTTAGGTTGGATAGTTTGATTCTAGCATGTTCATTCATTTTGTTCCACGTTTTACTTATAATAATTCTCTAGCTATTGTAGTATGATTAGGAAACAAGATACTAATGCCAGATAGTGACGTGATTTGAAACTGAGAGGATAATCATGATTGATCTATCTTGCAAAAGAAAAAAAAAAAAAAGGAAGAAGAAGAAGAAGATATTGCTTTCTGAAGTAATTGAATTGACCCTTTGCTGGCATCACATTAGTAAATTTAGAACCTGTTTCAAAGATAAGTTCAATTCTTTACTAGTTAAGATCAGTTATCAATTTTATGTTTATTTGGAGGGGGTGGGGTGGGGTGTTGTAGGCTGTAGTACTATTTTAATTCCGCTAGCAAAGTATTCTATGATAGCTTCCAATTAGTCTAAGCTGAATTCCAAATTGAAAAATATTTGAAGGCCCATACCATAAATGTTTAGTATCAATCTGCTCCTAAACAATGCTTGGATCTTTCCTATCCTGTTAATGCTCCGGACAAGAATTTATAGCTTAATGAAGATGAGGATGAACTGCATCTTTACTATCTCCATTTCAAAATATAGTCCTTCTTTGACTTTTTACACTTGTCAACCTATCTAAACTCTACGTCAAATCATTTAGATCATGTTTGGATAGCATTTTTTTTTTTTAACAAACATTTTTTCAATTTGAGTGAAATTTACAATAAGTTTATAATTTGAATGTTTATTGTAATGTGATGTTGTCTGTCTTAACCACTTTTTAAATATATTTGGTTAATGATTTTGACATATGTGCGTAAAATAATAATAATAAATTAAAACTCAATTTGAGAGAAAGAACTAGTTTCATCAAAATTAAAAATTTCAATTCAAATACAGTCTCAGTAATTGAAGTAAGATATAGTAGGAGTGATATGTAATCAAGGTAGAAAAAATGTGTATGTCTATATGTATTCTTGCACAATATCATAAAAAAAAGTTGCATTTCTCATAAAAAAAATACTTGCCCTAATCTTCTGTTGAGTTTATAGTCATTTATTAGAAATGTAATTTACTTGCAAAATTTTCAATCAAAATAATGTTTGACCAAATAGAGCCTTGATCTGAAAAAAAATTAGAAATCCATTCCGTTGACTTCATTATTACTCTGCAGCTCTGCTGATTTAGATTCCTAGCAAAAGTAGTGGTGAAATTTAATGAAGTAACTGTTATGAATTTTTCATGCTTTAATGAAATTTGAATTCCATAAACTTATCTTCCCTAAGCTACAGCTATGCTTTATCATTGTTAAGTATATACTGATCTTTGACCTCTCAAGCCTTTGGGCAGGCTGGTCTCATTGTTTTACTTATATTTTGCTTCTTGGCCCTCCCAGGATCGTGAATCAGGGTTGTTCGATCAAGTGAGCAGCCATTCTGGATCTGCGACTGTTAACAACTCCGAAAATCCTAGTGCCACACAGGATAGGCTTAGGTTCAATGGAAATGACAGGCTTCCTGGAACAGTTCTACTTGCCAGGGAAAGGCTTCTCCATAGATTGAGTGGTCTTTCTCTATCTGAGAATAGGTTGGTGCTGCAGAGATATTTGACTACATTTCATAAGTTAACTTCTTTACTTCTTTACTGCATGTTTGTCTTTTTAACTGTGAAGAACTTTTATAGTGTATTGGATTTTTTCTTGTGTAGTGGTAAAACTTTATCTGTTGTCGAATCCAGAGTTTGCTTTAACTTAAGTTTGTTACATATTTAAGCTTGAGTTCTCTGATCACATTTTTCCAAGTTCTTGAACCTAAAGACTGTTGTCCATCAAGTTGGATTCTCCTTATTGGACAACAGTCTTTTGTTTCTGGAACATGTATTTTTGTTTAAAGAGGGAGAAAGATGAGTTATATTTTCTTTGCATGATCTAAATGAAGTAATTGACCCTAATTGTTTCTTTAACATTTTATTGCTACCTAGTTAGCTTAATGGATTCTCGGCTATTAGCTTGCTAACATTGTCATTGGAGTTATGGAAGTGCAATTCCTTTGTTCATTTTTTTTTTTCCTTTTTCTGAAGCTTTGGAGTCGGTCTTTTTTAATCATGCTACTTACCTTTCAGAGTTGTAGAAGTGCAATACCTATCTATTTATTTAGATTTTGAATATGTGTTGAGATGTGTGTGTTTTCTTTTCTTTGTCACAGGCAAAGAAACAGGGTTTCATCAAGCACTCAGCGTATTGACACGGCCGTTGATGATGAGTTCAGGTTTGATATTGGTGATTGGGAGAATGAAATTTCAATGGAGTTAGCTGGAACTCTCCCATTCACTGAGGTTCTGACACTTGAAAAGAGGAGTAGACCTCCAGGTCTCAGTCAAGCGGCTGTTAAGAGATTGCAAGTTATGATATTTAACGAACTGGAAAACTGTGAAGAAGGGATGATGTCCAGGGCATTAGAGGAGTGTAGCATATGTTTGGAAAGTTTCACGGAAGGAGATAAGTTGTTATGTTTACCCTGTGGGCATAGGTTCCACCATCATTGCTTAGATCCTTGGGTCCGGATCTGCGGAGACTGCCCTTATTGCCGAATGCATGTACTATTAACCGGTAGCAAAGCTAAAGAAGGATCATGATACTCTGCACAAATTTCATGACCAAGAAGATAATGCCTCTGCTGCATTGTGTTGCACTTTCTTGCTACGATGACATTAATGATGAACTATGTATAGAAGAGGCGCTTCTTTGTTCCGAGAACTAAATGTAACCATTGCAATTCCGTTGTTTGAGATATACACTGTTCCACCCTGATACTGAAATTGAACACGAAAGCTTGGGCAGTAGCCTGGGCTACCCCGGAGGTGGATTGTCAATGTTAACATCATAAAATACCAGCAAGTTTCCAATTTTCAATTGTAAAAGAGAATTTTTGCTAATGTATAATGCTATTTTACCGTGCAAAATCATGTAAGTATAGCCTTAACGTTTCTGTAGTGGAAGATTTTATTACATTAAGATGTTGCTTTCTAGACCATGGCCATTATTAATTTGTAGTATGGGGTCTTTCATATTCAGTTACTTGCAATTCATGGATGAACCTTAGCATAGTGCAAGGGGTGTGGGGTTGATATATCTTAAAGATGGCAATTATGTGGGAAACAGGTTTAACTGGACTTGAGCTAAATTCCGGCTAAGTCCTTGGTGTGTCGGATGACAGTCTAGGAAACCTGAAGTAGGTGTGGTCTCTATTGACGAACTGGATTGCCAGCCTTGGGTGCTGGATGACAGTCCAAGACACCGGCCCTGCAGAAGGTGAGGTGAAGTCCCTGTCAACAAAACTGGAATCCTCCTCATTGGCAAAATTTCGTAGGAAGCAGCCTAGATACTTTGAGTGGAATTGGAATTATGTGGCCATTTTCATTTGTGTTTTTTTGTGCAGCTGTCTCCAGTAGTTATGTCCTTCGTTGAGGGATTTGCATCATGACTGGGCCTTTTTGGAAGTTTACTTTGGCTGGAAATTTTTCAAAAACCGAGATCTGCTTATGCACGTAGAAAGAAAAATTTAAAAAGTAGTAAAAAAAATACCGAAAATTAATTTAAGGTTGGATTGGGACTTGGGAGGGACAGAAAAAATGTTGGTGCATGAAACATCATAAGCAACAGGCGCATTTTAGTAAATGACATAAACCCGAAATTTGATGTGAAACAAGTTGGGATTCTTTTATAAACTCAGTGAAAATATCAGGAACCAAAAACCCCAAACAGACAAATAGTAATGATGGTTTTTGGTTTAGGTCCTGAAATCAAATCATACCCAAATTTGACTTTTTGTAGTATTGGAACTTTGGAAGTGAAATTTTGTGGATGCCATTATATTTTATCAAAATTTTCCAGGGGGCACTTTGAGTATGTGTTGTTGGTAAAATAAATTCATTTTAAATCAATTAAAAGCAGAGAAGTTAGTAACCAACTAACTAATAAAAAAAAAAAAAAAAAAAAAAGTTGGCTAAACTGAAACAACGTTTTCAAAGAACTAAAATATATTCACGTATTGTCCAGAATGTGGACACACAGTCGGATGTGCATTTAGCAAGTGGCGCCTGTTGTGTCAGTGTTCATCCTATGACGTGGCACACGCCCATCCCGTGAATGACCTTAGTTGTCTTCCGTCCCCACCGCATACTTGACGTATGGAACCAAAGAAACTCCAAATAAAAATATCATCCCATTTCCTCCATTATATTCTTATATAAAATTTCGATTTAATTTTTATTTTTTAAAAATATATGTAACAAAAGTTTCCTTTAATAGAGAGATAAAAATAATAATTTTTTTTTTTTAAAAAAAGTTAAATAATTACGAAAGAAATATATATATTTTTTAAAAATAAATAAATAATAATGAAGGAGGGAGTATTAACATAAAAGTGTTGAAAATTGGGAAACAGAAGTGGGCGGTGACCATGGTCGGTTTAGTCCGTTATATATATATATATATATATATATTGTTTGTTTGTTTGTCTGTCTTAAGGAAATTCTGCTTCAAAATCTTGACTTACATATTTCATTAGAAAAAACAAGTATCAGATATTTCTGCAGAAAATGAAACCGACCAACTAAATATAATATATATATATATATTACACGTATTTAATAAAACGATCACGTAATAATATTATTTAATTATTTATTTTTTATATAAGGGTGGCATTAATAAATATTTAAAAAAAATTAAAAAAAGGATTGGTGGAGTAGGAAAACATTACAGTCAGCAAGCTTAAAATTGACAACCAGAGAAATGCTATGGGCCACACGTTTGATTGTAGTTCTTATTTTATTTAATTCTCCCATATTGTCCTGTTTTTAGACAAAATAAAATAATATTTTTTTTAAAAAAATAAAATCTCTAGAACATTCTATTTCCTACTCCATTGAATTAAATGCTAGTTAGTAGTATTTTAGTAATTTTCTTTTACTTAGCGTATTTTGATATCAAATTTTAAAACAGTTGCATACACAAGTATAAATTCAAATTCACAATCTCATTTAAATTAATAAAATTTCTTACTAATTTACTTGTGCATAATTATTTTGAGAGAGGGAAAAATTAATTTGAAGCAACAAAACTCAGGTTATTTCATGACAATAAAAGAAAGGACATTCTATGCTTTCTTGAAAAACAAGAAAATCCAGCGGATAGACATTTAATATAGTGCGTGGCAGTGACTTTGAAATCCATGCGTATTTTAGCAAAGGATTTCCCATTTTTCTTTTTTCTATAATAATACACAACTATGCAAGTTGTTCTTTTATTTTAAAATTATGATTTTTTTTTTTTTTTGGATAAATTATATTTTACTGAGTGAAAAATTAAAAGGGATGGTGGGACTAGGGTTTCAAACATGGAATGAATTCAGAGAGCATCTCTGGTGACTTTAATTTGGTACCTTTTATTTCTTTTTCTTTTTCTCCTTTTTCATACTTGTGAAGATGCTCCAGATATGGCTTTTTTTTTTTTTTTTTTTCTTATTAAAATAAATTATCATTATTTTATTAAATAATTAGAGTTTATGAAATTTATATTTAAGAGTAATATTAGTTATATAATTTGGTCCAAAAATTCTTTATTTACTCATTAGAAATAAATAAATTGCAAAAAATGAAGGATTTGAAAAAGTCAAATGGCGTGGGCCCCTATCCATTTTTTCAGTTTTAACCGTGTGATTTACTCTCCTTCTCTCTGTCCTACCTTTTTCTTCATTGTACGCGGTATTCTATTCGCCGGGCTTCCAACTTTCTCCCTTGTATATATATATACATATACGCGCATTTTTGGATGACCTTCATAGTTGCTATTCCAATCAAAAATCTGAAAAGGAGATTACAGATATAATACAATCCTCCCCGCCGTTGATTGAGAATTGTTGTATAAAAGAAGACTCTTCTTCAGGGGAGGAGAGATAAAAAGGATTTTACAGTGTGTGTCTGAGAGAGAGATAAAGAGGAAGAGGAGGAGGAGACTGGGGAGATAGGTGATGTTGCGATCGTGTTACAGGCCTTTGGAGAGGTGTTTCGGGAGGAGGGGTGGCGGAGATGGACTTATGTGGCATATGGACTTGAAACAGCATTCTTCTGGTGACTTTTCCATCGCGGTTGTCCAGGCTAATTCTAGTCTTGAGGACCAGAGTCAAGTTTTTACGTCTCCTTCCGTCACCTATGTTGGGGTCTACGACGGCCATGGTGGCCCTGAAGCCTCTCGCTTTGTTAGTCGACATTTATTTCCTTATTTGCACAGTACGAGTCGCCTCCTCCATTTTTTTTTTTTGCCTTCTTCTTGATGTGAATTTTTTAATTTTAATCTTCTCATTGTTTAATTGTTCTTAACATTTCTAGAATTTTTTCCCTTCATTCTATCTCGTCTTAATACCTAAAAAAATAGATAAAAGCATTTCGCAGTTTTCAAGGAGGAACGGGCCTTGGGGAAGGAGTTTATTCTGAGTCTTTTTTTTTTTCCCCTTTTAAGGTTGGAAAGTTTAAACTATGTAAACCTAAATAGTTTTTCACATGACTGGGATTCGATTACTATGTAATGTGTGAAATTTTATGTTTAGTGTTGTTATATTTCTAATTGTACCTATGTCTTTGAGGTTGAGAACTCAATATGTACCTTATGACTTATAGCCAAAAAAAAAAAGGATACTGATTGTTTCTGTTTGCTATGTAGAGTTTGAAACTGAGCAAGGTGGCTTGTCAGCGGATGTGATAAAGAAAGCATTCAATGCAACAGAAGAGGATTTTACTCTTCTAGTGAGGCAATCATTTCCAGTTAAACCACAGATTGCTTCGGTTGGATCTTGCTGTCTACTTGGGGCAATTTCAAATAATGAATTGTATGTGGCCAACTTAGGTGACTCAAGGGCAGTTTTGGGCCGCAAGGGGTTTGATGGGGAGATGAAATCAGTAGTGGCAGAAAGGCTGACTACTGATCACAATGTTTCATGTGAGAAAGTGAGGATGGAGGTTGAAGCTCTTCATTCAGATGGTTCTCCTGTGGTTGTCTACTGCCGTGGAGTTTGGAGAATTATGGGAATAATTCAGGTAACTGGCAATACTTATCTTATGCTCTTCTTAAATTCTTGTTCTTTATATTCCTTTCAAGAAATATCAGTTCCAATAGGCCTTGGAGTAGACAGCAGAGTTTGTTTAGAATGTTATATATAATATTTTCCAATCTCAATCAGAAAATTATAATTATATTACTTTGGGCTTTTGGGCAATTGTTGATCTCAACCTACTTTTTGTTAGGAGATTCTTGTCTTACAACTTTGTAACAGCATGTGGAAGAGACCAACTTGAGCTTTATAAGTTGAAGTTTTATTGGAAGTGAAAAATTCGCTTTCTTCTCCAATGCTTTAAAGTCACTGATGAGTTATATTGAGAAATTGCTTTATCACAACTCTTGCTTTGGAGTTTCAGAATTACTGTTGTGATTTTTGTTAATAGTTGATCGACATAGACTCCTCAAGCTTTAAAGATATTCCTACTTTAAAACTTGAGTACTCTCTGCAGTTGTAAAATGTTTAGACTTAAGAATTTTGTTGGTTTTTCAAGATTGCCTTGATGATGTTGTATGTGGTCGGAGTGCATGGCATTAGGAATAGTACATCTTTTGGTTTTTTATGAGAATGATGTCACCCAATGGATTTGGCATATGTATGCCTTAGTTACTTCTAGTCCAACTGGTTATGTCACACACTACCTTTGTTGCAAGGCTTTTCTCTTGAAGTATAGGATTCAATTGATATGTATGAAAAATCAGTACTAAGGTTTGATGTCCTATCCCTACAGTTATTTTCATGAGCTATCTTCTGATCTGTCAAAGAATCTGCCAATAGTTGTTATTATTCTTTCCTCAGTAGCCATTGAAACTCTTATAGAATATGAGAGTCACCACATTCTTGTATTTTTTCTTTTCTTTTGTGTATATGGATTTGTTGCCGTTTGCTATCCGACCAGTAGCATTAGGAATCATGGCTAGATCTGTTCTAAAGGGTCAATGTCTTCATTACTCTTTCCAGGAATCACTTGCTCTGCCCCTTGCCACTGTTTCATGCAGCTGAGGGTGCAGCTGAGGTACCCTGTCTTTTCATGCATGAGATATGAGAAGATTCATTAATATTGTGATTCCAGATAATTTTGTGATATCCCTATATCTTGGCCATTCAGAAGTGTGTGATGGCATTTGTTTTCATGATGCTCATGGAACTAGAAAGATCTATATTTTGTATCTCTCTGTATCTTAAAAGAGGTATGCTTGATGCACAACAGTAATGGTTAGGAGCGAATATCTGGTAGTGTTATTTGTCTTTCACTCACTATCTGTAGTTGGAACTGAAAAGGGTGGAAGATGTTAATTTTCTCCACCATAATATGTTGTTTAGGTGTCAAGATCTATTGGTGATGTCTACCTGAAGAAGCCTGATCTTGCTAGAGATCCCTTGTTCCGAAGATTTGGAAATCCTATTCCTTTGAAGAGACCTGTAATGACAGCAGAACCTTCAATAATCTCTAGGAAGCTTAGACCACAAGATTTGTTCTTGATATTTGCATCTGATGGCCTCTGGGAACATCTGAGTGATGAAGAAGCAGTAGAAATTGTATACAGAAGTCCTAGAGCTGTAAGTTATCGTATTTTAATTTAACTTTTTTTTAAAAAAACTTTGTTTTGTTCAGTAATGTTTGATTAACATTTTTTGGGGATTTACTACATTTTTACAGGGAATAGCTAAAAGATTGGTTGGAGCAGCTATCCAGGAGGCTGCTAGGAAGAGAGAAATGAGATACAAGGATATAAAGAAGATTGAAAAAGGTATTAGGCGTCATTTCCATGATGATATAAGTGTCATTGTGATCTATCTTGATCAGCGCCAATGCGCATACGAATCCACAAAAAGCAAACAAGATGATAATGTTGGCTGCGTTACTGCACCATTTGACATATTCTCCTATTACTCTGAAGAAAATGAATTAGATACAACTTGTGAAAAGAGTTTCTTGGAAAAGGAAAATGAAGTAGCAAGAATGTTAACCTAACAATGGTTCATTCAAAGGGAAGTTAATAATATGTATCATACCATAGGATTTGCTCTGGAAGGGAATTGGGCAGAGGTGACTGAAGATCTAATCTACTCTACTCTATTCTGGAGAAGTATGAGAGCTGTGTAGATATATATATATATATATATAATATATATACATATGTATGTTTGCTATGGTTGTGGATAGACAGAATTTTTGACACTAGAATCACTGATTACCTATTTTTTAGTTCTTTCAGTAGTAATGAATGAAATCACTGTAATTTTGAAAAATTGAAAGTGCAATAATGGAATCTGTCCTTTTGTGGGGATTATCTTCTTGATAACATCATATGACAGCCAAACGGTATCTCTTCTTAAATGTAATTTTGGCTGCTTACCCCGAAATGTTACTTCAGGATTCTTAGTACAACAATTAAAATATTTCTGTGTCTATTCTGACTAAAATGTTATATTGAGTTATCCAGTAAAAATATTAAGAGTATTAATTAAAATTGAAAGATCTATATATGTCTAGTTTTGGAAGTGTTATAATTTTTTTTTTTTTTTTTTGAAATATATAATTAATTTTGATTTGAAGTTCTTGAGTTGGAGGAAAAGCTGTCTGAATATATATATCTATTATATATTTTTTTAAAATTTATAATAATTCAACAGAAATGTAAATTGAGAAAGAAAACAATTAGTATTCCAATCGCATAAATCATTGGAGGGGAAAAGGGGAATAGGAATTCCAGATTGAAATTTGAAAAAAAAGAGAAATCTGAAGGCAGAAGCAGCACTACTGCGGTGCGGCGGAGAAGAAGGGAAGATAAATCTGTTTCATAGATGTACAACGAGGTTCGTAAAGATGAGCACAAGCAATTTAGTTGCTGAGTCAATGTGGAACGCCATTGAGTCAACTCGTTCGGGTTAGGTTTTTCTTTGATTGAATTTACCTTCTTCAAACTTCGTTTTCCTCACTCATTTTCTTTTTCGTCTCTCGATCTCCGTGATGTGCTCCCCCAGTCACTGACGATCAACTCTCTATGTGAGTATACCGTAGCATTTTCAGTTCAATTTTACATTATATTTGGTCGAAACTGACGACTGAAAACTCTACTTTTGCAGATTGCATTTTTTGTTTGGGAAAAATTTTGAGAAAGCAACGAGGATTGTTGATCAAAGAGGAGTTAAGAGGATATCTGGTAAACAGAGTGGCCGTACTGTTTTTCAGGTTCTTTCCCTTTTCTTATTTGGCCTTCTGCATATGATTTTGCATGTGAATTTTGTAAAATGTGATGAACACTTTACTTCGTAGCATGGGAATGAGTTATACTGAGTGGCAAATTTCTGTTTTGGACATGAAAAGGAAAAAAAAATCTGACTTTGAATTTTCATCTGTTGGTTTAATTTTGTTAGGTGACAGGAGAATCTCGAAAGAGAGAAGAATATTTATGCTTTGCAGGACATTATTGTGCCTGTTATTCATTCTTTTATGACGTTGTAAACAAAGGGGAACAGCTCTGTGTGAGTTTTACTCTGTTTTCTTTGCCTCTGAAAATTTATACATCCATGTTGTCATTATCCTTTTTGTAATTTCCAGTGCAAGCATCAATTGGCTGCAAGACTTGCTGCTTCATTAGGAGCATGTGTTGATATTAAGGTGTCCGATGAGGAATTAGCTTTACTACTTTGCAAGCTTTGAATTGGATAAGTTCAACAGGTGAGAAAGGTATAAAATTGTTCAGAATTTTGGATTTATTGTTGAATGTGCCAGTGTCTCAAAATTTATCCTGCAACTGGAAATTTTCTTTACAGTGGCCGCAATCAGTTAATTAATACAAATAATCATGAACTTGATTTCTTTTAAAGAAAATTCAGGGTATGGAAAGGCTACTGGTAGTAGTGTATATATATGTATGGAAATGCTGGAGTATAATTTTGCAAGGGTAGTTTGTAGAGGTTATACTTGATCAAATAGGAAGAAAGTAGGTAAAGGAAACAAATGGTAAAATATATAGTATGATAAGGTAACCTTTATCTTCATCAAATTTCTATGGATCATTATATAATGATTTTTTTATATCTTTTCTATAAATAACACTGTAATGTCAATGACACCAAAGGGATATGGATACAGCCATTTGAGATTCACTTCGATGGCAAAACAGAGTCAAAAGACGATACAGACAACTAAAAATAGAAAAGGATAGCCAAATAAATAGCTTATATATACTAAGTAGTCTGAAAAGTATTGTAAATTTACCTTTATTCCCACAGGCAAAAGAGTAGAAGAAAACCAATAATAACCTAAAATATTTGATTATGGAACAATCTTATAAGCCTTCATTTTGCCAATCCAGGAAATAAATGCATTCTTGGAGTTTCTGAATCCTAAAAAGCCATGCTCTTTGCTTTTGTTCATACTCATAAATGGACACTCATAACCAAGGGAAATGTCACCAAACCACCAGAGTCCAACTTCCTCCAGCTTAGTAGGCGCCAGTCCATTTTCTGCCACAATTTCTTCCCACACTTGCCCTTTATCCTTCATCATTTCTTCAAGACTCAATTTCTCACCTTCATATTCAGCACATTCCACATCAAATTGTTCAGCCAACACTTTCCAGAAATGCTTCCATTTGAAAACATCCCCATTGCTCACGTTAAATGCCTCGTTCTTTGCATACGGATCTACAGCTGCCCAAATTTGGTGCTCTGCTATTAAATCTGCATCTGAGCATACTGAGTATCCTTCCCAAGACTCTTTGCAACCTGGAAACTTCAATGGCACACCCTCGTGCTTGCAGATTGCAGCATACACACAAAGGGTTCCCAGTAGATTCATCAAACTATATGGGGAGAAACCAGATATGTTCCCTGGTCGATGAACTGACCAAGTTAGTCCCTCTTTCTTCCCAACTTCTTCGAACAAAACATCCTCCATAGTATAGTAAAAATTTGGAATATCCAGTCTGGGTAAATCCTCAGTAAAAGGAGGCTCATGGCCAACTTTTCCAAACAATTCAAACGGCCCACGATAATGTTTCCCACCAGTTTGTAAGCATATATGCTGCAATTTTGGGCAGTTGGGAATAAGAGCATCGAGAACATTTTTTAACATTTTACCATTGACTTCGCAGTTCTCAATTTCATTGGATTTGCTGGCCCAGGTGACATAGAAGACGTGAGTTATATCTGTAAGCTTCGCGAGCTTTGCTTCGGTATCTTCTCTATTGGCGATGTCGCATTGCACGTATTCAATGGGATGATCAGCATTCCAGGCGGGTCGGGGGCGGCGGGCAACACCATAAACCTTCCATGGACCACCGGGAGTGTCGGAGAGGGGAAGGATCTCGGCCAGACTATTGCCCACGATGCCCGTAACCCCAATGACTAGCCCGACACTCTGATACTTGAAGGGTGCTGTATAGTCATCTGTATTTTTCTGTAGAAAAGAAAACGGGAGTAAGACTTAATTCAAATATATATACATGTATATATAAGTGCATTTTTTCTTTAATAAGAAAAATAACAAAAAAAAAAAAAAGTTTTCCGTGGTTTCAGAAACGAGACAAAACTCAGAGTCCCCATCTGCAAAATAATTTTCAAATTTTCAAAATTTCAATTTCATCACTTCCAATCGATCGTAATCAACCACTTCCACTTTGGAAGACTCTTGACAAATTAGAAATCTCAAAAATCGAGAGAAAAAGACCCAGATCTGCTCCCAAAAATAAAAAGTATAAAAGATGTTCTTCGAATCGAAGAGAAACGCGCTGATCTACGAAGATCATGAAGATTCTCGCAAATGGGAAGTGAAAAATCATAGAGAAAATAACCCCCGGCCAAGGAATACTGGCAGGAGTCGAGCGAATCGAGCTCTCTCTTGGCCGCCAAAAAAAAAAAAAAACCACAAAATATGGCGAATGAAAAGAGGAGTTAACCTGTAGCGGTGCAGAGAGGAAAGAAGAAGGGAGAAGTCAGTAATCCACTCCAGATACAACTAACTAACTAACTAGTATTTCATCGCTACAAACAATAACATGCAAATGGGAAGTACCGATCAAAGAAGAGAAAGGAGAAAGAAGATGAAGAACTTACCCTAGCAGCGCCAATAGCTCCAGCCCACCACCAACTCATTTTGGATTCCGGTGTTCAGTTGAATTCCAAGGATGGACGGATGGATGATCTGCAGTGATGGAATTAAGTACAGAGGAATGTGCGGTAAGCTTCAACAATTTCCTGAACCGATAAGAACTTAAAAAAGTTTTGGAAGTTTTATAAAATTTTTATTTTTATTTTTATAAATATAGATTAAATTTGATAAGAAGGTTATGAGTTAGTTGGAGAAAAGGCGTCAGAATATATATAATTTAAAAATTAATAATAATTCAACAGAAATGTGAATTGAGAAAGAAAACAATTAGTATTCCAATCGCATAAATCACTGGAGGGCAAAAAGGGAATAGGAATTCCAGATTGAAAATTAAGAAGAGAAATGTGAAGGCAGAAGCAGCACTACTGCGGTGCGGCGGAGAAGAAGGGAAGATAAATCCGTTTCATAGATGTTCAACGAAGGTCGTGAAGATGAGCACAAGCAATTTAGTTGCTGAGTCGGTGTGGAATGCCATTGAGTCAACTCGTTCGGGTTAGGTTTTTCTTTTATTGAATTTACCTTCTTCAAACTTCGTTCTCCTCACTCATTTTTTTTTTTCGTCTCTCGATCTCCGTGATGTGCTCCCCCCAGTCACTAACGAAACTCTCGATGTGAGTACACCGTAGCATTTTCAGTTCAATTTTACATTATATGTGGTCGAAACTGACGACTGAAAACTCCACTTTTGCAGATTGCATTTTTTGTTTGGGAAAAAGTTTGAGAAAGCAACGAGGATTGTTGATCAAAGAGGAGTTAAGAGGATATCTGGTGAACAAAGTGGCCGTACTGTTTTTCAGGTTCTTTCCCTTTTCTTAAGGTATTCATATTAATATCACTTTATTTGGCCTTCTGCATATGATTTTGCATGTGAATTTTGTAAATATAATGAACACTTTTTAGTTCGTAGCATGGGAATGAGTTATACTGAGTGGCAAATTTCTGTTTTGGACATGAAAAGGAAAAATCTGAGTTCGAATTTTTATCTGTTGATTCAATTTTGTTAGGTGACGGGAGAATCTCGAAGGAGAGAAGAATATTTATGCTTTGCAGGACATTATTGTGCCTGTTATTCATTCTTTTATGACGTTGTAAACAAAGGGGAACAGCTCTGTGTGAGTTTTACTCTGTTTTCTCTGCCACTGAAAATTTATACATCCATGTTTTGATTATCCTTTTTGTAATTTCCAGCGCAAGCATCAGTTGGCTGCAAGACTTGCTGCTTCATTAGGAGCATGTGTTGATATTAAGGTGTCTGATGAGGAATTAGCTTTACTATTTTGCAAGCTTTGAATTGCATCGAGTTCAACAGGTGAGAAAGGAAAGTAATTGTTTTAGAATTTTGGATTTATTGTTGAATGTGACAGTGTCTCAAAATTTATGCTGCAACTTGAAATTTTGGTGTTACAATGGCCACAATCTGTTAATAAGTACAAATAACCATAAACTTGATTTCTTTTAAAGAAAATTCAGGGGATAGAAAGGCTACTGGTAGTATATATATATATGGAAATGCTGGAATATAATTTTTCAAGGGTAGTTTGTGGAGGTTATTCTTGATCAGCATTTGCCTTAGTCAAAGAATAGGTAAACACTGCATCTTTTAACTTTGTTCATATGGGGTTGTTAGTTCACTTGATGCTATAAGTTGCATGAAATAAGAACTTAGACCAAAAAACAGAAGTTGCCAAAACTGAATCAAGCTTTACAACTGATAAGCAAAACTGAAAAATATAGGAATAACAAAAACTACTTTTATTTTTATTTATATTCGTGTGATAGCAACTCTATAAAGGGAAATATCAGTAATAGATATGACCTTTCATCACCAAAAATTGTAAAAGATAGATTTACACCTTAAGGAATAAACTTATAATGCTTCATTAGGTCAATTCATGAAATAAATGCGTTTTTGGAGTTCCTGTATCCTGTATCCTATAAAACCACGTGTCTTACTCTTGTTCATGCAAACTAACTGAACTCCATGTTTTCTCACAATATTCTCCTACACTGGTCCTTTATCCTTCACCATCTCTTCTAAACTCAATTTGTTGCCTTCATATTCTGTACAATCTATGCCAAACTTTTCAGCTAACACCTTCAGTAAATGCTTCCACTTGAACACATCCCCATCGGTTACATTATACTTCTCATTTCTTAAAAAGGGAACCACAGCATCCCAGATATGATGCTCCGCAACCAAACCTGCATCGGAGCACAATGAGTACTCTTCGTGTAGTTAAGATAAACACTTAGAAATCAAGATAGTATTGGAGTTCAAGAGTTTATAATTCTTTAATATGAAGATTTTTTCACTATAAAAAAAATAGTAAAATTACAAGAATGTGTTTACAAAGTTACTTCAAACTCACTTAGACTTAAGGATTAAGAAAATTCTCAAACTATCTTACTTCTTCTTTCAAAGAGAATTTCTCACTCTGGAAAATGGACTTATGGTAGCTCCAGAAGGACTGGGATGGGCAACGTCTATAAGCTGTGTGTTTTTTTTTTTTTTTTTCCTTAAATGGGGTATTATGTATTAATAATACGAAGGAAATGTACACATGCTACAACAGAAGCAACACAGAGAAGTTACAAACGTCATACCTATCAAAGGTTCCTATCAACTCAAAATTTTGTCTAAGTATCAGCACCGTAATGTTTTTGATATCTGGTGGTTCCACTCCTGACGATTCGCTTTGTTTCTTATATGCCTGTAAGCTTACACGCCTAATTTGTCCTAATTCCCTATAATTTTGAAGATTCGGTCAAGGGAAATTAACATAATATCTCTTTTAATTTCTCCAGAATTCAATTTTTAAAATTTATACTAAGTAATATAATTGCTTTTTATTTTCTCCTTCCTCCAACCTTTTAACCTCCAAGGATGTATTACTAATCAATATAATATAATCGGGGAAAGTGTAGCCTATATTATATATATATATATATATATATATCTATATTGAGAAAGTAAAATCTTAAATGCTAATTATAGCTTTTAATATTCAAGCTTAAAAATATCAAATTAAATATACATGAACTTATTTTATTATTTTCCTTAATTTTAAATATAATTCTTTTAAATAATAATTGTGTTATATATATATAAAAAAAGGCTGCAATATTGTACCCTTTAGGCCGTCTCTCCTAATTGCAGCATTTATCAAATAAGAAGAAACTCGGTAAGGAAACAAAATCACAGAGAAAAGGTAAAACTATAGTAGTATAAGAAAAACCTTGAAGCTATTTTAAGCTAATTATTCGTTACAGAACTAAGTCAAAAGACGATACAGACAACTACAAACAAATTGAAAAGGATAGCCAAATAAATAGCTTATTATATATAATAAGAAGTCTGAAAAGTATTGTAAATCCACCTTTATTCTCACAGGCAAAAGAGTAAGAAGAAAACCAATAATAACCTAAAATATTTGATTATGGGACAATCTTATAAGCCTTCATTTTGTCAATCCAGGAAATAAATGCATTCTTGGAGTTTCTGAATCCTAAAAAGCCATGCTCTTTGCTTTTGTTCATACTCATAAATGGACATTCATAACCAAGGCAAATGTCACCAAACCACCACAGTCCAACTTCCTCCAGCTTAGTAGGCGCCAGTCCATTCTCTGACACAATTTCTTCCCACACTTGTCCTTTATCCTTCATCATCTCTTCAAGACTCAATTTATTACCTTCATATTCAGCACATTCCACGTCAAACTGTTCAGCCAACACTTTCCAGAAATGCTTCCATTTGAAAACATCCCCATTGCTCACGTTAAATGCCTCGTTCTTTGCATACGGATCTACAGCTGCCCAAATTTGGTGCTCTGCTATTAAATCTGCATCTGAGCATACTGAGTAACCTTCCCAAGCCTCTTTGCAGCCTGGAAACTTCAATGGCACTCCCTCGTGCTTGCAGATTGCAGCGTACACACAAAGGGTTCCCACTAAATTCATCAAACTATATGGGGAGAAACCAAATATGTTCCCTGGTCGATGAACTGACCAAGTTAGTCCCTCTTTCTTCCCAACTGCTTCGAACAAAACATCCTCCAGAGTATAGTAAAAATTTGGAATATCCAGCCTGGGTAAATCCTCAGTAAAAGGAGGTTCGTGGCCAACTTTTCCAAACAATTCAAACGGCCCACAATAATGTTTCCCACCAGTTTGTAAGCATATATGCTGCAAGTTTGGGCAGTTGGGGATCAGAGCATCTAGAACATTTTTTAACATTTTACCATTGACTTCGCAGTTCTCATTTTCATTGGATTTGTTGGCCCAGGTGACATAGAAGACGTGAGTAACGTCTGTAAGCTTCGAGAGCTTTGCTTCGGCATCTTCTCTATTGGCGATGTCGCATTGCACATATTCAATGGGATGATCAGCATTCCAGTCGGGTCTGGGGCGGCGGGCAACACCATAAACCTTCCATGGACCACCGGGAGTATCGGAGAGGGGAAGGATCTCGGCCAGACTATTGCCCACGATGCCCGTAACCCCAATGACTAGCCCGACACTCTGATACTTGTTGAGTGTTGTATAGTCATCTGTTTTTTTCTGTTGAAAAGAAAACGGGAATAAGACTTAAATCAAATATATATATATATATATATATGTAAGTGCAATTTTCATTAATAAGAAAAATAACAAGCAAACAAGTTTATTTATGGTCTCAGAAACGAGACAAAACTCACAGTCCCCATCTGCAAAATAAATTTCAAAATTTTAATTTCATCACTTCCAATCGATCGTAATCAACCACTTCCACTTTGGAAGACTCTTGACAAATTAGAAATCTAAAAAATCGAGAGAAAAAGACCCAGATCTGCTCTCAAAAACAAAAAGTATAAAAGATGTTCTTCGAAACGAAGAGAAACGCCCTGATCTACGAAGATCATGAAAGATTCTCGCAAATGAGGCGAATATCTAAAAATTGAAAAATCACAGAGAAAATAATCCCCGGCCAAAGGAACAGTGGCAGGAGTCGAGCTCCATCTCGGCCTCAAAAAAGGTTAAAAAAAATAAATAAAGGAAACCTCAAAATATGGAGACTGAAAAGAGGAGTTAACCAGTAGCGGTGCAGAGAGGAAAGAAGAAGGGAGAAGTCAGTACTCCACTCCAGATGCAACTAACTAACTAGTATTTCATTGCTATAAACAATAACATGCAAATGGGAAGTACCGATCAAAGAAGAGAAAGAAGAAAGAAAGATGAAGAACTTACCCTAGCAGCGCCAATAGCTCCAGCCCACCACCAACTCATTTTGGATTCCTGTGGTCAGTTGAATTCCAAGGATAGACGGATGGAATGATGGATGGAGGATCTGCTGTGATGGAATTAATTAGAGGGGAATTTGCGGTAAGCTTCAAGAATTTCCTGAACCGATAAGAACTTAAAAAAGTTTCGGGTCAAATGAGATGAGCTCAGTGGACTGCAGCTGGACGGAGAACCAATTTTATTGTATTTTATATATATCATTTGGACAGCTCAAAGTTTTATTGTATTTTATTTTTCACGTGGCACGAAGATAGGGTTTAAAAATTTTGACAAAAACAAAAAGTGACAACCAATAAGTATGTTACATTTGGCATATTAAGACTTTTTTTTTTTTTTTTGCTTTTCAATAACCGGCATCTATGATGCTGTTTGGTATCTAATTATTTTTTTGAACTAATATATTTATTTAACCGATAAAAAAATAATAAATTAATTAAATAATAAAATTATATTATATGAAATATCAAATTTATTATTACATTTATTAAATAATAAATTAACATTTACTTCAACAATCGAGGTTGTGTGGTGGAGTGACAAGAGCCCACCCTTTCAATCCCTACGTTGTGGGTTTGACACCCGATTCCCCCTCCCCCATGTATCAAAAAACATTTACTTCAACCAGAGGCATGTGATGGAGCAATAAAGGCTCATCTTTCCTTAATCAATGATTCAGATTTTAAATTCTAACTTGGGTATAGAAAAATGTTAAATTTTTTAATCAGTTGTTCCACTTAATAAAGTATCTACAAATTTAGTGACGGAATCCATCCAAGACACCGTGTGATAAGGAAAAAAAAATAACATTCACTTCCATTTTACTATCTTGTTTTTTGGTAAGCCATTTTACTATCTTGTTACAGTAATACAAATACATCCGGTCCATTACTTTCTTAATAATATTCAATGACGTCACTTCTCTTTTCGTCCTGATAGAGATCGTTTTTGGCCATTAAAGGTCATCTTTTCAAGAGTTTTCATTAAAGAAATATCTGCTTTCGACATCTTTCTTTTGACTCCCTTGCCATGACCAGGTGCTTTCTTAGGGAAATGGAAATGGAAATGGAACCACATATATATATATATATATATATATATTGACCACAT
Organism: Cynanchum wilfordii; assembly: GCA_025388415.1. Lineage (NCBI taxonomy): Eukaryota > Viridiplantae > Streptophyta > Magnoliopsida > Gentianales > Apocynaceae > Cynanchum > Cynanchum wilfordii. Next base: position 2,813,721 of record JAHSUH010000001.1, read on the forward strand.
ACTACTACTTACTTAACTCCCCAATTACTTCCTGCAACAGCCTTTTCCTTGTAAACATCTCTTTATCAACTATGGCTAAAACAAGAAAATTACAGTAACTTCAATCAGCATTATATATATATAGAGAGAGAGATAGATAGATAGATAGTGTAATTCATCAAAAAAAATAAAAATGATAGATAGTGTGCAGGTAGAGATTCAAAATAAAATGGCTATGGACAATCAGAGCATTAGACACATTGCCTTCTCATTTGATCAGATGAAGTTACTATGCCAAAATGTCCAATGTGAGAAGGCTGCACCTCTCATTCAGTGATCTTACACACATAGATTTTTATATATATATTCTTAACCGTGAAGAGGAATGAGAAATTTCACAACTAGAGTGGTCAATAAATATGGAGTTAAAAGATATACAAGATTTATTTGGCTATAGCTATACTTGTTACCATTAAGAAAAACAAAAATTGTACATACCTTGTACATTTCCTATTTTCCTGCTATCTGTGTTGAGTCTTCAAAGACTCATTGCACCTGTACATCCCAAATGAGCATGAAAGCTTAACTATCTGTCCCACATTCTTTCCAGGTCCAGCAAAACAATTATCTGGTGGCAATTGGCAACAGAACATAGCAACAAGAAGATGAGAAAAGGAACAATAGCCATGAACAGCTCAAACAGTGTTCCAATAATCACTTCTTCAGCAATCGTTTTGACAATCTGGATTCTTCCTCCTTAGAAATATGGGGATTGAGCTTCCGAAGGTTATTAATGAAGTTTATTGCTTCATCTCTTTGGCCAAGTTTATGGTATGAATCTACAATGGAATTATAAGTGCTGTCATTAGGCCTGCAACCATGCTTTATCATGTACCGAACCACGTCAATGGCCTCAACAAACATTGCGTCAGCTGCATAAGTGGCCACAAATGTATTATATGTGATAACATCTGGAACAAGCCCAGATTCCCTCATTTCCGTAAAAATTCGAGAGGCATCCCTTAATCGGCCATTTCTACAATATGCATATATCACGGTGTTATATGAGATCACGTCAGGTTTAACTCCTACCTTTAAAAGGTCTCTCAGCATTCCTTCAGATTTTTCGTAGTTTCCTGACCTACTGTACATATACATCAAACTATTGTATGTTGTCAAGGTAGGAGAGAATCCCTTCTCATTCATGAAGTTCATAATTTCATTCGCTTTGCTGGTCAGCTGCCGACGACCATATATGGAGATCATAGAATTCAAAGTTGTAATATCTAGAGGCAAACCTTTTCTTCTCAACTCCAAGAAAGCTCTTTCAGTTTCCACAAGTTGGTCACACTTGCTATAAACCAGAACAAGGGTCTTGAAAAGAACAGCATGCGGTTCAATTTCACCAGAGTATATATCCTCAGCAAGAGCATTCATCCTTTCAATCTCTTTCCCGTTAGCATATGCATGAAGCAAGCAGCTATATGTAAGCTCATTGGGTTTACACCGACCATCTTTCATTTCGGCAAGCAGTTTCTCAGACTGTTCCCAAAGCCCTCCCCGAGCTAGAGCCGCCAAAACAGCATTATAGGTTGAAAGGTCTGGAGTGACCCCTGCTTCCAACATTCTCTTGTAGATAGCCATGGCTTGGTCAAAGCATCCACATCTGCTGTAAGCACCAATCAAAGTGTTAAAAGTATCCCTTTCAGCAACAAATCCAGCTCTTTTCATTTCCTTGAAAACTCCAGATACCTCAGAATCCATGCCATTCTGACCAAAAACTGCGAGAAGCGTATTCCAGGTAACAATATCTGGTGTACATCCACACGCCTTAATATCATCAAAAATTTTCATCATCTCTGCAAACTTTCCTCGATTACCATACAGCTTTATAAGTGCATTGTAAGTGCAAATATTTGGATTACACCCTAAATCCTTCATCTCATTGAAGATCATCATTGCAGACTCATCTTTACCGGCCTTCTCAAATCCTGATAATAGGGTAGTATAAGTAAACACATCAGGCTTCAAGCCCTTTCGTATCATTGTCTCTTTCAGTTCCATTGCCTCCTCCAACAAACCATCCCGAGCATATGCAGATATTAGAGAATTGTATGTCACAATACTAGGAGGGAAGCCATTACCTTCCATCTCCCACAAAACCTCCATAGCTTCCTTGGGCCTCCTAGACTTCCCATAGACATCCAGTAAAGCATTATAGGTAACCTTGTCTGGCACAAACCCAGCCAATTTCATTTCCTCAAAAATCCCTTTAGCCTCCACACACAAAGAACCCCGTCTACAACAACTTATCAGGGTATTGAAAGTATAAGCATCAGGGGCAATACCCGAAATCTTCATTCCCTCATACACAGCCATAATTTTATTCCAAGGCATACCCATTTTACCATACACATTCAAAATTACATTGTAAGTAATCAAAGTAGGTTTGCATCCATCTTCCTCCATTTTCTTGAAAACCATTAGAGCATCTCTATACCTCCCATTACTGGCAAAAGCAGTTATAAGTGATGTATAAGAATACACATCAAGGGCAAAACCATCTTTATGCAAATTATGAAGCAAAGAGGCTGCGGTAGAAACCTGCCCTTCTTTGCCTAGCATATTTATAACCACAGCCACAACAGAATTATTTAACAAATGCACAGAATCACTGTGGTCCCTAGCCCATTCAAAGACTAACAACACCAAGTCACATTTTTTATGATAAGCTAAGCCCTTGATTAAACCCAAGATATCAAAAACAGCAGTTTCTGTACAGAATTCAGGACCGCATTCCATACTAGCATCATGTGAGCCGACTAAATTGAGCAAAAGTTCATTGATTTTTCCAACATCAAAATTAGGGTCAATTAGGGATTGGAAAGTCTGCTCACCTTGGGGGGAGAGGCGATGGTGAGACCAGGGCTTGCCTTTATTGGAGTCCCTGTATTTGCCAATACGTCGTCGATTACGGGGAATAAATGAGTTCTGAACGGGATACTGTAGATTTTGTGCGGAGAAGGAAGAGAAATTTTGGTGGGGCTGGGGATTGAGGAGGTCTTGAAGGACAGGAGTAAAGGGAGAAAGAGAAGATGGAGGAAAGGAGGTGAGCGGTGGCTGGTCAGGAGGAGGCTTTTGCGGGTGGTGGTCTGGTCCTTGAAATAAAGGCTTTGTGGGTGGTGGATTGTGAAGTACAAGTGGAAGAGCTAGCTTGTCAGCCATGACCGGAGAAACTGAAGGTTTGCAGCCGAGAATGAAGTATCTTTAGGAAATTTTATTACACACAAAATCTCTTCATTCCCACGGGAAGGCGCCAGAGAAGTTGCCCTTTTTTCAGATATTTTCCCCCTTTTGGGCTACTTCATTTCTAACTTACTACCAGTGGACTTAATTAATAATTATGCACAGATTCCTACTAATTTTATCTGTAAAAATAGAGTTTTTGCATGTTTTGTCTCTTTATTATTATTATTATTTTTTTAAAAAAAAAATTCATAGCTTTGGAAAATTGTAAGCATTTACATAAGTATGCACATGGGACGTTTCTTTGTTACATTGATTGATACCATAATATCCCATATAAGACTAGCGAACCCATTGGATGGAAAAATGAATGGTCATCGTTTTTCAAATTGATTTACATATATTTATATATCTTAGTGAGCTTTTGGCTGCCCCATGGCCATGTGAAGGGCAGCTATGATATTGGATGATAATTGGCGGGTTAAGAAACTCATTTAAAACTTGAAATCAAAGCTCTAAATGTAAATATAAAGTCAGATCTATAGTTGAATCTAATCAAGAACACCTCAAAAGCATTCAAGACATTGAAATTCATCAAACAATAACCTAATCAGGTCAGCTGGATTTGTGCATAATTGACATCCAAGAAGACAGGAGCAATAACTTATAATTTAAGAATCCAGTTCAAGGTGGTTACTACACAACGTTGCAGAGTTCGAAGCCTACAGCTAACGCTGATCAGGTTTAGCAACCAAAATTACCCCCATCAAAATTCCATGTACAACCCACCTTTTCATTTAAAGCATCCTGTACTACTAAAAGAGTTCCATACCACCCGCATTAACATCCAGCTACTTGAAATATCTCATCGAAAAAAACCACATTCACTTGCAAAATGAAAATCCCATTCTACTGAGGATGCTTCATTTTAAAAAGTGAGGACTGATCAACCCAGCAATCTCCAGAAACCCAACACGATCTTTTCCACCTAATACTTTCTTCAGCTTCTCATCACAGATGATGACCTTCTTGTTTTCAGGGTCCTGAAGAGGGAAAAAAAAAAGGTAAAATAACAACCAGCACAGCAAAGCCACCGTGAGATTTTTAACAAAGAGGAAACACAAAGATGGGATGATGAGCAACAAAGGGAATTCAACAAGCCTTAATTAATAGACAATTATGAAATCTGAAATCAACCAATGGTTGAATTGCAATAATCAGGATATCAACAAATCTATAGCATTAAACATCCAAATTGTTGGGAATTTAACACAACGGATAGAAGTGTGGAGGCGAATAAACAAATAAAATGAGCAAATGATAAAAGAGACACCAGAAATTTAACGTGGTTCACCCTTCAATATGGGCTACGTCCACGGGACAAACTCCGAATAAATCTTCCACTAATAAAATATTAGTAGGCTTACAAGTGAGAGACTTCCCTAGAAACTTTCTAGAGGTGATCCCCAAAAATGAGATAAACCCAAAATAGTGGTACTATAGTGTATTACAAAAACACTATCTATAAAACATCATTATTTTATCACTCTCCAACTATTTCTCTCACAACCACCCAAAATTCTCTAAAAGAAAGAAGAGAAGAAAGAATTTCTCTTTGATTTTGGGATTTGATTTGGGATGGAAATGAAGAGCCCGAGAGGCTCTATTTATAACCCCCAAAAAATTTTTTTTTTCTTTTTTTATGTTTATATATATATATATATATATATATATATATATATATGTTAGTGGTAGAAGGTTGGTAAATTGGGCAAACTTTGAATTCCTTTAAAAATTGTAGGTAACCTACCAATGTTGAAAGTAGGCGGGACTTAACAATTCTCCCCCTCCCGCCTACATGGAGGACTTCACCATTCCAGCTGCTTGTCGACAGTATTCGAATTTTCCTCTTGGAAGAGTCTTTGTCAGCATATCTAATCCATTTTCTTCGGTATGGATCTTCTTTAACTCTAAAAGCTTCTTCTCCAATGTATCTCTCGATCCCAGGTGATATCTCACGTCAATATGCTTTGATCTCGGAATGAAAGGAGGAATTCTTACCAAGGTGAATTGCACTTTGCGTGTCACAAAACAACTCGTATTTTGTTGGTGGAAACCAAGTTCTCCTAAGAACTTCTTCATCCATAGCAACTTTTTACACGCTTCGATCCTTGCAATAATTTGCTTGATTGTTGATAGAGCAACACATTTTTGCGGCCTCTTTGCCCATGATCGACTGCCCCCCCCAATGAAACCACGGGTATCCTGATGTAGACTTTTCTGGAGTCAGGTATCTCCGGTCATATCAAAGATCGTGTATCCCACTAACACAGTTTTTCATCTCCGAATTTCAAACACAAATCGGAGGTTCCACGAAGATACCCGAAAATCCATTTTTCTGACGCTCAATGTTCCTTACCAGGATTTGATAGAAACCCGCTCACAACTCCTACCGAGTGAGCAATATCCGGACGCGTACATACCATAGCATACATCAAACTTCCAAACGCTGAAGCATATGGAACTCTATCCATCTCTTCCTTCTCTTCTTCTGTAGAAGGGCACTGCTTAACTTAATCTAAAATGATAAGCTAGGGGACAACTAACCGTTTTAGCCTTATCCATGTTGAATCTTTGAAGTACTTTCTTGATGTACTTCTCTTGTGACAACCATAAATTCTTGGTGCTTGTCTCTAGATATCTTCATACCAAGGATTTGCTTTGCTTATGGCCCCCAAGTCTTTCATAGCAAAGGACTTACTCGGTTGCTTCTTCAGGGTGTTAATCCTGGAAATATTTTGGCCAACAATCAACATGTCATCTACATAGAGTAATAGTATAATGAAGTCATCATCATCAAATTTTTGCACAAATACACAGTGATCCGAACTAGTCTTCGAGTAGCCTTGCTCCCCCATAATGACTCAAATTTCTTGTACCACTTGTCTTGGCGCTTTTTCAGGTCGTATAAACTCTTCTTGAGTTTACACACATAGTTCTCTTTCCCCCCCTTTTGTGCAAAAAAACCCGGTTGTTCCATATATATCTCTTCCTCCAAGTCACCATGAAGGAAAGCGGTCTTCACATCCATTTGTTCGACTTCCAAGTCAAGACTTGCTGCCAACCCCAAAGACCTTTGTGCGAATGGATGTCATCTTCACCACCGGTGAGAAAATCTCATCAAAATCAATCCCTTTCCTTTGATGGAATCCCTTGACAACTAAACCTGGCTTTGAATCGTGGTTGGTGATTGTGTTCTTCGTGCTTCACTTGAACACCCATTTGTTCTTCAAAGCTCTCTTACCCTTTGGTAACTTCACCACTCAAATGTTTGATTCTCATTCAATGATTTCATCTCATCTTGCATGGCTTCAATCCAATTTTCCTTTTGTTCATGATGCATGACTTCTTCAAAACTTTCTGGTTCTCCCCGCCGGTTAATAACACATACCGATCTTCAGGATATCTAGTAGAGCGTTGTCCGACTCGATAGATCTTCCGAGAATTTGAGAACCATCCTGGAGCTAGCGGTTGATCATGAACGTCATCTTCGAAATTTCCGGAGCATTCCCAATTTCTGGTTGATCATCATCTCCAACTTGCCTTTGCATTGTTGTTGGAGGAGTACTCTGCAAGTTTATTGTAATATCATCGGAGTCGGCAGCATTCTTCCGCACTTTCTCAATATTCTCGATGGTTTCATCTTCAACAAAGACAAGCATCTCGACTTTTGACAAGCCTCTTCTGAATTGGATCGTAGAATCTATAGCCAAATTGGTCTTGACCATAGCCAATAAACACACACTCGTCGTGTCTTGACATCAAGTTTGGACCTCTCATCTCTTGGAATGTGCACAAAAGCTTTGCACCCAAATACCCGAGATGATCATAGGAAACATCTTTTCCGACCATACACTTTCTGGTGTATCAAACTGTAGAGGGACACATGGTGAGCGATTTAGCAAGTGCACAGTTGCTAGAATAGCTTCACCCCAAAACACCTTTGACAACTTTGCATGTGAGAGTAAGCACCTTACTCTTTCCATCAAAGTTCTGTTCATCCTCTCGGCTAAACCATTCAACTGCGGAGTCTTCGGAGGTGTTGTCCGATGTCGAATACCATTTGCTTTACAATAAGCATCAAATGGTCCAATATATTCTCCACCATTGTCTGACCGGATACACTTCGGTTTCTTTCCCGTCTGTCTTTCGACCATGGTTAGGAATTGTTTGAATACATCTAACACTTGGTCTTTTGATTTTAGCAAATATACTCACGTCTTTCGAGAATGGTCATCAATGAAAGGGATTGTTAAGTCCCGCCTACTTTCAACATTGGTAGGCTACCTACCATTTTTAAAGGAATTCAAAGTTTGCCTAATTTACCTACCTCCTACCACTAACATATATATATATATATGTATATGTATGTATATATAAACATAAAAAAAGAAAAAAAACTTTTTGGGGGGTTATAAATAGAGCCTCTCGGACTCTTCATTTCCATCCCAAATCAAATCCCAAAATCAAAGAGAAATTCTTTCTTCTCTTCTTTCTTTTAGAGAATTTTGGGTGGTTGTAAGAGAAATAGTTGGAGAGTGATAAAATAGTGAGGTTTTATAGATAGTGTTTTTGTAATACACTATAGTACCACTATTTTGGGTTTATCTCATTTTTGGGGATCACCTCTAGAAAGTTTCTAGGGAAGTCTCTCACTTGTAAGCCTACTAATATTTTATTAGTGGAAGATTTATTCGGAGTTTGTCTCGTGGACGTAGCCCATATTGAAGAGTGAACCACGTTAAATTTCTGGTGTCTCTTTTATCATTTGCTCATTTTATTTGTTTATTCGCCTCCACACTTCTATCTGCTGTGCTAAATTCCCAACAAGTGGTATCATAGCCCAAGGTTAAGTGAGTTGCATGTTCGGTGTGGAGGAAGCCCTCTCAATGTTGATGCCCAACGATTATGGTGCCTCGTGTGTCGAAAGTCTTCCTGGCAATGTTGAAGGTCGGGTGGCGAGTTCCGGAGGTGAGACCACGGGTATGTTACCTGTGGTGGTTCGGCGGTGCAAGAGGATTTCGTTGGAGGGGAGGATCACGGGTATGTGGTCTTTGGTTTGAGGGGAGGATTGTTGGAGTTGGATTTCAACTCAAAGTCCCACATGGAAAAAATAGGCAAAGGATTGCCTACATATAAGAAATTCTCACCTACTCCATTAGTATGAGGCCTTTTGGGAAAGTCCCAAGAACAAAACCGTGAGGGCTTATGCCCAAAGCGGACAATATCATACTAATGTGGAGTTAGGTGAGGTGGCAGCCCAACCGGATAAGAAACGGGCCTAACACAAACAGGAAAAAACGTATTGTAATTTCTCTCATTCGTTAAATGTGAACCAAAATCCCTATCCATATTTGTATAGTAATGGGTTCCTACCATCATAAAATAAAAATAATAACAAAGGATAACCCTAACGGAAAGCACAGAAACAGCACCACATTTATTTCATTCACGTTATTATTGCCGGAATGAAATCAAATTGCAATAAGGATAAAAGCAATACCAGTCACTTATACATAGTATGAAATCAGACAAACCTCGCAATCATCCAGTAAAACAATATGCAAAGGGAAAAGAGTCTAAAAGCATAATAATATACCTGAAGGTTGTGCTGCTTAATATAAGCCCAAATCTTCTTGAGCGCTTGGGTACGAGGAATCTCAGACTCGCCAACTAAAGCCTGCATTTCGGGCGAAACAGGGCGAGGTTTCATGATACCTCGGGGTTCCCGCTTCTTGGTCTCGGTAGCCGGCTTAGACATGGTTGCAAACGTCACCAAGCGCACAGAACGCAGGTTGGCACGAACAGGAACAATGGGCACAAGACTAGCTGAAAGTGACTTAACTAGCGACGGCGTTTCAGTGGCCAACAAGCTCGTAAAACTCCCAAAAGAAATCGCCATGTTTCTTTTACAGTTACCAGATGATGATATAGTAGTTAATTTTCTGCAGATTCCGTGGAATGCAAAGAGGGTTTTCTGAGGAACGGAGGGAGAGAGGGAAGTAGGAGTGAAGAGTAGAGAGGATAAGAAGGGTGGGAAAATCGAAGGGTTTTTGTGTGTCTGATAAAAAAAAACTAGAACCCGTATCTCAGTATCTGTAAATTTCGGATCCTTTCTTGAGTTCATTGACGAAATTGACCCTTTTTCATAAAAGCCCAGCCCAATATATTGGGCTAATTATTCTATACAGTGGATTGGTTTAGACTACAAAATGTGGGGCCAAATATATTTTGGGCCACTAAACTTCCGATTAAGCCCAATTATAAGCATATTATCCAAACAAAAACGAAGCCCGGCAGGCTATTTCTTTGGAATTATATATATATAATCTATTAAATAAAAAATAATATATTTACTTCATGTTCATTTTTTTATTTCCATAAACATAATATTATTTTAATTTTATATAATATAATATAACAAGATCTTTAATATATAGATAGCCATTAGTAGTAATTTATAGAATAAAAGGACTTGTGGATTCAACTTAATTATAGTCTGGATTATTATTCTTGGAATTAAAAATGTTATATTTAGAAATATTGGAAAATTTCATTCAGGGACAGCTGGTCTCTTTTTGTCTATTTATAATTAATTATAAATAAATAAAAAAGAAAGGATGGGTAACCTTAAAAACAAGGGGAAAAAGAAAGGGGGTGGAGAGAAAAGAATGTGGTAACAGATCCGGAGATGAGAAGTAAATATCAGTAGAGATGATTGGATTAGCGACTGTTTAACGGTACCCCGAAACAGACCAATGGTTTATCGCCATGCACTAAACATATATATATATATCGTCTCTTGTACTCTACGTTGTGTTTTTTGAGATTCTGAATTGGAACCCACTCTTCTCTCCTTTTTTTTTTTTTTCCTGGTCCCAATTTCTCTACTTTCCTTTTTCTGGTGTCTGCTGGCAACTAACTTACGTATTATCATTGCTAATTATGTTAAGCATGAAAATTGACTAACTATTACGTTAACGTACTAACTCATTTACAATAAATCTTCATTTCCCTTGCAAATTAATGATAAAAAATTTTGAGATCTATAAAACAATCTATGTTTCTTGGGGTGCAAATTATTGCACTAATGGAAAATGATTAAGTGGGTTGATCTACTCATGAAACATCAATTCAACTCCACTTTGCCAAAGTTACCAATAGCTATTTTTTCCTTTCTTCATAAAATATTAAGGTCACCGTATAAGTAGTTATATAATATATACTCAATAGTATTTGGGTACATTTCCCGCAAGACAACAACTCATAGTATTATTTTGGCAAAGGGTCATAATTTCTTGGATCAAAATCAAACACAAAAACACCAACCGAACCGAGACGATTCATCTAAAGTTGCTACCTATTTTGGGTCCCGCCAAACAAAGTGTGCTTCACAGCAATTATCCATTTTTCTGCTTTGTTTGATTTTCTTTTCTTTTCTTTGCTTCAACGAAATACTAAGTAAAATATTTTTAGGATTAAATGAGTAAAATATTTTTATAAATATTAGTTTTACGTCGGGATCCGAACTGGAGCCACCCACGATGCCACGTGCAGTTGTTATTTGTTAATAGTACACCCTTCATTCGTGTGGAATGATGTTTTTTTGAGATATAAATTCAATCTCACATTTTTACTCTCACTAATAATTCCTTTAATAAATAAAAGATATAATTGTATATAATTTTTTTTTTTATGAATTACTAATATAACAACATGATAAAATTTTAAAATAAATGTGAAAGTTTCATATTAATTTTGCCGTATGCATGAATTTTCGAAGACACAGACGGTGGGCCGATACCTCCCAAACAGAAGCCTACTTCCCTCGACTACCTCTCCAGTACTGAGATCATACATGGAAGTGGGACCCACCACACTTTCGAGCTGAGTGAAAAAATTAATGGATTAAAATTATAAGATTCAGGATAAATGAGTTTGTAAGTATGTGATATGTACTTATGAGCTGATTTCAAGAATTCTTTTCTGTTTTGTTGTGTCTGGTTCCTGATGAGAGATTCTCTAATATTTTTTTTAATTTAATTATAAAAAAAAAGAGTTTATATTAGAAATGAATAATCTATTTAATTATAATTGTGTTTCATTTGATACGGAAATTTTTTGATTATTATTTTAATTCAACTCAATACAAAATGCAAAAATTTGGCTGCCACATTAGTTTGTACCCTCGAACGGAATTCATTTATGTTTGTTACTCACAAATAATAATACCAAGGGTACAAAGCATAATATTAGTAGACACATCTGAATGCCATTTCTCCTTGTACAAATACAAAACAAACAGCCCCTATATATACACTCCCTCCTCCCTTCATCTTTCCTAAGCCGCTTTCTTCTCTCTCTCTCTCTCTCTCTCTTTCTTACACACACAGTTGTGCGCAGTTTAAGCTCTGTGAGAGAGAGTTTTGAAGGTTATCCACATTGCTTCCATGGATCGGAGTCGAGCTTTCGTTCTAGGCTTTATCTGCATTATCGTTGCTGGTGTCGGGGGTCAATCTCCGGCTAACTCCCCAACTACATCTCCGGCACCACCTACAGCTACCCCTCCAACTGCTACTCCTGCTCCCCCAACACCAAATGCTACACCACCTCCTACATCATCGCCACCTCCAACTGTTTCCACTCCTCCTCCAACGGTAACATCTCCTCCGCCTGCTGTTACTGCTACACCACCACCGGTGGCTACTCCTCCACCAGTTGCTGCTACACCACCACCCGTCGCTACTCCTCCACCAGTAAGCTCTCCCCCACCGGCCTCTCCTCCACCACCAGTGAGTTCCCCTCCCCCTGCCGTTCCTCCACCTCCTCCTGCTACCCCTCCTCCATCTCCACCACCTCCAGTTCCAGTTCCCACACCCGCACCACTTGCTTCCCCTCCCGTCGCCGTTCCAGCTCCTGCTCCGGCAAAGAAACCTACATCTCCCGCTCCATCACCGGTTTTACTAAGTCCTCCATCACCTCCTCTTGGAGCTCCTGCTCCCAGTCTCGGTGCTACTGCTCCGGCTCCATCAGCCACCGATCAGGTACCAGTTTAATGCCACTTTAATTTTTTGTATCTTCGATATATTTTCCGATCACACCATATTTACCTAGTAGTAGTACTCAGAAACATGCTCGCTTTCCAAAGTAGTTTTCAGACAAAGCGCGTGACGACAGTGCCTCTTGAGTTTATTGTTTCGCGTGTCTCCCTGTGATTGGCAGGCACCTAGGGTTTTGAGCTCCTTGTGCGATCTAGTGTGTTCTTGTCCATGTGAAACTTCTCGATAACATCTGGATAATTTTTTACTAACTTATTAATTGATGACTTTTTAAACTTTTATTATTATTATTATTATTTTCTTCAAAAGGAAGATTTATGCATAGACCGGATCTAAAGTTACTGTACCAAACAAAAAAATTTGGTACATTTCTGATATTATTCCATTTGAAAATCTTGAAATAGGCCAAATGCTTTTTGTTACTTTGGTCCAACCTATCTTGATCATATATATATATATATATATCGTCATTGATCCGTAGTCTATTGCCCCACTTATATTTGGAGTAGTTCAGTACGGTAAAATAGATAAAAAATGCTGTTGAAAAAAAGATTTTAAAGCTATAATTATAACATTTTGAATGTCTTTTAGCTGGCTTTCTTGATCCAACCATAAATGTATGTGCCAATATTTTTGCGAAAGAAATTAAAGATCTGTCATTAATCATCATCTGTTTGATATTTTTTTGTGTTGGTTGAATACAGAGTGGAGTTGAGGGAATTTACACCTTGAAGAAGAACATCTGGAGCTTGGTTATGGGAATGGCTTTCTTGTTCCTGCTGATGTAGATGAAGAACACTCTTCCCTGACACATGTCATTTTGCCTTTCTTGCTACATATTATTATTATTGAAGGGGATGGGTTTTTTACCTGTTCCTGAAAATTCATATACATTCAGTTGAATTCTTTTAAAGGGGTTGGAAGGGAAGGGGAGCTTTTTGTGTTGAGGATTGAGCTCTTTTTTTTTTTTTTTTTTTTTTTTTTTTTGTTTTAAACTTTTTGTTGAGAGATTATTATTATGGTCTGTTGTTAGGCATTAGAGAGACATTATTATGTAGTGATGATGCATTTTTTTTTCACTCTTTTCTACATATTTTGAATTTTGAGTTGCACTCTCTTGCCAAATATTTCTCCCTATTCATTTATCTTTCAGTCCTTTTTCCTCCATGTTCATCATTGAATACATTGTTTAATAATAACGGCTTAAAGATAATTGAGTATTATTAAGTAGAATTTTGAAACTATTTTATTTAATAACACAGTTTGTTTTAGGTTCATAAATTATACTTTCAAAGAGGATAGCATCATTAGGTTTTTATGACAATGTATTTATTATTTCTAATTGGGTAATAATTCATGTGAAGAATAACTAATATTCATATATATATATATATATATATATTTCTGTATTTACTAGCTTGGCCAACTTAAATTAATGCTTAATTTTCATTGGGCAGAAACGTACTTTCTTTGGGCTTAGGGTCTTTTTACTTTGGTCAATGGCCCAATCATTTTTCAACATTATTTATTACAAAACCTTGAGATCATGGAAGGGATAAAATAATTTTCTTGGCCGCTATTAATGTGAGTTATAATATATAGGCCCTTTTTGTTAAGGTCCGTATAAATTAAACTTAAATGGGCTAAGAAGGCAAAACATAAAGGTAAAAGCCTGATGGATCCGGTCCATTAAAATATTGGACCTAGTCTTTACACTATAAGATAATCGTATAAGTCCAGTATAACTAGATCCAATACACATAATAGGCCCAGACTAATTGGATCCAATATTTATAATAAGCCCACTCCAACTGGTGAATGAAAGGCGCAGCCATATATATTATATATATATATATATATATCCACTTTCCCTCTCAGGGAAGAATCGTGCTGACAAGGTTTCGGTTTCCAAATCTTCTTTCTTCTCTTATCTTTGTTTCGTCTTCAAAGAAATTATGATTTGAGAATTTTTTAAAACAAAATTTGAATATTAAAACCAAATACAAAGATAATGCATGTGCATTCAGTTCATGTTCTTTGCTTGCCACAATGACACATGTTATACATTTTGAATTGAATTTGGATATCACCCCTTCTCTCTAGCATGAATTGGATTCCATGCCTGCCTACAGGGTGAATGAATCCGAGAGTTGAATTATACAGTCATAATATCACCATTCTCCTGAGTAAAAGTAGGACTCTAGTATGTAGCTCACGATGAAGTTTTCTTTACATAAAAGTTAGATATCGAAATTGAATCTAAATCTTATTTTTTTTACGATTAAAAATTGAACTATGCAATTACAAATTAAATAAATTTCTACCAAAAAAAAAAAATAATAATGATGATACATGTGCATTCAAATCAGATAAAAATTATATTATAATAGACCCTACTCTTGCTAGTTAGTAGTAGCATGCAGTAAAACAACGAAACTCCCCAGACTCGACCACAAGAGCTGTATTGCACGAGGGTTTGTATAAAAAATAAAATAAAATAAAAAATGACCCGGCGGATTTTTCTTCATGCAGCTTGAGAAAGAGAGAGAGAAAGAAAAAAGAGTGGTACTGGGCACGACCATAAATGTGCCACTGCACTTACTTACACACACACACGTAGGGAAGCTTCCTTCCTTCCTTTGCCGACACCACATAGTAAGTTTTCTCTTCATTGATTTCTGGCCATTCCCCTAAATTATAAGTTCCCATTTATGCACGCATTTCCAAACTCTGAATAATTTTAGCCCATCAAAGTTGATAACTCCGCCTTCCCTCTCTTTAATTTCCTGGTTTTACCACTCTACTAAACTACCAAGAGATTCTTACTTGTTTATCTCCTCCTTTAAAAAAAAACAGATTAAAAATTTGAATGTAATAAAGTACACTTAATGATTAACCATGGACAACAAAAAAATAGTCATTAGTATGGATAATAGATAGCTTAGTTAAGAAAGGAAAAAATTACCGAGAAACTCATACTTGTCACACAATATTTCAAATCTTAAAAAGTTACAAAATAAGTCTACTTTCCCAAACGGTGCAGGTCCTAAATTCTTAAATTTCATGAAAAAAAATTTCAAATTCCAAAATGGATGTATTAATGAATGGAGGTGGAAATGTAGTATCAAATATCAATCAAGGTTAGCTCTTATTGTTGCTATCCCTGTACCCTTCCTTAGATCATGGACCAAAAAGCAAAATGCAAAATATACCTAATTTATGCCACTTACCTACTCCCACATTTTTCTTTCATCACTAAATTATTTTATGTATAAAACTGAATATTTGTTCTTCATTACCTGAATGTGAATGTTATATAAGAGTTCAAATGAAATGTTTCCGAACTAAAAAGTAGACTTTGTAGTTACAAACAACTAAATCTAAATTAGTAGAAGTTGTAGTTTCGTATAACATATAGCAAAAACATTGATGATTCACACAGCTATTGAATAACTAAGGACCACCAAATCATGGCCAAAACAATGACCTTTGATTCCAATTATTATTGTTATTTAAAAAAAAAGGAAAAAAGAAAGAAAACAGTTGATAGTTCCTTCTTAGAAGAAGCAGGGACTCAATTATGAACATGGGAAGATATTATTGGTTACAATTAAAGTTACCCTTTTCATAGGGAACTGCTTTTAATCTGTTTTGCTCCCTCTTACTTCTCCATTCCTAAATATATGTTCTCTTCTCTCTATTTATTTTCCTATTTTATATCTTTAGGATCTCAAACCCCACCTAAAAAATAAACAAATAAATAAAGAATGTTTTTTACTTTTAAACAAAATCACCACATTATCTTTTTCCTTAAATCTGATTATTGCTATATATATATAATAATTGCCCTAATTCTAAGTTAATAAAGCAATGTAATCTATGATTCAAGGTAAATGTTTAAAATGTCAACCTTCAATTTCTGAAAGAAAGTAATGAATACTATATATATACATAAAAGGTGTGTGGGTGTGTGTGTGTGTGGGGGGGGTGTTTATGGTATTGACCAATCAGGAACATCATAATGAAAGGAGAGTAGAAGCTTCCCCACCCCCACAAGTAGTTGGTATGCATGCCTCCTCCTAACTCCTACCAAAGTAAAACTAGTGGGATGATGGATTGAGAAAAAAAGAGAGAACAAATATTTTGACTGCAAGAAGAACACAGCATCACTTTAGGAAAGCATATGAAGAAAGAAGAAGAGTGATGAGAAAAAGCATATCACCAATACTGGAGTCTGGATGGAGTGCGGTGCGGTCCAACAATGGTCAGCAAAAGAAATTCCAAAAGCTGCAAAAGAAAAAAAGGGGAAAAAAAAGGCAGAAAAAACCATCATCATTATCTACGTTTATAACTTATTATTAGTACAATTAGCCCTTCCTCAGATATGACCTCCAAGAAGTGAGATATCAGTGTTATGAGTTTTTGCCTTTTTTAAAGAAGTAGGAAAAAGGCAAAAACTTCTGTTCACATTGGCTAAAGGTTTTGGGCCTAAAAAAGTAGGGGAAAAAAAGAAGAAAAAAAACACCTATACTCATAAATAAATTAAGCATTCAATATTTGCAGTAAAAACATACATAGTTCGGATTACAGCACTGACAAAGAAAAAGATGCCACAGGACATATCCCCGCCATCAGATGCAAAGAAGATGCTATCAAACTACTAATCCCTTTCTCTTTCTCTTTCTCTCTCATCCTACCAAACATTTTCACCATCAACACTTGACTTTCTGAGAAATCCCATTTCTCTTCCAGTCATTCAAAAAACAATACCACAAACAACTCTAGAAAAAAACTCAGCCAAATTCTGCAAACCCATATTTCAGCAGTAATTTCTTTTTCATTTTTCCCTTACTGCTAAAAAAAACTGTATATATCAACTACACAATTATAATGTTCTTCGAATCAAATAGGTAAATGGTTCCGCCATTAATTAAAGCTTCACCACCTTCCTCCTTTTTAACTTATGATGGAAGGTAAACCTAAAAAAACAACCCCCATTTTGTTTGCTCTATCCATCAGGAAAATTGAGCTCCAACACCTTTGTTGGATTCTGCACCAGAGAGAATAAGAATTCAACCAGGTTCAAGAAAGAACCCCGTGATGAATCATATTACTCTCTATTTACAGACTAATAGAGGCACATCTGGAAACTAAATTCCCCGAAAATCCTCTAATAGCTCCTAAAATTCTACCCTGTTAGATAAATTAGAAACCTGCACTATCCATATAAACAATTGCTGCTGCTGCTGCTTCTCCTACTACTAGTTAGACTTCCACTTTCCAAATCACATTCTCCATGTTGCTCCCATGGTTTTTCTCCAGTGCAGCCACTTTTGCCCGGTGAGCTGCAAGCACAAGGGCACTTTTTCCCCTTTCATCCTGAGGAAGTTCGCATGCCTCGCTAATGGAACCTGACCTTAAGTCAGCAGGCGGTATAAAACAGTCAACAGACAGGCCAGGAACATTGAATGCCACCTCTTCAATCGTCCACGCTTCTTCCATCCTTGTCTTTGTATGGCTCATGGCCATCTCCCCAAATCGGAAAAGGGTAACCACAGATCTCCCAGAGTGAGCAATCATTATCCCTTCCACAGCACGGTAATCCTCTAAAAATGAGTTAATAGTTGTCTCCCAATAGACTGCATCACCTCCATTAGATTGAATCCGAGTAAGATGTGAATCCTCCATGTGGACTAGTAGACCAGTCTTTTGGCTGAAGTAGCCAAAAAGAACATGTCTAATTATCTCCGCCGGTCCTTCACTTCTTGCCTTCAGAGTCTCAGGATCCGCACAGAGTTTGAGAATGAAACAGTCCTCACCATTGATCTTCTTCTCTCCAATGCACCTGGCATCCGCAAACATACTGGCCGTGGTTCTCGGGTCAAGACCCTGCACAGAAAAACCACATATGAATAACATTAGCAAACCTGACTGAAGAAGAGAAAACCATAGATGCCAATTGCATAGTTTAATCAAGTTTTCACCTGCAGAGCACGACGTAATGGCCTTACTGGCCCTTTTGCTGTATGAGCACCAAGCCACGGTGTGTGCCTCCATACAAGTTTCCCATTGCAGCCAGCATGTACCTTACTGCCTCCAACTGCAAGCTCTACATACCACATGTCAGGATTCATCTGCCAGAGGATGAAACCACCAGACTCAGCAGCTCTAGAAGCATTCCTATTCTTTACCACCTTTGTTGCAGTTTCAAACTCTGAAGCTACCATCTTCAATTTTCCCATCGCATAAGCATTCCTGATTGAATTCTGGAGCTTTTGTCCACCCGAGGCAGCAGTATATTGCTGCAATATGTATTGAGCAGAAGAAGTTTCCTGCAAAATTTAAAATCCCAGATCCCATAAAACAATAAGCATCTCACCATAGTTCAAATGAAATCTAGTAAACCATTAGTTCAACTTCATGTAATAAATACCCATCCAACCAAAAAAAAAAAAAAAAAAAAAAAAGAACATTCATGTAATAACTTCAGATGCTGTGGAACAACAGGGTGGCCATACGGAGCCCAGTATCAACTAAACTAAAAAAACTATCAAAAGCTTGAAATACTTATATCCCAAGCCTTCTGGCAAGCCAGAAAGAAAAATCCAACACGGTAATAACCAGCACTCTTCCCCTCACCCCAACAACCGAGCAAAATGAAGGCTAGAAACAGAAAATTTATTCAGTGAACACTCCAAAGGTAAAGCGGAAAGAAAAACATTCCCAGGCATGGCGCATCGAATAAAAATAAATCTATGCTCATGATTGTAGCCATATGTGGTATATGCATAAACTGAACCGAAAATGCTAGTCTCCTGTGGCAAAAGCTATGGTTCCAAAAAGACTTACAATGGGAGTATCTTTAATGCTGAGATGAGGCAAAGGGTCCAGGGTGCTAACGTGCACCGGTGCCAGAGGCGCTCCCATAACGCCGAGCAACAGCCTCAAGTCAGACCTCTTGTTACTGCTGTGACTGTTGCTACTGCCGTAACCGCTAGACGTAACAGACGGAGCGCGAGAGAGCTGACCCTTCATCCAGTGGCCTAATCCAGACCCGACCCGTTTCGACTCGCCGAGTTCTCCACCGTCCGGATCCGGACCCTCCATTAACGGCGTTAGCGTCTCTCCAAACGGCCTCAAACTCCCCGATCTCACGATCAACGGCTCAGGATTTGTCATGAGGTTACTTGAACTGCTGGACTTCTTCCTTCGCAACAAACCCGACATGGGAGACCCACTCCTCGCCGGACTCTTCGACCGCGACCGCGACCTCGACCTCGCCGGCGACAAGCCCCGTACGACTTCATCTTTCAATGCCGAGAAAAACCCTTGTTTTTTCTCCATTCTTCAAATCTCCCAGTATCAAAACAAGAAAATAATCACTCCCCCTCCAATTTTCTTCCACCCTAAAACAAGTTTTTCTACTTTTATTCTAAACACAAAAGCGCGAGATAAGATTCAACGAATGATAACCCATTTTACACACTCTCTCTCTCAACGAATGAAATTATAGGATCGAGTGAAATATAATAATGAGTGAATCAATAAGAAGCTTTTTCGAGAGAAGGAGGATGATGATGAAAATGGTGATTTATCAGAGAGAAATAGTAGAAGATATAAATGTTTTTGGAGGCTAATGGAATTTTTGTGAGGAAAAAAATAGTGGGTTTTTGGTCTCGGGAGTGACTGGTGAGAGTGACAGTGTGAATGTAAAGAGGGAAAAAATAAAAAAGGTGTGTGCGTACTGTGTGTGTTCTGCTTGCTGCCGGCTTCTGTTACTTTGTGGAGCATCAGCATCTGAAAGGGGGCAAAGTGCGAAAAAGGAGTGAGGGCGTTAAGGAACTCGTTGGCTCACGCGCTGCCGAGTGGTTTCACACCGACGGTGCCGTTTACTTTATCCCTACAGCTTCCGTTAAACATCAGTAACTTTTTTTTTTTTTTTTTTTCTTCCTTCACTGTAAATTTAATTCATTTTTATTTTTCAGTTCTTATCTTTTATATAAAAATTTTTTTGTTATAATCCAATAATATTTTTTTTTTGACTGATTTTAGTTAACCGTGTCCCTTATTAGAATTATTACAAATCGTAAAATTTATCTTCTAAACAAGTAATATGAGAATTCGGATTAACGATTCAATCTATAACAATAAAATTTCTATTAGAGAATTTTCATTTTTTTTTAAAAAAAAAAAAAAAAATTAAGGCACATTGGGAGATGGAAAAAGTTAGACTGTCGAGTATGGGAGTCTGCAGGGTCAAAAGTCGTGTTGGAGGTTTTTTTATTTTTAACTATTATTATAATATAAAATAACTCCAATTTGAACGGAGTTTGTTGACACTTACCCGCGTATTGTATATAATCTCTGCATGCGCGTGGATATTAAAAAAAAGTAAAAAAAGGAAAAAGTAATCAGTTATTACCACTACTAATTAAGGTGAAAGTAGACGATCAGTTTCAAATCTTATTCATGATTTGGGTATTACTCTCACCACTTTTTCCTTTTATAAAATATAAAATATTTTTCATAATTATATACAAGAATATAAAAAACATTCTTAAAAAAATGTATTTTTTTTTTAACTAGGAAATAAAAATTTTAAATGAAATATTTTCATCATAGTTATAAATTTGATATTTTTAAAAAAAAAAAAAAAAAAATGGAGGGATGCACGCTTTCAAAAAAGTCCTAGTAGATTCTGAACCAGTCAAATTAGTTAAATCGGATGCCAAATATATATATTATGGTAAGATGGACTAGGATTTGTTCACCATCCCCTATGCAATTGAAAAATGTTCATCGATTAAAATGAATGAATTCTCTAACCATATCCTAAAAATATTCGAAAATTTAAATTTAAATTTTCATAATTTCCTAGTCCATTTTTTCAAATATTTTATTATTTTGAATGCATATAAGTTATAACTTCGGCCCATTTCAAGTAGGTGTCACAAGTTTAAAATATATAATTTGAGTAAAGAGTTTTAAATTTTTACTTTATAACTGTTTAATAGAGCTTTTAGGCAAGAAATGTGCAATTCATATCACAACAAAATAAATTTTGTATTTATAATATATATTTTTTTGTCTTGAAAAATCTAAGAATCAATGGCCGTTCAATATATCGGTAAAGTATATGGACAAACCCAACAGCTTGAAGGAATTGGTAAGCGATCGGTGTAGATTCGAATACCGGATATTTAAGAAAAAAAATATATATAGACAAAAAAACTCCCATGTTTAAGGGCCCAAAACGGCGGGTTTAACTTTATATAATACGAGATTTAATAAAAAAAATTCAGATATAGCTGATGGAACAGCTAATTAAAATATCACTCCACTACCTGAAATAGACTATATCGATGGCTTCCTAATTTAACACTGAAAAAGACAATCTAGTGAATCTTAATCTCAATCTATAACCCAAAAAAAAATTAATTTTAATTTTAATTTTTAATTTATTTAGAAATAGCTATTCGACAAAAAAATAAAAAATATATATTTTTGATTTATTTATTAAGAAGACATATTGAATTAAAAAATGGTCGAAACTAATGTATAGTTAACCTATAAAAAAATTCTTACTATTGCACGGTGACCATTCTATTGCATGTTTCCCGGCTTGTTCAGTTGTTGTTGTCCACTCTTTTTTTCTTTTTTCCTTCTCTCTCATATTTGAATATAATATTTAATATATATATATATATATATATATATATATATGTGTGTGATAATATTTTATTGATGAAAAAAAAAAAAAAAAAGATTGCAACTTGGGAACAAAGATTTCTATATATTTCCGAAAGAAATCGAAGAATTTTTGGGGAATTCTATAAGATTCATTCGATCTTTTTTTCTCGATAGATGGTCAAAACTTTATCCGAGTTCGAATTCTACTGAGAAATCCACTAGAGATCCAAAATTGTTGAAGAAATACTAAGATCTTTCTTTTGTCTCTGCCCATCAAAAAATAAAGAAATGGTTTATTATATGGAATGTAGATAGCACAATTCCAACAATGATACCACCCCCATTTTAAAAAGAGAAAATGATACCAACCTCCCTTTTAAAGTTATTAAAAAAAATATTAATAAATTCACAGTAATTCTTAATTGAGTTATGATAAAATTGTTTTTAACTCTTTAACTTGATATAATGAAAAATTGTATTATAAATTAGAGGAGACTCTAAGATTATGAATGTTCAGAAAGTTTTCATTTGATGAAAGAAAAATAAAATAAAAATATTAACAATAATAAAAATAAAGTTAGACAAAGAGCACAGACTGGCTTTCCTTAAGAACCAAGACTCCTTTTCTATTGATTGTTGCCATTGTATTATACTTTCGGTATTGGTCATAATTTACAAGAACATTTTGTAGTCTTAGTAAGATGAGGAAGAGTGGTTAAGGATTTACCTGGTGTGAGATATCACATTGTTCATTTGATGATGTCATGTGAATCGCTATAAACATGTGAATTGTATGACAAACCCAATAACGGAAGTTTCATAAGGGGACTGGAGCAGGCTACCATAAGACAAAAAATCTTCTTTCTAAAGAGATTCGAGTCGAACTCTTATATGTCAAAGGTTCAATATCACTGTCTTTTTTATGCAGATATATATATACAGATGCAGATAAGATATATATATACACAAATGAAGGGAGAAATATTAAAGAATGTTTAATTCAAGTTCCTAGTATAATGGTACTCCCATACACTGTTGCAACTGAAATTGGGACATGCATGGACAAAACTGTGTAATGTAGTGAACACATACTTCCATTTCAGGGCTATACTTCCATTCTACTCAGTTTTTTTTTTTTTTTTTTTTGTGTGTTGTCCTCACAAATATAGAAGAAACCACATAATATATATATAGATATATAATTAGGAACTAGTTTTTGAAAAATAAGTGATCAAATGGACCTTAAAAAAAGAAAAAAAAGAATTGAATTTCAACAACTCAGCTACTTTTGGACATCTGGGACGAAAATTATTGTTGCAATAAATGAAGCACAGGAGTGATTAGAATGTATTATTTAACGTTTCCTCTTTTGGACTTATTTTCAGTCTCCTTTCCTTTTTTTTTTTAGAGTCATTTCTGTAATAGTATTAAGTAAGTGAATTCCAGTTGTAAGAACCAAATCTGGATTTGACCTTTTGCCATTTGAATTCTCTTATTGCCCGTTGTGTCAATTCATTACCCAAAGTTGTCACTAGTTACGCTAATTGCCCACTTGTTGTGTAAAAGAGATGATTAGAAAACTATGATTTTTTTTTTTTTTTAACCAATTTATTTGGAAGGGATTCATGAGTATCTAGTATTGTGGTTTAAAATTATATTTAAGATGATTCAAGCGAGTGAAATTAACTAAATAAAGGGAGTCATGCTAATCAGACTTATCACCCATCCAACATCAAAAGATGCGAACTCTAAATTGCAATAGCAAGCATTCAAGCAAAATAATTAGACCGTTTAAAGTAACAATTATATATATATATATATCAAATAAGTCGCATCTAAGTTATTTTGGTAGTTTGGCAAAGAAAATATAAGGAAAGAAAGAATTAGAACGATTTAATTATTGATGAAATAGTCTAAGTGTTTGTAGTCAAGTTGGCAACAAGGTTGCTCCCAAACACTCTTTTTGCCCAAATGGAGGGAGTTCGACACCCCATTTCAGTCATAATGCTGTCAGATCTCAATGTTAGATTAGTCGGATAAAAACTGGATACCATCACTATAAAAAAAAAAAAAATTATTGATGAAATATATATAAAAGATATTTTTGAAAACAAAGAAAATCTGGGGCGACCCTCCAAAATCTTGTTCCTGCTTTGCTTTACTCCACAGAACACGTGCAAGGACTCCTCATGGTGGTTATTATGGATGCATTTGCAATTTGGACCGTTTGTGCATAATTTTGCACAGAATTGTCGCAGTCTTGATGCTGAAGTTTTTTCTTTTTTTTTTTTTTTTTTTTTTTCTTTGAGGGTGGGGGGCTAAAGAAAAGAGAAAAACTACTTGCAGAGCATTTTCTTTCTTTCTTTTTTTTTTTTTAATCATTTTTTTGTCTGTCAAGATCAACGTTTCTACAGGATAAAGGGAAAAAAGTAATAGAAGGAGAAGAAGTAGTCACTCTATTATTAGGTGATAAAAGTCACAGAAACGTCAATTTTGTTAGCTTTTCTTTATTCTCCCTTCCCATATATATATATATATATATATATATATATATTTTGTTTAAAGCACGGTGTGTACTAGATGATCTCAAGTTATAAAAAATCATCATTAAATCAATTCAAATTTAAATAAATATTTGTTTGAGTCGAGTTGGCCCTTAGAGTCTACCTATTTATATATTATAAATAAGGTCTCATTCTCGAATCTTATATATTATTAATCTACCTATTTATATTAATCAAATATGTTAGTTAATAAAATTTTGTTTAGAATAGAGATTTGATTTACTAATTATAAAAAATTAAGAAATAAAATTGATAAAAATTTATAAAATTAAGAACTAAGTTAATAAATTATAAACTTTTTAACAGCATCATTGGGTTGCTGAGGCAATTATAATGGGTTGTCTTATTGAACTGGAATTTCACTGTGTATGACTGGAAACAACTACCCAAGTGGGCCCACTAGATATCAACAAGTCAAAGCCCTTTTGACTGATGTTAATAGTTCCTCTTTCCCTTTTCTTTTTATTTTAATTTTTGATTAAAGAATTCATTAGTCAACTTGGTGTAACTCAATTAATAGTACTTCATTTATGACATAAGAGATCGTGAGTTCAAGACATGATAGAAATTAAAATTTTTCAAAAAAAAATACAAAACAAAAGTTGTATTAACTTTTACTCGAGTCTCATCCTAATAGCACTCACAACAAAGATTGAAGGCTCCAACTTGTACAACATTTATAATACAATTTTTTTTTTTTTTTTTTTTATAGTCACTTGGGGCGCTTGATGTTTCTACATTATTTGATGAGACTAATCCAGACTCGGCCTGCGGAGCGCTCGCAGAGTTCAACTCTCACTCAAGGGTGAGGGCCTGACTCAGAGCTTTTTTAACATGACGCTAACCACCCGAGGAGATTCGAAACCTCGATCATCCGCCCTGGAGGAAGCATTAAAGTCTGCACATCAAACTTCCCCAGCTATCCAGTTATAATAACAA
This sequence comes from Cynanchum wilfordii, assembly GCA_025388415.1. Taxonomy (NCBI): domain Eukaryota; kingdom Viridiplantae; phylum Streptophyta; class Magnoliopsida; order Gentianales; family Apocynaceae; genus Cynanchum; species Cynanchum wilfordii. The sequence goes on from JAHSUH010000001.1 coordinate 2,839,258, forward strand.
TTTTTTTATTGTGTGAAATCAAAACAGATGTATCTGATTTCACACCTTAACAATTTCCTCAAGCCCTCATGGACCCAAATCATTTCAACAGCCCAATCAATCTAAATTGAGGGTCCGATGTGTTTATTATTATTATTATTATTTTATTATGTTACGAGATATTTTAGATACACAAAACTTTTAATTTAAATTAATTTAATTTTGAATCGAACAGATCCTTTAGGAGCCCAAAAAAGAATTCCTTAAGCTACAAAGGTCCAATTTTTATTGGGCCTGCATGTCCAATTCTTATTGCGTAACGCAGTTCTCATTTAGGAGGCCCAAGTTTACCGTATTTTACACAAGATAAAAGGAAAAAAAAAGAAAAAGAAATAAAGGAAGAAAAAGGAAAAAGACAATAAGTACGACACACTTTTTTTTATCGGAAAAGTGCAGAGTGGGCCGATTATCTGGCTTTCTCAATCGATGGCATCTGAAGCCAAAGCAAACATTATTTCCAGGTCTTAAGAGCCGAAGGAGAAACAAGTGCAGAAGAAGAATTGTTAATGGTGGATTTCTTCACTTGCTAAACAGCAATTGTTACTACTGATTTCAACTCTCTCCTCCGTTGATGACCAGCTCACAGATAGTGGACATGGCTGCCAACATCGATGCTGTGCAGAGAAAGTAAACAATATATATATATATATCATCTATGTTCAACTCCATGTTTTTCTTTACTTCCCCCCCTTTTTTTCTTTCTTTCTCTTGACTTTAAAACCCTTTGTAAATGAGTAGAATTTTTGTTGTAACGTTGGGTATATTTACCCACTTGAATTCTAAGCAAAATGTTGGTGTCAACGCCTGTCTGTCTAGTGAAGAATTCAGTACCGTCATTCAACTGATTATATTTATTTTATGTTATTGTTTTGGTGGGTTTTTAGCAAATGATACTAATTGGAGGAATTTCCATCGCATTTATAATTCTTCTATTTCTTTGATTTTTTTTTTTTTTTTAAAAAAAAAAAACTTTGCTATGAATCTCCAGGTACCTTGATTGTTGCAAGAGGAACGGAGTGCATCCTAGTAAAAAAGTTTTATATGCCTTCTTCAAGGTTTGTTATTGTGTAATCCATCCGTGGTAAAATAATAGTCTCATTTGATTTTTTTTTTTGTTTTAAATGAACTGAGAATTTGGTTTGCTCTTGATTTATGTAGCTTGTTTGTTTATCAAATTCCAGTAGCTTTCTTAAGGCTAATTAGTACCACTATTTTTTCTGGAGAAAAGGGATTTTCACTTTATATTTTCCTACCTACAAAATTCAAGCTAGGACAATGATCTCTACAATTAATCATTTTCTGTGAATTAGTCTATTATTTTGGTAGGGAGGTGTAGCTAAGATCTTTTATGCTCAATGTCAGGCACATGTCAGGAAAGCTCGTAATGAGACAATAAACCTGGTATTTACCTTGGATGAATTGAGGGAGGCTGATTATGAACCCCTTCTTCTTTCCCTGAGGGAAATTGATCTTTCTGAGATTGAAGCTGTGGACATGATAAACAGATCCTCCTGTGTCTTAGGTGGGGAACGAGTGATATCGTTGCTGCATGCTGTTCATAGGAAGCTCCGAATCGTGGATCTCCAAGATATAATATTGGGGAAAGATTTCTTACTGTATGTAGTGCTGCATTTCTTCAGATTCTAGCTTATAGTTTTTCCTTCAGAATTGGGTGTCTTTTTTCTTGGCAAGATTTTCTTGGTTATTTTATGATATTGATTGATGAAATAGGGTAATTGTATAGTATTGGCAACATGCATTCAGCCTGTCACAGGGTGTTTGGTAATTCAGGCGTGGTGCTTGTTGTGTTGTTCTTTCTGGGTGGAAGTTATCTAAAGTTTCTTTCATGAGCCTTATGAGAAACTTCAGGAATGCTTGCTCACTTTATCTAATTTCCATTTTCTAATTTGGGACTATTTTCTTGTCTCTTCTGCTTATAGTCTAGCCATTTCCTATGCCTAAATGGCTGAAGTCTGTCTTATAGAATAAGCAGGAGCTTGATCCAGGATTCTTGATTAAAACATCTGACTACGTTATCTTGAACTAAATAAATACATATTTGAAGCATTAGAGAAAGGAATATGTACTGGACTATCATGTTGATATTGATCATTCAGTAATATCTACTAACTTCATAAGGTTATCCTATACAGGGATCTTGCTCAGCAAGGATTAACATGTGAAATCTTACACTTGAGGGGTTCTCATTTTCGGAAGCTTAACATGGCTGGGAAGTTTTCCCAGTTGCAATCACTTAATTTGGATTTTAGTGCTTCACTGACCAGTTTTCGAGAGGACTGTTTCACTTGTATGCCAAAGCTGAATTTTCTCTCGTTGTGTGAGACAAGAATAACTAATCTGTGGACAACATGTGCAGCACTGTCAAAACTCCCATGTTTGACTGAACTTCGCTTTCAAAATTGTTTATGCTTGGATATATCAGGGAGCTGTTCTTCATCATCTGGAGAAAAGGCACATAGAGGCATATATTTAGGACCTCTGTATGGTGGGCTTGACGCTGATGAACTGGTTTCAAATAATGAAGTCATTGATCAACATTTAAATGCTGAAGAAGAAGACATTATCATTGATGATATAAATTTTGATCAAAGCACATGGGAATATTCATCTGATGACAGTGAAGTTGATTTTTCAAGTCATCACCAGGTCAGCAGTATGGATGAAGTACCTGATACTTCTAGTTGGTATGAGTTGGTGAATCTACAACACCAGGTTTTGAACTGTCCTCTGTTTCCTTTTTTTGCTTTGATTAACCTAAATCTTATCTCTGTATTTCTGTGATTTGTAGCACAAATAACAGGTCTATATCATATTCTGTAATTTCCTTTTTCTGTGATAATGCTAAGTTTAGAATTCTTTTTTGTAGAAGCTATATATCAATTCTAAAATGGCATCAACACTTTGCTCCAGACAAGATAAAATGCTGCAAAAAACATCACATTCAAAGAGGAATAATGATCTTTGCATTATGTAATTGCAGAATTCTCTTGGGACATGGGAAATGCAGGATGGTGAATTTTTACCAAGTTTGTCCAACTCAGGCTGTATGCCACTCCTTGCATCAAAGAAGCGTATTTCTTGTCATTCATCACCAATATGCCATGAGAAATATTATAGAGAGTATCTAATAGCTTCTTTGCCAAATCTAAAAATTTTGGATAACTTGCCTATTGGAAAGATTGACCAGGATAGAGCAAAAATTGTATTTGCAGAGCATTTTGAGTATCTACCCTACAAAAGGAAGAATAGGGAGAGTGTTGTTAACATTTTGTATAAGCGGGAAATTAGAGCAAACCGCACACATGTGAATACTTCAAAGGAAAAGCAATTTTATGCATCAGGGAACTCACGAGCATACTATCGTAGGTCATTATCTGCTGCTAAAATGGGTTCTTCTCCATGGCCTGCTGTGCATTCACTTTCTCGGTCAGGCTATGTTTCAAGAGATGAAAGAAGAAGCTTTCGTCCTAGACAGTTTGAGTACCATCCATCAAACTCGAGCATTATGGTGTTTGGAACCTTAGATGGTGAAGTTGTTGTAGTCAACCATGAGACTGAAAATATTGTTAGTTATACTCCATCACTTGGAGCAATGAATAGCATCCTGGGATTATGTTGGCTCAAAAACTATCCTTCAAAGGTATTATACTGTTACTACAAAACAATGAAATAATTAGTAAGGTGGCTCGGCAAGTTTCTTTCTGAAACTTTTTTTTGGCTTTCCCTATGTTTCTCATCCATATCTAGTAGTGCTTGTATTTTTTTGATGGGCATACCTTAATTAATTCTTGAAAAAGACAACAGTTGCAGTCATGGCCCTCTAATCTTCATTAAAATTCTGCAATTGGATGCCAAGTGATATTATTCTCTGATTTATTATTATTCTCTTCTCTAAACAATTGAATTGTTAAATCTTTTGTGCCTTGTGGGGAAAGTGGAGTATGGAATCATGAGCTCAACAGCCAACTAAGATTATGTTCTCAGAAGCCAAGCATACAGTTCTAGTAGTTTATGAAACCAAAAAAAGGTAGATTCTGTTAGCAGCCACTTGCAGATCAACAGTGTGTTTCTTGAGTTGATTCAACTTTTGAAGTCCGATTGAGCTGCCACTGTGTTTTAAGCTTAAGGGTGGAAAATGCTTTTAGCTTTTGCCTTCTAATTTATCAATACTTAAATGTCATTATAAACAAAATTAAGCAGAGGTTTCGATGATTTGTTGATCTCTATCTTGACTTCTGAGTTGTTACATTCCTCATAATAGTATGACTCCTGATGGAAGATTTTCATTTCTTTTCCCTCATGAAATAGTGATATTTCTTTATACTTCCATTTCATGTAAATAGCAATAATGCTGGCTTTTACAAAAATTACATAAAAAGTTCTAGAATTATCTTTTATGCTGGATTGTCTGTGAGTAATGCAGGAGTTTCTGATTTTATTTTCTATTTTTCCTTCCTGACATTGTCCTCTCTCCTGTGCCTTTTCAAATTTCAGCTGATTGCCGGGTCTGATAATGGTTCCCTTAGACTATATGACATTCATCAGATGAATCCAGCAAATGCAGGTGTCATCTTTGATGACTTTGATCAGTTAACATCTGTCCACATCAACTCAACAGATGAACTATTTCTTGCAAGTGGATACTCAAAGCATGTTGCTTTGTATGACATCAATATTGGAAAATGCTTGAAGGTGTTCACTGATATGCACCGAGAACACATCAATGTTGTCAAGTTTTCAAATCATTCACCCTCTATCTTTGCCACTTCATCATTTGATCAGGATGTTAAGTTGTGGGATCTACGACAGAAACTTGACCAGCCTTGCTACACTGCAACGAGTTCGCGAGGAAATGTGATGGTTTGCTTTTCTCCTGATGATCAATATCTTCTTGTTTCAGCCGTTGATAATGAGGTGAGGTGCAACGACTTAGAAGTACTCTCATGAGTGTTTTGGGATTCCTTTTGTGTCCATTTTCAAAGTTTGTGTTTTATGCTGTCCATTTTCCCTCAAAAAAAAAAAAAAATGTTAGCTATTGATTTAGTTCTCTGTACCTTACATATGATATTTGTTTTAAGAATGAAAGGATATTTTGCCAGGTTAAACAATTATTAGCTGTCGATGGAAGGCTCCACCTAGATTTTGGTATACCTTCCACAGGAAGCTCTCAGAACTATACTCGAGCTTACTATATGAATGGAAGGGATTATGTAATAAGTGGAAGTTGTGATGAACATGTGGTCCGCGTCTGCTGTGCTCAAACAGGAAGGCGACTTAGGGATGTCTCTTTGGAGGTGGGCTTAAGGATATTTCATTTTGTGGTTATATAAGTATCAGTTTCGATGTGAATTAACAGAATTGTATGTTCATGTCATGCTGCAGGGTAGAGGCTCAGGGGCTTCAATGTTTGTCCAGTCTTTGAGGGGCGACCCTTTTAGAGTGAGTTTTACATTTCTTGTCTCTCCTTTGGCCTTCTCACTGTTAATTGTCATGTTTTCTTTTCAGGATTTCAATATGAGTGTTTTAGCTGCTTATATTCGTCCAAGCTCACATTCAGAAATAGTTAAGGTAATATATATATAGAGTGTGTGTGATGAAATGTTGGAAGTATTCTGTGGATGATGTTGATCCCTTTCATCTTTTGATATTTTGCAGATTAATTTATTGACTTCAAATGAACATGAGAAAATACACCCGTCTAGTCAAAACCATGGTCCGTTATATGGTTCTGGTGGATGATGATGATATCTGTAACTTCATTGTAAAGTTCATATGTTAGGCATGAATGTATATATTTTCTGGCAGCAGGAAAATAGTATAAAAAAGATGTCTGCACCCATTAAACAAATGAAGAAATGCCAATTTAATGCATATATGAATAGTAAAAATTTGCCTTTTACCTTTCTCTAACTATGGCCACTGCAATTTACCATCATTAACCTATGATAGAATAAATATTTTTTTATATATATATATATATATATATATATATATATAATCTTTTTTAGCATGAATTGGAATTGATGGAGGTGGTACCAAACTTCAGTTCACGTACAAGCCATGCACATGGAGTGATGGGACTTTTATAATGGTTTATGGCAGGTGGTAGGATGATGTCCCCATCCAGTCAGTAACTGTTCTTGAAACTTCAGTTTCGTTAATTTCTCATGACACTCTGTACAATGCCTTTGGTGTGATTTTCTTTTATTCTATTCTAAACAAGAGTTAAGTTAAACTACGCAAATATAATTTTGAGTACGGACAACAATTACCCATGCAGACAGGCCAAATATTGGGTGTACCCTCTAACCTTACTTCACAGCTGTTCCAGACCCACCCACCATAAATGAATCCATTTTCTCGAATGTTCCAAGAGGGCAGCACTGCAACATCTCTCACTCACTCCTATATAAACTTTTCACTTAACTCAGACTTTCACAGTTGTAGACACACACCAAAAACAATGAAGAGGCTCTTTCTTTCATTCCTTCTTGTCCTTGTTCTTCTCCTGAGCAGCTCCTTCACGGAACCTTCAATGGGGAAATCATGTAAGTGTGATCACAGCTTAATTTTCCCTCTTTTCTTCTGTAGCTATATATTATGGAATTCTGAAAATGGAAACATTTTTTTTTTTTTTTTGGTTTATTGGCAGTGTATTGTGGGGGTAAGTGCAAGGAAAGGTGCCGTAGAGCTGGAGTGAAGGACAGGTGCTTGAAGTACTGTAACATATGCTGTGCACAGTGCAAGTGTGTGCCTTCAGGGACTTATGGGAACAAGCATCAGTGCCCTTGTTACAGAGACATGAGAAACTCCAAGGGCAAGCCCAAGTGTCCTTAAAAATGTTCAATTTTCCATTCCCTACTTTATTATTAATGTCTTTCTAGCAGTTCATCTTGAATAACCGATCCGTTACAGGGTCTTGTCTTTCTTGAACTACTACTATGTTGTTCATAATCCTCCATATCCTTTGATAATTAAAATTCTTTTCGATAATTCACTTCAATCTATGCAGGCTGACACTACTTCATTACATATTGTTAAACTAACATATTTTACATCAAAATCCCAGACAAAGAAAAGATTTTACTACAGTCAAACAAGTTATAAATAAATTCTATTTTTTTTTTTTTTTAATATATTGCATGGCCTCCTAATTCATATGTTTGACCATAGGGGGTCAGTGGTGAGCTACTATATTTATTTTTTTTTTTTTTTTTTTGGTAATTAGTGGTGAGCTACTATTTCAGGTATAGTTTGTGGGAGTGATCTAGGGCATTTTGTAAAAAAAATAATATTATTAGGTTTACTATGAAGCCCATTTCGTTCTGGAATTAGTCAGATGTGTGCTTACTGTTCAGACTAGCTGATTAAATACATCTAGGACTTTTAACTTACGTGAAATTTTTAATCATAAATTTTATAATTATAATTACCATTTTTATATGAATAATAATAATAATGAGATGATTCGAATTGCACCTCCAGAGTCATTCACTAGATGGAAGGCCTCCTACAAACGTATTACAATCACCACAATAAAGCTACAAACAAACCACGCACTGACAACATAAGAAGAGAACAAAAGAGAACTAACAACATCCCAACGACGACCGACGACCGGCACCTGACTGACAAACAACACATAAACCCGATAACCATACAACTTATTATTCAAAACTCCATTTTATACCAACCAACTTATTCAACGTAAAAACCTAATGCTTATATATATATATATAAGGATGTATGCGGGGGCAGTTTTACTTCTTCAAAGCTCTAGCTTTTGCCAGAATCCTTTTCCCATGAGGATTGTTATGGAGGCTGGAGTAATGCATCTGAATCAGATTTACCATTTCTTGTCGCAGAGATCCCTACATACATACATACATACATGCACATATACATATTATAATATATATATATATATATATATATATATATATATATGAAACTGAAATTAAATAAGGTAAAAGAAAAAGAGAAGAACCTTGGCAATGGCAAGTGCAGATTGAGCAACATAATTCCCAAAAGCATCCTGGACTACTGTCATGAAGTTTTGATCATAAATAATTTCTGTAATAATTAGAATGGCCTCCTCTTCTGATGATTCTTTCATGCATTTCTCCACCACGTTGCTACCATGCTTATCCATGGATAGTGAAACAAACCTCCCTCTAAGTTGATTTATGATTCCATTCGTCACTCGAGGCAACTCGTTTCCAATTACGAACTGTACTACGTAGTTTCTGCACCCAATCAATCACACAATTTTATTTTCTTTTTCTCAGAAAATTAACTTTATATATATATATATATATATGAAAAATAAAATGGAAGTACGTAATACCCATAAAGATCTTGTGATAAAAAGAGTGCATTTGAAACAATCTCAGCCAAAATACGATTTCCACTTTCTCCCTCAGCTTGTGTTATACATATAAAAATACACTGTTGTAACACACGACATCCACTCCTATCCGTTGCAAATTGGAGACAGTTTTCAGCAACAACATTCAGGATATGCTGCATTCCAATATTTTAACATTGTTATATATATACATACATAAATACATAAATACATACATATATATATATATATATATATATATATATATATATATATATATTATATACCTTAGTATCCTGAATAGGGAGGGACTTGAGACAGTGTTGGATAACATGGCTACCATTTGAAGACTTCACGAGAGGGACGGTAATATATGCTAAAGCTGATACCAACAAAGTCCTTTGTTCCGGAGTGGTAAGGTACCCGATCAATTTTTGCATGGCTCTCGTTCTACAAAATTCGAAATATATATACATATATATATATATATATAAAAAAAAAAAACATATATATATATATATAAAGGTACGTACCCATGAGTATTTTGACACAATTCAATAAGGGAGAAACGACCGCTGACTACCGGGATGAGTAACTGAGTGATTTGGTCAGGTTTACATAATTGGTAGAATTTCTGAATTAAATAATTAGCAAAAGGATCCTTCATCAATTCAACAACATGATTTTTAATCTCCGAATAAATCATCATAATCTCTGCATGATTTCCAATTTCAAGGATTTCCTGCAGAAATTTACAGCCTCGTTGTTCCTTAGCTACCAAATGTATTTTTCCCTTGTATTTTTCCAATGTCGTGAAATTATAATAACCTCGTTGTTGTTGATTCCAATTCCCATTAGTGAAGTAGTGGGTAGCGAATTCCCCATAATTGATAATGTCGGGTTCACGATTATTTCCCAAGAAATTAATTAAACCATTATTGTTATTATTATCAGTCCCGGTAAATATTGTACTTGAGTTCAAACCTCCAGCAGCAGGAGAAGCAGCATAAAAAGCGTTATCAAAGGGTAGTGGTTGTTGTGCAGGATATCCCAGGTGACTTTGGGTATTCGTGTACATACCACCGCCGTTCTGTTCCGTCTGTAAAACCGATTCTACATTCCGTCTTTCTAAAAAATAAGGATACAGCAGATCCGACTGGTAAGTCGGGTTTATTGGCAAAACTGAATCAAATGAATCAATTGTAAGAGGAGAGGAATAGCCGCCGCTGCTGCCGCCGCTGTGACCGATCATTACTCCAGCTCTATTATGGTTAATAGTAGTAATAAGTCCACTGGAATAACTGGCTAAATGTTGTTGTTGTTGTTGAGCGATATTTTCATTTCTACTGGACAGGGCGAGATTATTGAAATCCAGGTCGAGATTATACAAATCTTCCGGCAGGTTAGGGTTAAGATTTTGAACATTATTATTATCGGAAGATACAAAGGAGGGGGATAGAGTGGAGGAAGAAGAAACGGAAGAGGACAAAGTGGGATGATGAACTCCACTGTGATTGTTGTTGTTGTTTTCTCGGGATAAAACAAGCGATCTGTTCAGGAGACGGTAGTTTCTGAGCGGAAAGGATTCCTCCATTTCTGATTGATTGATGGAACGAAGAAGAATAGTTTAAATACAATAATGGTAATGTATGTATATATAAGGTTAGAGTTTTTATTTATTTATTTATTACCTAATTTGAAGTGATTTGGTTTCAATTTTGTTTTTTATTTGTTTTGGTTTCAAACTCAACTCCTATAAATACACGAAACAAGTCAATAAAAGATAAGAATAAAGAGTTAGAGATTATCGGGGAAGAGAATAAGAATCAGACTTAAAGTAAACAAAGAAACTAGGGTTTATGTAACCAACTTTTTTCTTGAAAAGTTCTTGGACCGGAAACTCCCTTCAAATTCACTATGTGTTTTACTTAAATATTATTTTACATTAGTAAATTATTATTATTATTTTTTAAAATCAGTTTATAACATATCTATATCTTGAGTTTTTTAAATTCAAATTCATAACGTTTAAATTTATAGATAAAATTAGTTATAACAATACAACATTTTTCTAGCTAAAAACTAGAGAAAAATAACATCTCCTGTAGCATTTAAAATGGCATTGTGCCAGTATTTGAAAACAAAAGGGATCAGAAATAGCTGTTTATTATCATTATCATCTATCATTAATCCCGTTAAATCATTTAGAATTATCACACATCAAATATATATATATATATATATTTTAAAAAAAAAAAAGATAATATACTTAAAAGATTACATAATTCCCAGAGAATTTACTAGCTTCATTTCCTTTAACAATCCATCAAGGACATGCCGAATAGTTTGATAGTGAGGATGTGATACACTTCCAGCAATGAACTCATGCACCACTCCATTAATGCTAACCCAGCTGCATCCCGGTTGTTTAGAAACTCCATTCTCCTTCATACACCATCTCAGCCCAGAAACATCACCCCATTGATGATCAACAGCTAAGGCATTGGACAGCAACACATATCCTGCAGAATTATGAGGGTTTTCATTGACAAGCATGCTGGAAATTACACTGGCTAATTCTAATCTGTTGTGAAGCAAGCAACCGCCAAGTAAAGCACCCCAAACAAAATCATTGGGCTGAAATGGTGCTGAGGAAACTACTGCCATTGCTTCTTCAATACACCCCACTCGGGCAAGGAGATCAATGTAGCAGGTGTAATGTTCCAATCCAGGAGAAATGGAAAACTCTTGCATGTATCTAAACAATTTCCGACCTTCTTCTAACAGTCCCGAGTGACTGCAAGAGCATAGGATACTGAGGAAAGTATTAGCATTTGGACGCAAACCAAACTCCTGCATTTTGGAAAACAGCTCAAGTGCCTCCTGGCCTTCGCCATTTACTGCTAAACCCATGATCATTGCATTAAAAGAAACCACATCTTTTGTAATCATTTGGTAGAAAATCTCTCTTGCTTTGTCTAAACACCCACATTTAGAATACATGTCTATCAGAGCCGTCCCAAGATTTTTATTTGAAGTTAAAAGATTTACATGCCCTGTGGTTTTCATGTACTCGTGGATCCAAATACCAAGTTCCAAATCACCAATTTGTGCACAAGCTGAAAGTGCACTGACCATTGTAATATGATTGGGGCTGCTATATCTCTGTTCTTTTATCATTAATCTAAAGAGTGCCAAACCTTCAAGAGCACAACCATTCTGTATGTACGCACTTATCATAGCATTCCAAGAAACCACACTTCTTCTTCCTTCCTCTGATATCTCATCAAATCTTTCCCTACTCTTATCTACCTTTCCCCATTTTCCAAATAAGTAGATAAGGACGATATTAACAGAATCATAACATAACTTACTAAAACCAGCTACATTAACCAATTCTGATAAATCCTTAACCCATTTCTCAATGGCTGAAATCTCAAGATTTGAGCAGGCAGATAAAACACTGACCATGGTATCATTTTCGGGCCTCAAATTCTTCTTTACCATCAAAGAAAACAGTCCCAATACCTCCTCTGCGTTACCTAATGAAGCGTACCCGGAAATCAGAGAAGTCCAACAACAAACCATCCTCTTGTCAGGCATTTCATCAAACACCTTACGCGCCGATACCAAATCTCCAAACTTCTTACCATAAACATTCAGTAAACCATTACAAACAAAAAAATCATCCCAAAAAACAGATTTTACAACATGGGTGTGAATTTGTTTGACACAATTGACGTCATTAGATCCAAAACACGCTTTAAAAAGAAAAGAAAAGGTCAAATCGTTAGGCAAGAGGGAGCAGAATCTCAATCTTTTGAAAACAGAAAATGCTTCTGAAGAAAGTCCTCCTTCAGATAAGACCCTTATAACGGCATTGAATGGGAAAATGTTGGGTCTTTGGAGATAGGAAAAAACTCTGAGAGCTAACTTGGGCCGGTAATGGCCAACAAGACGAGTAGCAATGAGGTCGTCTTGGTGTAGATTAAGACGAAAAATGCGACCGTGGATTTGGAGAAGGTGAGAGAAGGGAATGCGACCTTGTAAGATATTGGAAAGGTGGGAGGAACTTGGAGTATCCGAAGCAGCAAGTGAATGAAGAAGATGAGTAAATTGGAGAAGAAGAGAAGTGGGCTTCGGTTCTTGACAACTTCGCAAGAGAATGAGAATGGACATTGCAAACTTGTCGAATAGCTTCCTTTTCCTACAGTGAATTTTGGCGGGTACTAAAGTTTTAAAAACAAACGAAGTGTTATCGGTAATCGGTTCCATCCTTGAAGTTATAACTCCGTTCCTTATAAAGAAAAGTAAGATCATATTTAGTTTATCAATTTGAAAATGTCATATAAATTTTAATAATATATTATATATATTGTATCAATCAAATTATATATATATAAAAAAATATATATATTATTTATAGGTCCCTTTATTATCTAAGATACAACAACAACAAATAAATAAATAAATAAATAAAAAATAAAAAAGGGAGTTTTGTAGAATATTAATGAAACAATTGTTCTAATAGTAAAATTGTTACTAAGTCTTAATTTCCGTTCCTTACAAGAAAAAAAAAAGACCGACACAAAGTTGAACATAAAATGAAATTCGGAGTCGACTTTGTTCGAACCTCAAGTGAACATTCAACCGGCCATTTCCGGTAGACTTTGTTCAGTTATATTATATACATGTATATATGGAGAGAGAAATTTGAATAATACAAAAGAAGTAAATGAAGAATAGCCGTCAAGCAGCTTGCTCACCACTAGTCTTGTTTTCTGAAGCATACGGCAAAGAAAGAACTTCTGTAAGCTCCAATCGGTATTCGAGGCCTCTGAGGTAGTGCCCCAGCAGCATGCACCTTAGAGAAAGGATCAGACAAAAGGTTTAAGGTTAAAGTTAAGAAATAGCAATGTAAACTATATCAAGTTCTGCAGAGAGCATTTATTGGCATGAAAAGACTTCTTAGCTTAATATGTGATGCAATAAAGTAAAAAAAAAAAAGAGAACAAGCCCTCTACCAGAAGAGCAGACGTGCGAGATAATCCCGAGTTAACGAGATATGAAGCTGAAATTGAAGTGAAGTGTTCTCGAGAACATCAATACAATCTTTTTCATTCCCAACATTTATAATTCCTGTTGAAGCATCCTCAGTGACTTCAGGGGCCCTTGAATGCATTTTGGGGGAGAGTGTGGCCAAGAGGCCATGCACTACAGAATGAATTGTTTCCTTCAACTCAGGAGATGTTGGCTCCGAGAGCTCAGCTACCTATCCATTCAGAGAAAGAAATATTCCATCATTTACAAGAACGGGACATCATAGTCAAACGCAAAGAAAATTAAGAGGGAGAAGTACAAGTTTATTTTGAGGACCTACAAGGACTTCTTCTATTAGCTCTAAAATAAGAAAGTCTCCAACAGACATTTACAGTAAAATAGTTCCTTAATTACAATTAGTAATAGGTAAGCCCTTGATTATATCAAATGGAAGTGTTCCTTAGATATTATACTAACTTTCCTTGCTATATTATACTAAAATAGTGTTCCTTTATTTTGACAGAGTTTAATATAACCTATAAGCATGGCCTTGAAAAACCAGATAGGAGCGTCAATCTAAATCAACCATGAATAAGTGTTCAAGATTTCTTCAATGATAAGAAAGGAGCTTTTAAAAGATATATATGTATATTATTTACCTTCTCAGGTTGCAGTGATCGTAGGTAGTCCAACAAATCATTCTTCTCCTCCCCAACAAATTGTTGCATCTGAAGAGCAGTATTTTTCCTCTTCACTTCACGGAGTTCCTGTAAAAGGCAAATACTACTAATATTTTATTAGATTATTGAACACACACAAATGACATACTAAATGTAGAAAATCAGTGGCAAGAGAAGGAGAGAAAAGCCAATGATGTAGTACAATAAAAGTTCATTAGAATTCAAAATCTAGGGGAAAAGGCCAGTTGATTCTTTTTCCAATTTACCCTTGTCTAAATCTCCCACATAAATATCTTATTGAAATAATGTGAATCAAAGATGACTTTGCTTCTATCTATATACCAATGAAAATTAATACTAATGCTCACATGCTATGTTGTTGCTGGAAAACTTGTCTATCCCATATCCCAGGGGAGATGTTAAATGCATATAAATTACACTCCCTTCTCACAGGTCCTTTGAGGTTCAGCAAGAAGCCAAAGGTGAGGACAGAACCAGTTTCACTCTAAAAAACCATCAAACTTTATATTTGATTCAAGTGATATAAAATTTTTGAAAAATAAAATAAAAATATTGCACTGAATTGGTTTCTTCAATCTCGACAATTGTTTATTCATTTCAGCATTCAGGGTACTCAAGATCCATGAACTCAAAGCCAAATCTAGGTACAAGAAAATGCGTAAACGTACTAGCAGACAATTGCTTACCTTTTTGACAGATGATAAATGAGATTGCAAACTTAATATATATTGTTTAGTTTCTGAATTTATTTCTCCAAAATCTGCAAGTGGAGATGTTGATTCAGTTATTTTCTTGGGCATAGGCAACTTATCGTGTCTGGAAATTCCTTCTATTCCATAATCATTCAGCAATGATCCATCTGCTTCAAATTTACAATCTTCCAGTTTTTGATTATCAACATTTCCGCCATAGATTTCAAGGTTTTTCTCAAGACAAAGTCTATATTCAGCTTTCCGCAATGTATACCTGGAAGTCAGTGATAAACTGTTCAACTACAAGAGAAACTACTGCAGCATCTTTGTTTTGTTAATATTTCATATGTCTCTGTGGTAACAGAAACGTTTTTATTCATGACATCTCATGCTTGAAATTCATTCTTGTTCTAGACAATCAATTCATTTTACATACATTTCACAAGTTTCTATGAAAAGAGAGCTTGACAAGGACAAGAATCCACTACCCAAACAGACACATCAAACTCATTCAAAAAATATCCTAACATAATAGTCCCACCAGTAGCTTTACACCTACTTTTTTTGCTGGCAAATACATTTAATGCACCATGTGCCATTGGAAAGTGTAGTGATTGCTTGGTGACTTGTACAACCACTTTAGGTGAAAATAACATGTTGCACATGTACGTGTGGAATTCTACTTGAAAACAACATGTTGCACATGTACGTGTGGAATTCTACTTGAAAACAACTCATTGGGCGGATGTTTGTGCTTTTCTTCCAAATGATAAACTAATAACTGGGGAACATCAATTAGGCAAATTGAATTATTGTCTTCCTCTATCTGACAGCTAACAGAATGATAGTGTATAGGTAAAAACAGCAAAAGAAACTTTCATTGACATACCCCGTCATCATCGAAGAGATTAATAATTTGGAGAGCGGCTGCCATAAAGCTCCAATTAGAACTTGAAACTGGTCAGATGGAAGCAAACCCAACATGCCTGATATGGTTCTTTTCATTGCATCTAGAGTCGTAGGTGGTACATCTTTTTGAATGAGACTCACGTCCAATGGTTCAATCTCTTGTATCAAATCTGTAAGGATAGAGTTCTGCAGATATTAAGAAAAATGTACAGAGTTAGTGCCACATACAGGATCACATTATGTATATAGAAGATTTCTTCTTCTAGATTATTGCTGAAGGAGAACCAAGAAGTTTTGCAGAAAAGTTTATTCATGCTTGGAAATGTCATGTTGATAATCTAGAGTTGAACATATAATAAACAAACACACTCGCCATGCAATCAAGATTGATGAATCTTGATACTCAACCACAATCACCAATTCAATTCATTCTGGTGTTCAAGACCTCAATGGTGCTAGCATAAAGATCACATAAGAATATAAGCAAGAATTTCCAGAACTAATACCACTGGCAGGTCATGGACTGCTTGTTGAAGGAAAAAGACCAAGGAAAATGAATATCCCAATTTTGTGCAACATAGAAAGTTTTTGCAATCTCAAGTTATATCCATATGAAAATTTATGAAAATAGGGGAATAAACATCTGTAAAGACGCAACCCATATTGCTTTTTAGGCAGTATGGTTTCAATTTTTCTCTGAAACACAATTCAGCTTTCATACAATTTTCAGCATATCTTACTAATCTTTTATGCAACCACTGAATCTCTCAATCTTTTTTTCTAATATCATAAAGAACTAGACGAATGGTCCGATGGATTAAGCTATGTAATTCATATGATCAAAATTTGGACAAATAAACAAGCAGGAGCCAGCACCACAAAGTTTTGCATAATTTAACTAAACCAATTAAATAAACAAAGGCATCAAATTCAACTGAACAACTTGTTTCACCATTCTCCTTTGAGGATATGATAAGAATGTCTGATGCCCATTCAGTCACTACCTTGAGAGGCAAGTCACAAAGTAATTCCAATAGAAATCATATAGACACACGGAGGCTTGTAAAAAGAAAGAAATAGAATTCGGATCAAAAAAAAAAAAAAAAAAAAAAAAAAAAACAATAACTGGAGCATAGATTCAATAATAAGAAATAAATTAAGCAAGGATGACTAATAAAAATTTACAGGACACCTTTGAGCGTGATCCTCCATCAAAAGAAGATGTGGAGCGAGCGAGAATTAGGGCTCTTGAGCTTACAGTAGGCAATTTGGTCCGCAGTCGAACCGAGAAAGATTCATGGAACGGCAAAAGGAAACCCAATGAAGGCCCGGATCGTTGCCGATGAAGAAGAGAACTGGAGAAGAAGGAGGCCAATGTTGCCATTAAGAACCGCAATGGACCTCAACTCAACTCTTTGGTGTTCTGGCTGAATTCATCTCTCTCGCGCCAATGGGCCCCTCTTTCACTGTAACAGCTTTCTGTCAGCCACGAACTATTTTAGAAACCTTTTCCTTCAAATAGTTGGAGGAAATAATAATAATAATAATAAACCTCTTATAAAATTACAAAAAATCAAAATAAAGAAACAAAATAAGCAAACAAATTTTAGGTAAAAATCTTGTAAAAAAAAAAAAAAAAATCATAGGCAAATAAATGAAGAATTCACTATAGTTTAAAAAAAAAAAAAATATCCTAATTCTTTATTAAGACTAATAATAGAAACTCTAATATATATTTTAGTTAATTTTTTGTATTTGATAGCCACTTTAAACTCACTTAATCTGAAATTAAGCCGATAATATATATATATTTTTTTAGACTATCAACTCATTATGACTCCAACTAATTTAAATTCGATTTGGGTTGCACGTACATAATCCAACTCTTACTTAGGAAAAGACTGACTCTAACTCTTATATGGCGCTCACAACGAGTGTTAAACTCTCGAACTCATGTAGCATATATATATATATATATATATATATATATATATATAACAATGCCAAGTATACTAAATGGGTGGGTCAGTTGAGCTTCAACCGGGCAAGACTTCTGGTGAGGATCGCGGCTTGTCTTGAGTGGACTCGTGGTTTTGTAGGCCGGAACCGATATGGTGGTCGTGTGGATGTGTGCACAGCTGTGATGTCGGGTCGGGTCGGGCCTCGTGAGTTTGTTTTGTTGTCCGACCAGGATCCCGGCTTTAGGGCCTTTTCCTTGAGTATAGATTAGACCCTCAGATGTTCATTACAGGCCCAAGAAATTATTACTAATCACTCATTCTGTCCCAACTTATTTCCCGACAATCTGGTTAGTTGCTCAAGAAATTTTTTCTGTTTTCTTTTTCCTTAAAAAGACATTCCCCCCCAAAAAAATAAAAAACCATTGGTCTATCTAAAATGTTTAGAAATAATTATTCTCATAATTTGATGTACACCATCAAAATGTTATAAATAATATAATGATATTGTTTGTCTTGAATTATTTCAAATGAGATTCATAATTTTAAAAACACGTTATTAAGTAAAATGTTTCTGTCTCTATTTATTAATATCTACTATTTAGTCATTTTTTCTTGGAATAATGTAAAATTTCATATCACATCAGTGTAAATAATATTTCCTTTTATTTAAAGAAAAAATATCAACAATGAGACCAAATTAGTTGTAACAAGAAATATCAAGGGAACATTCTGAAAAGGAATGGTCCATGGCATTGACATTCAAAGAAAGAAGGATTATGATTGTGTCAAATTATTAGCAACCAAAACACATCAATCTTTCTCCTCAGCATTTAAAGCTTCCATAAATTATTTATTGCCATAGATTTTAAATAAAATAAAATCATGTGAATGAATAATTTTATAAAGCAACAGAAAATATTAGTAGTAGTAATTGAGAGTTATAAAAAAAAAAAAAAAAAGTGGTCAACAAAATTACAGGTGGACATAGTTATGTGTCTGGTTTGTTCCCCATCGTCGGCAGCCAATAGGGTGGCTTTAATTACCGTGCCTGGTTTCTTTGAAAGTATTAGTACTAAATTCTGGGTACTTGGTTTTGGAGACAGATCTTCTAAAAGTAATAAATGACCAGGAATTTCTCATATGATATAGATTAATGAGGAAAAGCCAGTTATTATTATTATTATTCATGATTGAATATGTTTGTTTGATCACCAATCTTCATCTCCCCCAATGACAAATGCTTTGATTCTTTCAGTAAAATTTTCTAAGCGAACATATATATATATATATATATATATTTTTTTTTTTTTTTTTTTGGGGGGCTGTGGAATTTTGTTGCGGTGAGATCTAATGTTGAAGCCATGTGCTGGGATCTAACTCATTTAGAAATTCATATTTTTTTGTGTTTTCATTCACAAATTCTTTAATGTAACATTTTTTTTTTTTTTTTTTTTTTACACAAAATGTCCTAAATTCTTATTCGAGTTAATTGATTCGTTGTTAAAGAAAGGGAAAAGTTTATTACCCACTCACATACACTTTAGTGTAATCTTTAAAATGTTCTATACTTCTTTCTCCTAACTAAATTAGAAACCAAAATTCTCTAATATTCTTTAAACAGATATTGGCATTTTATTTTTACAATCTTAATTATTTTAACAAATTTCTAAAATAGTGAATTCTGTGATGAAGATTTTCAAATTCCTCGTACAACAAGGCATATCCATTGTGCTGATCCAAAATAGGGAGAGTGTGCAAATGAGCCAAAAAAAACAAGAGAGCATATGCTAGTCCAATATTTCCAAGGTCCAAAGTCTATGAACTTAATCTTAATAATATAATTGATGTCCGCCGTATCAGTCCCCTGAAAGCAACACGTAAAAACAAATCCATTCAAAATAGCTTTAATCATCATTGAATAGAGACGGCCATTTTTATTAAATACTTTCGGATAAACTCTTGTAACATCTCCACCTCCCCCTCCTCATTATTATTATTAGTATTTTTTATTTTATTTTTGTAATTGTCCTCATTATTATTATTATTATTACTAAAAAAAAGAAAATATATCTTTTAATACTCGTCTCATATTAAAAGTAAAAGTAAATATATATATAAAAATATGTTTAAATATTTATAGTAAACTCCAAGTATCTTTTGAATACATTGAAAATAATATCACATAAAATTTAATTAATGAATTTTTTTTTTTATTATTAGCTTAAAATTGTGACACGAGGCAAAGTTATAATTGAGATTATTAACAAAAAAAAAAAAAAAAATATGTTAGGTAATGTTCCTATAATGTATTTGTGGGTGAATTGTTGACATAAAAGTCAATAATGCACTAAAGTTGTTGCTTGAACGAAACAAACAATTCATTTGAAAGAACCCTGACAATATTACACATAGTTTTTTTTTTTCCTTCTTCTTTTTAACAGGTTAACTGGAACATACAAAGCCTAACTTTGAAATGTCCTAATCTTAAGTACAAATCAAAACCTAATCACAAGATAAAAAATTAAAAAAAAAATCTAAAAAAAAAGTCTTCGTTGACTCGATTTGGTGGTAATAAATCGGTCAAGATGACAAACTCTAATAATATATAAGTAAACCATCCATCCACCGTCGGATCAAAATTCACCGACGTCTCTCGGGAGTCCAATGAGGCAATGATGGGCTAAAGTGTACCGAGACAACTCTGGAGTCAAGAAGTTCCACTATTGGTGTAAAAGTAACGCACCTCGGCACTTTATACTGATTAATTGATGCGCCTCTTGAAATTGCATAATCCATTAGCTCTTCGAAAGTTCCATTTTTCACCACACGTATTTCCAACGGTCCAATTGAGTTATCAGCAACTCGGCCTTGTCGATACACCGAGTTAAGTGACTCTTCCATTGTTAAACAACACTCGTCCATCACTTCCTTACTAGGCGAGTTAGCCGAGTCTTTGACTAATAATTCCCAGTAAATAACGTAATGCCCCGGAATCGTCTTCGTATCTGCGTAACTGGTGTACTCCACCACGCTAGTTTTGTACCTGCGGAGAAGCTCCGACGCGATCTCCACCGCTCTCTGTAACTCAGCTTCGTCCGTTTTGTCCGAGTCGATGCTCAATAAAACGTTTTTTCTCCTCACAAAGTGAAACTGTGGTGCAGAATTGTGAAAGCCGGTGACACGTAGGATGTCACCCACGCGGTACCTATGCAGTCCAGCATATGTTGTTATTACTAACTCGTATTCTTTACCGACTTCAACGTCTACAAGGTCAACGAGTTTAGCATGTGAGTCACGAGCTAAACCCAGTGAGTTAGGCTCGTGCGGTAGAAACTCAAAGTAAGCCATGTTAGGCATGATCGTGTACGACACTTCCGACGGCTTGCACATGGGATTAAGGTTCAGACCGAAGTAACACTCGGAGGAAGCGTACATGGTGCATGCGAGTGGTAAACCGCCGCTGTAATAATCCAGTGTGGGTATGTATTGAGCCATTGCACCGGTGACGATGACGTCGAGATATTTCGTGTTAGGCCAAATTCTCGTGATTATTCTTTCCCAGCTTTCCTTAACACATTCCGAGGTGATGAAGTCAGCCAATCCGGAGTCGGGTTTGATAAATCCTTTCATCAAACATTCGCGAATCGAAGGGTCAGTAACGTTGGAGTTGAGTGATCCGGTTCGAATGTCGTGAACGAGTTGTGGCCAGTTGAGTTGAAGAAAACGAATGGCGCGGAGGAGACCGGAGGCGAAAACGGCGCCGACCCGGAGGACTTGTTCCCTCTGGTAAAGGCCACAAAGCATTTGACTGTACATGCTCTGAAATGAGTCTGCACAAAGAATAGTTTCGTTTGGACTTGTGTAAACGTTGTACGGATCGAAAGGACGGGTCTTAAAATGTTCGCTTCTGTAATAACTTGTCAGAACCGGCCTAGCTGATAGTCCTCCTGGCGTCTTTGTTTCAGATTTCACGAACAAGAAATACAGGCCTTTCCCTTTGTCCAATCCTGGCACGTAACTGTTACACCATGGAAAAACGACATCGTTTCAATAAAAAAAAAAAATCAACAACGTTCTATACATATATATGTTTATATATAGCATTAATCAAAAAAAAAAAAAATATATATATATATATATATGTTTATATATAGAGGACGGTAAACTTACAGATTCATAACCGGCATGAGAAGACTGTAAAGAAGCTGCCGGCGGTCCAACTCCTCTTTAATAGTCGGCATCAGTTTTCTTTCGCCAGCTGAAGTACCAGAACTGTTGTTCTCAAGAAAAAAAAAATGCTCTGTTAATTAAGTAATTAAAAGTAAAAAAAAAAAAAAAAGGGGTGACAGCAGAAAACAGACCTTGTGAGGAACTCTGAGATGGGATGAGAAGATAAAATTGGGGAGCGGTCGCCGTTAGCAATACGTTGAATCTCCGGCTGAAGATCTTCGTAGGTAATCACCGGAAGTTTGGATTTGAAAATTTGGCGGTCAGTAGCGCCACCGAGTTTGAATCGTTGAAGGTACTCAGTCTGAGCGTTTCTTCTTAGTATTTCAGACAACACATTCTCTTGAACGGCGTCGGCATTTCGAGTCATTTCTTCGATGAATTGTAGTGCTTTGGCATCTTTCTCACATGCTGGAGGACCTAACGGAGAAGACATCATTGAATCGACTGCCATAAATAATTTTAGAGAGAGCCTAGAAATAAATAAGATATATATAGTTTGTTAATTCAGGGAGGATTTTGGGGGAAATTTTGTTTTGTGGAAAAGAAAGAGTGAGGGTTTGTGTTAGTTGCTGCAGAACGCAAGAGAGAGGATTGACTTATATATAGGAGACCAATGGAGGAATGGGGTGTGATTGGGGATGAGGGATGGGCTTCCACGTCACTTGCCATGTCATGATGGGGTCCAGTGGAAAGTCAGGGACAAAAAGGGTGGTTAGAAGAAGAAGGTCGTCGACGACGGGAACTGGGGGAGGAAAAGGAGAAGGAGGAGGAGGAGGGTGGGGAAATGTCCCGTGTGGAGAATTTTGTAAATACAGGTGGTGTTTGGTGAAGAGGGGGCAAAGTCGGGCCAACCCACGTCCACATGGCTAACGTATGGGGGACAAGTGGGACCAACGTAGCTGCCACCTCAGCAATTGGGTTTTGGACTGTGGTGCGCGTCAGCCCAACACGCGGCTCTTTTCCGGTACAACTGTTGGTCCACGATAGTGATAGGACGCCGGCGACCTCGGCAATTTCCGTTGTTGAAGACATGGAAACTATCCCTTTATTCTTTTTTTGCTTTTTTTTTTTTTTTAATAATATAATTATATAAGCTAGAGTGCACCATGTCCAGATCTTACTACCTAAAAACAACATTAAAAAAACCTGTTATCAATTATCTTGAACGTAGTAATAATATTAAACTATTATACAATTAAGGAATAATTAATATATATATATATATATATATATATATATATGTATGCAAGACTGACCAAGGAGAAATTTCTGTTGTTTAGTTTATATGGTTGGAATTCGTGCCGGTGGAGTTTTGTTAAATTACAAAATTGTAAATGTGGTGTAAGAATATATATATATATATTAATATATATATATATATATATATATATATAGTTTATTTTAGTGCTCTAGTTGTTACAATTAAAATATAAGCGTAAAATAAGTAGAGATAGAAAATGGGGGAGGTGGAAAAAAAAAACACCCTATAATTAATGGCCCCCGGTAGAGTATACAGATCCATGCAAAAAATAAAAAATAAATAAAAAATTGCAGTAGTACTATAATGGAGGGGTCACGTGGTGGCTCATTTCCAGCGCAGTTCCTGGAATTAGGTTTGAGCTTTCATGTGAAATGATACTGGAATTAAGTAGGGTTAATCATGGTCATCAGCTATTTAATTTCTTTCATGTGTTAGAGAGTTGAAAAAACAAACAAACTTGACCGGAAAAAAAATGTATACATATAAATTATTTTTTTTTTTTTTTTGGGAGGGGGGCGAGATTCTCGTACGTAGCTTAGGTAGGCGGCGGTTGAAGAAACAGCGCCACCATCGCCACTCACCGGCAACCGCCGGACGTACGATTCTAATTTCATTTTATGACGAGACAGAAAAGTAAGTATGGAAAGCAGATTGTTTCCTCACATTTGTATATATACAGTATGTAAAACAGAATGAATATTATTTAATGGGTACGGAGTTTAAATTAGTGTTAATGATAATTTGTTAATAATTTAAAATCTTGTCATTTTCTTTTAACATTAGGTAGCAGACAATATTTAAAGCTAGAGTTTAATGTGTCTTGACATTTGTCATAAAATTCAAATTTTTTTTAACATAAATACTTTTAAAACTTTCCTTAAATAAATGATTTATTTATTTAAATAATAATTCTATGCAGTAGTAATGAACACAATATATAAAATAATTATTTAAATGTAAAGATTTGACTTTAATCAAAATAATTTCAAAGATTAGGTTAAGTTTGAAAAAAAAAAAAAAAAAGAAATGAAAAAATCTTGAATGATATAATATATATATATATATATTTGAAGTTGGTTTTGAAAACGTACTGCAAATTGGGAGACAAATAATTGTTTTATAGAAGATGATGAACTGAAGACTCGTGTACTAGTCAGTTAGTCAGTCATTTGTTTTAATTTGTGTTTGGCACTACAACCTTGGAGACTAGTAGTGGGTGACGATCCATATTGTACTTCTTTCTATCTTCTTAATTTATGGCTCTCCTACCGGAAAACCTTAAAACTTTCAACCTTCTTGTCGGGAAGACTAAGTAGTCCCTTCAATTTTCATACCCTAACTTTTATATATATATATAACAAAATGTCTAGTTCAATTAATAATAACTTCACTAATAACAAAAAAAAATATATATAATAAGTGAGTTACGTAAAAGATAAAAAATATATTAAGATTAATTTTTTTTTTTTTTTTTTTTTTCTATTGAAAAGAATTATGGTATCTAGCGAATTTCAACTTTGTGATAAATTGAAACTTCATGATACATGTACGTCCGGAAGAACTTTTAAATTTTTCATGGTTTCTTGATAGAACAGAATCACGGCATTTTATGGTCGGCCTACCGGCCAAAAAGAAAATAGAAATATATTCCGTAAATAAACATGCATGCACCAATCTATAATAATCTAAAATATATTCCATATAATCTAAAATATATATATATATATATATATATATACAAGGTTATTCGAGTAAAATTAAATGATTTTAATTTAATTTATGATTTTTTTTTTTTTTTATTTCACAAACTCACAAACAAAAATATACAGATTTTGACAAGCTAGCTAAGCATGATAAAAAGAAGAAGAAGAAGAAGAGAAGAAAAACATGAAGAATGAAGAAGCAATGTAGTATTTTGTTTCCTCCTTATCTTGTCGGGAAGACATTGAATTTGTGATTGAGAGAGTAGTACTATAGTACATCATAATATCCAGATTAATTTGAAGTTGGACGATACGTCTACCTCTTTTGCAGCATGAATTAATGCCAACTTTTGTATCCTTCCCCATTAATGCTAGTAATAAACCAAATAATTAATTATAAAAAACGACCTATCAGTATTTTTTTAAAATAAACTTAAATCTAACATACACAAATATAAAAGAATATTAAAAGAATTTATTCTCAAATTCAAAATATTTATTTTAGTTGTCGAATAATTTAATAAATATGATATACATGAATATATAATGTTTAAGTGATGTAGAAGAAATATAAGACAGGAGATCATAATCAAGATTACTTGTTATACATAAAATGGCTGGAAGAAAGTCAAATTTATAACTTCCATATTTAAAATCTCCGCATACAATTGACTACCAAGAAGTTTTCGAGTGAAATATATATATAAGTAGGTGGAAAAATAGACTAGCGTGCAAAGAAGAAATTCCTTCTTTTTTTTTTTTTTTTTTCTTTCTCTGAAAAGAAGAATAATTAAAAAAAAAAGGGGGAAATTGCCAACAAGTTACTTGCCAGAATTAGTCAAAGACTTTTATTGAAAAGGACATGCAAGGTTAAACGTTTTTAATGCTAAAATAAAATAAAATTCAAACTAGTTTTAACTACTACTACTAATGATGAACAGTTCAGTTTAGTAACCGCCATAATAATTAATGTCTCAACTTACATGCATAATATAAAAATATATATATATATATATATATATATATATTCATATATTTTAAGATCTTGAATTTAATTTTTTTTAAGATGAAATATGTGTATACAAAGTTTTTGCCAAAAGAAATTTAAAATAGTTCCGATTTTAAATTAGTTAGAGTTTAAAATAATTGACAGAATAATGAATCAAAATATAAATATAAATATATATATATATAAAAAAAGGAATTATACCTTCAACTGCAACATAATTTAATTAGGTAATGTCGTGGATGAGGAAGTTTTGGAATCCATAGCCATTTTTTTATTTTTATGGACCTTTCGAGCTATTATAAGCTTCTTACAGCAATAAATAAATAAACCAGTTTTTTATGTGGGAAGTTGTTTTCCTTCATTGTTTATTGGGTTTGTTAGTTTTGTCTGGGGTTTTGTCATTGGATGGTATATATATATATATATATATACATGCTGACGTCATTTTTTAAAATAATATAAAATATTATTTCACAATAAAAAATAAAGTACATTAATTAATGTCAAACGAGTTGAATTAAAACAATTATATATGTGTACATCAATTTGAATCTAATATAATTCATATATTTAAAAAATTAAAATGTAAAGGTGACATATAAAATAATTATGTCAATTTTAAATTTAAACGTTGATATAAGAAACACTTCTGTCAATTCAACACGAAATAAGTATAAATATTATATAATATGAAACTTGTTATCTAGTGCCTACGCAATTATATTATATGGGTTAGAAGTATATCATACACTTCAACTCATTTATAATTTGAATAAAATTAAAATTAAATATATCCATTCATTTTAATTCAAACTTACAAATAGTAGAGAATTATTTTCGTATTTAATAAAAATAAAATAGTAATAATAATTAGAGTGATAAAAAGTTTTTTTTTTTTTTTTTTTTTTGATAATACCAATGTTACCTGCCTAGCTAGCAGCAAGTCATTAAATTTTCTAAATTAAGTATTATGAAAAATCCATACCAATTACAAAAATATCAAGTTTTAATGAAACACAAATTTGCAGTAACATCAAATAAATACACAATATTTTACTTTTTTAATCTTATCCAAAACATATTTTTATTTTTATTTAATTTAATGATTGCAACTTTGATCATTTATTTCCCAAAGTAGTTAAGATGTTTGAAATTTCGTTCACCTCATAAAATATTGCCTCGAAAAAAAAGTAAAGTACGTGTGAGATGACAAAAATGAGTAATATGTATGTCACCCTACTTAATATATATTATAAATAACTTAATTATATTGTCTGTTTTGGTGAGTTTTGTTTAGAACGCTTTACCGATAAACAATCAAATGATATTGTGACTTTAAAGCATTTTAGTAGGTCTCATGAGTTTAAAACACATCATTGAGTAAAAGAGTTTTAAGCTCATACTTAATAATTACTCAGTCAATCTTCTAGTAGAGCGATATAAAACTTCATGTCATATATATATTTACATGTATTTTTTATATTAAAAAAAAAAATTGACATAAATTAATACTTAGGATTATCAAATTTTTTTATGAGAAAATTTTAGTTTGAATTACCGAGTAATTTTTTTTTTAATATTGTCCAAATAAATATAAAATTTTGATTTATTATTATTACCTTTCTTTTTTTTTTTTTTTTTTAAAAAAAACTTAACTAAAATCGTAATGTCAAAAGTCGAGGTTGTGTGGTGCAGGGGCAAGAGCCCACCTCTCCAACCCCCACTTTGTGGATTTGACACCCAAGTCCTCCTCCCATGTATAAAAAAAAAAAAATCGTAATATCAATCCACCATTACTTTATGAGAAGTAGCTAAAAGTAGAACAAAAAATGACAAATAATAATGGATTTGGTACGGTGGATTGGTCATGAAAAGCCCCAAAAGTTTCAAAGAAATCCGCTGTAAGATTTGTTGTATATATTCACTTCTTCCTGTTATTTGCAATAACGTGTACCAAATATGCACGCCAAAAATTTCTTGCAAGTTTTGGACTCTAATATTTTTATTTTATTTTTGAAAGGTTATCACTTAAATATTCTCAACCTCCCCTTCCTAAAAGGGATGGCCTTATATCACCCTTTTTTTTTCTTTTGCATATATGGTTAGGTATTTATGGAAAACCACGCTTTAGGAAGAAGATAGACTTATCAAAAAGACAAAATGACTTTAAAAGAATGGTGGAAAAGGGGATGGGGGGGAGAGTTCTTCTTCTTTTTTTTTGTTTTGACACAACTTAGTTAAAAGGACCTTTCATCTCAACGACTCCTTTGTTGTCCAAGATTTTAGAGGCGATTTTCATTTTTCTTTAATTGTATATAATTATGAGTCTAATAATATTTGTGATCAACTATTTGACACTATCTTTAAAATATTAAAAGAATATTTTGAATTAATAATAACTATTTAGATTTATATTTATATGAGACGAAATATCACATTCACCTCTTCTTAAATCATAGCATCTTCACTAAGGCTTCACTTTATATAATTAGCCTAAATTCAAGTTAACTAAGTGTACGTTTAAGATTCTAAATGTAATTCCCACCAATATAATATAGCATTTAGCTAGCATAGCCACCGCACAAAAACTCATGGTCCTAAATTGTGACATTTTCGGTTCGACAAAAGTCCAATTTTTATCTCACATTTTGTCTCCATTCTTAGAAAAGAAAAAAAAAAAAAAGGAAGTCAATTTAAAGCTTAGTTTTACCGACATTTAGGTTCCCAACCTCCGAACCTAAATTCAAACATTTTAAAGAAAAAAAAATAAACAAATAAGAAAATGCACAAATAGTATTTGTGAAGAAAACAGCACACACACGAGGCTCTATCTCTTATCTAAGTTGCAGAGATCATGGCAATCTTTTTCTTGCCTCTTTCAACCAAAACCTCTTATGGTCCACTAAACCACTCTTGTGTGGATAATTTCGTACATACATGTGTACTGTTCTTAATTAGCTTCATACATACATACATATTTTATAATATATATATATATTATAAAATAAAAACATTATAATTAATAAATCCGAGTCAATAAAAATAAGATATGGTTATGGTTATGGATGAAACGTGGGGATGGGGAAGGAGGAAGGTTACTGGAACCTTCGAAGCTCACGTTGAAATAATACTTTCTGCACCCCTTGGTTTTGGTCAGAGCTACAGAAGAAAGGGCTGGTTATTATTATTATTATAAATAGTTTTTGAGACCATAGTTTTGGGGGGGTTTTGCACGTGAAGGAATTATTGAACCTCCGGGACGCAGCCGTGGTCAGAGTCGTCAAGTAAACATCCTTTGTCTGTGTCTATGGATGGATCTGTAGTTCAGTTTTCCACTGTCTTTTGTTTGGACTGTGGACTGTGGACTGTGGTGGATGATGAGAATTTCGAGCCGCGTTTATAACGTGCTCCTTTTTTATAGTGATTTCCACCTCCTTTCTTTCTTTTTTTTTTTTTTTTTTTTCAAAAAGGTGGTACGATGTTTCTCGAGTTAATCTATATATGTAAGAATTTTTTATTCCAGGTTTTAGAAAGAAAAAATAAATAAATAAATAAAGCATATACATTTTTTATTCTTCCACAAAGGGTTATCAAATTGGAGTTTTCAACTTGAGTATTACGATATTAATTAATTGTCTTTTTTTTTTTTTTTTTTTGCTAAATTATCTTATATAATTAACCCCCCCCCCCCCCCCCCCCCCCCCCCCCCCCCCCCCCCCCCCCCCCCCCCCCCCCCCCCCCCCACCCCCCCCCCCCCCCCCCTAAATTATCAAAAGTAGCGTCTAATGAATGTTTCTTTGTTGTTTGTAAGAATTAGGAAGTTTTATGTGTTTTTTTTTTTTTTTTATAAAAAGAAAGAATAAATAAATGATAAAAGCAATAATGGGCTGGACAAATTCTAGCTGCTTGCCTAGCCCAACCGGTGTGAATCGGATTTGAAATTTAGATTGGGCTTAAAAGTATCGAATAATTTGGGCTCACAAGAATAACAAACTATAAGCCCAAATGGCAAAACCTGTTCATTTAATTGTAAGAGTTGGTTTTCTTTAAGCAAATACTCGAATTCAAATCTTACTTATTGAGATACAGGTCTAAAGAAAACTTTCCTTTCAATAGGAGTTTTATGTAACTCGATTTCAGATTAGTTGAGCCCCAAAGTGGCTTACGAACAGAGATAATTAAACAAAAAAAAAACTACAAGCTCAAATGAAGGTGGAATCCCCAAAATCGACTGCTGCTACCAAATTAATTTAACCAACAAAGAGTTAGCCTTTACAATATGCAACCAAGTGAAATCTAAATTAATCAAAACAATAACTTAGCTTAAGATATGATTAAAAAAAAATTTACAAATAAATTTCACTAAAGTTGGAAAAAATTTAAAATATATTCATGAAATATATATTTTTTAAAGTACGATAAATATATATTTTTTTTTTTTGATACCCACTTGGGGTGCCCGGTGTCCCCACCTTATTTGGTAAAACTAATCCGGACTCGGCCTGTAGAACGCTCGCAGAGTTTAAATCTTACTCGAGAGTGAGGTTTTGACCTAGAGCTTTTTAACATAGCGCTAACCACCACAAGAGATTCGAAACCTCGATCATCTGCCCTGGAGAAAGTATTAGAAATCCGCGCATCAATTCTTCTAAGCTACCGGGTTTATAAAGTTAGAATTTTCAAATTCATAGAAACCAAATTCTGCTTTTGTAGATGGGCCATATTTCTTTTCTATAAGGCCCAAATGGAATACTACTACTAGGAAGATTATTATTAGCTTATCAAAAAAAATAAAAAATAAAAAAAAAGAAGGAAGATTATTATTAATGGTAAAACGACACAAGCCTGGATCACTCACCCACACCCACCCACCTTGGTAAAAGCGAAGAACAAACATTGTATAAAGTAATAGTACCATCAGCATAATATGTAGTACCAAAGTAAAAAAGCAAATGGGTAGTAACATTTTTCTTTTGGCTTGTTCTTCGTCCATCGTCGTTGTAAAGTTCATCCGCTTAGATTAGATGCCGACGCTTTTGATAAAAGCCGCTCCTGTTTTTAAGGGCCAACAGAATACAGCACCTCAGTTACTCAGACCGCAATCACCTTTTTTCGGTGGTAGAGAGAGAATGTCTCGCCAACGTCAATTTTCTTACCCTTCTTCTTCTTCTTCTTCTTCTACATTATTTACTCTAAAATAAAGCAACCAAACAAGAAAAAAAATCTTCTCAAAGTGCACAAACAATTAAATTCAAACTTTATCTACATTTACTATTTTTTTTAGAAGGAAAAAAAAAAAAAAAACCCTAGCAGTCCTGCTGCACATGATGCGGAGCCGCATCGCTCACTGTTTTGATTGATGTCTTCGGTTGAGGTAATCTTCTTGTTCTTTGCTTAGGAAAAATGGAACAGGAAATGAGGATTTTCGACTTCACCAACTGTTTTCCTTTTTACGAGCTCTGTTTTTGTTGTTTGATCTTCGGAAGAACTTCGATGTTTGTCATTTCTCTCTAAAATGGAATGTTACTAGTTTAGGTACACACACACACACACACACACACACACACACACACACATATATATATATATATTTTCTCGTTGTTAATTTTGTATTCCTTCAACTTCAGGAAAACATGTTTTATTGTTGTCATGTTTTTTGGTGTGTGTTAGTCCAACGGGAAGGAGGATTCGGTAAGGTGAAATTTCTGTTGTGCTATATAACTATTGCAAAAGGTGACTTCATGGATAAGGAATTAACAAAGATGATGCTTAAAAAGTTTTACATATGTAGAATGAATGGAACGAAGGTTCTGATATTCTTATCTTACTGCTAGAATATGAGATGGCATCACTGCTGAAAGATAGTGTGAGAGATTTGTTCACAGTTAATGTTAGACGGTAGGGTACATTTGCTATGGGGTTTGGTTGGCTATGGATAATTGAGGTGCATTTTGCAACTTCAATGCTTTGAAATGGGTCAGGGCATAGTAGTTATAATTAGGGGGTGTAGATTTAACTTATTTCTTATTGGACATGCATGCTAGTTGCTGCAGTATTTAAGCAATTTGGTTTTTCAACTATATCTTTCTACTGTAAATGGATATTTAAGCAATTTTTTAGCAATATTGCACCGCATGGAATTAATACCTCATTTTTTGCCTTCTCTTTGTGATCTCTAGCTAATAAATGAACTATTGGAATTGTATCAAGATTTTCTTTATGGTGGTTTTAGAATCCCTTTTTTATAATTTGACATACTCAATCTCTACTGCATGCTAATTTTTCCCCAGAAAACAATATGGGGGTTGGTTACCATTTTCCATTTTATAGTTGCATCAAGTTGTTTTATCACAATCGCATTTGGATGTACTGGAAAGCTCAGGGAAATGGCTTCGCTACCACATCTATGAGTTTGATTTAATTCTAAAGTAGGAATATTCCTGTTATCTGTTTGTGGTTTTGGTAATTTTTTTATTAGTAAGGTCTTGAGAAATTCTTGCCAGAAGTTCAATATTTGCTACTCCTGTCTGCTAGATCAATAATGTAGAAGTATTTTGCTGTCCATTTGCTGGGTTGATTATTCTTATATAAACAGTGAAAGCGTGAAGTTCACGTTTCTGTATACTGTAGAACATCTTCTAGCTGCCCCACAGAATTTCACTAGATTTTGCTCTGCTGTAGATGGCTAACTAGGCTGAAAATGGAGGTTAAATTACAAGAAATTTGTCCAAAAGAGAAAAAACATGACTCAAATGGGACTTCAATGCATTGTGCCTTAGGATCAATAGCTTTAAAACATAGAACATTTTGTAGATTCATGAGTTGAAGCTGTTCAAGTATTCCAAGCTACTGACCCATAATTAGAATTCTCAGGACTTAAAAAACCTGGATAGTGGAATTCTTGCTTGGACTAGAACTTTGTTTTGTTGGCTTCTTCATTTGCTTGAATAATCTATACTTGTTGCCTCATAACTTAAAATGTTGTCTTCTGGAACTTCCTTTATGATGGGCAGTAACTGTCAAGACTGTAGAAAATTTTATTTCTGTTTTATAGACAAATACATGAGATATGCTCCTGGGTGCATAAGGTTGAAAATATGAATAAATTTGGATACTGTTGATAATTGACTATCACTATTTGTTATTTTTTAAATTTTGTCTAAAGTTCAGTATTGAGTTTCCTGGTTTAAATTTCTCACCGCTTTAGTATTTCTAGATCTCATAGTTACTGACTTTTCATCCAGAATCATTATCGGAATAATATTTTAGATAGCTTTCTGCTCTATATACCTGAATGGCGGACAATTTAATGGCTTGTCTCTTCAATTTAAAAAGGGAACTGATTCTGTAGTTAGTGATTGTATTTCAAGTTCAGCAGTTTTTTTTTTTCATTTCATGGCTAGCTTGGCTCTTTTTGTGCAGTCTGTGGAATCATTGATAGATTTCTGCAATAAATGTGCTTGGCTATTGAATAAGCTCTTATTTTCCATTCGATGTAATTTCAGGTGTAAGGAGTGTGCTGCATTGATATCTCTCTAATAATCATTGTTCTATTTCCTTAAACAAAATTGAGGCTTTGAACAAATTAGATACAGTCTCAGTGACAACTAGTTTTCTTTTACTTTTATGTTCAAGAATGCAAATATGGAAGAATTACATGGTAGATCGTTGTCTGCTGGAAGCTCCTCAAGTCCTAAAAAACAACCCACATTAGAACTTAGTAATCAATTTGTTTCAAGAGATAGTGGACAAGAAGTACAAAAATCTCCGACAGCTGAAAAGCAAGCTGTAGTACATGATATTGGTAAGGAATGCTCACCCTACCCAGGGGCAGTGTTATCATCTGAATTTCCCAGGCTGGAAAATTTTGATCATGCTAATGGAGAACAAATAATTCGTCGTACCATTGATAATTTGGGATCAGATTGTGATTCATCTGGAAGTTTTGGTCTTCAACGATCAGAACCTGCTGAGAAGGATTCAATCAGTGTTGCTGGTGAGTCAGCTCTTGACAAAGGAACTCCTGTGCTATCAAGAAAGCAGAAATCTTCAGTTAGTAATAGGGTTCTGCGGTCAAGATCAAAGGAGACACCTAAAGCAACCAAATCAAAAGTTGTAGAGGTGGAAGATACTGCAAACAAAAGCAGGAAAAGGAAACAGAGAATTAAGGCAGAAAGGAAGAACACCCCTACAAATGAGTTTTCCAAAATAAGGACCCATCTAAGATATTTACTTCATCGAATAAAGTATGAGAAAAACTTAATTGACGCTTATGGCGAAGGCTGGAAAGGACAAAGGTTTGTGCAGTAAAAGTCATGCAACAGTAACTTGTGCTTGCCAACAATCAGATTGATGAACTGAATTGCCTGACCTGAAAATTATGAATCAAATTCAAAGTTGACCTTTAAGTAATGGATGCCAAATAAAAACAGAAAATTGATTTTGATATTGGTGTATATGATTTTCAGTACTACTTCAATTAACTGTCTGTAATCTATGTTCATATTTTCTGTATTTATTGCAGCATTGAAAAAATAAAGCCTGAGAAAGAGCTTCAACGTGCAAGATCTCAGATTTTGCGATACAAGTTAAAAATTAGAGATCTCTTTCAACGCCTTGACAGGTCACTCTGTGAGGGGAAGCTTCCAGAAACTTTATTTGATTCTGAGGGGCAGATAGACAGTGAAGATGTATGAGACCTCCATTGACTAAAATACAGTTTTTTTTACTCAATGATCCTGAACTCAAGTTTTGGTATTTCAGAATAAATATTTAATACGCCCATCCTCTTTGCAGATATTCTGTGCAAAGTGTGGTTCTAAGGATTTAACATTAGAGAATGACATTATCCTATGTGATGGTGCTTGTGAACGTGGGTTCCACCAGTTTTGTTTGGATCCACCTCTTTCTAAAGAAGATAGTAATGTCTAGAACTTTCCACTTGTGTGCCTTTTGTACCTTGCTAGTGCGTTTAACTTATGTAGGTTTCCAATATCATCAATTGGTGGTTGCAGTTCCTCCAGATGATGAAGGATGGCTTTGCCCTGGGTGTGACTGCAAGGTGGATTGTGTCGAAATGCTTAATGATTATCTGGGTTCAACCCTCTCCGTCGTTGATAATTGGGAGGTATATTCTTCTTCTTTTTGTAAATTCAGTATTTGGCTTTTACGCTGAATTATTCAAAATGCTTTCTTGTACATTCAGAAGGTATTTCCTGAGGAGGCTGCTGCTGCTGCATCTGGAAAGAGCTTGGATGATATTGATGGACTCCCTTCAGATGATTCTGAAGATGATGATTATACTCCTTGTGATCCAGGACCAGATAATGAGGTTTCAGGAGATGAATCAAGTTCTGATTACTTTTCTGCCTCTGACGATGCAGTACCTTCTCCTGACAATGAACAGAATCATGATCTCCCATCTGATGATTCTGAAGATGACGAGTATGATCCCGGTGCTCCTGATCATGAGCGGCATGCTATGCAGGAAACTTCCGTTTCTGATTTTACATCTGATTCAGAGGATCTTGGTGCCATATTGGAGGATAGTGAATCATTGGGTAAAGATGAAGGGCATGTACTATCAGATCACTGCAAGCCTAATGCAGTTACTAGCAGGGAAAAGTTAAAACCAGATAATGTGAAGAGAATGTCTTTGAATGATGAGCTTTCATACCTAGCGGGGTCCAATGCTGTGCCATTAGGGAAGAGACAAGTGGAAAGACTGGACTACAAGAAGCTACATGATGTGAGCTTTTCTTAAATTCTTCTTGTTCATTTTTGTTTATCAGGGATCTGCTTGTAATTTTTATCTTTTAGTTACTAGAGTATAATGCTATATAAACCCATTTTAGTTGTAAATAATGTAGTTATAATTCACTTTAATCATAAATGATATGTTACATGGAAATTTTTGTTCTTAAATGTGGATTATCTACCTCGTAATTTGCTCCTGAATTTGTATGTACTTTTTATTTTTTGAATTGTGAAGGAAACATATGGAGATGCTACATCTGATTCGAGTGATGAAGATTATGGAGGAACTCACAGTCCAAAGAGACATAAAAAAGGTCCCGGAAAAGCTATGCAAATGTTCACCGATGAAATTGAAAGTAGAGGTAAGAGTAAAGATAAAGTGGATGAGAATCAGAATGAAAATGTGGATGATCATCACAAATTAGATGTAACACAAAGAAGCTCTACTGAAGCTGGTCCCAGTGGTAAAAATGCTTCTAGATCTTATAGAAGACTCGGTGAAGCTGTAACTCAGGTATTTCCACATTTAATATTTATCATCTCCCCTGAGAGTCATTGCTGCATTTCTGATGAACCTAGGTTGATGTTGGTCATATTGTTGGTGCAGAAACTTCTTGAAGCCTTTAGGGAAAATCAGTACCCTAAACAAGCAGTGAAAGAAAGTTTGGCAAAAGAATTGGGACTTAAAGTTAAACAGGTCTTTTTTTTTTTTTTTTTTTTTTTTTTTTTAAATCTTTTAATCTCTTTTGACATATGGGTTATGATGCCGTTTCTGTGGTGTCCCCCTGCTGTACATGCCTATACATTCTGATGTCTGTTTTCAGGTCAGTAAATGGTTTGAAAATACTCGGTGGAGTTTTCATCATTCACCTCGTATGGGATCAAAGATGGCTGAAGCTGCTTCCAGAAATGGCACTTCCTCACCTGGAGTGAACAAAGTATCACCTGGGGCTGGGCAAAGTTCACTTTTACAAAGCCCTTCCTGCAATGGAGTGGAAAACATAGCCTCATCACAAGTCAATCCTGTTAATGAAGGTATCCAAACAACCGATACAGGGAAGGGGAAATTGATAAGAGAAGCGAGTGGAGGAAGAGGGAGGAGGAACGGTAAGTTTAATGATCAAGGATCTGGTGCCGAGAACTTACCCATGCATGATTCACGCGTTGATACTACAAAATCTCAATCTCAGGTTTTACGTAAGAGTAGCAGAATTACACAACAGAAACAGCAAACCAATTGAATAAGTTATTAGCACTTGATTTATACAATTGGAGCGCCTGATAGGATGTGTTTAGGAGATTAGGAGCGTGCTCCAATAATTTTGAGTATCTTTAAAAACTAAACCTGTGAATGTGGTGTTGAATTATGATTATATGCACATTAACTTTTGCCATTGTTGCATTGCAAATTAGTTCTGGAAGTTGTGTTTCATGGCATAAATTCCTTCCCTGTATCCTGTGTATTGATGTGTGGTTTTTTAAAGCTCAAAAATGTAAAAAAAATTATTTGTAGTACTAGAGAAAAAAAATATTACTTTTGATTTATTTATTTATCTTCAGGAAGGAGATAAAATGAGTTTTGGAAATTTTAATCAGACCGGGACCTTTTTTTGCGGTTTTTTTTCGAAGGAAAGGGCGTTTCCGTTTTGAGGGGAAAAAAAAAAAAAAAAAAAAAGGGGAGTAAAGAAGTGAGAGAGAGCGGTAATATTGTTGTTTGAAATTGAGAATTGGCGGCATCCAACTCCCTACTGCAGACTACTAATACTAGTGCACACAACATCCTCTCCGCCTTCTCCACCAATCTCTGTTAAACTACGAGTTAGAGCATACTTGTTTTTTTGCACTAAAACAAAACTTCAATGGGCGACCAAGAAAATTGTGTGCGAACCACTAGGGCATCCAAGAAGCGAGCTTTTGGAACTGCTATGTCTGATAATCTTTCTCAACCAGACAATCTCATCCCGAAGCGGGTTGTCTTGGGTGATATCAGTAACTCGCCCAGTTTTTCTGCACTGACTCGCCTGGACCAGGATTTCACTGATACTGATAAACCCAAATTCGCACCTCAATCGAAGGAGATTATAGAGGAAAGGGCAGATGAAATAGTTAAGCCTGGGATCGGTTTCCAGGAATCGGAGAAACATGCTGCCGATGCCCCTCTTATATATCGCTATCTTCGTCAATTGGAGGTAATCCATTCTTTTCTTCGCGCCTTTTGAATTTAAAGGCAATAAAATTTCAACACGCTTTTCATTTATTTATTTACTTTTTTAATTGTGAAATCACTTAGATTGTACTCCGATCACTTTAGTTTCTTTGTAGTGACTTTTTTCTTATGGCTTTTGGGGCTTATGAAGTTTTCTTTTATAGGATTCCATATTTATATTGAATCTCTTCTCATAAATATCCTAATATGCTCTAAAATGTATTTATTTGATCTTTTTAATTTAGTTATTTTAAACCTATAAAGATTATCTTATGCATAAAATGAATATGGTTTTTGTAAAACCGAAATTATAGTCATTAATTTTAACTTTATAGGCAGAATTTTCTTTGACTTAGAACTTTTGGTATGCATCTGCAAGCATATATTGAGTAACATATATTTAAATTATTGTAAAATAATTTCCAATGATAATGCATTTTCCTAGTATCATCCAAACAATAGAAAAGGAATCCATTGTAATATAAATCATTTTTACATCTAAATATTTTACTTGAAAAGGATTTCAATATTTGAAGTTCTATCTCTGATGATCAGGTGAACAGTTGAACCACTTTGTTACAATTTTGAACTATGGTTTCTGTTTCTTCAAAGTTTGCATACAAATGATTGAGTTTTGTAAACTTTTTTTATCTGCCTTACTTTTAAGGACGGATTGTTTGAAAACTATGACATATAAGATTCTTTTATGTCACAGGTAGAGGAAAATAGAAGACCTGTACCTAACTATATGGAGAAAGTTCAAAGAGATATAAGCCCAGCTATGAGAGAGGTTTTAGTTGATTGGTTGGTGGAGGTTGCTGATGAATATAAGCTTGTCTCAGACACACTTCATCTTACAGTAAATTTCATTGATAGATTCCTGTCTTCGCATGCTCTAAGCAGGACTAGGCTTCAGCTTCTTGGTGTATCAAGCATGCTGGTGGCCTCGTATGATCATGAACCTTGTTATTTTCCAAAGTTTCTTAGTCAGATTGATTAATTGTTGTTTTGATATTGTAACTTGTAGAAAGTTTGAAGAAATTACTCCTCCTCATGTCGAAGATTTTTGTTACATGACAGATAATACATATACCAAAGAAGAGGTATGTCTGTTGCTCCTTTATACACCTATACAAATTTGTTAAGGAAATGTTCTGAATTTGATGATGCTTTTCGGGAATGAACACAGGTTATGCAAATGGAGTTGGATTTGCTGCAGTTTTTAAACTATGAAATGGGTAATCCTACCACAAGAACTTTCATCAGGTTAGAGCAACTTCAATATTTTTATAAGCACTACAGTACTGTAAATAATCTGGCTCAGTATGATACTACAATACCTAAATTTTCTTCCTTTGATTCACATTCTTTCATCCTTGAATATTTCTTCCTAAATTTTCTGCACCTTGCTCATGTGTGTTCAAAATTGCTGATTCATGGTGATTTCTTTTGTGGTTTTACAGAATCTTCATCAAGGCTGCACAGGACAGTGAAAGAGTATGCTGATACTTTTTTATTTCCACAAGCTTCTCATCTTATTCTTATTCAATTATTTGTCACTGATCAAGTTACTTTTGATTTTGCAGTTCTCGAGTATTCAATTTGAGTTCTTGGCATGTTATATAGCAGAGCTAAGCTTGCTAGATTATACTTGTGTGAGGTTCTTGCCATCAATGATTGCTGCTTCTGCTATTTTCCTTGCAAGGTTTACCATCCTACCTTGTACTTGCCCATGGGTAAGATATTTATCTCACAGTCAACAAGAGATGATGAGGTGTTTGTGGAGGAATTGCTTGAAAATCTTTGGGATTAATTTTGAAAACTTCCTGTGCATTTGAAAGTGTTTGATTTCCATTTGAAAAATATTCTGCATCTTTTGGATCATTCTGAAGAGATTTTCTAGTCCCTGAATATATTGAGAGGCATGCTTCCTTGTCATTCTATTCCAATTGTATAAACATTCCAATCCTCAACCCTTTTTGAGAGGATGGTTGGTAAGAATATCCCCACAGAAGCAAAAAAAAAAAAAAAAAAAAAAGGTTTTTTTTTTAGCTTTTCTGTTGGATCCAGACAATTAAGTTTTCATTCACAAAATATCACTTTAAATTAAAGGGACCACATAACTTACTACTTTTTGATGTTTCAGACATACTCTTATCTGAAGTATAGCGTTCTTTTGATTCATTAATGCAAGCAAAAACTAGTAAATTTTCTTGCCAGTCCTGAAAAAGGAATATGTGGATGTGAGTGTTAGAACAAGTATGGTGTATTTTGATCTTGATTAAGTTGATGCTGCTTCCTCCATGGAACACAATAACTATGTTTATGCAAGATAATAATTTATTGTTTACTTGGGTTCTGCTAGCTTTGTTTCTTTCTTTAGCTTCTTATGTTCAGAATATCCCATGTTTGTCTTACCAACTACTGTTTACCTAGCGCAGACCTTGGCACTGCAACAGTTCACAGGGTATGCATCACATCAACTGAAGGAATCTATCCTTGCCATACATCATTTACAATCTGGTGATCGAGAAACATCAGGACGAGCAGTAAGGGAGAAGTTCATGGAACACAAGGTATGATATAGATG
The DNA here is from genome assembly GCA_025388415.1 of Cynanchum wilfordii. NCBI lineage: Eukaryota > Viridiplantae > Streptophyta > Magnoliopsida > Gentianales > Apocynaceae > Cynanchum > Cynanchum wilfordii. The sequence goes on from JAHSUH010000001.1 coordinate 2,879,723, forward strand.
TTTTTTGGGATAGTGATTTGAATGTTAGATGAAAAAAGTGTGAAATGCTACAACTCTGTAAGGTTTGCTAAGACATATCAAGTGGCTGTAGTGTGTGTGGGGTTGGCATTGGTCTTGGTTCATGTCTTACTTTTGCTAAATATATTGAACTATAGTACTGATCTGTGATCTGTTTTTACTTTTTTTTTTTTGATAAGCCTGTGATCTGTTTTTACTTAATCTGGAAACAGTTCAAGAGTGTTGCTGCATTGAGTCCACCTCCAGAAATTCCCAGCTATTATTTTCAATAGTATCAAGAAAGGCATAGGTGAAATACCCACCAAGATCTTGAAGTTCTTGATGAAAGGGCTTATGATGGAGTTGAATCTTATTATCGGTATTCATATTCGTTTTGAAGTGTTATCAGGCCTAGTCTGTAATTGACAGCTTCAGAAGTTCCCAAATAGTGATTTGCTGCTCAGTTGGAGGACTTAGTGGGTTTTTCGCTGGAGGGAGGGACATCTTCATACGGAAATGGAGGGTACTAATGCCTAACTTGGTAGAGCTGCTGAATGTGAACATGAAATTAGCACTAAAGGATTGCAGTTTGCAAATAAGTAGGTGAACAGCGAGAGGCAAAAACTTGTACATCTCTGGCAAAGAAAGAAGGCTCTAACCACATTTGTTGTCCTTTTTCTTTTCTCACTCTTTTCTACTGTGATTTACATTTAATAGTTTCCCTTTTGTTCCTTTTTGCAATTTTTATTTCCTACTCCAGATCGCCATGTAAAGGGATGAATAAATAAATTTCAATTGTTTTATTTTATAACCTTCAGGTGCCAATTGGTGATTCATAATTTTTTGGGGAAAGAAAAAAAAGGACAGTGACTTTTTTTAAATAAATTAATATTTAATAAAAGGATAAAAAGACATAATTCAGTTCAGCCAAAAAAAAAAATTCAAATCTTCATTTTTAAAAAATATATATTTATTTAATAAAAGAGAAACCGAAAGGTCTCGGCTGCAGGCTAATCGGTCGTGGCGCTTTTATTATGAAAAAAGTGAGACATGGCAGCGCCGTTAGACCTGGTGGTACGAGTAACTTGGCAACATAGCACAAAAGTCGTGTTAATTCTAAATTCACTGTCGCAGAGCCCTTCTTCACAGCCGCTTCCCCACCCTCGGTTGAGAGAGAGATAGAGAGAGAGGTTTCGTTTGTTCTTCTTTCTATAGATCGCGATGCAGTGGGAGGCCGACGAGAAAGAACTTAAGGAAGCTGGGGCGGAGGTTCTCGGAGACGGTCGCTATGGTCTTCGCCTTCGTGGTTGGGAGATAGAATCTTGCAAGGGTTCCATTCTCAAGTCTCTCCATCGCGAAGAGTATGTATTCTCATTGAATTTGTTCCAAAGGCTCGTTTGATTCGAATCAATAATTAAAATGTGTAAACAGTTCCACAAATGTAATTTACTTTAATTGATTAAATGGACTCTAAAATGACTTCTGATTTTAAATATTGGAAATTATTCTTCAAAACAACTAGGTATATGACTTTTAACTTGCATTTTTGGAATACATTTGGCTGACATCTTTTTACTGTGGATTTGATTATTTCATGGACGATTTTACATGTTCTTCTTGAACAATTTTACATATACTTGTATATTATATAATACTATACAATTTAGAGGCAATTTTACCAACTCTTTTATGAATAAATTTTTGACGATCTTAAATGATTATTTTACTCAATTTTTCGGCTGAGTGTTGTGATCGATCCGTGACGAAATAAGCTTATTTGGATAATTTTGATTCTCCTATGTAAAATTGTTTCATATAATTGGTATCAAATTAAAAAAATTTCCTCATCCAAACAATAGAAAAGTAATTCATCATTCTACCAGACCTAATGAAATCATTTCCCTAGTTTTATTGCTCTTGCATTTAGCTAAAGTAGTTGGATGGATAGTTATTCATCTCAGTGGAAGTTTTTGGTTTGGAATTCTGAATTTGGATGAGAAAGATTGCTCTTGAGGATTGTCTAGACAAAAAGAGAATGCTGCTTATTGATAATATTTGCTGAATCATTTTATGCTCTCATCATATTATATTTGATCTTAGCTAGTGCTTAGGAATCTGATGAAATTTAACTTTTTCCTTCACTTTTGATACTGCCAACCATGTTTGCAGGTGGGAACAAAAGCTAGGGACATCTCACTTACCTGAGATGATTTTTGGGGACAGTTCATTGGTTCTTAAACATGTTAATAGTGGAATAAAAATCCATTTTAATGCATTTGATGCACTAAAAGGATGGAAGCACGAAGCATTGCCTCCAGTTGAAGTTCCAGCAGCTGCAAAATGGAAATTCAGAAGGTTTAGTGAATTAGCTCTTTATTTCTTGTTTTAAACCTAAAGACGAATAATGGTTGAATTAACTCCTTATTTCTGGATTGAAAATACATCTTAACACCAATTATGCCTTATGGTTGAATTCAAGTAACTCAGAATTTGACGAGATGTAAATGAACCTCAATAGTACCTGAACGATGGCAAATGATAGACCTGCCCCATGGGTATATGCATTTACTTGCAAATACTTTTATCCTTCATTTTTACCTCTTTTAGTCCATCATTGTTTCGGACAATTGTTCTTGTTCTTTTTTAGGTACTTCTACGAGTTTGGATTCATTGTCTACAACTGCAGATGACTTATCTTGAAAATTAAGCCTGATTTTTGTTGCATTTATGTTCTTGACAAAAATGCTCGTCTCTTAATGTTTTTAAGCCTTTGATTAAGAGGGGTGGTGAATTGCAGGGTTGAGAAAAAAAAAAAGTTTTTATCTGTGAGGTTATTCACCGGGATAATATTCAATATCTGGTCCGCATATAAATGAAAAGATATGATATCACTCAAATGCAGTAATGGACTTGTGCATTGCTTTCTTTTGGCCAAAATGATGAATTATAGCTTAAAAGAGCTGCAAAAGAAGAACTGGTAGCTTGTTTGTTGTTGTGTTGTCCAAAGATGGAGATAATCAATTTATTTCAGGCTTCAGAAAAACCTTTCATTCGTGGCAAATAGTGCAAATCCTTTAGGCATCTGTCACTGAATTCGCTAACCACTTGGAATGCTTTTTAGAGGGAAATTTAGGAACTAATTCATTCATTTCACTTTTGGAAATAGTCCGACTGAGGCTGCTTATTCAGTTTTTATTTTATTTCACTGTTTGTAGATTCCATGGGTCTGTCAATCTTTAAAGTGATACTAAAATAATTTACCTTGTTTCATGTGTGTTGATAAACATGGGTATGAATTTAATTGCAGTAGCATGTTAGCAATGATTGTTATGTGCATTGCATTCTTCAGAATGGATAATGGGGACATGGTTATGATCCTACTGGAAAATGTTCTATACCCATGGTTTTTTTTGCCCTGACAAGAAAAGAATTCCCAAAATGAAGGTATCTTGTTTGTGTTTTTTTAACCCTACTCTCACTAGTATTAACTTTATATGTACTAGGATATTGACTCCTTGATCCCATTAGAAAAGGGATATGTGAGGATATAAAAGATATCATCTTGCACTGTTTGATGCCCTGACCATCTTTCTTAATGCTGTAGTATCTGTTTTGCCCATGATGCATCTCTGGATTGTGTGTTTCTTCTAGCACATGTTTTGTCATACTTTCATGTTGGATTTCCTTTTTCTTTTCTTCCCTAATTCTTCTTTGTTTCTGTAGTAAGCCCTCCCAGCAAGTGATTCTGGATTATGATTACACCTTCACAACACCATATTCTGGCAGCGGAAATGTTGATAGGAATTCTGAGGTGTTTTCCCTCTTAGTCATGTTTTAATTAACTTTTAAAGATGTCTGGTTTCAGATTCATCTTCTTTTTATAATAACAAATATTTGCATCCCTTCTTATAGCATTTGCTTACCATGATACATCTTTGCCAAATTGTACCCTCTTACTCTAGAGGATCTCTTGCATTGCTTACTGTCTTCCTGAACTAAATTCTCGTATCTCTCTAATTCATATGCATTATTTATATTTCTAAGCCCATTCTTGCTGTTATCCGGTAATCAGCAAGGAGAAGAAGGCCTAGAAGAAAGCAATGTCAATCTTGAGTGGGAGGACTGTGAAGAGCAAATCGATTTGGTTGCACTATCAACAAAAGAGCCAATTCTTTTCTATGATGATGTAGGTGACTCAGATATTTTAATTGTTCTTTTAGGAGAATATAGTGTGATTTTACTTCCATTTATATTTATGTTACTCAGATAAGTTCTCTTTTATATGCCTAAGCAGGTGGTTTTGTATGAAGATGAATTAGCTGATAGTGGTGTGTCACTTTTAACTGTAAAAGTGGTAAGCACAAATCTTTGCTTTCACTAGCTGTTTTATGAGCTTAAGAGCCACCTTCACCTTATTGGACAACTAAGGTCTTTACATTTTAAAATTCTGTTTTGTAGAGAGTCATGCCAAGTGGTTGGTTTCTTCTCTTGCGTTTTTGGGTGAGTTGTGCTTCTGGGTTAATGAATATCATTGGTTAGATTCTTTAATATACCTGTAAAAAAGGATGCTTATTATTGTTAAGTTTTTATTCTACAAAGCACTCTTGACATTACCAATGCAATCCTCTAGTCTTTGACTCTGATGGATTTCTTGCAGCTTAGAGTTGACGGAGTGCTTATGAGATTACGGGACACCCGCATGCATTGTCTTTTTGAGCACACTGGGAAACCTGTTGTTCTTCGAGAGAGCTGCTGGAGAGAAGCCACGTTTCAAACTCTTTCTGCTGTAAGTTGTCTATTAATAGGGTAAAATAGCTAGATGACCCTACACTTCAGAATCCAGGTTTTACCTTCAGATTATCAAATAGATTAGGGTAAAAGTGCCTAATGCCCTTGGAACTTTTTGAAATTTGGTTTTTGCCCTTAAATTTTTTTTCATTTGGATCTGCCCTCTAACTCACAAAATTCCAAAAATCGTCCTCTCTAAACGGGGTATTTAATCCTATAGAATTATATTACCTGCATTTCAAGTGAGAAGCACAGGAATTTTTGTCTATTTACATTAGATACAGAAAGCTATCTTTTTCCTCTCTGACCAGATAGTTACTTCATTTTCCTCTTCTCTAATTCAATCATTGGTTGTAACGAAAACCCTGATCTCTTTATTTCTTGTATTTGATCTTTGGGTGCTATCTTTTATCTTACTGATTCATTTAACCATTGGTGCAGAAAGGGTTTCCTGTTGACTCTGCTGCATATAATGATCCAAGTACTATTTTGCAAAAGCTACCAGTGATCATGCACAAGACCCAAAAGCTTAAAACTTCTGATGTTCTGTAAGCTTTTTCTAGTTCTTGATATAATTGTGATTTGAATTTTGTAAATAGAGAACATGGTTTGTAGACAATTGAATCATTTTTATCTAGTTCTTAACTTCGTGAGATAATTATAACTGAATATTTATGAGACGACATTGTCAAGCTATTTATAGTTCTTAAGATAATTATAATTAAATTCTGTAAATGGAGAAATAAAAAATATGAAGCTTCTTCACATTTTTGTACATATGCTTCCCGAAATAATAGTTCAAGACATTTTCTCGTTTGATATTATCTTGATTTAAGATAAGCATTAAATTTGAGGCTTTTATAGGTACCATTAATACATTTCTGTGCATGAAATGATTGTCTGATAGGACCAAACCAAACTTCTAGAACTAACAATTTTCTATGATCCAAATGAATTTCATATTTTGAGCTTCGAAATGAAAAGTTAAATATTAACAATGCAAAAGGCTCTGGGTAATGCATAGTTGACAATATGGCATGGTATTCTAGCTGTTTGTGCATCTTATATGGGTGTGAATTGTTCTTTTTCCTAGGTGTGGGGGTGTGTGTGACTAGGTCCAGGTAGGGGGCATGAATTATTTGGCTGTGTGCTGATATTTCATTGAAAATCTAGATTCCATAACTGCAAGTCTACTAGGATACACAAAGAAAATTCAAGTATCAAGCATGAAAGAGATTTTTCCACATGGTAAAAGATAAAGTCTGCTTGACTTATTGATAATTCTGAGAGATAGACGTGATGAAAAAGTAGAGGAAAGAAAGAAACGCTAGGTGGTGTAAAAATGGAGGACTGTCTTACAGATGGAAGGAAAAAACTTGTGCTTCTCAAACATTGAAGGACCGAACATCAAGAAACTCTAGAGCTTGAGGTTTAAGTCAAGCACAGGGGGACTTGTTGGCTGTTGCTCTGGTGCCTGTGTGTTCAATTTGAAACTTCCTGGCCAAATTATTGTTTCCTCCGGTAAGGGGTGCAAAACCATTTGTGGCATAGTGTTGCCTGCATCAAATCTTGCAAACATATTGCCTTCTTTGTCTCTGCCAGGCTTGTGCACTTGTGAATGGGCCTGCACACCAAGTGATCTGATCATCATAGAATTGTGAAATGAAAAATTCATCATAGCCATCATGCCCTCAGACGGGTACCTTCTAATTGCTCCTCTTTCCCTCTTGTGAGCATTCTGGTGCCCTCCTAGTGCTTGTGAACTATAGAACTTCCGCAAGCAATAGCGACATGAGAAAACCTTTGATGGAGCTGCCATTTCAGGTTCTGACTCATTATATCTAATTGTGGAAAACGAATTTTTTCCTAGGTGTAAATTCAGCCACTCTTCCGCCTTGGGTTGTGTTTTCTCCTCTTCACTGTCATTAGTGGATTTCATTGTGCCCCCTGTTTTCTGGCTATTGCTCTTCTCGGTAGGTCTAGATTTGAAGTACTTATCCAGAAGCTCTGTTTTTATGGGGGAACAAATAGATTCCAATGTCTCTCTCCTTTGTTCTGAAAGGGTTCTGGATCAGGAGGACGAAAATAAACTGTAAGTGTCATGAAAGAAAAATATACTAGCTTACTAAAGAGATTATATATTTTCTACCCGGTGTCCCCACCTATTGATGCTTACTTATTCTGGCGAACAATGATGTAAGCATTCAGATTAGGGTTTTCTCTTCAAACTCAGCAACTTTCCACAATGCTTTTCATGAAAGTACCCATGACTAAATGAAGTTGACAGGCGAGGCATGATACCCTTTATATGGACAAATTGCAATCTTTCTCATATTTTTTATTGTCTGCCATGTAAGATCATTTAATTTCTTATCTTTTACGGTAGCCTTTTCAAAGATGAGATTGGTGCATGAGAGTTTTTAAAAATCCATAGTTAAGACAACTGATAGATTTAGTTATTACATTAGGTCAGCCTAAGATATGGGTACTGCAATATTTCCATGTATCCAGAAGCTTGGAGTGCAGTACAATTTTATTTCTAATGTTTAATGATGCCAGAGCTTGGTGTCCCTGTTACGGGTTGATTTTTACCTTCTTTGACTGAGTTAATCAGTGAAACCTTTCGTGGCAAAGCAAGTATGAAGCATATCCAAGCGTACTCTGAATAATCTCGTCTCTGTTCATTGAATGACGAGCAAGTTCTTTTTCTTTTTATTTTGAAAAAGACAAGCAAGTGTTAGAGGTGGCAAATTATCTTGTCATCCATGCCATAATGTCAGTAAGAACTTGTGTGGTTTAAATTTGGTAAGAAAGTAAGAAAGCAGACAGTACCTGATTTGGATACTCACTGTGTGAGGTTGATATAGATTTTGGTGAGTTCTTTGCTTCTTTACAAGCCAGGGTGCCTTAGGATGGGGAAATACTCCATTTGTTTGTCCTGTCTTCAGTTTTGGTGTTTCAAGAGGTGATTGCATCTTGAGGTACTTAATATAATAACCGATTGCAGTTTTTTTTTTTTGCCCTTTTTCCCTCTTTTCTTCAACGTATCTCTTAGTACAAAAGAATAAAATATTTTTATAAAGAAAGAGATAATAATAATAAATAATATTAATTATAAAAATATTAAGTCGAGAATATATGACAAAAAATTATAACTCAGTAGTAATTTCGTTTTCACTTATTACTAGTTCAAATAAAAACATTTTGAAATTTTCAAAAAGACAAAAAAACAAAAGTCAAGGGTATTAAAGAAAAATAAAGATTTCAAACATCTAATCTTAAAAATAAGAATAATTATTGTGCTTAAAGGATAGATATATAACATCATGAGAATGCAAATTCTTTAGCGCATATATATCATGATATTTGCGCTTAGAATTCGGAATCTTATTGTAATTGGATATCCTAATGTGAGTTCTAAGAGAAATGCCCACCTACTGCCTTGTTCTCACTGAAAGTTCCAAAAGGCGTTTCCTATACCAGTAATTATCTAGATTCTTGTGAACCCTGTGGTTTAGCTTGTGTTCAACTTAGCAGCAGGAGCTGAAAATCAAAAATTAAAATAATAATAAAAAAAAAACTACCACTACTACTAAGGAAAGAGTTTAAATGAGGAAATATTAATGGATGATGACATCAAGACAAAGTGGCTTCACATCAGCTTGGGTATGATTTCTAGTGGTCACCCCTGTTAAGGAATCTAACACAAACCACTTGGGTGGTGCTTGGTAATTTAAATTTTAAAGCTCTTTTATTTATTTATTTTATGCTTTAAGAGAAAGAAGCAAGAAACAAGTGTGGCAAAACAGTCTTCACTAAGAGAGCGAGCTTTTATAGGGAAACAGATGCAGGAATGCCCTCTCCCCCCTTCTCTCACTGACTACTGTAACATTGTATTCTTTCCCACAAGAAATATAAGTGGGGGAAAAGAAATGAAAAGAGTGCTTTATGTTTTTGTCAAAGAATCGCCAGTTGTAAGCTGACGAATAAGTAAGTAGATAGATACTCCTAAGTGGGAGGAAAAGAATGGGACTTGCATAACTGTCGTTTTTTTATGATTCCTAGCCATCTTCATATATCTTCAGTTCCCTCCTACTATAACTGTAGTTTTGAGAGCTCTAGTTTAAAAGAGTACAGCAAAAATTCGGTCAAGTGGATGATAGTATGAGGACCATTTCAAATTTTATTTGACTTCACCTATCTCTAGTATCTATTCCTGCAGCTAAGGAATTTGCCACTGGTCCCAGATATTGTATATCAAGATCTCAACTTTCGGCTCAATGAAAGAGGTTATAAGGCCAAAGCCACTTGATTAATCTATTTCCCTTCTAGATAGGGAACATCCAACAGGATTTGTGTTACAGCCTCTAATCTATTACCCTAACAGATGCTCATCGGTCCAATGAAAAAGGTTGCAATCCCAAACCCACTTGTTTAATCTATTACCTTTATAGTCAGCGAACATCCAACAAAATTTGTGTTACTGCCTCTAATCTTATTACCCTAAGAGATGTTCATCCTGAATTATAATTCTGGTATTGCAGCAAAGAGCATGCAGCTTAACATGTGCTCCTACCAAAGTACTAATGAAAACTATACCCTGTAGTTAATAACAATAATGGATCTTCATTCTTTCAATTATAGTAGTCAGCCAACAGCATGATCAAAGATTAGAAGTTTATGGAAAGTTGACAAGCAAAAGCACTAATAACATGGCACTAAGATCAAACACAGTTACCTTTTATAGCCAAGTCTATTTGTTCACAATTTACTATACATTTGTGTGATCCGCCACATTCTAGTCTAGTCCATTCTACACCAACAAATGAAACTGATAGAAAGGAATCAAAATTTATACACTTAACAATGTAATTCATAGAGGCAAGTTTTACATACCAGGGTACATCACATATTGTACCAGCTGCAACACGACTAAACCTTGCATTGAGTAATAGGGCAGGCCAGTATTAATTTTTACCTTTCAAAAACCATTCAAACAACTTGGGAGGTAAATATATATCTTGACAAACCTAGCCTAGGCAGTGAAGGACAAGGACTAGAAAATACCAAATCCAATGTGCACCTGTGTCCAAGATTATCAATAAAATGCAATTGGGTATTTATCAAATGTTTCTATAAATAGGGAAATATAAAAATATAATATTTTTTTTTCAAAAAAGCCTTCAAGAAACACAATATCCTCACCAATCAGGGATTACATGTAACATTCATAAACCATGAAATTCTAAATCAAAATTGTTTGAAGTAAAGATATTCCTAACATCTTTGAAAAGCATAGTACGCACTTATTTAGTCATGAAATTCTAGAAGGAATTTTTCCCTGGATACACCTGCAAAACATCCCCAAATCTCCTAGTGCACTTGCTTGTGCTGATCCACCAATATGTTTTAAGTACCTGCCACCAATAAACATTGTGCATTAGAAGTGATTGAAGAGGCAAGATTCAAAAGCTAATAAACCTAGAAACCAAAATTACTAACAGCTACACATTCCAGCACATTTAATCCATTAAATCTTCAGTCCTATATTTTCCTATATATAAATTTTGATTAATCCAATAAGATTGCAGTTTTAATTTCCCTTACATACAAACTCAAAATATGCAATAATGTTTTTTTTCCCCCACTTATACCCTGGTTACTAAATTTCCTCCAGAAAAACATAGTCGGCACACTTGTTCCAAATAATTTTTTTACTGTCATTTGTTGCTCCAAAAAATGTGATCCATTGTGGAAGGAAGAATTCCTAAATAATTAATATTAATTCAATACTGCCAATTTTTGTTGATTCATTTGTCCAAGCAACTAAACAGGGAAGCATTGAAAAGCAGAGTATGATTACCAACTTCATTAATCTGCCAAATAGGATAGATCTGTTCACAAAACTGTACTTTAAATGTCTTTTCTTGTTCAGAAAAACATGTTAAAAAGAGGCTTGCAAGATTGAAACAAAACTGGAAGAAATATATTATGCCCTTGTCAGCTTTGGCAGATAGAACGAACCATTGCTACCTCAGCTAGGCCAAAAACAATATGCTTTAAATAGCATTTTCATCAATAACTCAAGCCTCTTTAAAATTAAAATTAAATATAAAATGATGCTGAATATTTCAATCTAGAACTTACAAGCACAATACATGAGGGTACATGAATATATAAATGTATAAAAACATTACTTCATTTTTATTTTTATTTTAACCATATATATTTTTTTTTTTGCATTCTGGAGCATTGTTCATATTACTGTATCCTTGTTGCCACTGTGTACACTGTATTCTTGAAGACAAGAACCTACCTGTCTTCACATACTCAAGATTCAATTAACAGTCCCACTTTTCTAGCATTCACAAAATAATTGCAACAATCTTTTTTTTTTTTTTTTTTTTTTTTATATATCATATAACCAAAGGAACAATATAGCATTAAAAGGAATGAAATAGAAACCTATAATGCGGCAACCACTGTGCAGTCCAGGATGCTTGGAAATTGCTGCTACATCACCCATCTTTTCCATTCCTCCCTAGCAATAATCCCAATCATCCCAAATTCCTTCTTATCAACCAAAATTTTTAAATCTAAGAAATATCATGCAACTCAAATTAACTATCATACTTCCCCGGTTCATCAATCAGAACAGTTCATAATGCCCTTTACAACCACTATTTGTGGAAGTAGCCGTTTTAAGCAGTATAATATTTCCGGTATATTATTTCCTAATAATTTAATTAGTGTATAAGACACATCACGAAACTTAACTACTATTAGCGATCCTGACAAGAACGGCGGAAGGTACCGTGAGACAGCTCGCAACAAGCCCGAACGTTGACGGCCAAGTGAGACGTCAATCTGACTCCGACCATACTGTGCAGAGGCAACAATGACTGTATACAGCCCAATTCACCCATTGTCCTAATGTCGATGGGTAAACATTACAAAAATGAAAAATCAGCATCACCAACAGCCACTATTCATGATATATAGCATGACTACAAAGTGAAAGATTGGAAGACCTGGGATTCGAAAATGAAATGCGGCGGGGACGGAGTCGAGGAGTTGAGAGCGGCGGAGCATGTACGCGTGGTAGAGAACCAGATGAGCGGAAGCCCGAAGCCCTAGCAGCTGAGGAGATTGACCTAGAAAGAGAACCACGCCAAGCCATTAGCGGTGGTTGAGATTTCTGTTGCGGTGGTAGACGGACAAGCGGAGACTCAAAAGGGTTTTGTCGAGGGTTTTTCACTTTTCTGGAGGCGAGTGAGGAGTGAGTGCCCTGTATTGTCCAGTACCAAGCTGTTGACGTGGATTCATCTTATTGGTTCCTTTTTTTTTTTCTCTTCCCTTCTTCATTTTCACCTTTTTCCTCCCCAGTAAAATTATTATTATTCCGGATATATATATTTTTTTTTAAAAAAAAAAATAATAATTAATGCATTTTTACCAAGCATGTTTTAATTTATGAGATTTTTAAATTATAAATAAAATTGTTATCAACTCAATTATTTTAATTAAATTTTAAAATTATATAACTAAAATTTAAAATTTTTCATTAATACAATCAAATTTTATATACAGGATGAGAAGTAATGGAAATAGCTCCAATGACTTCTTTTAACTAAAGATTTCTCACGAATTAAAATGAATGAAAATATTAGAGAATTGATGAACACAAGCTCTAATAAAAGCAAAAGGAGAAGAAATTTAGACAATTGTGCAGTGTTGTGAAACATAAATGTCAAAAGAATTTAATATGAACAAAAGGATAAATATTCTGCTACTTCTTCAAAAGTTCAATAATCATTGAGATGAAATCATGTTTCTAAATTGCATACATAGTAATAATACTCTTTGTTTGTATGATACAAACAATCTGGCAAAAGTGTGAATTTCTGTGGATGAATAATGACAGTTAAACAGCATAAGAATTCAAGAATTTCAACTGCTTATCAAATGTGTATGCTCTGCTAGACAGTAACTTTGTTGTTGTAACAGTGATTCCTCTATAATGCAATCTTATTGATGAAATATTCTGATCTTTAGACCAAAGGCTCACTTCATGAAGATCCCCTTCTCTCCATGATATGCTTACTGTGAGTCCACCTCGCGCCTTCAGCCCTGAAACTGAACCGTTTGCCCATTTATCTCTAGGTAGTGCAGGAAGCAAGTGCAAATCATCCATGGTGCTCTGGACAAGCATTTCTGCTATGGCTGCAGAGAATCTGATAGACCACCAAAGATGAGTTCAAGAAAGGCATAAAATTTGTTAGGAACTGAAGTTAATGGGAACCTACCCAAAATTTGCATCAATCTGAAATGGAGGATGTGCACTGAACAGGTTACTATAAAGTCCTCCTTCATAATTGCTTTCTTTTTCAGGATCAACTAAATCAAACAGATGTTTTACCATCCTATATGCATTTTCACTGTCATGAAGGCGTGCCCAAAGAGCAGTTTTCCAAACAGTTGACCATCCTGGACCATCTTCTCCTGTGCCAGTGGAGAATAAAAACAACTCAGTTCTGGTTCAAATTCGACGATAATTTTGTCCAAAGTAAACAAAAGCTACCTCTTTTGTGCAAGGTATTTTCAGCAGCTTTACAAAGTTCAGGAGTCTTCTCATTGGTAATTGTGTGTCCTGGGAAGATGCCAAATAGGTGTGAAACATGACGATGATGTGGCTCTGGATCTTTGAAGTCCTGTGCCTGGCATGACAATGGAAATGTAATTCCTATTCATCAGTTCAACCAGAAACTTTCACAATACTTCTCTGTAAGGTTTGAAATCATAAACAGATTCAAACTAAATCCAGAGTTACTAACCCATTCCATGATGGTTCCATCAGCAGCAATTTTAGTTGGATAAAGATGCTCTTGAGCTTTACGAACTCTTCCAATAATATCGTCACCACTTTTACCCAACACCTATTTGTAGAAGCATTTCAAGTTAAATATTGATTTGACAAGAAGAATGTAGATCAGTAGTGCATCCGTAAAAATCAGAAAGAATAATCCTATACCTCAGCAGCAGAAAGAATGGAAGAGAAAACTTCTTTTATAATTGCCATGTCCATAGTTGATGAATTGCTTACACTTGCTGGCTTCCCATCAGGTGCAGTAAACATATGCTCTGGAGAAGTTGATGGGTTGGTTTCTAGAAAACCACCTTGTCCTGGAATCAACCAGTCCAAAAGAAAAGAAGAGCAACTTTCTAGCAAGGGATATGCCTTATTTCTGAGAAAGTCCTGTATAAGCCCAGAGAAGAGAAGGGTTTTGTTGATAGTTTCAAATGAACTTTTACTTAAATTAGAGGTAAAATAACAAAAAGATTCATACTTTATCCATTGTATATGTATAATGCTCCCATAAATGGGTACAAAGCCATGCTCCACCCATTGGCCACAAGGCCCAGACAGCTTCCCCTCGATCTGGAGATGTTTTTGCCCATAAATCCGAAACCTGATGTGCAACCCAACCACTTGCTTCATAATTCACCTGCACCATTCTGTAACTAAATACATGAAGGTTCTACATGAAAAACTTGAAGTCGTTACAAGTATAAATGAATCTTTAACTTTGCAAACCAAGATCATGTTTAAGTTCTTTATGAATCTCTAACTGAAAAAACTTTCATGAAATCCTTTTACATCTCATTGAAGTTTCCAAATTCAGATAACCAAGTTGTAAATTTGCAAGTAGTGACCAGAGACCTGCAAATAGTCCAACCAACAATATTTGCAGAAATAGAAGGAAATCTGACCTTTGCAGTTTTAGCTCCATTTACTGATAGAGAAGATATATAGTCAAATAAAGGCTCCTGACATTCGCGAAGATTGCAAGGAAGGGAAAGCCAGTAGTTCATCTGGAGATTGATATTCAAGTGTTGAGCAGCACTGAAGATGCAGAAAAAAATGTTGTTATATAAAAAGTAAGTCTAGACAAATGTTTGATGGACTAAACACAAGCAGAAGAAATCTACAAAATAATCATAAAAAATGGAAGTTAAAGGAACACATACTCCCATGGCGGTTCAACATCCTTGTTCCATATCCCCTGCAAGTTTGCCACCTGAGTTCCAGGGCGTGAACTAGAAATGAGCAGATACCGGCCATATTGGAATAGAAGCACAACTAAAGACGGATCTTCATTAGTTTTAAAGGATTTCACCCTATCAGCTGACGAAATTGTCTTCTCTTCAATTTCATCCCCTGTGCTATTGCTAGAGCTTTTTGATAGCTGCAGAGAAACACGACGAAAAAGACTTTGGTAATCATCTATGTGGCGGGCATAAAGCTCAGCATATGAGAATTTCTTAATGGAGTTTAGTGTGTTTAAAGCCTGAGATTTTGGATCCCTTTTTGAATCAGAAGGCTTCGTGAAAGGGCCATCAAACGAGGACGATGCCACCAGATATATAATTGCCCAATCACAACCCTCAACCTGAAGTTTGTTGTCATCCAAAACTTGTAATGCACTAGAAACACCACCAATCTGCACATCAAGAACAGCTGAAAATTGGATCCCTTCAGGATTTCCAGGACAAATTCCCTCCATAATGATCTGATTTTTGCCCATTACACTTGAGCTATGATTTAATTTGCTGTCCAGAAACACTGTGAAGTTCAAACTACCAGTTTTATTGGCAGATATCTTTACAGCAATCACTTGATCGGGATTAGAGGCAAAGAGTTCTCTAGTAAATTCGACTGCATCCACTGAGTACTTTACTTTCACAGTTGCAGTATCCAAATCCAGCACTCTCTGGTACGTATCTTCATTAAAAGTAGCATGGGATTTATCAAACACTATTTTCATGTCCCCCACAAGCTGGTAGATCTTCATTCAAGGAAAAAACAGTGGTAAACAGAATTATCTAGAGATTTATTAGGAATTCATTAAAATCCGCTCCGTCAAGAAATGAGAATCGCCATATTTATAGAAACTATGATTTTCAAAATACATCCAGAAAATAAAAATTATAGAAGACAAAAACAAAAAGGACTATGCAGCGTACCGCGGATTGTTTTCCTGAGAGCCGCACGGCTTCTTTGGTTGCTTCTGCATATTGGCCATCACTGACAAGCTTTCTAACTTCAGAAAGCGCTTTTGGAGCCTCTGGATTAGTGTAATTTCCGGGACTCCCAGACCAGAGAGTGTCCTCTGCACCACAAAATGTGAACCAGAAGAAAAAATTAGTTAACCAGAAATGTCATCCAGGCCAAAAACTTCATAATCCCACAAAAGAAAACAGAGCAAAGTATGCAGAATTTACCATTGAGATTGATAATTTCGTCTGGAACACCGCCCCAGATCATGGCACCAAGACGACCATTACCAATGGGAAGAGCATCAGTCCAATGCTTAGCTTGCCCATTGAACCTGATCTCAAGAGTTCTTGAACCTTCATCTGAATTTCCAGAAAAACTGGGGCCAAAAAAGCCCGTCCCATTATTGGGTTTTTGGAACAGAACCGGTACACGATCTTGCGTAGACGGAGTAGTTGAAAAGCCAAAAGCACATTTAAAGAACGCCGTAGAGAAGACAAAAAGGAAAAAGGAGAAAGAAAGACATGACCATACGTCAGCATAACGTACTACTAGAATGCTGCTTTGATTATGCAACATTATTTTAGTTTCTTGATGACGACGACTAAGCAGAGATATTTTTGAATCTCCCATCTCTAATCAAAAATATTATAACACAAGAGTATATTGGAACTATGCACCACACTGATCAGTCCTTGAACAGCTTTAATGACATGAGTATGTATACATACATATATATATATATATATATTTATACAAAAACAACTGTGAAGACAAAGACAGTACACAGGTAAAAGGGCGGTTTGCGGTTGGTAATGGGAAGTGAAGTGATGACAGCAAAGAAGAGGTCAGCTGTTGTCTTGAATTAACCATGGCCAGTACTGCCAGAGATAGGGCCCCATTTGTCACCACCGTTGGTAACGAGTACACACACACCAGGAAAGCTCCAAGGAGTAAGATGGCGTGAGAAGGGTAAAGTGGGTCCGGATAGATCATTCTTTTAACGTTAAAAATCAATGTAAAAGTTAAATATAAATTTATGGTGAATTTAAATTAATCGATGTATTAATTTTATCGAATGATTAAAAAGGAAAAAAAAAATGTTAATAGTCAATGGTTTTGGACATTGCTGCAGTATGGCATTGAATGTTATGGATGGATTGATTTTGTTTGTGAACGTTGAGCAATGCACGTCCTCCTGCACTGCACTGCACTGCCCTGCCCCGCTGATCTCTTTTGTTTTCTTCTCGTGTAGCCGCGTCATGAGATCATTACATAAGTACATGGTAAGGCCTATGTTAATTTAATTTTTCTTTTACCTAGTATCATCATCAATTAATTCGTTAAAGATATGTAGGATAAAATTACTAATATTATAAGATATATGACTTAAAATCATTTATAACGGTAAAGTCGAACTAAAAATATTAAGTAAGACATCTAAATAAGAAAAACTCAACTAAATTATTATTTTTTCTCCATACTTTAAATATTTTAAAATGACACTCTCCAATCTTCCCATATTTGATATTTTATATAAAAATAATAATTAATTTGTAGATTTTGTTATATATATATAAATAAATTTAAATATATTTTTTATATAACAAAATCGGATTTATAGTTACAATACAAACTTATATAAACTTATACGACCACCGACATCTACATCCAATATATACATATGTATATATGTAAACAAACAATAAAACAAAAGAGTTTGGACAATAAAACACCTCCATACCTTCGAATTCAAACAAGAACCAACCATTTACATATAAATATAATACATTGACATCCAATATTTTATTTTGGTATATAGTAACATTAATACATATACTATATATATATATATATATATATATATATATATATAATCTAGGTATACAAAATTACTACTCCCTCATCAGCACGAACGTTTACTAGGAATTAGTGGTAAATCCACCTCATCACACCACTCCACAAACCTAGTTTCATTATACGAAGTTTTAATATCATTGGGCCAATAAGTTAGCCACACTTGTCCTCCAATCCTCCACTTCAGCACACTCCCTTCCATCTCCTTATTTAGCCTCCACCCTACTACCCCGTCTTTCCATTCTCCATCTCCCGACGTGAATATTACCCCTCCACTTTTAGTAAACGCTCTACTCGCTCCTCCCTTCAATGTTCTCATAAAATTACTATTATTATTATTACTGCCGCCACCGCCGGTGGCCGCGGCGGATGGCCTCCAGGTGGCGATTTCGTTACCGGTTGTGTTGTCACATAAAACGGCATCATATATGGCTGCATTTCCTTCAACATCTTGGTCCCACCTCCAATTTTTCAGTTTTGTCTTGGTAGCCATTCTTGCTTTCGCCTTCACCTTCACATCTGGCTTTTTATTATCAGTACCTTTCAAAGTCTTCTCCACCTCAACTTCCTTTTCCACGTTATCCGTAGCTCGGCCCAAGCTCAAGCCCGATAAGTAATTTGCTCCTATCTCTGGCCCAACCCAAACTCTGGCCCTGGACGGAAAATACTTCTCGTCCAAGAAACCATCGTCCACGTCATTCTTCTTGAACCCAAGTTTCACCACGTGGAGACGAATGTTATCCACACGTGCATGGACTTGAATATACCCGTCGTAAAACCCAACTGTATATTCCATCTGAATTACTGCCTCAAGCTGCTGGTGTCCCAAGACATATTTTAGTACAGTTTCTTTGGCTTCAATCATCGGAAAGTTCCCGCCGGTTCTGGACTTTTGTCTGCCGTCCGACCAAAGACACTTCATGGCTTTCACTGGCGCGTAGCCTTTTAATATCCATAGGCCATGAGATTCCGTAGCATAAGAGAAGCCAGTGGGAGATGGTAATAACGTTGGAGCTAATGCTTTTAATCCTGCCCCTACACCTGTAACTTCCTTCAATATCAGCCATTTAGCTAACATGTAACCAAACGTGCGCATGAAGCAAAGCTCCACGTCTGTTCCAACTGATATAAAAAAGGTCCTCAAAACGGGTGAGTTGTGGTGTCTGCATGAAATGGTTTCAAGATTTGGAGCTAAGATTGAGTGGAAATACAAAGAACCCACTTCAGAGCTTGCATCACATGCACATATCCAGAAAAGCCGACTCAGGAAAATTAGATTGAAGAAACTGGAAAATGACTCGGACGAGTGTGAGTCCAGTATCCACGATATAGGGTCCGACTTGAGTTTCTGGAGCTGCGAGCGTGGACACGTTGTGCTTTCGTGTGAGTTTGGTGAACGGGACATAATCTCTTGAAGAAGTTGAAGAACGACAGGCAAGAATGGTTTCTCCGAGTTAAGATTACATGTGTCGGAAACCCAGAGAGCTGTGGATGATACGATGTCGTCTGTGGTGACCAATGAACATACTGAGAAAGTCACTGAAAAAGTCGACGATTCTGATGATGATGATGGTGAGTTGGGTACGAGTGATTTCTCAGCCCTGAGTTGAATCGAGTTGGAAGAATTGTTTGATCTCGTAGGGTTAGAAGTTGCGAGGGGTAAAACAAGAGCAGTGGTGGATTCAGAAGACCATTCTTCTGAATTAGGAAGTTCACAAATCCATGACCAAATATCCATAGTGTTTACTGCCATGGATTTTTGGTTGAAGGAAATTAATTAAAGATTGTATAGAATGAATGGGCAGTGGAAATATATAGGAGAATGAGTGAAGGAGAGGTAGCCAACTTGGAGATAGTTTTGTCCGCTAACGGGTTCGCTACAGATGAACTGAACTCGTGGTCATGGTAGAGACTTGTGCATGTAATTTTTTTTGAGGTTTTAGTTTCTTCTGCATTTATTACTTGAGATCTTTCCTGATTTTTTTTTTTTTTTGGTTATGAATTTGAACAGAGCAGATTCATTGGCTAAAGAAATTGACTTCTTGCAATCAATCCTCAAATTCTGTGGAGCAAAGACTACCGCCAACAAAACAAATTATAATACTTTTTTTTTTTTTTTAATTGAATATTCATTAACAACGAGAAATATTACACATGAATAAATGAATAATTATTATTCATGATAATAAAAAACATCCAACTTAAAAGGTTGGAGATAACAAGACTTAACCTAAAAAAATTAGGAGAGTCAAAAACAACAACAAAAATAAACAAAAACAACAATAACAACACCACCAACAACACAACTATTATATCTATATTCATGACGTTTAGACCATCAATCATTGACATGATTTACAAGGAGAGCTCGAGTTCATTTTATTCCTTCAACAACAATCTCTGCGATCCAGGGCGAATCATAGACCCCAAAGATAGTTTACAAAAAAGATAAACATCGAGAAAATGGTCCAGAAAGAGATTGAGTTTAAAAGCTAATTCTTCAAAAAGAAGAAAAAAAGTTTGATCTCTAAAGATCAAAGAGAACCGTTGTATATGAAAGTGAAAGATGATAAATAAAAAAAAATAGACAGAATAGTAACTAGAAAATAAAAAATAAAGACGAAAGCAAAGAAAAAAAAAAAAGAAATTCTGGCCAAGAGAGAAGCTTAGCCGGAGCCAACTTCTCTCTTGGCCTAGAGAAATGGAGGAGACAAGGGGAGAACAGCGGCAACTGCGGTTGGAGAAAATATTGTAGAGAGAGAATTTTTGTTGTTGTTTTTTTTTTTTTTTTTGATAATTGAGTGAATTTTTGTTGTTATATGAGAAGAATTTATAACATTAAATTATAATACTTTTTTTTTTTTTTTTTGATAAATTATAATACTTCTTGTCATCAAGTAATTCAGTCAATTCAATAAAATGAGACAAATTCCATCAATTACTTACCTTTAGTTTCATTATCTGAATAACAATGAGAGGTTTATATATATATATCTCATGAATTGGACATTCTCATTAATTGTAAATGTAATCTAAAAAGTTTAGACTGTGAATTCTTAATTCGAATTAAATTTAAATTATTTGAAATAATATTTTAAATATTCATCAACCTAACTAAAAAAATAAAAATTATTTCGTGATTTTCACTTATAGACTAAAGTGTTTCTATTTTTATTTTATTTTATTATAAACTCAATTGGTCAATAATTTTATATAAAATACATTAAAAAATTTGAAAATGAAGAGAAGGGACTCGATCTATAAATACGAAAAATTTAAGGGCTAAAGTAATCAATTTTGTTCTCCTCTCTCGGAAAAAAAGGAAAAAAGAAAAGAAAAAATATCACTCTGAAGAAATTACGAAATCTCTCATACAGGAGTGAGGCTACGACGGAGAAGCACCAGGTGGAGGGCTGGATACTGAGAAACCATAAAAATTTGTGTTACTGAATCGATTGAGAGATTTCACTGATGATTTGTGCGGAAATGCAGAAAGCTTTGAGTGCCTATGGGGAAGTCCTGAGGCTAGTGAGGCGACTTCCTAAGGACACACAGCCTTATTATGCCAAATACGCTCGAGAAAACTTCGTCAACTACCGGGAGGTAGATCCCAGCGACACCCAAACTCTTCAGGAGCTTCTACACCGTACTTATACCCATTCCCTATGGGTACTTAACAAGGTAATAAGAGGACGTTACGTACTTACGTACAAAACTTTAAGCCCGAGAGCAAATATGTAGGTCTCCGTACTGTCAAGGAGGGCCGAATCTAACTGACTGATATTTAATTCTTATTCATGTGCAGTATTCAGTGGATGAATCCGTGGCTCGAAGGCTTAAGGATGTTTGCAACGCTTGATGCTTTTGATTGCCCACTATGTGTTTGATGTTTTTCCTTTGAGACGGTAGTTTCTACCCTGTTTCGAAATAATGTTGTTGTGTGCCTGCGGTGTGGTTTAGATCCTTTCCCCCACATGCGTTCCTTCTGGCGATGAATTTTACAAGATTTCTAATCTTAAACATGAATCATTGAAACTTCTTTGGGATAATCAAATTTGGTTGAATATTGACTATCAAGTCTTAAATCCTTAATTTGATGTAGATTTGGTATTTGTGGTACACTGGTTTTTTTTTTATTTAACAAAAGGAAGAGTGTGTACACTGGTTTATTTGTTCTTTTATGATATTTTCTTTGATGGGCTAAACGAATCCAAGACCATGGATCAGGACCAGGACAGTGTAGAATATTGGGGGCCGCAAAAAGAAAAGAAAAATGGGGAACCTGCAAAGGAAACAGCAGGTAAGAAAACCGAGGGGGGTGGGGTGGAGGAATATATGCAGACGTCGGAGATAGCGAAGCGGTTGACAAAGGACGAGGAGACGAACGAGTGTCGGGGGGAACACACCCTCCAAGGAACTCCCCTTATGAACACTACTGCTGGGTTTCATTTTCCAGAAAGACCCGTGTGTCAGAACTGTTTCTTTCTTTTGCTTAGTTTCTCTTCTTACGTTCCAGACCCATACAAAAACAATATTTTTAAAATGTAAAATACCCAATTTTAGATAATATGAAATTACATTTACTACTCTTTGTATAGAAAATATAGAACTATTCAAAATAGAAAGAACTTTAACTTGCCACGTTTTAACACCACGTGTCTCATTTCCGGCTCAATCATCAGCCAGCTCAGCCTTCACCGTGACTCCATCATCATGTCCTACTCGAATGCAGCGCCTTAAAATATATGAAAATTTATTATGGTGTATATTAAAGACAAGGGTACGTATTCAAACTTTACCTCCGCTACATTTATTCTTCTCAAAACCTCCTAAACCAAACACACTAATAAAAGTAGATATAATTGAAATTAATCAATTCTCTAATACTAAATTAAGTCAATTAATTATCATAAAAGAATGAAAAATATATGATGGAGGTGAAAAAGTCAAATTCAATAAATTTTCAGTTGCATTAATGGATGATTCAATCAATTTTGTTGCAGGTTTATATTGGTAAACGTTAGCACCTAAATGCTTTGGAGAGAGAGAGAGTGCACAAATTTCCTCGGCCAAGGTAGTGGGGCTCGCTCCAACTTTGACTGTGACTCTAACGACAAAACCAAAGTCTTGAAATGCAAGTAACGGCCGTAACGTCCAAGATGGTAAGATTTAGAGAGAGAAAATAATACTACCATTTCAATGCGATGTGTAATGTGTAATAACGTATATTATATATATATATATATATATATATTTTTAAAAGGCTGGTCAGATATAATATATATATATTATCACCTTCTATATTATTTATATAAATATTAACACATATTTCAAATGCATTCTAATATATACAATTCATAATCTATTTAATATAATTTTCAAATATTTTATTTATTGTGAAGAAGATATAACTTAGTTAATAATATCTTTAATTATGAGTTTTAGACATAATAAAAGTGAAAGTACTTTAAATTTTTTTTTTAAAAAAATTTACTAATTTTCTTCATTTTTAGTAAAACATGTTTTTCACATATCTTTTATAAATAAAAAAAAATGAAATAAATAGATAGAAAATCATATATATATATATATATATATGCGTGTTTTCTTTTCCTAAAAAAAAATTAAAAATAAGCGGTTGAAAATTTGACTAAACATGTAAGATATTTATTGAAAATAATATATAAGTTTTCATTTATTACTATTATCATTTAATTGTTTTTTAAAAAATCATAATTTTTATTATGTCTCGAGCTTATGACCTCTCATAAATGAGGGTGTTACGAAATCTCATAAATGAGAGTGTTACGAAATTGAGTTACGCCTTCTTGACATCATTTAAAAAAAAAAAAAAATTTAAACTAGACTCTATGGCAATAAGTAAAAAATAATTAATAAAAAATCCCAAAAAAACAAAAAGAAAATGCGATCCAATAAATAAGTTTGTTATACTTTCCATGTTGGTGTATTAAACATATTTGTCCTCTCCTACAAAAATAATAAAAATAAATAATGCAAGCATTAATTATTATTTTCCTTCATATATTATTCAAATATTTATTCTTTTATTAATCTCATGAAAGAATTTAAATTTTTTTAAATATTTAATTTTTCACAAATTATAAAAACTTTATTTATTTAAAAGTTAAAATTTAAATAAATTAATTTTAGCGAAATTACAGCGATGGCTCTAACAGAGAGTTGAAGTACACTGTAAAAAAGTAAATTTTAGGTTAAAGGTAAATTTAAACAAAAAAAAAAAAAAAAAAAAAAACGAAAAAGAAAACAACAATGAAACTGATAGCTCTCACCCCATTTCCCAACTCTGTCTTCTTCACTTTTTAACACAGCACGAGTCTACAGAAGCTTCCGTCGTTTTCTCCTATAAAGAAAAACAAAAGAAACCCCTAAATCCCCTTCCTCCTCTCTCGATTTTCCCCTCTGAGTTAATTTAGCTACCTCGTCAATGGCGGGTGGCGGTGACGGCCTAGAGGATGATGATCCGCTTGCCGTGAGAAGCTACTCGCAACTTCTCTTCTGCGACGAAGTCGATGATATGTCAACCGACGACTGCTTCAATTTCACCTCGTCTGATAATCCTCCCAAAATGTTATGCTTCGGTGGCGAATATATCGAAGAATTATGCGATTTAGGTTTCGATGACGATGATGATAATAAGAGCAGTAATACAAAGAGAAATATTGCTCCGAAAGCTGGTGGAGTACTTTCTGCCGTCACATGCAGCGATTCTTCTTCGACTTCTTCAACAAACAACGGCGACGCTGTTGCTAAAACTTTACCCAAGTCAAGTGTCAGTCAGCTTTTCAATAGATTCATATATATATATATATATATATATATATATATATATATATATATATAAAGATAACAAGCAACAACAACAACAACAAAAAAAAAAAAAAGAAGAAAAAAGCTTGGTTTTGGTTTTATCTTTTGCTTACTAGCTACTTATATACTGACAAAGGATATATGCATATGTATATATATGTAATTATTTGTTAGTTTGCTTTTTCATCTTTTTCAGTTAATTTTTTTGGGGGGGGTTTGTCATTTTGTGCAGAAAAAGAGAAATGTGTCAGCTGGGGGGCTAGGTGTTTCCGACGAACAATTTCAGAAGAATCAGAACTCAGACGCTGGCAAAAATGCTAGTGAAAAAGCTCCGGCGAAAAACCAGAGAAGTTTTAAAAAGACCAAATCATCCGAGACCGGCCATGCAAAGGTCAGAACTTTTGTCTTTTTTTTTTTCCTCCCTTAGTTACACCTCAAATCACCTCTTGCATGTGATTAAAACATCCAAATCCCTGACCATTTTTTATAGGTTAAGAAAGAGAAGCTTGGAGAAAGAATTTTAGCTCTGCAACAGCTCGTATCGCCCTTCGGCAAGGTCGAAAACTGCTGCTAAATATATATACACCCAATTTTATTAGCTTTTTTTTTTTTTAAAAAAAATAATAATAAAATTGAAGGAGTTACTTAAATTAGTGTACGGGATAATGAAATGTACTTTGTGTGTGGGAATGGAACAGTCGGATACAGCATCAGTGCTCCATGAAGCGATGGGTTACATCAGGTTTCTACACGATCAGGTGCAGGTTTTGTGTTCTCCTTACTTGCAGCGTCTGCCTTCTTCTTCGGCCCACTTGCAGCAAGTATGTACACACCCTTCTCCTTCCCCTTTTTTTTAATTTTTAATTTTCATGACCTTATTAATAATTTTACACTTTTGGGGCTAATTTAATCGAAGCAACTGATTGATTAATTATGGAATTATCTTTATTTTTGCTCTATATATTCAATAGCCCAAAGGACCAACAGGGTCTTGTTGGCCATTGTTCTTCTAATCTTTTAATTCTTACCAAGGTTGATAGTAAAGATTGTCTTTTCAAAAGGAAAAGAAAAGGTAGTAGAGTAGTTTTGTGAATAAATATGACTATTGATGAAATGGACAGGAGGGCGGAGAAAACGGGGAAGGAGAAGATGAATCAACAAAGAAAGAGTTAGGAAGCAAAGGGTTGTGTCTGGTTCCATTAGAGCTCACAGTACACGTGGCAGACAACAATGGAGCTGATTTTTGGTCACCTGCTATGGTCAATGGTGTCTCCTCAAACCATTGAATGAATTATCTTTTCATGAATTTTGTTGTGGGTGTGGCCGTGCACGGTCGTCTCTTTGCTAACTGCTTTACCTTGTTTTGTTTTCATTGACAAGGGGAAAAAAAATGGAAAGAAAAGATTTTGCCCTATTAAGACAAGCGGTGACAATTAAAATGATGTAAAAAAAAAAAAGAAAAAAAGCTCTGTGATATGGAGGTACTACTACTAGTAGAAATATGACTAGACAAAGGCAAAAAAGGCAATGATTTTTCACCCAAGTCACAATAGCCTTCATTGATTTTTCCATGTACCTTGTAGTGGTGGTAAGGGAAAAAAAAAAAAAGTGTACAAATATTGCCAAGTATATCTTTTACTATTCCCAAATACCAGAACTTAACTTACGATTTTACCTGTTTATTATTATTTCTTTGGCACTTACCATTTATTACGATTTTGCACGCCAAGGTTAGCTCTTTTTTTTTGGGCACTTAATAAAAAAATAAAATAAAATAAATTTTTTTTGGCAATTACCAAAGAAATGAAAATGAAACTCGTTTTTGGCAATTTCCGAAAAGAAACTCTATTTGGCGCTCCATTCAAATCTTCCTCTGCAATTTATTGATCTAACGGCCATATAA
Organism: Cynanchum wilfordii; assembly: GCA_025388415.1. NCBI lineage: Eukaryota > Viridiplantae > Streptophyta > Magnoliopsida > Gentianales > Apocynaceae > Cynanchum > Cynanchum wilfordii. Next base: position 2,906,173 of record JAHSUH010000001.1, read on the forward strand.
AATATAAGTATAAATACCCCGAATCCAGGGACGAGAGAAGTGAAGTATTGTTCAGTCGGTTCATTCTTAAAGATGAGTTTGAACTCGTCGTCGCGCTCTGGCGCTTCTGATTCCAAATCGAAACGAAGCTTCAATTCAATGTCCACCGCTTCTAAACGTTCGAATTCGAGTAATAACACGAGAAACAATAGCAGCAAGAAGAAGAAATTAGATCAGAATCAGAAAACCCTAGGCATGGCTTGGGGTTCGAATTCACTCTCTTCTTCTCGCTCCGTCTTCCGTAATTCTCCATTTCCCGATTTCGGCAGGTATATAATCTCCTCCCTATTCATATGTGAAATAGATTAAACCATTAGCTAATCGTGATTTCAAACAATTGGGATTTTTCCTTTTTGATAATCATCAATTCGAAATAATTATGCCTGGTTTAGTTGTTAATTATCTTGTTTAGTAATGATCAATTGTAATTCGGATTCTCTTTAATTTTTTGTGTGTGTGCTTAGTTGCTCTCACTAAGAAATATTAGTCGTCAAATACGTTGTCATTATGATCCTGATCGGTCTGCTGTTTCCTGAAAACTTCTATGCAGTTATATGGCCTTGAAGAATCAGAAACTGCACCAACAGTTCAGTGCTGAAGCTTCTTCTTCTTCACAGAGCGATTCGAGTTCTCAGCGACCTATATTTGAGGGAGTTTCTATTTTTGTTGATGGATATACAGTGCCTTCCAGTCAGGTTAGCGAAAATTTCTTTTATTTAATTTTACAATTTTATTTAATTTCATTGTACTGATAATAAGCCTTTCCAGGAGCTACGAGGTTACATGCTGAAGCACGGAGGCCGGTTTGAAAACTATTTTTCACGGCATTCTGTTACTCATATAATTTGTAGCAATCTTCCTGATAGTAAAATAAAGAATTTGAGGTTTGGCTTTCTTCTGACAACTTATAATATCCATTTTTATACTTCGATATGCTTATGTATCTCAGAAGCGTCTTCTTTCTACTGTAGATCCTTCAGTGGCGGGTTACCAGTAGTAAAGCCTACATGGGTTCTGGATTCTGTTGCTGCTAATAAGCTTTTAAGCTGTAAGTTATTATGGCACACTTTATGTTGTTATGGCTTCATCATCCCCCTTTACACTGTTTTCATCCATGATATAGTTCTGAAATTTGCTTGAGTACTAGTCCTACTCTACTCTTTTCGTCTTGGGAAATAAGTAAAGAGGGGAAAGAAAATTAAATTTTCCCAAATTTTAAAATGTCTTTCAGGGGTACCTTACCAGCTTGATCAGCTTGCAAGCGAAACTGATAACCAACCAAAATTATCGACCTTCTTCAGTAGGAAAAGCTGCAAAGTCTCCAATGATATAGCTGAATGTTTGATTGGCCAAGCAACATCTGAGACTGGTGATCTGTCACCTGCTAGTAGTTTGAATATAGATGATAATATTATAGGTGACAGTGAATCTACAGAACATTCTTGGAAAAGGCATTTGGCTTCTGATGATATGGTGCATGTTACTAATTCTGGTGGCAGAAATGATCTAACAATGAATTGTATGGGTAACCAAAATCGTCATGATGTTGCTGCTGTGAGTGGTAGCTCTTGTGGACACCAATCTGAGAACCATAATAACGAAGACTCTCGTTCTGTCTCTGATAACTGCCTGGGAATTAATACAACTGAAAGGTTATCAAATTCAAAAGGCATCAGGCCTGCTAGTATGGGTCATTCAACTCTTTCGGATCCTAATTTTGTGGAGAATTACTTTAAGGTAATTAATAAAGGGAATGCTGACTTCTCAGATTCTTGTTATTAATTCTTTTATATTTCTAAAATGATTCAAGTACTTCTGTGTGGGTTTTGGTAGTGGTATTTAACTGCTGGATTTTCAGTATTCTAGGTTGCATTTCATTGGCACTTGGAGAAACCGGTACCGAAAACGCTTTCCTACCTCATCTAATGGGTTCAGGTACCGTGGTTCCAGTGATAATGCATCTGCAATGTCCCAGAAGACTGCCATAATTCATATAGACATGGTAAACTCTGCTTTCTTGCTTTTTGTCTTTGTTTCTTCTTTTCTTCCGTTTTTTCCTTTCAGTTTATTATTTAAAATTCTAAGTCAGTTTGACATGCAGTTAACCTTTCATATTACTGTTCAGTAGCACATGAAGCTTTTCTTCTACCAGTAGGATAATAACAATTCCCCTATTTTGAAAATAGATGGTCATTTGGGCACTTACACACATGTTAGGGTCATGAAAGCCAAAAAAAAAAAAAAAAAAAAAAAAAAAAATCCTATAAGATTTGAAATTTAATCTTCATAAACAATCTTCTCTCTCCAAATTAATTACTATTATCTTTATCTTTCTCTTGTGGTTCCCACTAACATTGAGTTATTAAGTAAAGATAAGTAGGAAAAGATTACTAATTATTACTTTAGAAAGTGCAAATGAATATCTATTTTGATACAAATGAAAATGACCATATGGTCATCTATTTTGAAACATAGTAAATTTGTATACACCTGAGATTAATAATCAATGACCGATTATTATCAGGAGTTAATGAAATGAAATGTCTAGCATCCTTTTCCTTTGTTTGCAATTTTATAGTAATCCTGTTTATTCCAGGATTGCTTCTTTGTATCAGTTGTTATCAGAAAAAAGCCTGATTTTAAAGAAAAGCCTGTTGCTGTTTGCCATTCTGACAGTACACGCGGAACTGCAGAAATTTCTTCTGCAAATTATCCTGCTCGAGATTATGGTTTGAGCTGTCTCTGACCATTCTTTCTCAGCCAATTCTTTGATTTTTATTTTTTATATACATGATTGATATTGTTCTCTCACAGGAGTAAGGGCTGGAATGTTTGTTAGAGATGCAAAGGCCCTTTGTCCTCAGCTTGTCATTTTCCCATATGATTTTAAAGCTTATGAGGAGGTATCCCTTGATGCTCTACTTTCATTTTGTATATTCAGAGGGGTGACCAACAGACGTGTCTGGTTAATGCGTGATTAAGTCACCACTGTTCCTGTAATCTGGTCCCAAAAAGTTTCTGAATTTGTAGGTGGCTGATCAATTCTATGATATCTTGCACAAATATTGCAACAAAGTTCAGGTATGCAAGTAGAAATTTTACATTCTAAAATCCCATTCTTCGTTAATTGAGTTCTGCATTTGTTATTTTATGGTTTAGGCTGTGAGCTGTGATGAAGCATTTCTGGACGTCACTGACTTAGGAATAGGGGATCCTCTACTTTTGGCCTCAAACATTAGAAAGGACATTCTGGACACTACAGGATGTACAGCAAGTGTTGGAATTGCTAACAATATGCTTATGGCTCGTGTTGCCACCAGAATTGCAAAACCTGATGGTCAATGTTGTATTCCTCTTGAAAAGGTATGTTTTTTTAGTTTTATTTATTTGTATTCATGTTTTCATAATTTCCTTCCCTGAAGATACTGGTGCATTGATTAAAAGATGAAAATCAGCTTTGCTTCTGCTCATCCTTGAAGGAATCAATTGTTTCGCCTGCATTTTGTTGTATCTTTTGAATTTGTCTTGCAGCTACAGGATCTTAAGACATGACAGCAGTCTGCCAAGTTTTCTTGGCTCAAATCTTTGGGGTTTAAGTTTGGTGGGTTTGGCAAAAACTTCCCATGAGATGAACTATCAGCACTGTGTAAAGAGCAAAACTTATGTTTGATTGGTTTTTACTGTCAACTGGGAACTCATCTAAATTGTTGTGGAAGCATGTTGCTAATAATTGTTTAGTAATGGAAATATCTACCTAGTTAATTATCAGAGAAATTTCAATAGAAATGCCTGGAACCAATTTTATGATTTTCAGAATTGATATTTAATTTGCACTGTTCAACTCTACTTATAGTATTTCTTTCTTGTTACAGGTGGATGATTATTTGTGTGAACTTCCTGTTAAGGCACTTCCAGGCATTGGTCATGTCTTAGAGGAGAAGCTGAAAAGGATACAAGTTAAAACTTGTGGCCAGCTTCGTCTGATCTCAAAGGTTCTCCCTTGTTCTACTTTCTCTCACAATAAGCATTAATAGCCAACTCTTCTTGTCGTTTCAAAATGTTTGCTTCATTCTTAAGGGTTGTTTTGAATCTTATTATGCTATTTTAATCTATCCTTTTAATACAACTACTACCTGTGTTGTAAATTTCGTTTTAAACACATATATTGTATATATTTGTTCCTCTAGGGAAGCATCTTATTGCATCAAGCAGTTTAAATGTGGTTGGTTGATTTTTATAATTAAACTTGGATGAATCTACATGTTAAGTTGGATATGTTTCTTGGTTATTTCTATGTTGATGGTAAATTGACATTGAAGTCTTTCAGGATCTGTTGCTGCTCTTCTGTTTTTGTTATTTTTGTACAATGTGCAAATCTGTAGTTTATATTGTTTGCCATTTTGCAGAGAAGATGTTTGATATTATGTTAAATCCAAAAATATTCAGAATGAAGTGACTTTTTTTCTCTTTTCTTTTTTTTTTTTTTTGGGGTGGGGGGTGGTGGTGTTTGTCTTTTGGCCTTTCCAGGATTCTCTTCAGAAAGATTTTGGGTCGAAAACAGGTGACATGCTATGGAATTTCAGTCGGGGAATTGACAATCGGTTGGTTGGAATGTTCCAGGTTAGCAAGAAGTTAGATTTTCATTTTGGTGGTGACAGCTCGTGTCCTTTGCTTATAGTGAGTATGAATAACATCATATGGTTTGTGTTTCCTCTGTTGTATCCAGTAATACCACATTTTCTCTTTTCTCTTCTCAGGAAAGCAAATCTATAGGTGCTGAAGTAAACTGGGGTGTGAGGTTCAATGATCTGAATGATGTTAGTAATTCATTTTAGAAGCAACTAACTTAGAAACAGGAAATAAGTGCATATATGCAATCCATATTTATGTGTTTATGCCTTTTATTATAATTTACCTGTTCTCCATATTGGTTCCTGAAACTCACTGCTACCTTTATTCCCACAGAAGGGGAAGAGCCTTTTATACATATATAGTAAATAAAATGGCAGAATAACTAAACTTAGCCTGATTTCAGACCAGAAAGTTCATAGAGGCACTTTCCAAGGAGGTTTCTTTGCGCTTACAGGGATGTGGAGTACTTGGACGCACCTTTACCTTGAAGGTTTTGTATACAATCTCTTTGAATTCTGATATTCCTCTCACATGTTCAATTTTGTATGTTAGATTACATGAATTATGATATTTTGGAAATGCAATTGACTAAAATTCTAGATGAAGAAGAGAAAAAGTGAAGCAGGGGAGCCCGTGAAGTATATGGGGTGTGGAAACTGTGAGAATTTAAGTCGTTCTATTACGGTAAAATTTCTTGCTACTTCCCTGCTCCTTAAACAATATTCAGGAGTTCTGCCCCTTTATCTGAAATTTTGATGTATTTCTGCATGCAACAGCTCCCAGTGGCAACTGATGATGCTGATGTACTTCAAAGGATAACCATTCAACTCCTCGGATATTTTCATATAGGTAATAAATGGACTTTCCATTTCCTTTTGGATTTCAAGTGATGTTATGTAAGTTTTTTTCTGCCGCTTCTACATTTCATTTGATGCCACGATTATTTTTTGGTCCTACTAGTCTATTTGAATTTTTGGCGTGGTCTTCTCAGGGTTACCCTTCTTGCTCTATGCTAAGTGGTGTTGTCCTTCAATTAAATGAATTGAGATAATTGGAGTTTTCTAGAATTTCTCCCTGGTTTCTATGACCAACCTATAATTCTGCTCTTTTTCTGCATATTTTATCTTAACCTGAACTCTTTTCTTGAGTGATATGTCATGGTTTAACATGTTATAAAATTTTCTTTCATGTGTTCTTTTCTCTGACCGCTAAGCCTAAGTTCTTTACTCCTGAACTTTTTGTATTCATTTTGGATTAGGATGATGTGTTATATGGTTTTATCTTGCCAATAGGGTTATTCTTTGACAAATTGTTGATATTTGTCTTCTAAGTGAAGGATGGGGGATTGGGGGGGGGGTGTTGGCGGAAATCCTGGAATTGAACTCTTGGAACATTGTGACACCAAATAGGTTGAAGTGGTGAAATTGGAATGCTGAAGATAAGGTTATATTTGCAGTGCTTTTATCATTTCTGATTCTCCTAGCTTTTTCTTTTTTTTTTTTTTTTTTCCTTGAAACAACATATAGGGAACTCTGATATTTACTTAATGTTCTTGCTCAGCCCATGCTTGCCATTTCTGCTACCAAACATTTGCATTCATTATGTCTTCTGAACATTTATGCTCCTGTCTACCAATGTTTTAGGCCCCAAAATATTTATTTTGCTAGAATAGGAATCTTTTACTGCAAAATGCATCACAAAAATTGAGTATTTTTTATTTCAGATGTAAAGGATATCCGGGGAATGGGCCTACAGGCATCTAAACTCGAAAGAGCTGATGATTCTAAACAAGGTTAGACTTTTGTTACTTTTGACTTTGGAGGTGAATTCTGTGGCATAGGTTAATTCCTCTAACCCACTAATTCACCCTTTTAGGAACTTTTTGTTACTGTTATATATGTCTTTCCTCTCTGTTCCTCTTTTTAGAATTCTTTGTTGCTTTCTATATGAAGGGCATGAGAAGAAATCCATTCGATCTTGGCTTATTTCATCATCATCGGCAAGAGCAAGATGTAGTGACACAGGTAATTAATACTTGTTTTCTTCTTCTGTTTGAAATTATCTGATAAATGGAGTGTGGTCTTTTTTTCTAAAGTATCAGAGTTTTATATTAGTTTACTCTTTTCAGGTTTTTTTGGACTTGGTGAGCTTAGTCAAATAGCACCCTTTTCCATTTTCTGCATGACAAAAAGGAGAAAAAACAATGTTGATAAGATAATCTTTTGGGGTTGCAGGAAGGGATTAGAAGGAAAAGCTAAATTAGGAAGAAGAACTTATTTTAATTTAAGAATAAGATGTGAACAATGATATTTAGTCCAAAAAACACATGATTATTAAGGTGAAGGAGATATGTTTTAAATTCTGTAAGACTGAGGCAGCAACAACACTGAAAGCAAACCTCAAGTGAGGCGATAGTATTTATCTATCCTTTGAACTACAGTCAATTATAAGTTATTTTGATGAAGTCTTATTCACGAGAAGCAAGACATGATTCCATGGTGTTCATCTTGTTGTGTTTTAGGTTTATCCAGTGTAATTTATACTCGAATTAAATTCTATGTTTCAGCTGCAAAAAGTAAATTATTGAATACAGCTCCATTACATTTTTCGTTGTTCTCACATACTAGTGAAAAGTTTGGCTGTGGTGATATAAGGTCAATTACATTCTGACCCTTGTCCTTGATCTCCTGCTAAAACAGATTCTGGGTTCTCTACTGGTGAAGCACGTGTTAACCAAGATTTAGCTCTCCCTGCATTGCATGATCTTGATCTTGGGGTTATAGAAATGCTTCCTCCAGAAGTTTTCTCGGAGATCAACAGTTTGTACACTGGGGAATTGACTAGGCTTATTTTAAAGAAGAAAGAGAAGAACATCAACATTTTCAAAATCCCGAGTATTCCTCAAATTGTTCAAGGTAAGAGATTCCTACCTACTTGTTTAAGAATGAACTTACATCTTCTTGAACTGCTCACTAAATATTGTCTTTATGAATTCAGATTCCACCAATGAGGAAGGATTCAATTACACCATCCTGTCCAGTAAGGTGTTTTTTCTATGATATAGATTCCTATCTACATTAAGTATTTGCATCTTGATTACTTCTGGTCCCCTAAAAAATTTGCTTGCATGATTTTCATAGACTAAATTGCATTTGCTCTCTCCATCCAAAATTATATCTCCACCTTTGTACTTTAAGATGTCCAAAAATGAAGGTTCACTTCCTAAAATGGTAATATATATATATATATATATTTCCACTTAAAGAGTTCCAAAAAGGTAATACTAGAGATTCATATCTATCTAAGACATGGATTTCACCACTAGCTATATTTTTATTTAGGATGATGTAGTAGTTCTTATCGTTTAAAGGCATTGTGAAAATTTTATATCTAGTGGAAAGCGAGTAACAATTACTAGCATGCTATTATGTGATAGGGATTTTGTTGGAAATTTGATTTGCTATTCAGGAGATGTGAGCAAACTGCAATTTTCTGCATGATAATAGGTGCAGGACAATGAAAATAGGCTCTCTTGACTTGTAGGTATGGTGCTTTATGATTTCCATTTGCTTCTCCCGGAAGTAATGTTCTAAAATAGAAATACTGGTTCTACTCCTCTCAGCTCAACGGGCACAATGAGAGACACTGACTTGTATATAATGTCTTTGATAGATAAGAAGTGCATATTATCACCCATCTTACCTTGATTCATGTTCTCAGGTCTTTCAGAGTTCTCTCATGCCTATCTTTATTCACTTTTATTATGTGTTCTTTAGGCAGAAGAGACACCAAGAAGCAATATTGTCTTTGAAAATTCATCCGGGAGACATGCAAAAATGGATAGAGAGCAGGTTCATTTGTCTTTCTCATCTTTTATTCTTCCAACTTTAATTGTCTACACTAGTGAATTTTTTCACTATCTTTTAGTGGTTTGATATGTATGTCAATTATCAGGAAAAGCAGCATTTAAATGAAATGACCCAACTTGTGCCTGTTTCTCATGGAGGAGCCCTTAACCCATATACTTCTCCACTTCTGGAGCTGAACAACCTCATTCCCTTGTCTTTAAGCCAAGTAGATTGTTCTGTCTTACAGCAGTTACCCAAAGAATTGAAAGTAGACATACTTGAGTCCCTTCCCGCCCACAGGAGCTCAAACAACTTAGCTTCAAATGACATTTCCTCAGAGTTCACTACACATGATTTTGTGTCAGAAAAACCTGTGTTGATCAATGAGCTCTGGGTCGGATGTCCACCAAAATGGGTTGAGAATTTCAGACTTAGCAATTGCAGGGTGTTGAATGCTTTTGCAGTCCTATTCCAGACATCAGGAGCTACAAGTCAGTTGTCATCTATATTGCAGCGGATTATATCTGGGATTCATCTTCCTTTAGACCTGAGATTGAATGGAATGGATGATTCTGTTAATTGCTTGTCTGAGTTGATTGAACAATATGTTAAATTCAAAGTTGAAACAGATATTGAGGAGATCTATGTCTGTGTTCGCCTGTTAAGAAGGTAACTACTTAATTGGCTTGGATGGTGTGCAAAGCTTTTATATATCTTCATTGCATTATTTAGGCCGGACCTTTCTATTTGATCATGTCAATCTAATCTGTTATTTGTGAATTTTTCTCTCCGACATGCACATCATCTGACAGTTCAGAGCTGTTATGCTAGGTCACATTCAGTGGACTTTGCAAACTGTCTTTTTCATTCTTTTAGCTGATTTCTTCCTCTATAATTGCTGGTAAATTTAGTTTTCTTCCATAATTACTTATCTATTATGTGTTTCAAGCCAACTCAGACTGGGAAAGAAATGAAGTTGTGCTTTGTGTTTCACTGAAGTTCTGAGCTCCGTTTCTGTTGTCCTGTTCTTTCCATGTTGACCATGACTCATGCCCATATGCCATTAACTCTAGAAAGTTTTACTAATTAATTGATGATCGATTGCTTGCTTTTTACATGCTGATTAAGTTCAACTGCATATCAGGTTGGCTTTGAGATCCGAGTTATTCTTGAAGGTTTATGAAAGAATCATTCCTCTCCTTCAGGTTACTGCAGCTTCCTTCTGTTAAAAAATTGCTATATCTGTCTTCCTTTCTGTATCACGTGATTCATCATCCTGTTATTATAAAACAAAATGCTAGGTCAAGCAAAATAAAGTGAAAATTCTTTTCATGATTCAAAAATGGATGGAAACACCTTTTGAGTGTATTTTGGCCATATTTCCTACTGAATCAATTGTTATATTATTATATTTAAAATTCCAGAAGATCTACAACTATTTCTGCTATCAGTTGTTATATTGTTATCCTTTTTCTTTTATTATTTGAAGTCCAGAAATTGTGATGATATTTTGCAACAGATTGTGAAGATATTCTTTTTTTTTTTTTTTTTTCCTTCTTAATTTTGTGGTACTTTCGAGTCTTAGAGATGAAGCTATTTCATTCTTTAATCTTATACTCTTGTTCTTTGCTTTTAGGATTTAGCATATCTTTTCAAAGTTATCAATTTTCATTGTTGCTGCTTCTGTGCTTCAACTATGTACTTTTTGTCGCCTCAAGACTGATACTTTCTTTTTCCTGGATCTGATTCTCAGTCTGCCGTAGGTGAAAGCTATGGAGGAAACCTTAACCTTTCCTCTATGGAGTAGTTTTCAACTTGGGTGTGCATGAAGCTCCAGAGACATATTTGAATTGGTATGCAAAATTTTACTTTTCCAGTACCATTATTGTAAGTCTAATAAGTTGTCTTTGCCAATGCAGATTCCATAACTATGTTGTTTGGTTGAAATTATCTATCATTTTTGTTATAAGAATGTAAATTCTGCAAAAGAGTGATGGAATAACTAATCACTTAACCCTTTCCATTGATACACCAGGGAGCAACAAGAGACAAGGAAGGTTTGTCTGACAGGGCGAACAAAAGTACTATATTGGTACGCCATATGTATGAAAATAATTGTAAAGAGCCTTCTTATGGTGGCATATGCCTGCAATCAGTTATTAACAGAATGGTAAAACTTAACAAGGCGGGAACTTAAAATTTTTTCTATTTGGACAAGTGCCAATCTGATCTGATAATCTGTGACTCACAGAAAATGCTGCTTCTGGCTTATTGATGGGCAAAATGACTGATACATGTCCATGATGGTGGTGGGCAGTTTGCTCCGCTCCCAATTCTTTTCCAGAAATATTACAGACTATCTATTTCCTTAGCTTTTCATTCTGTGATCACTTCGTTTAAGGCAAGTTTTATCCTAATCCACCAAACTTCAAACATTTGTGTGTTTTATATACTGTTTCGTTGTTGCACTTAATAAATGAAGAATACTGCTTCGAATTGATAGTGTCAACATTGTTGTTTGGTTGTTGAAAGGAATAATTCATGTAAGTTGTCTCATTAGATGTATACTGATTGTGGTCTTAGATGTAATTCAAATATACTCTATTATGTTGGGAACATGGAAATACCAAAATACTGCATGTTCCCTTCTATATAGTTATTCCGTAAGTTTGAATGACTTTTTAACTCTCTATGGTTCATATTCAGGGTTAGTAGGAGTTGTGAAATTAGTGAAATTTTGTAATGTTGAGATGGCTTTTTGTAATTTGGAAGTCGCATTTTACATTGTTTTGACTTTTAGGTCTTTTGATTTGGTTCTGCAGCTTATGGCCACTTTAGAGTTGCTGCAAGAGGCAAGTAACCATTTTCTTATCTGGTGCTCTTTTGCTACTGCTTATTGGGTATCCATCAGAAAAGGATATTTGCTGATACTGTGCTAGGTGGCTGATCACAGGTATTGTTCCATTTTTTGCTTTACATTGCATATTTGAATTAGTGAAGTGGATACGTATCATTATGTTCTATAGAAGGAATGAGGGATGTTCCATTAAAAAAATATTGGAAGGAAAATACTTAGGAGATATATCTGTTCCCATGCAATTCAGAGATAAAGTCTACAAAATAAGGCGTAAATTAAACTTTTTAATAAAGGACGTAAAACCAGCCTTCTTTCAGTAAAGAAGGTTATGTTTGCAAGTTGAAGAAAAATCTATATTACTTGAACCACACACCAAGACAGTGACTAGAAGTTTGAGTCTTAATGGGGCGTAAGGTTGTAAGAAGACCAATTCATACCATTGTGTGTATGTGTTGAAATCTTCTTGTAATGTTTTCATTATTTTATTGTTTTACCTTGATGACATATTGATTATCGGCCAGGTTTTTTACTTTAAATTGGCTTATTGGTAGAATTCAACGTGACATTACAGGAATTGGCTTCACCTATTTAAAACAGCAGAGCAAAAAGGAGGACGGCGACTAATTTAGAAATCGGAAGTATTAAAAGGTAATTATCAATAGTCAACGGTGTGTGAAATCTTCAGTGTGAAGGAGTGCGCCAATCAAAATTCAAAGTATTTTGCTTCTTCCATAGACGAGTTGAGGAATGTACTGATTCAATTTCAGCATTGAAAATTTCTCGCGAGTTGGGTACATACCATATAGGCACGCTGTGAATGATCAGTGATCCACTTCATGAATTCAGTAGATCTAAAATTGGGAGGCTCGCGTGAGGCTGTGAATCTTTTTCATTGATTTAGCGGTAATATATGGTGGAGAATCCACTACCCTCCCTCTTTATAATATATATGTATATTTTAAAACCTAGAATTTGATAAATATATATGACTTATTCTTACTAGTCTTAGTTGAAGAATTTTTAGTAACATGATTAAAAAATATATTTTCTTAAAAGAGAATTATGTCTGGATTAAAAATCAATTTTCTGTTAAGCCATAATCAACCAAACATTCTTGTAATGTCTCGGATTCATATATAGAAGCACTACTTGATTTTCAAGTCAACAAAAATTTCTTTCTTTCAACTATTTTATTGTTAATAGACTTCGGTTCCGGAATTGCATTGTTGAAATTTTGAGGTTGTTTTCACGAAGCTCATTTCCACAACAATTGTCAACTTTGTGATCCGTGGTCTTCCGAGCAATCTGATATAAATATAAAGAAAAGGGGAATTTAAAATTGATCATATCCTCAAATAGAACTTAAAACTGTCTCTTTTTTTGTGTATGGGGTCAAGTGATGACCTTTATTTTTTTATTTTTTTAAATTTTTTTCAAAAGTATGGAGGGGAAAGAATAGGAAACAAGGCAGATGGAAAATGATTTGGTAGAAAAGTGCTTAAATGTCAAAAGTAATTGATTGAATTGGATCTGGACGAATAAATAGCATTCTCATTTATTCGATTATTCATATCTCTTTTTGGATGCTTGCTTTCGCTTTTAATGTATGTCAACCACCAATTTTTTTCTTTCTTTAATAGAAGAAATTATTTTATTTATATTAGTTTAAACTTTTTATAATATATAATAAAATAGAATAGTTAGCAGAAGGTTAGTGTCAGAAATGTCTAAAATTTTTATTTTTATTTGTTACTTATTATTCACATAAAAATTTAAATTAATAAAAAGTACAAGAGTTAGACAACAAATATTATTAGAAGGATAAGTAAAATTCAACTTTCAACTATAAAAACAAAGAAAATTCAATTCAAATACATTATGCAATCCCCAATCTCCATTTTCAACTTTTAAGAAAAATGATACATGAAAAGTTCAAATCCAAACTGCTACTTCCTTTTCTAGAGGAGAAAAAATAAAAGAAGAATTTTTTTTTTTTTTTTTTTATTTGAAGTTCTGAGTTAGTAGTTGTGGTGCAAAGAACACAAGGGCATGCGTGTTCAAGTACAAAAAGTCGGGTAAGACATTCCAAAGAAGGAAACTCTTTTGTCTTATAATTTTCTTTATCTTGACCAGAGAGATATATAGAATGGTAGGCACGAAGGTTTTGCACTCCTTTATTTGAAATTTTATACATCCTCTCTTTCTTTTTCTTTATTCTATTTTAGTGTCTTAAACCTCCCGACATTTCCACACAATACTGTTGATTGTTTTTAATAAAATAATATAAAGTTAAATGTTCAACATATATATAGCTATACATATCTTTTTTCTTTTACACAACTTAGATCACGGAGGGCTATATATATATATATATATATATATATATATATATATATATATATGAGCGCAGGTTTCTCGGAATTGGCTAATCCTGTTTTACGTTAGGTAATGAAAAAAAAGCTGATCATGTTTAAACAAGATGTTGTTCTTGGGGTTAGTAAACTTTTTTCTGTTACATTGACTAGCTGGAGCAGCGTATATTTTATAAATAATATATATATATATATATATATATATATATATATATGTATATGTATATGTCATCGTTTCTTGAAGCAGTTGCTGTTCAAACATGTGGTTATAGTTTTTCAAAGTTAGATATTCAAATCTATGGAAAACATCAGTTTCTTCCGCCCAACCCCACCATCATACATGCATTCCTTGGATATTATTCTAAAATAAAGTCAATCAAATATAAAATATATATATATATATACCGACGTATTTCATGAACTCCCTATTAAAACCTTTATATATATAAGCAACTGATTATTTATCAGAAGTACAAAGCGAACCATATATTCCCAAAACAGACCAAATTTATCCCTCACAAAGGCCACTTTCCTGATCAGTCCTCTCTCTCTATCCAAAATAATAGAGAGAATATTATGACAGTGATGAGTTACTCCAGAAGCAATTCTTTGTTTTTAGTACTTAGAAATGCCATTTGCATTGTTATATTCTTTGTTTTGATCATGTCCAGCCAATTTTCTCCGGTTGTGGGGATTAGAAATCTTAAAGATTCAAAGGTTATGGGGGATGAGTTCATCTTGAGCAGGGATTATTCTGGGCCTAGTCATCGCGGACGCGGTCACTGATGATCAACGGACAACCTAATCACCGGCCGGACGTTGAATCGACGACGTACACGTACATGCATGCAATGCACTGATTGATTTCAGTTGAATATTATATATATATATATAGGAACATTTTCTTCTCCTTCTTATCTTTCTCATTTTTTTTAAAATTTTCATACAATGTAAATTTGAGTACACATCTGATGTATGATTGAAGTCATCATTACTTGCAAAAGGAATAGATTATTAATTATTATTTTTTAACCTTTTTCTACCCTCTTTTAGATATGTAATATGTAATATATTTTTGTGGCTAAAAGAATTAAACTAAATCATATATTTGTTGATAATTAAATGTCTTAAATTGTTTGTCTAATATATTTTTGAATGATTATTAAGTAGATATATGAGTGTTAAAACAAGTATTATTATTAAGCTCATATAGAAAGTCATACTTGCTACTATATTAGTTATCCGAGTATATATAAAAAATTCACTAAAACAAACCCAATAATTTTTATTAGAATTAATTGATACATATTTTCTTATCTTCACTACAACAATAGACATATAATTATTCTCAAAATACCGAAGATTTAAACTTTTATATATCTCAATTTTTATTTTTTATTTTCCCTCCTTATTCGACAGTATATGGGTGACTTTTTACAAACAGATTTAGGGGGAAAAAACTTTTAATTTTTTGCATAAAAAAGAGAGAAGAAGAAGTGGAAAAGGATGAATTGGGTTAATAGTATAGTTTTTTCTTTTTTTCTTGGTTGGTGATGATTCAGACATTTTTTAGGTAAAAAAACATTCGGAAGCAGGTACATTAATGGACGCCATAAACTTATTCATCGGACTATGCTAACATTATAATATATATATAATATATATATATATATATATATATATATATATGTTGTATATATACATTGCTTTACGTTTTAAGCGAAAACGCCAAATGCCAACCTTTTTTGTTTTGGTTACCATTCTTTCGTTAGAATTCCAAGTGTGTATATATATATATATAGTACCTAACTTTAATCGAAAATATTATAACTTCCGTGAAGTGTTCAAATATCTCTTTCTTTTTTTTTTCCTTAAGCATCTAGTATCCGAACTCATATGGGTTGATTAATCCGGATTCGACCTAGGTTACGCTCGCAGAGTCCAACTTTTACTCAAGAGTGAAGATCGGACCCAAAACTTTTTAACGTGACGCTAAGCAGCTCAATATCTCTTTCATTTTCTCTCCATTTATTCCGTCAAATTGACTTGACAAATAAAACTAAAACAATTAAAAATGTATATATTTATTTGTTACATTTTATTATTATTTTCATGACTCAGAATTAGTAGATAAAAGATAATTAAATAGCAGTAAATGTTCCTGAGGTGCTTGCACGTGACTTTCGGGTTGGCAGAAAATGGAAAGAAAAGTATCCGAAATATTAAGAACAAAAGGTCCTGGAATTAAGGAGAAAAAAATGTTTATATACAGAGAAAGGTGAATTAAATAATTTTTATTTTTTCCCTTGAAATGATGAATAATATGGCACCACCAAGTTACGCCAACGAGAATCCCGCCGGCTGCCATTGCCTGAAAAAAGGTTACCGTTCTTTTCTCTCGACAAAAGGATTCAGACACAGAATTTTGGGGTCTCCTGTGTCCTGTCCACAATGAGATATATAGGGGGAAAAAAAAATTCATTCGTTTTTCTTTTTCTTCACCGGTTCTACAGTTCGAGATATATTCGCGGTATACCCGTACTATTGGACTTTCCTGGGTGGATTAGTCTAGATCGGAATAGTTTGGGATACCACCTCAAAAAAATTATTAATGGGCCGATTTTAATGACCCAAACAATTAATAATATATGGGCTTAAATAGCCCAAAAAAAGCCCACATTTTCACTTCCATTATGTTCGGCCCCCGTCTGTATTCAGTCTTTTTTTTGGCTCCCGTGGAATATTAGTCTTTTTTTTTCGTTAAGGAGGATCCGGTATCCGAACCCACACGGGTCTACTAATTCGGATTTGGAGCTGATCTAAGGATTACGGACTTAAGCTCCTCCCAATCTCAGTTGTGAGGGATCGAACCGTGGTTCGCCCTTCCAAAGCGTAGCCCCTTGCGCCACTACACCAACGGATGATTGGTGTTGAATATTAGTCTTACGGTTGACCAATCAACATTTTGTCTTTGGCATCTAACTCTCAAACTAATTCTGGATGTCCTCTTCACAAAATCCTTTATTAACTCTAAATTATTTTATCCACAATCCCAAGTCGGCCTTTTTTTTTTTTTTTATACCCAAGTCGGTGTCCCCACCTTTTTTGTGAGACTAATTTGGACTCGGTCTGAGGAACGCTAGCAGAGTTAAACTCTTATTTGAGAGTGAGGGTCTGACCCTTTGTTATTTTCTTTAAATAGGACTATCATGATTCATTAATAACTTCACTCACCCACCAATAATTTGCTAGTTTCAAGTAAAAAGAAATATAGAAATATATGGGTTAGAAATAATTTTTCTTTAAAAAAAATTAAAACACTTAAATTTTAAATTAATTAATTAAAATCTAAAGTGATTATTAGATAAGTTATTAAACAAAATTTATACTGACATAAAGAAGATTCATACTCTTGTATCCCCCAACAATGCCTTGACAAAAACTTTTATGCGTTCCAACAACACTCTTATATCATCAAACTAGAAACTTTTCAATGATGAATGATGTATATAAAGATGTAATATTATATATATATATATATAATATTTCTTTAATGTATAGGAATTGATAATTGTATTGTCAGATTTATAATCACACATAAATAAGTAATGTACCTTTCTTTTTGATCAAATTTAATGCAGTAGACGGCCAAATACTATAAATGAAGGAGTGCGCATTAACATCCCTTTTCATCCAAAATATACTACAAAATTAAGGTCAAGAAGATCAATCATGGGCAATTTACTATGGTTCTCCATTTTGGTGCTCCTAACAGCGGCACAAGGAAACAATGCAGTTCAATACACCATCACCAACCAGGCAAAGGGAACCTTTTCTCGATTCGACAATGAAATCAAGACCTATTACACTTTTCAGGTACTAAAGAATTCCACAGACTTCATATGGACACTGTTCCACCAGAACAATCCTGATTGCAGAAAGAACGTCTCCATGGTAAACCTGTTCCTGGAGAACATGACTGACATTGCTTACACTGTCCACAACCAGATTTACATCGGTTCTGTCTACCTACAAAACTACACCGGCGATTTAAAACGGGAATTCACCGGAATTCTTTTCCACGAAATGACGCACGTGTGGCAATGGTTTGGACATTCTTCGACGCCAAGTGGACTTATTGAAGGAATAGCTGATTACGTTAGACTTAAGGCTGGGTATGTACCTAGTCATTGGGTCAAACCGGGGCAGGGAAACCGGTGGGATCAAGGCTACGACGTGACTGCCCGATTTCTTGATTATTGCAATTGTCTGAAACAGGGATTTGTAGCTGAACTTAACAAAAAGATAAGAATTGGTTACAGTGATTTCTACTTTGTTCAACTATTGGGGAAAACACCTGAGCAGCTCTTTTATGACTACAAGGCTATGTATAACTACAAACAAGTCTAGATTTCTATTCATTTCCCCTTTACCTCTTCTGTGGGTTATCCATTAATAAAAAGAACAAAGAACAGGTCAAATTCCAACACTAGAAGTTATTCATAAAGAATGATTATAAAGTTATGACTTTTTTTCTGTTGATTAGACCAAATCTCAGTGCATTTTGGCAATTTGATCCATCTTTGCTGATGATGATCTGAGCTAATTTATCATCTATAAATTAATAAGATGCAAATGCTCAAAAGAGGAAAAAACTTACCCACATTCAAGAATACTACAAAAAAAAAAAACGGAGCATGTTCAGAGAAATGGTTCACGTTTCTTTCTTGTTTTCTTGTCTAGTAATCCTAGCAGCCATTCAAGGATGTTATGCAGTGGACTACACTGTTACCAACAGAGCTGCAAACACGCCTGGCGGTGTTCGGTTCAACCGGGATATTGGAGCTCAATACAGCAGACAAACACTGATATCAGCTACTAATTTCATATGGGGTATCTTCCAGCAGAGCACCCCTGCTGATAGGAAAAACGTGCAGAGAGTGAGCATGTTTGTGGATGACATGGGCGGAGTTGCTTACACGGTTAACAACGAGATACACGTCAGTGCAAGATACATACAGGGCTACTCCGGTGGTGATGTGAAGAAAGAAATAACCGGAGTTTTGTATCATGAGATGACACACGTGTGGCAGTGGAACGGGAATGGACAAGCTCCAGGAGGACTAATAGAAGGAATTGCAGATTATGTGAGACTGAAAGCTGGTTATGCACCAGCCCACTGGGTGAAACCAGGACAGGGAGACCGGTGGAATCAAGGATACGATGTTACTGCTAGGTTTCTTGACTACTGTAATGGCCTCAGAAATGGATTCGTGGCACAGCTTAACAAGAAGATGAGAAATGGTTACAGTAACAATTATTTCCAGGAACTTCTGGGAAAGAATGTAGATCAACTCTGGAGGGACTATAAAGCTAAATTTAGCAATTAAAAAGGGAAAAAGAAATGCACTGGCTGCTTTTAGGCAGTGAAACAGTGATGAACTATACCAACTAAAACTCATCTGTAAGAAGAAATTATTAATAAAGGAAAGAAACACGATGTCTTTTCTGCCTTATTTGCTCAATAATTTTCCTTAATAATTTCCATCAGATAGTAAAAATAACTCAGACATAAGGGAGTAACTGGTAAATAACCTTCAGTTAAGGGAGTAACTTCTCATGACTGAGGTTGCAGAATGGCAGAAACAACTTCATCGATGCTCTGGAATTTACGTCTTTCCTTTAAAAGTATCTTTGCAAAGTTAAGAGCTTGTCGTTCACAATCTGCACGTTTTGCAGGCTCAGCGATTGATTCAAAATCTTCAACGTGTGCCACCCCAACAATCCTCCTGTTAACAAAAAAAAGGAAGAGAGATGAGAATTAATCACTAAAGGCCATTCACAATCACGATGAACCTTTGATGCAAATATCAACTGCCGGACAGGAAGAACATGTTATTCTCTTAATTACTCAACAATGTGAGGGACTTGACACAAATTCTTACCTCATCTTATCTTTGGACAAACTAACTTGGGATATTATGAGACAGAAGATGGCTATCTTCAAAAGAGATTCATAAAAAGATAAGAGACTTATCACCAAAAGGATTTACAGTCCACCTGATCATTTTTGCAGCCCCAAATCCAAGACTGTCATGGAAGAGATCTTTCATATATTTCTGCTTCACCATCTGATAGACTTCTTCATTATTGTATATTTCTGGGAGATATGCTTCACCAGGTCCATTCTTGCTTTTATCCCATAGAGCAGTAAACTTTTCGTGAAAAAGGTTCCAAGTCTCAGTTATAGTCTTCAAAATCCAAACTTTGTAGGACTGTATAAGAAAAAGATGTAAGTGATTACCCAAAAAGAATAATTAACAAGCGCACAACACTTCTGCAACAAGAACAAAAACAAAAGGAGCCATGGAACATAGGAGGGTAAAAATTAATTATGAGCTATGAAGAATCCAGTAAACTTTTTCAAACTAGAATCTAGACATGCCTTTCTGTCATTCCTGTCATCTGCATGTCCATTTTGTGCAAAGTATGCCAAAATCAAGTTTCCAATGAAGGCTCCAATATCAAATCCCATGGGCCCGTAGAAAGAAAATTCCGGATCAATAACTTGGGTGGACGTTGGTGTAACCATGACAGAACCTGTATGGAGATCTCCGTGTATAAGTGCTTGGGTTCTCTCACAAAATCTGCGAAGTACGTGGCAGCTAAGTCAAAAGGAAGGATTCTGTTTTCATAAGATTCAAGAGAAAAGAGCTTGCTTAAAATACTTTCTGAAACTAGCAATTATAATGTTTTTTCTAAGTACTTTGATTTAAGTTCACCAACTTCGAGCTTCAAGATGTTATCTTCCCGAACTGCCTTGGCGTCTTCATCAAGAAAAGGAGATGTGCAACGGTTATATTGAGAAACTTTGTAGGGGTCAGAAAAGACCACTTGTTCAGTAAGTCTGCAAATCTCCACGTTCCCGCAAAATTCAGCCACTAAATAAAGCAAGGAATTAAAAAAGAATGAAAATAAGAGATATTGTAAGCATGTTTACATAGTAAATAGCTGCAAGCAATAGCTGAAGTAATTGTGCCTTTTAACATAACAAAAAAATGAACCAATTACTTGGGTAAAGAAGTATTCGATATTTCTCTGATCTTATTGAGTTGAAGAATACAACATAGTTATGCCAAAGTAATAATTTTGCAGCTTCTACACTAACAGAATGAAGATGAAGAAAATTTTACCTGCACGTTTGTGATCTGCTGTGGTAAGATAAAGAAGGGATGTAAAGAACAGAGTTTTCGCCATGTAATCTGATATATGTTCTGCAAGAAATGGATACTCGATTCCAGCAACGAATCCTTTTCTTAAGATTATATGAGGAGGCTCAATGTATCGCATGCCAATCAAGCACATTGTCTGGTCAAAATGGTAAACCTCAGGAACATGTTCAGGACATAAACGGCCATGCTCTTTCAAAGTCATAGCTTCAAAATAAGCACGTTCTTTTGCCATTGACCATGATTCCCCAATACATCGAACATATGGAGGAGCCTGCCAATACAACTATTGAGATTAAAAGGCAAACAAAGATTCCCACCCAAGAAACATATAAATGTTATAAGAATTCAGGAAGTTATATATCCTACTTAAAAGGATAATATTTTCTGGAAATTAATAAATTCAGAGTAAGTAACCACAAATACACAGTTAAAGGGCTCTAGGAATCCTGAGACAAAGCTACAAATACCATTGCCCATTTTTTCTTTTGCTCTAGAAATTTTTTGTATGTAATATGCCAGGTTTTGCTGCAAAACCTTTTAAATTTGAATCATCATTGGCTCTCTTTTAATAATTTGAGAGCCCTAAGAAAAAGTGTTTCTAGCTTCCTCCATGGAGATGTATGCCCAAGATAAAAAGCACAAAACTTGAAACATACTGAATATATTCATGTAGCTGCAGGAAAAGACTCTCACTTTATGGGTGCCAATAAACTAATGTAAACCATACATAACAAATACCAAGAGACAATAAGTCTATGAACCCAGTACACGATCATAAGACATGTCCAAATATAAATTATCAAGAAATGCTTCAATTTCACCGCAGTAAAGGGGCTACCTGTTTGATGACAATAGAGCCAGAGGAGCCAATAATAATGTAAACAAAGTTCATATTGCCATCACCCACTTCTTTAAGCTGCAAATTATCAAACTGGTTACCAAGCTTTGCTGCAAGAGATGGGGTGGCCTTGATATATTCGATCAAAGACTTTTCGTCCAGTGAGCGGAAACCATCTGATGCCATCGATTTTGGTAGCGGCTGGCTGGTTTAGGCAGAGGACGACAACAAGGGGCCGAGAGGGGGAATAGCAGAGTAGTGCTCTGCAAGTACTAAAAGAGTTTTAAGGTAAAGAAAGAAATGTCTGAAGCAGACTTTTCAATTGGTTGGAGAAAAGGCACGAAAGAATTAGATTCCTTTCCTATGCTAGCAACATGGAGCATGCTTATGATGACTATATTGGCTAAATAATTACTTCGATTTCAGCTGGTTTTCTATAATCTTGAATTCCTAACTGGCCTTTTTTTGGATTAAACAATTCATTGAACCTGGACACTTTTTTCTTTTTATTTGGGGGTGAGGGGTGTTTGAATGAGAATCGGATTTGACAATCTTTTATTTAATAATGAGTTTTAAAATAATAATATCCACTAAAATGAGTACACAATGGGTTTGGGCCTGCTTTTAAAAACTCGAGTTTTTAGGCCTGATTTGAATAGCCCAATCTGCTTGAGCTTAAGCAGGAGTCCTGATGGGTTGGGCCTAATTTTAAACGCTCGAGTTTTTAGGCCTGCTTTGAATAGCCCAATCCACTTGAGCCTAATCAGGAGTCCTAATGGGTTGGGCCTTTTTAAAAACTCGAGTTTTTAGGCCTTCTTTGAATAGCCCAATCAACTTGAGCCTAATCAGGAGTCCTAATGGGTTGGGCCTTCTTTTAAAAATTCGAGTTTTTAGGCCTGCTTTGAATAGCCCAATATACTTGAGCCTAATCAGGAGTCCTAATGGGTTGGGCTTCAACCAGATGACAATAATTTATAGAAGTACCTTAAAAAAATTCTTATAACACTTGATATTGCGGAAATTTCCACGCTTGACTTTGCTTATTTTGCCAAATTTTGTAAATTATTTGGCATTTTCATATTGTATTTTTCACGTCTAACCCACTTAAAAGACAATATATGAAAAATTTTATTCTCAAAATTAGTCGATTTGAGGAATAAGAAAATTATTTCTATTATAACTTTGTCTAAAAAAAACATTATATTTAATAGTATATTTCCACTATCGTAAATAAATATTGATTAAAATTATTATTAAATTTTAAGTTTAAGGGTGTGAGTTAAGAATTATTTGTATTATGTGTGTTATACATCATATGGTAAGTAAAGTTTGGGTATTTACGTGAGGAAAACGGTTGAATAATAATAATAATAATAATAATAATAATAATAATAATAATAATAATAATATATAACTTTCGTATCCTCTGAAGTGGTTAGTGTCACGTTAAAAAGTTTTAGGTCAGCCCGTATGAGTTCGAATACCGTATGCTTAAGAAAAAAAATAATAATACGGAACAGACAGCAGATTTCCATACAGTAAACTTATCATCTGGAAGAGGTTAGTATTAATTTGTCCTTGTTAGCTTCTCAAACGACCAATTCCCTGACCTACTCGCACAAAACACATGCACGCAGTCATGCACCATTGGAAGATGGACTACTTACTTTTCTTTTTTTTTTTTTTTTTTTTTTTTTTTTTCTTTTTTTTTTCTTTTTTTTCTTTTGTTGTATAATGGATTTGGATTAATTAAGGGCCCTTTTTCCCACGCAAATCACAATACTCAGCTAGGAAATAGTGTATTTGTCTTCGTCAGTTTGCCTCACACGTGAAAAAGCTAACCAAGAAAAGCATGTTTGCGTTTTTTTTCAAAAAAAAAAATATATATATATATATATATATTTACACGTATTTTTTATTTTTTAAATAATTAATTTTAACGGAAGAGTTGGAGTGTAGTTTAGTGTTTAGCTCCACGAGTTACACAATGAAGACTTACGCGCCTAGTGAACGCGTACAATACAGAAGATTAGACAAAACCTTTCCTAACTAACCGGGAGATTTGGGAGGTTGGTTATATCTTCTTGTAGAGATCTTCCGTCAGTCAACTATCCCACTGGTTGTTGCCCGTTCCCGCACTCTTCATTTCCCGCTCTTCTCTTCGGCTTCTATGGCCAATACGAAGCGACGTTTCGTGGCGGCGGCGGTGACCTTTTTTTTTACTCTATTTGTCTCCTCATATGCAGCAGACCAATTCTCCGGCGTTTCAAATTCTCAAACCACTGGTCTTTGCGCGGAGTTAATCCAACCTGCTGGATATCCTTGCACCGAGCACACTGTAATAATTTAATTCTGAAATTTTTATTAACGAATTACTTTTGGGTGAATTTTGAGAATGAGGATGTAGTTTGATGAGTTTACTTTTGGTTATTGAAAAAAATAGGAAATATTCTGTTCTCCGATATTTGTTGATGGATGTAGTTCTGTTTGTTTTTTGAAATGATTTTTTGATGAATGTTGCAGGCACAGACAGAGGATGGCTACTTACTTGGACTTCAACGCGTATCGTCTCGCTCTAGTTATATCAGAGGACCAAGTGGTCCTCCGGTTCTCCTCTTACATGGACTAGCGATGGTAATTCCTCTCATGATTCCTAGGTTTTCCGTGAGGAATTTGATTTTCGAATGTTATTGCCCATCTGATTACTTTTTAATTGGAACTCAGATGTTGTAGCAACAGATTTTTATCCTTTGAGTATTTGATTAAGATTTATGAGTTTTGTGTCACTAAAGAAGAATGAGAAGCTTGATTGTGTTGTAATTGCTGTAATATCTGATTTCTGACTTTTGAATATTGCCGCTGTAAGAATGAGACCTGAGGTTGGATGGCTGTCTTTGATGATTATAAGTAATTGCACTGATGAGATCGCGACAAAACATGAAAAGGTTAGCTAGAATAGGAATATGATGTAAATTATTTCAGTAACTATGTGTTACCTTATAAGAAAACATCTCTTGTGGTAGGATGCAGCTCAACTCCAGTTCCCCTGGAACTAGACTGCTTCTGGACTCTAAGCGAAATTAAGATGTGTGATTAGTTACACAATTGGTGGTGAAGCTTTAATCTACCTCTTACCTTATTTTGTTTAACTCAATAGGTTACTTCTTAAGGCCTATCATTTTAAAGAACCTTTACTTTGAATAAAAAGATTAAGGATCATGAGGATCAATGTGATAGGATTTTCTTGTTCCTAATTACTACTGATCACCTATAACACATATGGATTTTGAAAATGAATCAGGTAGGATTATACATACTATTGTGTGATAATAAATTTTTGGTTGTATTTGGAATTTATTGAATTCTTTCACATGGTCTCTTGTGAGGTGGTATGACATTGCAAGAATGAGCCAAGCAGAATTCCTTTTCATTATTGATGTAGAATATTGTTAAACATTATCACTACCCTTATGATGGAAAGGTTTCTTGAAATGCCAAGTACCCTGGTTTCTTTTACACATCTTGTTGGGTGACAAGTGATGAGGGTCTAAATTATGGTTTCTGTTTGTTGTATGTTTCCTCTTAGCTCTCGAGTATACTTCATACTGAATTTTCCTTTTCAACAATTTGCAATACTTTAATATTTGAACAGTCAGGTGATGCATGGTTCCTGGACTCTCCAAAGCAATCATTAGGATTTATCCTTGCCGATAATGGTTTTGATGTTTGGGCTGGAAGTGTGCGTGGGACACGCTGGAGTCATGGGCATGTTTCTCTTTCAGTGAAAAATAAGGTATTGATAGTTGACCTTCTTTGTTTCTTTGAGCTCTGAAGACAGGAAGTGTGAACATGCGTCAGAGGTGAAGCATCTTGTTTAGAGCCTTTCATACCTATGGTTCTACATTAATCATTTATTTCATTATTCACTTTGGGTGGTTAGGAAGTCTGTACCCTCTTGTTATCAGAAAAGGGTTAAATGTCCACTGAAATTCACTGGACAATGTAACTTTCAATTATGGAACTTTTGATTTATGGAGAAAGCTAAGCTTTGTAATTCAGTGTGCAAGAGGGGGGTTGGGGAGGGGGGGGGGGGTGGTGAGGGATTGGAGTTTTATCCCTGGCCATCATCTGATGAGTGTATTAATTCTTTGTTTTCAGAAATTTTGGGATTGGAGTTGGCAGGAATTGGCTTTATATGACTTCCCAGGAATGGCTAACTATGTATCTTCTGTTACGAATTCAACAATATTTGTTGTTGGACATTCACAGGTCTTCAGGCTTACCGAAATTTGATAGTTCCATTGTTTCTTTTCATAATTTATGGGACATTTTCTTCAAAGTGTTTGCTACATCCTGTGCTTTATTTTTGTAGGGAACAATAATGTCTTTCGCTGCTTTTACCCAGCCAGATATAGTATCAGTTGTTGAAGCTGCTGCACTTCTTTCCCCCATAACATATTTGGGTCACATCTCTTCTAAATTTGCTCTGGAGCTAGTGAAAATGCAAATTGATGAGGTAGGTAGTAAGCGCTAGCATGCATGTGCCATCCAATGTCCATTATTGAATTGACATTTTATTGTGTTTGTTTTTTCTGCCTAGATACTTCTTATGTTGGGGATTTATGACCTTAATATCAAGAGGTCCCTCTCTATCTCCTTCTCTCTGACCTATTTATTAGGTATACATGCAATCTTCCTCATATTTTCCATCCCTTACTCAGTGAATGGTCTACTAGCATTATTGAAATGGTGTGCGAACATTTAGATTGCTTTGACTGGTTAACTTCAATCACAGGTTCTTCTTCTTCTGTCATTCCAGAGTTTTTTCTTTTAACTATAAACTAGTATAGTTTGCTTCACATCATTTCAATTGCTGATCTTTTGTGCAACAAATCTAGCCTGCAAAACTCTTGCAGATGAGATTCTAATTGGTCTTTTAACTTTAATTTATCCTTTGAAGGTTATTTATTTCCAACTATTTGATGTTCAGGGGAGAATTGTTGCCTCAACCGCTCTCAGATTGATTTTTATCTCAATTATGAACCTCATCCTACATCTGTGAAGAATATGCACCATCTCTTTCAGAGTACGGACTAGCATAATATCGGTCCTTTTGGTTTGTTATAGAAAGTCCTAAGTGTTCTCAGGTCTTCTTTAATTTCTTCCATATCCTCTGAGTACTTTTTCTAATTCCTAACAGTTTGCAATGGTCGTAATATTCTTTTTGCCAGTGATCCGTCATAATACTTTCAAAATGTATGACTATGGAATTTGGAGGAACTTGAACCTCTATGGAAAGATATCTCCCCCAAGTTTTGACCTTACCAAAATTCCAAAGTCGTTACCATTATGGATGGCTTATGGTGGAAAGGATGCCTTGGCAGATATTACTGATTTCCGGCACACATTGCAGGAATTACCATGTAAGTCGCAGCTGCTGTATCTTGAGGACTACGGACATTTAGACTTCCTCTTGAGTGTAAGAGCAAAGAAAGATCTTTATGATGATATGATTAAGTTTTTCAGGTCACACAGAAAATTTAGTAGTTACTAGGTCTATGGATTATCTTGCATATCTATCGTGTATATTAAAAAAAATTAAAAAAATGTAAGTTTGCTTTCAGTATTACTGCTGTTCATTTTGTGGACTGGATGTTAGCAAAAGGTGATGTGAATAAACCTATTTTTATAATTCATTAACGGCCTTCTTATTTGTTCCTTTTTATCCTGTTGATCGCTAGTGTCGTTCAATCTGAAGAGTACAACATGAGCAAGACCTTCATATAGTCTTGTTTATTCATTAGTGACTTTCTTTGCCCTGTCTTAGTAAAAAAAAAAAAAAAACATTAGTTGCTCATATAGGAATCTTTTGAAAGTAATTTAGTATGCCAATTTAAAAAAAAAAAAAAATTATTGTGGAATTCCTCAAATTAAATGAATAAAGATAGACTTTGAACGTATTATCTGAAAGGTATAGAATAGTGGGAAAAGAAATTAAGTAACCTTTATTTTTTAAAAAAAATATATAGTCAATTTTACTTTTTTTTAAGACTCCTTTAAGGAAAAAATATTTAAATGATTGCATCGAATGGGAGGAAGTCATGTGCATGCATGGCCACACAATATGATATTGTGAATCATCAGACTTTATTGTCTTTTCGTTCCCCGAATATCCAATTAGTCACTACCTCATATTTTTTTATTCTCTTCTCACCATTTGTAAATTTATTAATATCTTTGTTTTTAATTTATTAATAATTTGTTCTTATTTTATTAATCAATATTTATTGTTATTTTTTTTTTTTTTTGAATTTAGAGATTATTTAATGTGTTTATTTTAGTTTTTTAAATCAAAGATAAGCGATATTTTTTATTAAAGAAAATGTGAAAAATATCTTAGGATCTCAACTAATCACTCACGAATGGATCTTTATTATTTGCAGAAAGTTTTCTTAGGACAAAATTTAAATCTAAGCATAAAAAGAATTAAACTCTTTTTATTTTAATTAATCTGTGCTATTCTTTGTTAGAATATATGAAAACGATAAAATTCAGCATATTATTTCCAGGTAGCAAGAAATATAGTATTTATTTGGTTGGTTGGTTGGTGGTGATTTATTTTAATTAATCTGTGCTATTCTTTGTTAGAATATATGAAAACGATAAAATTCAGCATATTATTTCCAGGTAGCAAGACAATATTAGTATTTATTTGGTTGGTTGGTTGGTTGGTGTCATTTTTTCATTGGTTCAATTTTTATTTTATTTTTTGTGAAATTTTCATTGGTTCAATTGCACCTAAATCTTGACAACTTTACTTTCATTTTTTTTGGTAAGTACTTTACATTTACAATTATTTAAAATTAAAAACAAAAAGAGACGTGAAAATTCCTTGACATAACACAGTCCATTTTCAACTTTTAACTTATAGTCTTTGTACACTTTTCTTACGATTTAACGTTAAAATCAAAACAAAATTATTGTCAATAATGTAAGTATTCGTAAGCAACTACGTTATTATTTTGCCCGGGCCACATGACATTTTATTTACATACAAAAAATATAACAAGTTACTTAAATAATCTGATTAAAAAATATTAAAAAAAAAGAAGTAAGCTAAATAATCATTTAAATAAAATTTTAAATTTAATATTTTTATTTTGGAGGGAGGGTTCCTCTTTTATCTTTCCCTTTTTTTTGGTAAGGAAAACCATTATACTAATTCCTTGGAATTATCTAATAAATTAGGCAAATTCGAATAGTGAAAAAAGGAAAATGAAATATTTAATTAATATCCTAAACAGTGCACTTCTTGGTAATCTCGTCTAAGAATTCTAGGATATTCTTGTCGGAGGAACCACCTTTAGCCACCGCTTCCTCCGCCTTCTTCTTCCACCGGTCAGCATTTTGTCTAATCTCCTCCGCCTTCGGACCAGACGTAGCTTCACGCAAACATTTCTCAACGTCTTCTCTCGGAACAATTTTATTATCAGCTTCACCTCTGCACATTCTGATTCCAACTTTAAAAACATCCACCAAATATTTTGCATCCGTGACTTGATCGCCCCATTGAGGAAAAGCCACCACCGGAACGCCGCTAGAAATAGCTTCCAGGGTCGAGTTCCAACCGCAGTGGGTGACGAAACAGGCAATCGATTGATGGGCTAATACTTTTTCTTGCGGACTCCATTGCACAATCTTCCCGTTATCTCCGACCTTCTCCAAGAACCCTTCCGGTAAAACGTGCGGCGGGATTGATTTTTTAGGCGGAGGCCTAATAACCCATAAGAAAGAAACCCCGGAATTTAAAAGACCGTATGCTATTTCCGTGACTTGCTCTTGTTTCAAGAACACAACGCTGCCAAATGAGATGTACACGACGGAGGACGGCGGTTTTGAGTCCAACCACTCTTTACAATCGCTGGCCTTGATCATATCGCCGGTGACGGTGTTTGAATAATCTTTCGTAGCTTTGAATAACGGTCCTATAGGTTTGACGGGACAGAGCTTCGAAATTGATTCTATTTCCTCACGCTCAAGTTCAAGAAACGTGTCCATTAACACGCAGAAATTCTTTGACAAGTTCTTGAATTGACCCAGAATTGCCGTCGCCAAGAACTTATACGGAGAAGAAGGATAAAGAAAACTGGGAATTTCATCGTATTTCAACAAAGGAGACCCCGCCTGGTAATTGAACATCGATTTCGGGATCGGTTTCACTGGGGAAAGGTAAAAGATTATTATGATAGTAATAGTAAAGAGAAAAACTAGCACAAGACTGTATCCAAAGAGTGGCACTTGGAATATTAAGATTCTCGGCGACATCGGAAACCCAAGGAAGGAAAGGATTTACTATCAAGCAAGAAACAGGGCGACCCTGTTCTTCGTGTTTCTTGAGCATTTGTGGGAGTTTCTGTTTGCCGACCTTTTCAAGATGATTTAAGTAAACGTCGAGAGGAGCATCCGTTTCCAAGGCAGCAGATTCGTCGTCGAAGAATTCAAATCTGATGAAACCATCGCCGACTGGGGTGAGTTGATCGTCGATGATATTATTGGCTTCCCTTATGTCTTTGCCGATTCTTTCGGGTGCGGATAAGGTAGCAAGAAGTCCTCTTGATGCCAGGAGTTTACTGAACCTAAGCAGAGGATTAAAATGTCCTTGACCTGGAAATGAAACTAAGAAAACATGGAGAAATTTGTAGATTTCGCTGCCCATTTTTTTTCTACTTACTGATCGGAAGGACAGATTCCCCCAAAAAGAAAGGAAATAAAGGCAGAAAAATGACTAATATACAGGAATGGGCTGTGGAGAGAAAACAGTCTGTGATTATATATATATATATATATAATGAGTTGCTGTTGAACTTAAAAAGGGAAATTGGCGGAGCATGTGACTGATTTGTCATATTTTTTATGATAAAACAGTAAAATCAAAATCTCGGAACTCGAGGGACGGCTGGGAATCTAAATTTAGGTTGGATTTTATCAAATATTTGTATTCTTAAACTTTGTTTTACACTTAAAAGATCCTAATTACTACCACTTCTTCAAATAAAATAATACTAATAATAAATTGAAAAGTATACACATCACAAGGCAGTCGATATAGAGTATAGCATGTGATGGTAACGATATTAAGAATCATACAAGTAAATTTGATCATTATTAGGTTCGTATTAGAGTATTAAATTAGTATTTATATGATAAACATTTCTTCACTTTATACGTGTGTCCTCCGTATATATTCACTAATACATGTTTAATATAATGAAAGTTTTCATAATATTCTTATTACATACGACTGAATTAATTAGAGAGTATTTTTAAATTCTTAGAACATTAAAAGATATGTTTTAGGTTTCTCATGTACTCTAATAAATTCTTTCAAAATATTTACTAATTTAATTATCAAACTAACCACTTCTAAGCATGTGGTTTCTTTTACATGTCTCTTAATATCATTTTGAACCTAACTTATGACCTAAGTGTGTCAAAGCTCTAGAACCGTTTTCGATTATAATTATATTTCTTTAATAATCTGAATCATATGTTTTCTATACAAATTTGAATTTAAAATGTTTAAATGAAGGAGTTGTGCGATCTTTATCCTCTCATCCACCAATCCCACGCTCATCCACCATGCACCACCCGGACTTTAACTCCAACCACCAACCTCTATCTCCACTTCCCCGGTCAGCCAGTTGTCTGTCAATGCAGTACCATTCATTTTTTCCAACGGTCAATATATACGCTCGTTCGTATATATGTACTAATTTAAAATTTTGACTTTTTTTATAACTAAAATTTCATTAAATAAAAATAAAAATATTACACAATTGAATGATTAAAATCATTAAGGGTAACCTAACAAAACACCAACCTAACAAAACACCAACCTAATAATAAGTGGAGATAAAAAACTCAACATAAAAAAATTATATGAGTCATAAATCACTAAAAATGAAACTAAACAAAACCGAAACAAAATAATAAAAAACACAAAAGAACTTCTATCGAGATCTTCAATATTCCAACTTCCAAACACGAAACTCAGCTGCATTGAGGGTTCGATTTCACCTTTTT
The DNA here is from genome assembly GCA_025388415.1 of Cynanchum wilfordii. Taxonomy (NCBI): domain Eukaryota; kingdom Viridiplantae; phylum Streptophyta; class Magnoliopsida; order Gentianales; family Apocynaceae; genus Cynanchum; species Cynanchum wilfordii. The sequence continues at coordinate 2,938,074 of JAHSUH010000001.1, forward strand.
CCTTCAACAACAACCTAATTCATTCTAGGCGTATCAACAATTTCATAAGATGCTTAAAAAGAAGATAAAAAATGAACAAATGGCCCAAATTTAAACGACTGAGTTTGACAATTTTTTTTTTCTAAAAAAATAAAAAAAACCGATATCTAAATATCAGTAAAGAACTATGCATTTGAAAGGTGAAAGGAAGCAAGAAAATTAAAGAAGAAGGGAAAGAAAAAATACAAACAAAAATAACATCAATAACAAATAAACGAAAAAACACGAAGAGGAATATTAGAAAAAATAAACATAATTTATTTATTTTGAGAACTTTCTTTTGTACCAGAGAGGATGCGGTATCTTCTTCTTACCCCCCCCCCCCCCCCTACTACACATATATATATATATATATACAGCTAGGTAAGCTATATATTTTCTCCAAAAAAAGAAAAAAAGTACGCTATATATTGTACACACACGAAAGGACACTCCTTAAAAAATGAATAATATATTTGAACATGTTTTATATGAGTTTAATATACAATTTTTTTGGTAATTGAGTTTAATATACAATTGAAGTGAACATATAAATCATATTTAATATACTATATGAATGAATTGTCATATACAATATTAATTTTTTTTTTTGATAAGTGAAATTTTATTGAAAGAAAAAATTACACAACTGGATGATTAAAATCATTCATGGTAATAGAACAAAACACCAACATAAAACTAGGTGGAGAAAAAAAACTCAACCTAAAAAAATTATGTGAGTTAGAAACAAACTAAACATAAAAAAAAAAAAAAAAAAAAAAAGAAAACCAAATCCTATCTAGATCTTCAATATCTCAACTGTCAAACACAACTCAATTGTATGGTGGGTTTGATTTCGTCTTCTTCCTTTAACAACAACTTCATCAATTCTGGACGTATCAAAAATTTCATAAGATGTCTAAAAAGAATACAAAAATCAAACAAATGGCCCAGATTTAAATGACTGGGTTTGACAAATTTTTCTTCTAAGAGAAGAATATAGAACTGTTATGTAGATATCGGTGAAGAGTAATGCATTGAGAAGTGAAATGTATAAAGAAAATTAAAGAAAAAGAAGAAAAATACAAAAAATAAACAATAATATAAAAAAAAAAGAGAGCTCTAGCCGGAACTAAAAGCTCACTCTTGGCTAGGAGAGGAGAGAAGGAGGTGGGGGGTGGCGGCTGCCTTAGAGAGGAAAGGAAAGAAGAAAGTTAGAATTTTAGTTTTAGTGAGAGAAAGTAGTTAATCAAATGTATAAAAAAAAAAATACTATTAATTAAATTATATACTTTTGACAATTTCATATATAACTAGAATATCTAATTCTATATATATTTAAAAAAAGAAAAGAAAAAGAAAGTTAAGACAAGGGTATTTTGGGGTTTTTAGTTTCCCCGTCCCTTGAGAGAAGAAGGATCTGGAGTGGACAATGAAATCCACCACGGTGATTGACCTTGAAAAACTATCAATGAAAAGGAAATCCAGGAAGAAATATGATCACAAAGTTCCAAATTCATTTGCATCATTGCTGTGCTCACTCCCACAATAGACCGACTAGGATTTCCATAAACAGATGAACATTCATTTAATTTTTTTTTTTTTTATCTCACTAATCCAACACCGGGATCTGACAGCACTTTGGTTGGACCCGGGTGTCGAACCCCGAAGGGGCGGTTGGGGGAGCGGGCTCTTACCACTTGGCCATACAACAATAGACATTCATTTAATTTTGTTACTCCTTTCTTTTATGTTCTATTTTTGAAAATCCAACCCGCTTAGAATTCATCAAGGTTTGAATTTGAGATATTGTGTATAAGGAACCAAATACCTTTTATTTGGACTAACAAGTGTTAATTTTCAATTTGTTTCCTTTAGTATTTTTACCCTTGAATAAAAATTAATTTTTTTTTTCTATTATTTATAGAAACATAAAGTATTAAGTAAAGAATATTGAAAAAAAAAAATTTATTTTGAATTTCTTATTTTAGAAAAATGATTTCAACATGGAAATTATATGGATAACTCCACACATAATGAAAGATCTACCTGCTTCCTTGGATGTTCAGGTTTATAATTTGTTTTCGATGTAGAAAATTTGCAAATACATACATATATATATATATACATATGTGTATATTCAATACGTATTAGACACATACAACCTGTTTTGCAGTATTCTAATAGACGTAGAATATAATTACCTAATTCATGATAATATTAATTTTTTATAATCAATTTATTAAGAATAGATTTTTAAATAAAATATATTATCCAAATTTAATTAAGTATACAAGAGAAAATAATTTAGCTTACTTTTCCAAATTTTGAAAACCCCTAGTTTAATTATTATAGTAAATTTTAATTATTTATTTAGTATAATAGAAAAAAAGTATTATCGGGCATTTAATTAAAAAAAAATTAATTATTGTTATCAAAAAAAGTATAATAGAAATTAATTATTATCGGGCACATTTTATGTTGGTCGTGTTTTGTTTATTGGGCGCTTCTTTATTCTTATTCATTCGAATCTGGGGGGCCCAAAGACATGAAATGCATTTGTCGTTTGGCCCATTTTTTACCTGACTTAGTCAGAAGGATTAATTGGTAAGTCTCATCTCCTATTTGGGCTTGAGGACAATATATAATATATATATATATTTTAAAATTTGAAATATTTGTGTATCTAGTGTATCTCGAACGTATTGACATTCATAAGTTATAAGTGAGACTATTACCTACTCCTTGACATATATATAATTTAAGATTTTTTTTTCACTATCTATCTTTTTTTTGCTTAAGTATCCGGTATCCGAACTCACAAGGGCTGACTAATCCGGATTCGGTCTGTGGTGCGCTCGCAGAGTCCAACTCTTACTCTAGGGTGAGAGCCTGACCCAGAGTTTTTTAACGTGACACTAACCACTTGAGGGGGATTCGAAACTTCGACCATCCGTGAAGTATTAAGAGTCCGTTTACTAACTCCCCAAACATTATCAATCTTTAATGAGTTGCAACTATAACTAACGTCTTTTAAGACATATTTACATCTTGACTAATTTTTATTTAAGTTAGATAGACACATCACTAGTGATAATCTTTAACGTGCAATTTTTCAATCTCACATAAACGGAAAAATACTTAGTTGACTTGGATTTGAAGTTTTCTAAAAGATGATTTATAAGTACACGAAGGCACTAAAATAGAATTGACATTTCACCATAAAAAATAAAAAAAAAATCTCCTATTTGTTAGTAAATCTATAAGAGAGATGACATGTATATATTTTGTTAAAACTTATGAGAAAGAAATTCCAAATAAAGATAACAAATTAATATAGTCAACAATACATACATATATATATATATAATATATTATATATATATATATATATACTGATGTGTTAGATAAAAGCCAAAACTTTCACGTTAGAGTACAAGAAAAGAAAATATTGGTCAAATAAATAAAGAATTAAAAATCAAATAGTTTTTTAATAGTGTTATCGACTAATTATAATAATAAAGCTTTTAAATTAAATTTTTTAATAAAAATAATAATAATTTTTTTAAAAAAAAAAAGAAAAAGAAAAGGAGAGAGAGAGAGTCAAAAGGACAGAATTTGGACAGATAGAGTCAACATCATGAATGAAAGAAAATGGGCTGGCTTCTACTGAGAGCCCACTACGGGATGTTCGTAATATGTGAGAGTTCGGCTCCTTCCCATTTTTCACTTGCTTTCTTTCTTCTTACGTCCAAATAAAAACACGAAAAAAGTATTATAGAGATTTTTTCTTGAATTTTAAATTAATATATTTATAACAATTCAATTTTACATTGGGTGTATGTATATGGACCCGTTAATTCAATCTATAGTGAATCAAGAGTCTTTTTAGACTTGATCCGAATTCAATGACATTTGATTTGATTTATAGGTATTTGAACTTGATATTAAAATAGACTTAAAAAGAGATAACTTTTAAAATAAGTATTCGAATCTCTTATGGTAGTTAGTGTCATATTAAAAAGTTTTGGGTCAGGTCCTCACTCTCGAGTAAGAGTTGGACTCTGCGAGTGCACTTCATGCTGAATTCGGATTAATCGGCTCGTGTAGATTCGGATACCGGATGCTTAAAAAAAAAAAAAAAGATAACCTTAATATTCTTGAAGATATATCTCTCTATCTTTTTTGAAGCGTCTTTGATCTATTTATAAATTAAAATGTGATAATTCATAACTATTAAGTAATTATGTGTCACCAATTCAACAAATACCAAATACGAAACTTTTTTTTTGCAGGCACCTCACCTCAGTACAGTGCACACTTGCGACCCCGTCTGCTTCGGCCATGGAAAAGTCATTTATGTTATTAGATTCTTGAATTTTCGTAGAAATCTCCCAACCTTCTTCAAGGTTCGCTTCATTTGTCTATTTTACTTCTCTTTCATTATATCCCACTTATCATGGCATGGTTGCCTATTTGGATCTCACTTCTTTTTCTTTTTTTTTTTTTTAATTCTTTAGGTTGAAGTTTAAATAAGTAAGAAATTTCAAGGTAGCCGCTGCATTACATCATCAATTGGATGTGATGTTGCAGCATTCCATTTGATACATTTCACGCCTAGTTTTTTTTATCACATGTTTTTTTTTTTCTGAAAAATATAAAAAATTAAAATTATCCATAACACACACATTAATAATAATAACTGGAGTAAAAGCGAGTTTTGTTTATCTTATCTTTATAAATAAGATAGGTATATGAAGAGTTTCCTTTTAATAGGAGTCTTACTCGACTCTGATTTAATTAGATATAATATACGATAAATAAATGGATGTTTTGGTTGAATTTTTTATTTTATATTCATGTGTACTAAATGATATGATATACAGTGATAGCACTGAAAATTTCCCCTATGACATTTCCTCAATCGGATAGACTATATGTATGTATATGCCGCCATATATGAAAGGAATTAGGAAGTGAAGTTTCCTAGTTTTCAAATAATGTGGTATATCCTCATAAGGTTTTTCCTTTCTAATTAATGGAGACTTGCATATGCAAAGTTTCTTCCAAAAACCTTATTATTACAGTAGCAGTAGTATTATTATTTACCAATTTGGCACTCAAAGTTCGGAATTAGGCTTGAATTTTTCTCAATTTTATCCAATAAGCATGCTGGTGTAAAATCTCACGGCTATACATATATATATATATATATATATATTCCACTCTCTTTGAAAACAAATTATGTTAGCACCTGAAGATGATATTCCTTGACACGTAAACTACAAGAGAATTGAAAGAAAAAACTGTTGGTAAAAATTGCCCTCCTCAAACCATCCATCACTGTTATATATATTTATATATGTATGTATGTATATTTTCTTCAATGATGGATCCATTTTCCCAACCCCAAAATCTTTTCCTTAATCCCCTCAAACTTTTTCACTCTCTTATGAAAAAATATTACACACGTTGAATCTTATAATATATTTTATAATTCATTTTTTTTAAAAAAAAATCAATAAATTTAAATTAAGATACAAAAATATTAAGATACTTGTAGAAAAATTATTGACATCAATCAATATTATTGTGCAATTATACCAAGTTTTAGGTACTCTGGTGGCGGCACGTTAAGATCCCAAAATTCTCTTTCAACAGTTAACCGCAAATTAACAAGTCAATCAAAAACCTGCTCTTCCGAGCACTATAAATTGGGGTACACAAGAATCATGCATGGATCAATCAACATTAATTACAATATATTCTTGGGATCATTTTTCCATTCCCATACTTTTCTATTCCATCAATACATAATAATATCATATGGGCGCCACAAAATCTTTCACCAAGCTGGCTCTGTTTCTGATTCTTTCGATCATCTTCTTGGTGTCAACAGTACTGTTTCAGTGCACAGAAGTTGAAGCCCGGCCATTGTTGAATGCTAATACGAAGGTTGGAAATGAAGGGTTTCACAGAAATGTGTCGTTTCCGAAGGGATTCCGGATGGGAGATGTTAAGGATAGTGGTCCTAGTCCTGGTGATGGACATAAGCATAGTAAAGATGTTACAGAAATAAAAGGATGAAATTGCAGAAGGACCTGTTTCAATGTTGAGAAATTGAGATTTAACATCACTATTTACAGCCATACATTTTACAATATATATATATTATGTGTGTGTAATATTTATTACTATAGTATCATGCATGCATGTAAATGTACTTGGATTGTTGCACTAGTTCTTTCGCTACAAAGGAAAAAGAGCTTGCTACATTTATATATATAAATTCCTATCAGTTAAATTATTTGATATTCAAAATTATTACAATTTCAACTTATTTAAATTCGAGCCAATTATACTTATAAAATTAAACTTTTACTTAAAAAAAAAAACTCAATAACTAATTTTATTGGTAAAGAAATATTTGTTTGGGCCATTTAAAGGATTTAAATTTTTTACATTTATACTATAAAAGCCCAATCTAACAACACTAAAACCCATATTTACACACGGACCCAAAACCCAGGACAATCCATGGCTGACCGTCATCTTCTCCGACGAGTAATTTATCGGTCGACGCCGTTAGCCGTTCTGTGCGGCGGAAAAGAATTTCTACCTTTTGTATATGAAAAGTGGCTGTATCGGTACGCCACCACCACTACAACTGTAAAGGAAATCCCGCCCGAGAATGACAAGAAGAATAAGAAAAACAACTGGTTTACTTTGCCACCATTCACTTATACTGTAGACGGTGCTGCTCTGGGAAAGGCTATTGCGGCTCAGAAGCCGGAGAAGAAAGAGAAAGCCTCAACTACCAATTTCACCATGACGGCGGTAAAATGGGTCACACGATGCTGCCCTGAGCTACCTAGGTCTCTTGTACAGAAACTCTTTCGTTTAAGACAGGTTCAAAATCATTAATTGCTCCACAATTCCGCTGTTTGGATAGTTCAATTAAACCGCTTTATTCGTCGTGAACAATATTATCTTATTTTCATATGGTCTGTTTACGTTGAGCTTGAGCTTTTTTCAAGTATTGTTAATCAGAGCTGGATTGCAAAAAAATGTACTTGCCTGTTTGATTTCTTTGGAATTTGGTGGAAAGTGAATGAAGAGGTATTGTGGTAGTGAAGTTAACTATCATCAAATATTTTGGGACAGGTTCGAAGGGAATCTTGCAATGATCACATTCAAGAATGTCGTCCAAAGAGAGTAAGTTGCATATATTCTTTGAGCAAACTTAGTTAGATGACTATTAGATGCATCAAATCCCAGGATTGTTCATGATCTATTCTTGCAGAAAGTGAGTTATTTTCTTGTTAAAAGTGTTGTTTCATATTATTTTAAGGTGGGAGCTAAGGACATGATGAATGATGGGGATCGTGTATTTTTACCTGTACAAATTGAGAAGTCTCCTTCTATGCAAGCGAAGGCCAAGGTCACTTCTAGTGAAGAAGAAATGAAGTTTCTCCGTAGTCTCCTAATATATATGGTAAGTTCTCATGGCTAATCCTTGAATATATGCTACATAGTGCTCTTTTTCACTCTCTCTTGTTTCTGTTTTTATTTTTGTGTTTTAATATCTGAAACTTGACCGCATTCTTTTAGGATCCTGCTATTATTGCTGTAAATAAACCTCCTGGAATGCCTGTTCAGGTGAGATCAAGTACCTCATTTTGCTCAGCATTGTAGCAAATTTGAACTCCTCTCTGATGAAAAGCACACTTTTCAACAGGGTGGTATTGGCATTAAAAGAAGTTTAGATGAACTTTCTGCTGAATATTTGAGGTTCAACGATTCAGAGTCCCCTCGTTTGGTGAGTTGGATGATGTATATTTTATACTGGCTATCATTTCTCTCACACAAGAAAACAAGGATTCATGATATATTAGAATTTTGTGGTAGGAACTTCGATTTGAATTCCTTGTGCCATAGGCTTGCCTGAATTGATTAACTTTTGTAGCTTATTAGAAATGTTGGGAATTCATGGACCAACTTGATTCAAAATTATCCAAAGAACAAAAACTTTTATTGCAATGTGAGTAATAAACAATTCGAGTAAATTGAGAAAGTGACTCTGGCACCTTTATCTTCTTCCCTTGTGATATGATTATTTCCACATCCTTGTCTTGCTGAATTAACTTATTTGTCTTTATCTTGCTGTGGGCAAGCTTATCATTTGTAGGTTCACAGGCTTGATAGAGATTGTAGCGGTGTATTGGTTATGGGGAGGACACGGTTGAGTGCCACAACTTTGCATTCCATCCTCCATGAAAAAACACGCGAAGCAGCACCACATGTGGGTAAATTGAACCATTCTCCTTGTATTTTCTTGTTACGCACGCACAAGTAGTACCATGGCTTCATTTATTCCCTGTCTTAACAACACTGCCCATTTAAAGGATCTTGAAGGTGGAAGAGAGATCATACGCAAGACATATTGGGCACTTGTGATTGGATCTCCGAGGCGTTCAGAAGGAGTAATCTCATTGCCACTACAAAGGGTTAGATAATCTTGAAACGCAGTTGCCCTGTATTCTAAAATCAAAATGTGCTTTATATTCTCCGCATGTGTTCAATAGCTGGTTCTTACTGTTCTTTTAGGTTGTTTTGGAGAATGGAAAGTTTGAACGGATAACAGTAGTTGACAATTTTCAATCATCATTGGCACAATCAGCTATAACAAAATATCGAATAATTGGATCTCCTTGCCATGGTTAGTAAAGAACTTTTTCTGAAAGTAATCAGCACTTTGTATCTTTGATTTTGTAAATAATTACAGTAATAATTGCAGGATACTCCTGGTTAGAGCTATCCCCGCTTACTGGCAGAAAGCACCAGGTACACCAAAGTGTTCTTCTTTTTTTGTTACTGAATGTTGTTTTTTCATTACTAATGAAACTGTCTTATTGGCTGATGGAAGCTACGAGTTCATTGTGCTGAGGTGCTGGGAACACCGATAGTCGGAGACTTCAAGTACGGGTGGCAAGCACACAAGAATTTCAAACCATTTCCTTGTTCATCTAAAGAGGATCTTAGTGAAGAAATAACTGCCAAGAAAAATTCAGATGCATTTGGCCTTAATTTGGGGGGAGGAAGCATATCAGATAAGCGGCCTCGTCTTCATCTTCACTGTAAGGAAATGATTTTGCCTGACATTTCTTTAGCTGTTCAACATGCTACTACTAAATCATCATCAACCATAGATTTAGATATTGAAGACTTGGGAAGCATCAAGTTAGATGCTCCATTGTCTTCACACATGCAAAAGAGTTGGCAATTACTCTATTGACTTTGCAAGTGGTAAGAGTGGCATTATTTCTTTTTTCATATCTTTTTTTTGGGGGGGTGGGGGGCTTTGTTTTGACTTTGAAACAGTATATGCATCTTTTATCCTAAAAACAAAGCTAAAAAGGCTGCATCTGTCAATTTAAGTTTTTTATTCATGATTTTTCATGGTAAAATAAAAAATAAATAAAAAAAAATGAAGAAGAAAATGGCCGCCCCTGTAAGTTGTACGTATGTATTATTCAAGGTAGTTGACTATTCAACGATAAAGCCTTTATTTTTCTTTCTATTATTGAAATATTTGTATGGAAGCAACCTAAATATGCAGAAAATTCCAAATAAATTTGTTTGATTGGGATAGAGATTGAAAACTGAGTATCTTGACTTTAATGGTTAAAATCTTTGATCTCTTCAATACCAACCAACACTTTTAAAAAAATTTCACTATTTTACTATTTCACCCATTCTTCTCACTGAATAAATCTTAAAATAATGAATCACCATTCTGGTAAGTTGTACCCCATGGGAGTTGCTGGGGATTTTCCATGCAAAAAAATAAGTGGAAGGATTTGACTTCACTTGGTGAATCAGTAAAATTGGATCTCCATGATTGCAAGTATAAGGTTTTTTTTTTTTTTTGGTTAGATTACTAATTGGGATTCGAATTGTTTTGCATAACGAAGGTTAAACTTGTAATTTCGAATACATATTTTGGCATTGTATGTGTCAAGCCAAGTCTTGCAAATTTAAAGTTTCAACCAGTTGTGAAAGTGAAATTTTTGTTTTTGGAGGTAGATATTGTGTCTCTATCAAGATATTATATATATATATATATATATGTGTGTGTGTGTGAAAGAGGCTTGTGAAAAAAGAGGCCGGTGAGGTGAGAAGACTAGATTGTGTTGAGGAGAACCTATAATGATACTGTGTAAACTTACACTTGTAGTATTAAGAATCATTCCTAATCTTCTTACTCAAATTTTCACTTCACGCAATGACTTGTACTCAGTACAAGTCATTTTTCATCTACGGAGAAGAAGACAACGCACCAAAAAAAAAAAGAAACATGAGTTTATTCCCACAAGAAAAGACCCCTTGCAAAATCCGGTACTTTAGGAGAGTTCGTAAGCAGGCTACTAATATTTCCTTAATAGTACAAGATATTAAATTCTCTGGGGTGGTTAGCGTCAATTTAAAAAAACTTTGGGTCGTCCTAAACCCCGAGTAAGAGTTGAACTGCTGAAGCGCTCCGGGGGTCGAGTCCGGATTAGTTTCACCGAAAAGGTGGGAACACCGGGTTTCCCAAGTGGTAAAAAAAAAAAAAAAAAAAAAAAAAAAACCCTCGCAAGATATAACAGATCTGTTTAACATTTCTTTTTAAAATTATCCTTTTTAATGCTTATAATTTGCTTTGTGTAATTAAAAACGCGTAGCTCAATTAGTAATAAATTAATTTCTAATTTAAGAAGTCATCAATTTAAAATAACTTAGAAATTATGAATTTTAAACCTAATAAAGAAAAAATCTCCATTTGGTCACATAAAACGTTTGATTTCCCTCCTAAAATGATATTGATTTTTATGCGACAATTTGATAATTTTTCCTATATAAAAAAAAAAATTTGGTTTGAATTTTTTTATATAAAAAAATTAAAATATTAAATAAAAAGAATAATTCTAAATAAAGAATTACGTGGAATGGAATTAGTAGGAGTAGAATAACCTAATTTTTAATTTACGGAAACGTCGTTCATATCTATTTAAATAAAATGAGAAATTAATTTTTTTAAAAAAATAATAATTATTATAGAAAAGTCTAATTAGAGGTGGCTGGAACGTTGTCCAACTTGGGTTTGTTTTAATACATAAGAAGACAACTCAGAATTAATAAATGTCATTATTATGTTAATCTAACAATCTCCAATTAACTTGTTATTTTTTAAAATTTTATTTAGCATGCAAAAACTTGTTTAATTACCCTATTATATAACAAAATAATATATATAATAATGAGGTGCTATCAATTAAATTACTTTTTTTTCATAATAATAATAATAATAATAATAATTTTAATAAATCTATTTAAATCGGACATGATTAAAACACGTGTCAATTACTCCCACACTTAGAATGTAGAATTACATATTTGTTGAAATAAGAAAAGAAAATTCGGGTAAGGACAGAAAAGGTTATTCCAGATGGGATAATGGGATATCGGATAAAATGTAGGGAATCGGGTCCCACCTGTAGTAGGTGAAAGTTGGTTACGTCATTTTTTTTTTTTTTTTTGGTAAATAGTTGGTTACGTCATGTTTTGTCACCATTTATAAGTTTGCACATTATTATTTTTATCCTTAAATTATTATTAAAACTAAAAATTATTTTAAATGATTAATTCATATGTAATAAAGTTAACACGGCCCAACTCAAATTACAGTAACATAATAATATGGTCGTGAGTTCGAAACAAGTTAAAATTTTTTTTAAAAAAAATTATATGTAATAAAAGATTTTTAAGTTAATAATAAATATTTAGTTATCGTGAAATTAGTATATCTAAATTTAAATTAATTAGAGGAAAAAAGAAAAAAGATTGGGGTGTTACCCACTCCCATAGACGATACGATATAGTCATACAGCCTGCTTTTGCTATTGATGTTGTTGAAATTGTTGAAATGTCACCTTTAAGGGTCATGCTTTTATCAACTAACCTTTTTCCGTATCATTTTTATCTTTCCTGTTATTGGTTTGTTTTTTTAATCTTTCCTGTTGTTGGTTTGTTTTTTTCATTGATTGAAGCAACTACTATATATATTTCACCATTTTCTCCTAACTTCCTTAGCAACATTTTCTTCCCTCTTTCTCTCTCTGCCTCTTATAGCATTTATTTTTTACTGTTTTTTTTGTAACTCTCGAATTCATCAGAAAAAAGGAATGGGGAGTTTGGAAGTGGAGAGGAAGACAATAGGATGGGCAGCAAAAGATCCCTCTGGCGTGCTTTCTCCATACACCTACACTCTCAGGTTCTGAATACTTTTTTTTTTTTGGATGATTTTTCCATTTTTAAGTTGTGTAGATATATATATATATATATATATATATATATATATATATATATATATATATGTATACATATTTTATATATTTTACAATCATCACTTCATCAGAATAATCTGAATCGCATCCATTTCTAATGGATGGATTTTGCCTTCTACAGAAACACTGGTCCTGAGGATGTATACATTAAAGTGATATGCTGTGGACTTTGCCATACTGACATTCACCAGACGAAGAATGACCTCGGGATGTCCAATTACCCCATGGTTCCTGGGTATTTATATTTATGTTTATATTTTTCTCTTTTTTTCCCCCTCCTTTTTAAACGTTTCCTGATATTATTAATTCATTCTATCTGAACTTCAGAGAAAAATTTTACTTACTGTTGTTTCCTACTGTAAGTCATGCATTATTAGCCCAAATCTCTGTGTAATCTTCTGGCATCCAGCCGTATAATGCCAAACAGATTGTATAAATTTGAGGTAAAATGGGGTTGCGTATGTAAAATAATAATAATAATAATTCATTGTTTTTTGTTTTTAAAATCAAACACGGAACTCAATAGTTGTGATTAAAAAAACATGCCTAAGGTTCCGTGAAATGAATAATTCGTGTTTCAATCAACTTTGAATAGTACGTTGTAAATCTGTATTATCTTGAGATATAAAATATTCTTGTCGTTCATCTGAGATAATTGGTTTTGATGATTTGTGGGGGCAGGCACGAAGTGGTAGGTGAAGTAGTGGAGGTGGGATCTGATGTCTCGAGGTTCAGAGTTGGTGAATGTGTGGGTGTAGGTGCTATAGTTGGATGCTGCAGAAAGTGTCGTCCATGCGAAGCAGATATCGAGCAGTACTGCAACAAGAAGATTTGGTCGTATAATGATGTCTATACTGATGGCAGACCTACTCAAGGTGGATTTGCTGGTGCCATGGTTGTTGACCAAAAGTAAGAAAAATGAAAAACCCTCCTCAGCATCATTTTTTTTTTTTTTTTTTTTTTTTTTTGTGGTTGTTGTTTCAAGGGAGTTAGATAATTAAGAGAATTGATGAAGATTGATTGATTGGATTTCAGGTTTGTAGTGAAAATACCGGATGGTATGGCAGCAGAGCAGGCAGCACCTCTGCTATGTGCAGGGGTGACAGTGTACAGTCCACTGAACCATTTTGGTTTAAGGCAAAGTGGGCTAAGAGGAGCCATTTTAGGACTTGGAGGAGTTGGGCATATGGGAGTGAAGATAGCAAAGGCCATGGGACATCATGTAACAGTGATAAGCTCTTCTGACAAGAAGAGAGTAGAAGCTATGGAACACCTTGGGGCGGATGAGTACTTGGTGAGCTCAGACATGGCTAAAATGCAAGAGGCTGCGGATTCACTAGACTACATCATTGATACAGTTCCCGTGTTTCACCCTCTTGAACCCTATTTATCCTTGTTGAAAGTTGATGGAAAATTGATCTTGATGGGAGTCATTAACACGCCATTACAATTTGTCACCCCCATGGTTATGCTAGGTCAGTGAGACCCGCCTTTTTCTCTCTCTCTTATTCCACATCGCACATTTTGTTGAGGTAGCTTTTTGTTATTCGCTGGGAGTGTAGTGGGATATATGAAAAAGAAAGGAAATATATATATATATATTGACAAAAGAAGTAGGCTACCCATATTTCAATTGTCTTTGCACATGGGATTGGTAGGAATAAAGTAGGATGTTTCTTTCGACTTTTTTGAATCATCTAGAAGGAAGTCTACATTTCCACATAAATTTTTGTGGTGGTAAAACTAAAAGGTTCAGAATTATTTTTTGTTGTTTATTTTAGGAAGGAAGACAATAACGGGAAGCTTTGTCGGAAGCATGAAGGAGACTGAGGAAATGCTTGAGTTTTGCAAGGAAAAGGGCTTGACTTCCACCATTGAAGTTGTGAAGATGGATTACATCAACACTGCCTTTGAAAGGCTTGAGAAGAATGATGTTAGATACAGATTTGTTGTCGATGTTGCCGGAAGCAAACTTGACCAGCAATAAATCCATAGGAATTGCTCGTCCATCTCAACTCTCTCTGCTTTGGAGTTTTTTCCTTTTTTTTCCCCCTTTGGTGCTTTAATTTTCCTATTGTAATTTATAATGAGTTTTACTACTCTGTTGTTATCTTCTTTTTTCTATGGTGTGTTTGTTGATGTGAAGGATACCAATCGACTTTGAAAATACTTATACTCCTTTTGAACCCCCCATCATGCAGTCAAATTGCGCTACCTATTTGGAAAAATAAATTTTCAATATTAATAAAAGTTTCTCTTTTTGTTTCAAAGAATAAAATTGTTTATAAAATTATCACTAAAATCTACTTTATATGTCAAATAAAATTATTTTGTAATTTTCAAATTCTGAAACCATTTTACCTATGAACTTCATTTAAATTAATTTAATTTAACAATAAAACAAATATTTAAATAACAAGAAATAAAAGGTTACAAACTCTTCCTTTATACGCTGGTTCTTTACATATTCCGACAATTTCGCTGCCGTTACCGTGAATATGTTCCGCACGTTTCTGCCCAAAAAGGCTATATATATATATATATACACACCAATAATGAGATTGTAGTCAGCTGAGTATGTAAAATTAAATTGTGTTCTTTCTTTCATTGATAATGTACAAGAAGATTTCTTGTCAAAAATGCACCAAACAACTGATATAAGGATGGTGGAGGGGGCAACTATCAAAATTACGAAATCAAACAGATTCAGCTGATCGATTTTTCTATAGAGACAAATTCTAGGGCCCCGTCTGTGATGGATTACATTATAATAGCAACAGCATAAGGCCCCTCAGGAGTGATGCACAGAACTTTAGGCAGCCAGGCTAATCTGCCTTCCTTATAGAACCCAACGAATGAATTCCCAAATAGCCTCTCATCTTCATCAAAATATCAATAGCATCCCCTTGTCATCTAAACTACCTTTTTTAAGTGTTAGCTGTGTAGTTAAACCAATCGACTGAAATACATATTCATGAAATATCTTGATGGATTGAACCCACTCAAGATCACTGCAAGATAAATAGATAAATAAATATATGTCTTCATTTAACAGACAACTTATTAAACAAAATCACCGAGCTATTCAAATACTTACAGATGGGTGACAGGACAATTACAATGCCAATTGGATACAGGAATAAAGTTGTTCTTTCCAGGAAAGGCAATACTGCAACAGAGAAAAAAACGTTTATGCCAATCTATTCTTTCTTAAGTGAAAAATAGCTAATAAAGGAAAACCATTATTTGTGTAACTGCTCCCTTAGGTACATAGCATTCAAACATCACCAACACAATCACGAAATTATTTCACTAGCTGCTGATCAGATGGTCCCAAGGGCAGAAACCAAATAAATATATTTGAAAAGAATAAAAGAAATAAAACTTCTTAGTTTAAAAATATTGGAAAAGGCAAATACGTACAGACAAGGTATTTTTTCTGCAAAATGTTTTCTGCTGCATTATGAGATAAATAAGTCAATTTTCCTTTGGAAGATTTAAAATCTTAAAATTATGACCATATAATGTATAAGAAAGGATTTGCATTCTTTATAAGCACCAATATCTGTTGAAGCTAAGAGGGAGTTAGTATGTATCAGGAAACCAAGAATTTTTATTCCAGAGAATCAGAGGGCAAACAATTCAGAAACCAAAAGCCAATGACAAAAATAATCAAGATAAACCAAGCAAAGAAATCCAAACATTGCATATGCACAGTCAACATGAGTTGTTCCAAGGAAACATGGGTAATCAAATACTGACTTTGGTTCTACAGAACAGTTGTAAGACTGGTTCTACAGAACAGTTGTAAGACAGCAAAAATCTAGAAGTTAAACATATCTTACCGTCATAACCCAAAAAGTTGAGATAATGATAGTAGGAGGCAGCCACCATGAAGAGCAAATTTGAAAGTAATACGGGAATAAAACCATGAGACACCAAGAGAGGTGAAAGAAAATAGTGTAGAACTGCAAACAAACCCCAAGAAAATTAAAATGATGCTCAAAGTTTGTAATAACACAAAGAAAATGATGCTCTACTAACCATACAGCAGAACAAACATTGGGAAGAAAGAGTTGCAGTGCACATCAAAGGCATACAACCTACAAGAAATTAGAGATTAAAAAAAATATTAATAAAATTACTGAATCAATAAACAGAGATGATATAATAGACGAGAGAAGGAAAGAAAAAATCAAGAAAATCAAACAGTTTGAATCACAATTTTATCTAATTACTGAATTTGATTTGATGAAAGTTACAAGCTATTAATACGGTTCACCAAATTACACGGGAGCAAAATAACCAATTTTGCAAAACATATAAAAGTAGCTCTAGAAAGGTGATGAACTTGCCACTCAACCCGTTGCTCTACCACATGACTATTTGGAGCTTCCTCACGAAGATAATTATTGGTCAAGAACCTGCACAGGACATTAAAGTAAAATTCCTCATCTTATCAGCAAACTAGTAAATGAGAGCAAAACTAAAAGGAACAACAATGGATTTAAGCAAGGAGACGACACATGCACACAAACCTGAGAGAAAACACATGAATAGCAATATTTCTAGAGGTAGCAATATACATACATTGATAGATTATGATACACAGAAAATGGAACAGATGGATACATCCAGGTACATTTCATTTACAATAAGAATTTAAACGTAATATAAATAAAGAAAATGTATATTCACAATGATTTTCATTGCCCAGTGGGATTTTCACAATATGAGGAACAACAAGAAATTTCATAGAAGCTCTAATCTATATCTGAATTCTCGAAAGTTACCTAGTGCAGCATGTCATAGTAAAAAGGTTTGTAAAGGGGTTAACGGTGTATTTGGATTGGTTTCTATTTATCACTATGCACCTATTATACCTACAAATTTTTAAATAAAACCTTATTCAAATGACAACTCAAATATTGTCTCTTTCCATGTAAGAGACCAAAGGCCAATTAAAGTAACCTTTATTGAGAAAATTAAAAAAGTTTCAAAAGATACATAAGGAACAAAAGAATAACTAGAATTCTGAGCAAAAGTAACAAATGTAATGAACTGAAATCTAGAATTTTGAAACCCTTACCAACAGCATGTGGCCAAAACTGCACCGGTGATCAGAAAATGAGAAAGCAACACCGATATAACTACATAAACAGAATGCCCTGCACTGTGATCATACCTGGAAAAAGGTGTAAGTAGAAAGATCAACAAAGTGCCAAAAGTTAATCTGTCTGAAGCAGTTTCAGGATTATATCAATACAGTAAACTATGTGATTAACAATTGCAGTCAATTCCTGGTATATTTGGCAAAACTAATCAATTGAGCGGGAAAGTGTGCCATATAATCATCCTAGTTCCTCAAGTTCTATGAACAGAAGTATACAAAGGGCACTATATTTCAAGTAAGAAGACATTAGAAATAAAAGAACAACATAAACATCATCCATGATCAAGGAGTATCGTATACTTACGCAGCACAATAGGCTACAGTAGAAACTGCCAGAAGAAGACTACATATTACAACAAATGCAGGATCATCACGTGCCCACTGATTCTTTGTTTCTGAGGGGAAAATAAAATAAAGAAGCCCTTAATAAATTGTTCAATATCCATCAACTTACCTTTTTTCTTGGTGGTAATTCAAAATCAAAGGCTTGTAAACCCTTTCTTTGTGCATTTTAGAGTCATAGGAAGCAGAATGCAAAGACAAAGTGAAGTTACTTACGCTTATGGTACTTTGTGTGCTGATATCTGCATAACATGGTACAATCCCAAAGCAAAAAAAAATAGTGTTAGCAAAACTCAACATGCACCAAACTCTTGGACACTAATATTAAAAGGAAAGTGTGTGACAAAAATATATAAAATTATGCACAAATGCAATCCAGGTAAAGTATTAGTGAAACCAAGCAGTTGAACTCATTAACTAAAGTTAAAAAATAATTTGAAATAAAAGATTACAGAAGCTAATTATGAGAATTCAAATACTGACATGTGATGTCAGGAATTGAGAAAAAAGAAATTTCAAAGACTAAGATCATCAAGTGATAGAGAATGGCTAAATACTTACACTACTTTTGGTGAGGTGCATAGTTGAAGCATTTGCCAAAAAGTATATTCAATATCCATTTGTTGCCACTACAGTAAAAATACAGGAATAGAGAGATAAGCTTAGGAAGATAGACAAAAGGCCCAATCAAGTTAAATGCTCGTCAGAAATAAATAAACCCAATGAGCAAGAAAATAAGAAGAAAAGGGAAAAGCTTTCTAGAATAGAGAAACATAAAGGTCAACACATTTTCTTATTCAAAGCTCATGATAAAAAAGTATAACCAAATTCAACCTTCTGGTACATGCTTCAAGTATTTATACCACCCATAAACATGAAATGAAAGGTCTACATATTTTTACTAGAAATGAGTGGACTTCATATAAAATTAAAAGCTCAAAGAAGTATAACATGTACGAATGACACTGGAGAATTCCAGTGAAACAAGTCCATTATCATTGTAATTCCTACTCAAGCCAAACAGAAGTAAAAACTTACATAGCTCAAAACCAAATAAACAAGCACAAACCAAAAGCTTCAGAGTCGCCCAAATCAAATTAATGGAAGACATAAAGAATTGCATAATCTGTTGGAGAAAAGGAATCAAATAAAATGCAATTTCCAATTTCAGATGAAAAATAATCTCTAGCATTACTACAAGTAATTCTAATCAGAGATCAGATCTATCCACTCAGGGAGCATAAAACTAAAGTGCATCCACTAGTAGGTGTTGCTGTTAAAGAACTGAAGAAAATGAAGAAACCTTGATGATTCTACGCAGATAATGAGGGAAGGTAGAATTGGGTCGAACATTGGAGCTCGCACGCCCTTTGGATGCAGTGGGCAGCATCTTCGCTATCTTTCCTATTCCTTCCCGTTTCTTCTTCTTATTCCTCTTAACCAGCTACTATTTCCGGCCGATCAATTTTCCAAAAAATTCCTTCGATTTGATTCTCTGTGGTTTTCGATCTTCAGTTTCTGTTTGGTTATAGCAATTGGCCTTTGCGAGCTTTTTCCTTTCTCTCTCTTTCTGGTAAATACTGGCATCTGACTTCTGCGAAGGTCCTTCGTGCGTCGGGTTGATTGAATTAAAACCCGGCCCAACCCAGCCCAAGTAGTCATTTTTTTTTTTGTGGTTTTTGTTTTCTTTTAGATAAAAGAAAAATTAACTTATCAAAAAAAAAAAAAAAAAAAAAATTAAATAAACGAAAGATTTAAGGCCTAATTCCAGTTTAGTTGAATTAATATTTTATATGTGAGGCATGTAAGTTTTTTACTTGATGTTTTTTCAACTGAGTTTGAAAAGAAAAAAATAAAAATAAAAAATCAAACAGAAACAGGAGAGCCCCTTATTTCAAATGGTTAAATTAATATTTATAATTACATTTAAAAAATAATAAAATATTTTAGTTTCTAAAATATTTGTGCTTAAATATAAATATAACTGTAATAAATTCATATATGATTTTCCTTATTTTTATTAATTATAATATATTAAAGAAAAAAATAACTGTCCAAATGGACACATAATTATTTTTATTGATATAAATACATATATATATATATATATATACACACTTTATTAAACTTATAGACATTTATAATTGTAAATTACAAAAAAAAAATTGAGAAAAAAATAATGACTGTACAAATAGACACATAATTAGTTTTATTGATAAATATATATAATAAAAAAAAAAAAATCAATAACTTAATAATAACTTAAATATAATAATAAATAATAATTTTACAAAAAAAAAAAAAAAAGTATGTAATCTAGAATCTTAAGTTTTTAAAATAATAATATACTTAAAAAAAAAAAAAAAGACTTTATTAAAATTTCAATTAGGTATTTTGAAATAGCTCATGAATTTCTGTTTCTTCACTAAAATTGTTCTGTATATAATTTCTTATTTCTCTTCTAACTTCTCTTCTAACCATCTCTTGCATTGTAGAAATTAACTGAGGATTCAATAGTACTGTTTCTTTTTCTTTCTTTGAAGAATCTCCAACAGAATCATATGTCTTTTGTGAAATAAATTCAATTTCTGGAGCCGGCAAAGACAAAGAAAGTGTTAAGTCAATTGTTGGATCTTCTTTAAAATTCATTGAAGGAGAATTTGAATCTGTATTACTCTGTAATTCCAAATGTCCAGAAGCCTCCAATTTTTCATGTACAAGAGGAGAATTTTCGTCATTTAAACTATTATCAAAATTTCCTGTTGTATTATTGTCTTTGTCCAATCTTCTTTTTAATAATGGTTCTTGAGAAAAGCCATAAAACTTTCTTTTCAATACTTTTCCTTTTCCAATACCACTTGTGCCTTGATTTGCTCTACTATATAAGAATTTTCTCTTAAGTGTGGAATTCCAGTGATTTTTAATCGCATTGTCTGTTCGTCCATTGAGCAACCTTGAAATCGCCGCCCATTTATTACCTAATCTCGAATGCGCTTCGATAATGGCTTCGTCTTCCTCGCGAGTGAACGGCCGGTGTTTCACCACCGGTGATAGTTGGTTACACCATCTCAATCGGCAAGATTTACCCGATCTACCGGGAATTTCTCTGGATACCGCCGACCAATTTCGAGCACCGTTCTGCTCCACCAATTTCCTCAATAATTCATCTTCTTCTGGACTCCATGGACCTTTTGTTTTATCCAAGGAATCATCAATCACGGTTTGATTTTCCATATTTAAGTAAAAAAAATAATAATAATAATATAGACATTGAAACAAAACCCCAATCCGTTTTACGAACATTAAACGGGGTGATGAATGATTAAAGTAACTGACAGCATCGGCGAAGAACGTTACAGTTACCGACTTATATATAAGTTTAGACAACGGAGACTCGTAACGACACGTAAGGGAAGAAACGCGAGATAATAATCCCTGGAAAATCTCGCCAGCATGGAGCGGAAATTCTTGTAAGTTTTGGTAGTTTATTTTTACCCTCTGTTTTCAAACCTACTTTTGGTAGTTACGGAAATTTTCATTTTGTGAAACCGTCTACATAGTTTTGGACATTTAAATTGTAATTTATTCTGTTTTGAATTCAAATCTCCTCTTTTAACTAAACTAATTGACCGTTACTTGAGGAAAATGATTAGAAATTTTCTTTCTTAATGTAAATTAAATTAGTATGTACCCGTTTTTTATTGAATCTCTATATCTATAAGATATAGCAAATCATTATTTTTAAAATTTTTTAGTCATTACTAAAATTATTTTGAGTAAAAAAGAAATTACTAAATTTATTAAGTTTGTTTCCCTATTAT
This sequence comes from Cynanchum wilfordii, assembly GCA_025388415.1. Lineage (NCBI taxonomy): Eukaryota > Viridiplantae > Streptophyta > Magnoliopsida > Gentianales > Apocynaceae > Cynanchum > Cynanchum wilfordii. Next base: position 2,959,814 of record JAHSUH010000001.1, read on the forward strand.
GAGTAATCCTAATTATAAAAGGTTCTATATTAATATTTTTTAACCTTAATTAGGTTTCGAGATTTAAGATTTTTTTTTCACTACATTAACCGTTTTACAATTAACAATGGTTAAAATCGTCGATGTTGTGTGGTGCAGTGGCAAGAGTCCACCTCCCCAACCCCCACTTTGTGGGTTCGACACCTAAGTCCCCCTCCCAAAAAATAAAAAAAAAAACAATGGTTAAAATCTATCTAATAAAAAAGTTTAACTGTTGATATCTAAGAGAACCGTTAAAAAAAAATAAGTTTTTTATAATATTTAATTTTTCAATTAATTATAATGTAATCAATAATATTTTTTAAAGCTATCGTATCTAAAATTATTATATAGATTAATTTAAATTTATCTTAAATTACGCTATAAGAATTCTATTATTATTCGGAAAAAAACCTTACATTAATTCTTATATAAGCTTAAATATTAAATTCATAACCTAATAATATGTTGCACCAATCTAAACGCTTCATGCAATGTGTTTTTATAAAATAATTTGATTCCAAATTGAGTTACACTTGTAAAATCAAAGTCAAGTCATAAAGTTATTTTTTCAAATCGTTAGCTTGATAAAGTTGATAAGCGGACTCTTAATGCTTCATCCAGGGGATAGTCGAGGGATCGAATCCCCTAGGGTGGTTAATATCATGTTAAAAACTTTAGGTCGGACTCAAGCCCTAACCTTCAAGTAAACTGTGTGCAGCTGCGTCGCAGACCGAGTCTGAATAAGTCCCCAAAAATATGGGAACACCAGGCGCCCAAGTGAGTACCAAAAAGTTATTTTTCCAATATACAGATCTAGCTATTCTGTTCAAAAATTTCATGAAATCATAATCTTTTTTATCCAAAAAAAACTCCCTGTTATTCCTGTTCTTCTAAATTACGAATCGTTACACCTCCCGTCAGGGTCTTGCATTTGTTATTGCTTTTTCCACACTCAATCCCGCCATTGATAATGTTTGTAACAATCCTATATAGCCAGAGACATGATCGACAAAAGAATTTGCATAGGAGATTAAGTTTGTCCATTATACGAAATTGATGATACGAAATTGATGATCGCTAAATAAGAGTTAAAAAAAAAAATATTTTTTGTTAGAATTAAATTTACACGGATGTACGTGATGACTTCAAAACCATATGGTTTAACTAAAAATAAAAAATAAAATTACATGTTCTGTTACGATTAAGACAAGGTTTTTAGGAGATCTGAATTGTGACTATGCTATAATTTGAAAAAATAATAAAGAAAATAAGTAGGTGTATTTAAGGTTTATTTTTATTTTACATTTTTTGTTTATTTTAACATTTAAAAATATAAAAATATTTCTTAAATTGAAATTAAAAAATAGTTTAAAAGAAATGACAATATATAAAAGTTAAATTTCTAATATATTTAAAGGAAATGGAATAATTAGCCTAAATTTTTTAGATTTGATGAATTAAGTAGTGAGTGGGCAGAATTAATGTCTATATCTTTTTTTTTTTTTTTTTTATATATGTCTATATCCTTATTCTTATTATTTTACATAATTATTTTAAATGATTAATGTATAAGTAGTTTTATAGTTTACAAATTATGTTTTTTATTTTAATATAATTTTAAATAATAGATTTTTAAAAACTATAAATATTAAATACTTAATTATTAACATTTTTATCAATAAATTCAAATATTGTTGACTTAAATAATAAGTTAAATTGTTTTGATTTTTTTTGTTTGAAAAATCTACCGTCAGTCTTTATTACTTCAAGCAAATCAGTTCTTACACTTAAATTGAATTTAATATTAAGCGTTTATAGAACTTACTATAAATTTTTTGTTTCCATTGAACTTTTTTTTTTTTTTTTTTTTTTTTGACGAAATTTTTATGTAATAATGTTAAAGAAAAAAATAAATAATAATAATAAAATTTGTTGATTATATCACGGTTCGGGTATAATCCGATTTTTTCCCCTCAAACTCTCTGAAACGTCTACTGCCAATTTACCCTCATTTCCACTAAAATTCTCCGTCATTTTTTACATCATCTGATTTATCTACCAACAAATACTCAGGAACCCTAAATCGCCATGGGAGAATCTCATCATTCTTCTGTTTATCACGCTCTCGGCGGTGGCGCAGGTATTTTCTCTTCTTGATACATGTGTTCGATGCATATCAACAATGCACCAAGACTGTATGTGTTTGTAGCTCTCACGAATCTGATTTGGCGTTGATCTAGGTTTTTTTTTTTTTTTTTTAAAAAAAATATTTTTTACTAAGTTCTTTCGCATCTTAGTTTTGTTTTATTTATTTTCGTATTCAGAATCCAATTTAGTTAAAAAATTAAATTTAGTTATTCTGGAAAACAGTCGTTTTTTTTTTTTTTTGTTGGTTTAGATTGTGATTCAGGGTTAGTATTAATTGTCTTTTATTCACTTACAGTTGCTGATGTTCTATTATGGAAGAAATGGTGTACTAGTGTTTCTCTGCTTGTCTGTTCTACTTCTCTTTGGTTCCTCTTTGAACATGCGGGCTACAATATCTTAACATTCATAGCAAATGTCCTACTGCTTCTTGTGGTAATTCTTTTCTTCTGGGCCAAATCTGCATCACTTCTTAATAGGTATTTACTCTATCCTCCATTCACCTTTTTTTTAAAAAAAAAAAAATTCATTGATATCATTGCTCATCATTATTTGGTACTTAAATTATGTTCTTGATGAGAACAGTTTTATCTGTATATGTAGTGAAAACTGCTCGAGTAGATTTGAATAAAATTGGAATAATTTGGAGTTCTCATTGTTAGATTTATTGAATAGTTGTTGTTTTTGATTAATGTTTTCGTCTAAAAGGTCTCCATTATGGTGTGCAAATAATGAATTATCTAAATTGTAGACCGCTTCCTCCACTTCCCGACCTGGAGGTATCTGAGGAATCTGTACTCAAAGCTGCTGATGTGATGCAAGTGTGGATCAATAATATACTATTGATTGCACGTGACATTGCTATTGATGGAAACTTGAAACTATTTGTTCAGGTATGCTATTCCTGTTTTAGTTATTCTGCTCTACCTTTTTATTTAAAAAAATAGCTGTGTTGTAAATGGTATGATGTGGGATGGATTTTGTTAGATTGCTTCCATTCTGTGGGTGGTTTCTTACCTTGGAAGTTTCTTCAACTTTCTTACTTTGCTATATATTGGTGAGTACTTATTACAGTTTTTGCCCTATTTTAATTAGATATTTTCCTGCATTTATCTAATTTTTCATCCATGTGGTTCATCTGCCCTTTACTCAGGAACTCTTCTAAGTCTATCAGTGCCATTATTGTATGACAAGTATCAAAATGAAATAGATAAGAAGTTGATTGTAGCTCGTAATGTCATTCAGACACAGTACAAGAAAGTAGATGAACAAGTATTGAGAAAAATCCCAAGGCCTCTAAACAAGGAAAAGAAGGCTCAATAGAGTTGGGGTAAGTTATTATATACTTCAAACAATATGCAGCTTAGGAGCCATACAGACTAATCTGCTACACTCCCTTTCTTTTTCCCCTTATTTTCTTTTGGAGGATAATTGTTAGCTGCCAACTATTCTTTCCACACCAATTTTACTTTTAATTTTCAGTTGTAGAATGCACTATAACTTGTGTTATCTCCTCATTTGTCAAAAAAAATCAGCAAGTTGCGTAAGCTATCTGTTCAGTAGTATGAATTGTGAAATGATTCATTTAATCGGGTATTTCTAGTTTGTTCTTGCTTCTTTTGTTTATAGGATACATGTATGGATTCCTGGGGAGTCAGATTCAAGTACTTAGTAGTAGGATGAGGATGTGACACTGCCCTAGCAGTAGAAAGAGTGACAGAACATAAAGTTGTTTCAAGTCTTCTAATCATAAGAATCATCTTAGCTTTTGCTATATGTATACCTGCTTCAATGGTGTATTAGATCTAGAGAGCTTTAAAGTTGGATTTTATGGTTGTTGTTCTGTGATCACTTTAATTAGATAGGCATTTGGAGAAAAAGAAAATATATATATATTTTTTTTTTAAACATTCAGTTGACAGTAATTACTTTTAGAACGATATGTATATTCTTGATATTTGAAAGGATGCCTTACATTATGACCCATCTTCTTTATTGGTATTAGGACTCAATCAGATTTATCTTTTAATCTATAGTACCCTGTTCATCAAAGTAGGAGTTCTAGAATTTGACTTACCAACAGAAGGATTTCTAAAATTTGTTTCCATCAATTTAAAAATTTGTTGTTTGGTTCTGTTTCAACTCTTTTCTTTTTCCCCCTTCTTTTGAGGGGTTTTACCGTTATTTTTTTACAAAATAAACTTTAAAATAATTGGAAAATCAGAACCTGATTCTGAGAGTACTATATTCAGTGGATGTTGAAGTTCCTTATGAGGATCATATATTCAAATAACATATGGATGACCGCCTTATTTGAAACTAGTGTGTCTCTTTCTACTAGAGGTCTAAATTTCTTTTCTTCTTTTAATCAGTATTTGCAGTGATCTTCAGCACAAGGACATATCTACTGGCCTTTTATTTTTTTTAAGGAGTGTATTTCACTATGTTCAAATTTAATTGCCCTTGTCTTTTTCATGTCTCAGCTTTCTCTCATTCCATATTTCTTTCAAAGCCACAGTATGTGTAACTTGCTATGTTTAACTGTATAAAATATTGACAAGACATTATCAAGAGACAAAAACCTGCATATTAATTGCAAAAGATGTCTGCATTATAAATGAGCTATAGTTCCACACTGCTGTCTGATTTAATGCAAAAAACAGATATAAAAATCTCAAGCTTACAACTTAGTCTACTTGATGTAGGATTAGTCTTTTATTTTGATGTAATGACATCCATAAATCAATGTTTTTAAAGTTCTCTTTTTGCGATACAAAGTGGTTCTAGAAATGTTCATAATGGCATATGTTATAGGACAAAAATGCAAGTGTGATGTACATACTGGCTTATGTGCTGCAAATTTCATGCTATGTACTGATAAAGATGAGTGGTTCTAATTGGAAAAGAGTCACAAAAGCTCCTAAATGCAGTTGGATCATGTAGTTTGTTCAGGAATTTTGTGATTGTGGCACAAAAGGTCATGCTTAGGTGGTCTTAGATGTGCTATGAAAGACATATAGAATCTGATTGTTTCTGCCTGTTTGTAGGTTGCCACATGATTGTTGTTTGAAGGAACCATTGGCAGAGGACAGTGTTGGGGAATGCTAATCTTACCTTTTTCTTAATTCATATAATTGATTCTTTACTACAAAAGCTTGATCGAGACTGTACACTCTTTTTTTTTCTGCTTCTAATGATGGGGGAGGTAAAAGAGAGGGAATCTGTAACTGCTTGTTCCACTGGATGCAATTACCACTTTTTGATGATTCTACTTTCGGCTTTCAGCATTTGAGGGAGTTTTTTTTTTTTTTACCACTTTTTGATGATTCTACCTTTCAGGTATTTGAAGCTAGTTTTTGTGATTCAGGGTCATTCAATCATCCCGTGCCAATTTCTTTCAGTGCTCTAAACTGTACCTTTACAATATATAGTACTAGGTTATTATGGTGCAATGCATTCTACTATGGCATACCAATGACAGTTTTGGAGGTCTTAGTTGATTCTACTTCGTCACATCACCAGATTTTCCATTCCTTGTGGATAACTCTGAATTTGGAATGTCATGTGCAAACAAAAGATAAATAGCTCACACACAAAAAATTCACCTTTGCCAATCTTTGTCATAACGGTTGATTGCGTCGACGCAGTTCCACTTTCAAGCGTTTACATGTCGGGAATGATTGTACTTCTCTCTTTTTTTCATGTCGTAAAAATAAAACATGCGTTTAAATAAATAAATAAATAAATGTGCATGGCAACTAAAAAAACAAAGTGTGTATATTTAAAAGCTAAATTCAGGGTACAAATTTCTGGTTGTTTCGAATTTGTAATTTGACATTCAACAGAATAAAATGACACGTGGAGCAGGACGTAATGAGCAGGACGGTTTTTTTTGGTAAAAGTATAGATAAGTGATATTTTCCTTTTCCTTCTAATAAGAAAACGCAAGTGAGTCGTCGTTGTCTTTCCACAAACCCGCTTCTTCATCGGTCTTCAGTATTTAATTGGCTGGGCCGTGCGCAGCCATTTTTAAGATCCTCTCCTCTTCACACTCTCTACTGCTCTGCCTCCGTCTTTGTCTGCCGTTGTCGGAAACCAAATGAAAGAGAGTGAGAGGATAACATAGATATTGGTACTACGCTTTCAATTTGGGGTCTCACCTCCATCGCTGAGCAGATTGATTTCTATTTCGTGATTTTCTCTTGCCGACGTCTAATACAATTTCCTCCTTCGTTACTTTTTCCAGGTTTCTCCCAAGGGAAAAAGTTCACTCTCATCTGCTAACTCATTGTAAGTCTCTTTTTTTTTTTTTTTTTTTTTTTTTTTTTTTTTTGGTTTTTTGTGGGGGTGAGTTGGGATAAGGTGTTGTTTTTGTCTGGAAATCTTCTGCGCATGGTTTGGGCATTCATCTTTGATACTGAAATCCAATTAGTTAATATTTTGTTTTAAAGTTGTTGCTTCAATCTTCGACTAGGTTTTGTAACTATCTTTCGTTGTGTTTTGATGTTACTAACGAGGTTATTTGATTATATTGTTCAGTCATCACTAGGTGAAGGATTTGTATCCGTTGTCTGGAGAATTAACTAATTTTCTTCTGGCTGAGATGAAGGAAGAAGAAATTAATAACTGTCAGATTCAGGAGTGGTACCCTAAATTTAAATCTGTTTCAATTAAAACCCTAATTCTTGAGCTTCCTAAGTCCTTTGTTGAGTACCTCCTTGATGATTCCGGTACCTTCCTTCTCCCTCTCTCGGTAACTGACACTGATGCATTACCAAAAAGAACCCATAAACCTGAAGATGAAGAGGATTTCACGGTACATGAAGGCTCTGAAGATGAATCAGAATGTCCTCCACAGCCCCCTTCTTTCCCTGAACTTGAAACAAAGGTTAAGGAATCAATTGAAACCCTTGGTGGTGCTGTCTTTCCCAAGCTTAATTGGAGTTCTCCCAAAGACTCTGCTTGGATCAGTTCCTCTGGGAGCCTTAAGTGCTCTTCTTTCAGCGAGATTGTGCTTTTGCTGCGATCATCAGACTCATTGATCCATGATCTTTGTCATGCTTATGATTCATGTAGTGATAAGAGTGCTCCAAGGCCTGAGAAGTTCTTCCTTGCTCTTCGCAAATGGTACTCAACATTCAGGCCTGAGATGGAATTCCGTTGCTTTGTACGTAACCAGCTCCTTGTGGGGATGTGCCAACGGGAGGTCACTGGATTTTATCCTGCACTTCTTGAGAGCAAAGATGATTTCAAAATGATGATCCAGGAATTTTATGTGGATAGAGTGAGAGGCAAATTTGATTCAGAAAGCTACACATTCGATGTCTATGTTACAAAGGACGGGCGAGTTAAACTCCTTGATTTCAACCCTTGGGGTGGACCTACATTGCCTCTGCTCTTTACTTGGGAAGAATTGGAAGAGAAGTTGAAGGAAGAGGGGAAAGATTTTGAGATTAGGATCATTGAAAACCAGTGTGGAGTACGTCCTGGTATGAAGACTGCAGTTCCTTATGATTACTTGGATACGAGTCCAGGCAGTGGTTGGGATCAGTTTATCAAGAAAGCTAATGATGAGTTGGCGCAACAAACTAAATCTGCTTGATGAATCACATGTTGCTGAGGTTTTCTGTTAAGGTAATAGCAAGAGATTTTGAGTTGATGGAAGTTCTGTTCATCAGTTTGGTTAATAGAAGAAATAACTTATCTTTGTGACCACTAGATTAGGCCCCTTCTTGTGCACTCACTTTGCTAACGGCAAAGAATTTAAGTCAAATTGTTCCCTTGAGTTGGGTGTGTTTTTATCCATTTGGTGGTGTTTAGTATATGACCTGTAAATTTTAAACTGCAATTTAAGCCAACAGATATGAAGACATTGTAAACTTTGGAGTGAGATACATAATCTTTTTTCGTATTGATACAAATTTGAACTATGGAAGAATGGTGTAGATTCGTTGAACTTTTTAGAATTTTTACTGGATGTTGTGCTGCTAACTTTACTGCAGTAAAGCTTTAGGCTTGGAAGATTTTACAAGTGAAATCTTGATTTGCTTCCATCCTAAAGAAAGACCTACCATTGCAAGCATGGTTGTCAGTATATACCATTACCCTCCGTGCTAGAACAGAAAAGAAAAAACCAGTTTTTTTATCCCCTACTTGCAATTTTGTTCTGAAAGCACCTCGGAACAATGGAACAAGGTACATACTTATGTCATCACTAATACACAAAGAACTGATAAAAAAAGCTCGGGAATATCACAAACTCAGTGTTTTCCCAATTTCTCAACAACATAGTTCATGCAGCCTTGGGGGTTGGAATGTTGTCCGAAGTCGGTAGAGTGACCGAGCGTAGCAATTCCAGAGAGAAGACTAGCCCTAGAAAATGTGAAAGGATGGTGTTTGCAGATGCCTGTCAAAAAGTATCCAAAAAGACATGCAGAGTAGATGATTAACCATATTATCCACAATACGTTTTCTCCAACTCATTTAGAACAGAAGTTTCATATCCCAGGATGACAGTATGATGATGGAGACCAACAGATAATTGGATAAGAAAATGTAATCAAATTAAAATATTACCTGAACCAAGAACACATCCAGTGCAAGCACAGGACTGTTTCCTGGAGGCATACCCTGATAATAAGGATTAGCTGAGGTAGTAAGAGCTTTGGCCACCAAGAACCCTACTGTCGCTTGCATGCCAAGAATAGCAGCACCCATACCCAGAAGGTTCAACCCTATGCCATTTTTTAAGCTTCTTACAACATCAGCACGTGGTGGAGCCTGAAAAAAAGAGGGGCATTAGCTATCAAACTGGATGCAGATTTAACTAGGAGCCCTTACCTGTTCATAATGTGTATATATATCAGTTTCAAGTTTTCAAAACAAATTAGATGAGTAGATAATAACAATGTGCATTCCAAACTCTTTTTCCCATAAACTCTTTATAGGTGTAAACCATGCTTTTCAGAATATTGCTTTAAGAACCGCTTTACTTAGTAAAATTAGACCCCATAAGTAACTTTAGAACCCACACATGCAATCCAATTTTGTATCGTAACATATTTTCCTTCAGGAACAAAGATATGCAGTACAATTATGCTAGCTTCTGTTCACTACAACTGAAGTTCTGACAAGAAATGCAACTCTTATTCCACTTAGAGTCAAAAAAATCTGGTTATATCAATCATCCAGCTTGTATTACTGAATAAACAATGAAGGGCCAGAAAGTTGAATATTGTACAAAATAGTTCAAATTTTGCATTATTTTTTTTTCCCCCTCATATGCAAACATGATAGAGAGTTACATGAATAAGCCTCTAAAAGGATTAACTGCATCTATCTTTAAGCGTGAGATGTTAAATATACAGATGCAAAAAGAACAAAGAGATTGTGTTAAACTTTTGCAGAACTACAAATTTCTGAAGATGAGATATGAACTCTATCGGCATTCATCCTCTTGTAAATCTGGCACTCTCAGTTAAGCGGACATGATGCTTTCTCTATGTAAAAGGTTCTTCTCTTTTTCCTTTGGGGTAAAATAAAGAATTTATTCCTCTTATTTATTGCTTTACACATACTTCTGTTGCAGCATCAGTAATTCAGGGATGGTGCAAAACATGACAAAATGTAATGCCTAATAGAAATCAATCAAAATACTTGCAATGCACCAAAATCATTCAAGATAAATGCCATTAAGCATCCATAGCAATACAACAATGTGAACCATCTTCAACATTACAAGCCAATTTGAACGTAAAAGTCACACCAGTTCAATACTGCATATCCTTATATTAGCCAAGTTCATCAGACTAGTAACTCATACCTTAGAGGGCTCATTGGCAGTCCTCCGAAGCTTTTCAGACAGGCGCATATAACCAAAAGACCAAAACACAGAAATAAATGCAGCTGCAATTCCACCGGCAGTCGCATAAAATGTGGCTGGAGATGTGATCTTCCCCGTAATAACAACAGAAAATGAGAGGATTACAGCAGAAACTACTGTGCAAACAAGCTGCCCCCAGAATCCTAAACTCCCCAATCTCTTGAAATACCTTGATGTACTCTCCAATCTTTTTGAAACCTAAATCACCATCCAAGCAATAAGATCATTCCCAAGACAAAATCCACAATCAAAGCAACAAAATCAGCATCGTCATTGAAATTCTCAAAACCAAATTATGCTGTCAGAAAATTAATATACAAAGAAAATTATATGTGATCACTAAGAAACTATGCGAATACTGCAACTATAATTTCTCGAAATTAGAGTACAGGAAAATAGAACCCAGTAAAATTTTTTACAGCTTAATAACCCTAAAACAAAAACTGAAAATTATCTGCCAAAATGCACACTCATGATTCGAACACATTCAACACATTCAATTCCCCAAAGGAATAAGCACATATTTCACAATGCAAAGTGTGGAACAAGCTGACACACACAGTAAATAAATTCAAATGAATAGAGGGTTTTTCTTCGGGGTGGCGGGCGGAGGCTGAAACCTGAGCAAGTTTGGCCTTCTCGGAGTCATCAGCGGAAGATGGATAAGCTGTAGAAACGGAAGAAAGAGTTTTAAATACTCTTCTGTTCAGAGTGCATTGCGGTGGATGTAAAAGTTGGTGTATCTTAAGAGGGGTCAGGGAAAAGGATGAGGAAAGAGAAAATTGGGCAGAGGAAGGAATCGAAGTGCCGGACAATCGAAGGAGATACGGTTGCGTGTGTTTTAAGGTGAAGAATAACCGAGGCTTCGTCGGCGGAGCAGTGCCGGAACGCGCTGCCGGCGAGAAAAGAGTTTGCATAGCTAATAACGGCACCGGCGTTGTAAAGTGTCGCTAAGGTGGTGGTACTCTTGCTTGCTGGCGGACAATTCAGGGACCAGATAGAAGTGTAGTTGTAGGGGCTAAGATGTCATTTCACGCGCCCCTCTTCCCCCATTCTTTTTTTTTTTTTATTTTTTTTACTTCTTGAGAAAAAACTAAAAGAAGCACACATAAGAAACCGAACACAGCGGAGCACGAATCCACACATAAGAAGCCGAACACAGCGGAGCACAAGAGGACTTTGAAACCACATCATAAGTGGACTAGCACACTTACAACATCGAAGTTTGATTAAATGAGAAGTGAGAACTTCCTAAATGGGGGATCCTTCGGGTGGATTTCAAAAGAAAAACCAGTAATTATTTCCTTAGTTATTAATAAAACACATAAATATCAATTTTATCCTTAAAAAGATTTTGTATTATTTATTTTCTTTCAAAATACTATAATAATAATTTTTAAAAAAATTGGGACTCAAATTAGAATTTTGAACCGAAGAAGAACAAACGAGTGAAGACGACATATGCATTCGAAACGCACAAATATTTTGAAAATTTTTTAAAATTCAAATGGATTTTTTTTAAAAAAAAGAATAATAATAATAATAATAATTTTTTTGCCAAATACACAAAGACAAGAAATATCCAAAGGGTCAAATATTAATAAATCTTGAACTAATTCCACTTAAAACCTTAATCCATTCATTGCCAGTCAACTATTTTTTAAAATGTAAAATTCAAAAGCTTTTTTGGCTTATTTCATTGGTAAAATAATATTCATATGCTTTTGGTTGAGTGCAGTGGTTATACTTATTTGAACACAATAATGTAACTTAAAATAATGAGTAGAAAACTGTGCCCCTTTTTTATTTTTTTCAGAATAAAATAAATAAAAATGGACGTTGGTAGGAAAATGTTAACAAGTCCATTGGGTTTTTTTAATTAATAATATTTCAAATTATTGCATTCAAAAAAAAAAAAAAAAAAAAAAAAAACAGGAACAACAGAACTGCTCTGCTCGTGACTTGGTTTCATGATCTAGAGAGACAAGTGTCTGTTTCTCTGTACGTATGGGAATTGGTTCTTGTTTTCAAGTTTTTTTTCTTTTTTCTTCACATAAAGTTGTTGAAAAAGTTAATTTTACAATATATATATATATATATTTTTAAAAAAATAAATAATAATGGTTTTGAATTTTGTTAGCTTTTCTACAAGTTAAAAACCACAAGTGAAAGAAGCAGTTCACAAGAACAAATAATGTTTTTTTAATTCACAAGAACAAATAATGTTTTTTTAAGATGAAAAAATGCAAATTTTATACAAAATCTTGAATTTTAATTAAATTTAAGTCGAATTTGAATTATTTAAAATAATAATTTTATATACAATATGGTATAATTAAAAAAATAAATCAAAAAAAGGGTGTCCCATTAATTTTAGGGCAGAGGAGGAACAAGAAAACCAGAACCACAATCACACTGATTATTGGATTGGAGACTTTTTTTCTTCTGCCTCTTGTTTAAAGACTTGTGGTGACCAATGCCTCTGCTTCCCTTCTATAATTGATGTCATCCAAATATTTTATTTTGAATATTATATATATATATATATTTTTTTTTTTCTTTTTTGTTGAATTTGTCCATTCAATCATATTTATTTTATAATTACTATTTATAAATCCAACCATATATATTTATTAGAAGCTGTTATGTGTAAATTTGGAATTAGAGGCAAATAAAGTAAGGGAAACAAATAGAAAGAGTCAAGAGAATGTGGACTCTATCTGCCCTGCTAATTTATTTTCCCCTTTTCTTGATTCCAGCTCATTCATGGCGTCCAGTAGCAACACTACAAAGATTCCCCATCTTTTTTTTTTTTTCTTCAAAAAAGCTAAGCTTATAAATCTTACTGTCAGTAAAGTTAGTCTATTCATTCACACACACACACACAGTACAAAACCAGTAGCTTTCTTCACCCCCACCATTTTTATCCACATCAATTTTATGATTGGAGTTACATCGCATATCCTTCTTGCCTTCTGCTTTACCAACTTTAGCACTCTTTCTTTTTTAGTTCACCAAAACTACTTCTCCATAGTTGGTTTACCTTCTCTGTTCTGAGAGTCTTTTTAGTTCTCTGCGCTATGAGAAATTAGTTCAAGAAAGAAAGCAAGAAAGAAACAATGTGGTTCAGAAGTATTAGCCTTTTGTTTCTTCTTCTTTTGGTTCCTTCTTTGGCTCTTACTTTAGATGGGACTCTTTTACTTCCTTTCAAATACTCAAATCTTGATGATCCGTTGTCAGTTCTTGAAAATTGGAATTATGAAGATCAAACTCCATGTTTATGGACTGGCGTAATCTGTGCTCAAGTTCAATCCCCTTTTGGAATACCTGAAATGTATCGTGTTGTCAGCCTTGTTCTTCCTAATTCCAAGCTTCTGGGTTCTGTTCCTGAAGAATTGGGACTGATTCAGCACCTTCGTACTCTTGATCTATCCAACAATTTCTTGAATGGGACACTTCCCACTTCACTGTTTAATGCTTCTCAGCTGCAAGTTTTGTCTCTTTCCGGTAATGCTATCTCCGGTGGACTTCCGCAGTTCAATGCTGCTGAACAGAGGAATCTAAGGCTTCTGAATCTCTCTACTAATGCTCTATCTGGAAATCTTCCTGGCAATCTTTCTTCTTTGCAGAACTTAACTGTGGTTTCTTTAAGAAGTAACTTTTTCTCCGGTACGATTCCAGGTGGATTTCAGTTTGTTGAGGAGCTGGATTTGTCGGAAAATTTGCTGAACGGATCTCTCCCTGATGATTTTGGCGGAGAGAGATTAAAATACTTGAATCTTTCTTCTAACAAGTTTTCCGGCTTGGTTTCTCCAGATTTTGCTAAGAAAATCCCAGCAAATGTTACTATTGATATCTCCTTCAACAATCTCACTGGAGAAATTCCAGAATCAATGGCTTTATCCAATCAAAAAACAGAGTCTTTCAAAGGAAATCTTGAACTCTGCGGTAAGCCCCTCAAGAAACTCTGCACTATTCCTTCAACTCTCTCAGGAGGTCCACCGAATACATCCTCCACCAACGGCTCTTCTCCGGCAATTGCAGCCATACCGAAGACATTTGACACTGCCCCAGTTCAAAGCAACTCGCCGGGAACAACCACCACAAATGCACCCCAAGGTCAAACTCAACACAAGCTAAAACCAGGAACAATAGTCGGGATTGTTGTCGGAGATTTGGCCGGCGTTGGAGTTCTTGCCATCTTCTCGCTTTACATGTACCAATTGAAGAAGAAAAAATTAGATTCAGAAAAAGCAAGTAAAGGGATTTCTGCAGATAATCAGCCAAAAAAAAGCAACGATTCCCAAGAATCCCAACTCTCTGTAGCTAAAGATACCACCACCAGCATTTGTTCATGCCTCAAAATCATAAACAGTGAAGAAACATCAGAGGGCAGTTTTTGCAGCAGCAGCAGGTCAGACAGCGACGAAAACAACGTCAATAACATCGAAAGTCAACAAGAAATTAATGTCAAGGACAATAAGGCAAGATCATTAGTCATGATTGACGGTGAAACTGAACTAGAACTGGAAACTTTACTAAAAGCCTCTGCATACATTCTGGGCTCTAGCGGTGCTAGCATAGTTTACAAAGCAGTTCTTGATAACGGTACTTCATTTGCAGTTAGAAGGATTGGAGAAGGAGGGGTTGAGAAATTGAAAGACTTCGAGCACCAAATTAAGGCCATTGCTAAACTGCGCCATCCCAATTTAGTTCGTATCAGAGGATTCTATTGTGGAGATGATGAGAAGCTCGTCATCCATGATTATATCTCCAATGGAAGTTTAGCAAATTCCGGTTACAGTAAGTCCCTTTTTCATCCCTTTAAACAGCATTTGAAATTAACATATTTTTTGTTCCAAAAGAAGATTTTTTTTTTTTTTTTTCTGGTATAAATTCATCCATCATACAGAGTTCTTTCAAGCTTTCTTTTCCGGTCACGAGAAGAATATTCACTGCTTTTGGCCGTTCATTTCACAAGAAGAAATTAGTATTTTAAAATTGATTCTCTCTTTGATAAGCCACCATGTGAAATGGAGAAATTAACCTCACAGACCCTACCTGCACAAAACACATAATACGCCAAATTGCATGTGTTCCATTTATAATTCTTTAATTTTATATATATATGTATTAAGTTTATTGTATTAAAGACGGAGAAATTCATACCCAAGGGACTCTATTTTATATTCTTTAATTAGTTTTCTACTAAAAATTTCAGGAAAGGTTGGTGCTTCACCATATCATATGCCTTTAGAAATCCGGCTTAAGATAGCCAGAGGAGTAGCGAGAGGGCTATCTTACATTCATGAAAAGAAACACGTGCATGGTAACGTGAAGCCAAGCAACATTCTTCTTACACCCGAAATGGAACCCATAATCAGCGATTTCGGGCTTCACTGGCTCAACTATGGCTACGGCAAGCACGGTAGCAACAAGCCGGACGGTTGGATTCGACACTTTGGTAGCAAGAGATGTGTTTCAACCGCATCTGGAGACGACGCCAACGGAAGTAGTAGTAGTCCGTACGTTTCTCCGGCAGGGTTTATGGGTTGCACATCCCCATATCATGCGCCGGAATCACTCAAGAATCTGAAGCCTAATCCCAAATGGGACGTTTATTCATTCGGGATTGTCTTGCTTGAGCTTCTAACAGGGAAAGTATTTTCCGAGAGGGAATTGGGGCAATGGACGGCCGGTCTGGTACCGGAGGACAAGAACAGGGTATTAAGGATGACAGACGTGGCATTAAGGGGTGACGTGGCGAACAGAGAGGAAGCCATCTTGGAATGCTTTAAATTAGGGTTTAGTTGTGCTTCATTGATAGCACAAAAGAGACCTTCCATGAAAGATGCACTCCAAGTTCTTGATAAAATCCCGTGTCCTTCACACTATTAATAATGATTGTGTTGTTCCGAAAGCCAAAAAGCCTAAAGAAAGACTAAAGTGGGATTTGTTCTTTTTTTTTGACTTAGAAATGCTTTTGTTCTCTTCTTTTGTTGGTTAAAAGAAAGAAAAAGATAGAAACTGCTTTGTTGATAGTTGTAGCAAGAGTATAATTTGTAAGAGAATTTGCAAAGTTGGACTTTAGTAAGTGGAATTGGTATTTGTGAAGCCTATGATTTCTATACACATAAGTTTGAGAATCTTTGATGTTTCCTTTGCTGCTAAGAGACTTACTACTACTATATGTAACCACCATAATTGACGTTTGTCTTAACCTTTTTGGCATGCGTAGTGGAGAAAGTTGATGAAATATTGCTCAAAATTGGTACTTTCCATTTCCTAATCATAATTGTCGTATTTCTACTTTTGTTGAAAATAGATTTTCTTGATTTGTCTTTTTTTTTTTTTTTTATTAGATTTTGAGTATATTTGGATAATAATTTTATTTATAAATGAGATGTAAGTGATTCACTTGTCACATGGAAAAGCCAACTGAAGTGGATCATGGTATCCAAATATCATAGCAATAAATTGGTTTTGACAAATGGTTTAAAAAGTAATGTGCATGCTCACAATGTAAGTTGACAAATAATATTCTACTTTATGTGTGTCATTGGTTGATTTCCTTGTATATATCCAATAACACGAGCAAAATACATAATCTTTCATATTCATTTATATACGACTTGTTAAACAAACACTATGAACTATGATTTTAATTCTCTTACAGGATTAAAGTTGTGTTCGAATCTTACTCTTATCTTATGTATTAAATATATGTATATAAAAACAATCATTCTTGAAAAAAAAAAAAAAAAAAAACAATCATTCTTGATCAGTTTAGTAGAATGATTTATTAAAATTTTAGTGAAATTAATTTTTTAAAAAGCGAAGTTTATTTTATTTTTTAAAATTTAGTTATTGTTTGAGGAATAATTGTATAATTTTTTTTTTTTTAAGCCTGAATTTTATAATAGATGTGTATATATCATAATACAAAATTTATTTTGTAGATATAATTAAAAAATATTGTGAGCTATATATTACAATAATAAAAGCATGAGCCATATGTTAAATTTTATATCCATTATTACATATAATTATTTTATTCTTGAAGAATAATCTTCAGGGAATAAGGATGCTATTTTAGTTTAATAGTGTAGAGCCCACGAGTAGTTGAACCTCTCAGCCGATCAATGAATGCTTCTTCTTTCCCTTTTTCACCTGATACTAGGAAAGATTGTTAATAGCAAAACGAAATTCTACCATTCACAGAACAGAACTCCGAGTCCACTTATCAATGGAGCTGCTAAATTCTACCCAGCAAGATGAAACCCAACCCACCAAGCAAATCTTCATATTGTCAGGACAGAGTAACATGGCCGGCCGTGGCGGCGTGGTTGTAAACCACCACAACAAACATAAACACTGGGACGGCGTAGTTCCGCCAGAGTGTACCCCCAATTCTTCGAAAATCTACCGCCTGAACGCCCATCTACAGTGGGAAGTAGCGCACGAGCCGCTCCACCGAGATATTGACCCAAAGATCTGCGGAGTTGGACCCGGAATGTCATTTGCCAACGCAGTGGTGGATCGGGTGGGTATCGTGGGCCTTGTCCCGTGTGCCGTTGGTGGAACCGCCATAAAGGAGTGGGAACGCGGATCCCGATTGTATGAAAATATGGTGAAGAGGGCTAAAGCGGCCGCGAACCATTCTGATGGCGGCGGTGAAATAAAAGCCTTGCTTTGGTATCAAGGCGAGAGCGATACTTCTTCACAGCATGATGCTGATTGTTACAAGGCAAACATGGAGAAACTGATTCATGAAGTCCGTGCCGATCTCAATTTGCCTTGCCTTCCCATTATTCAGGTTTGTTAATCAAGCTAATAATTCCATTTTCTCTTATAGTCAAACCAAAATTGATCAATTGATTGAAGAAAAATTGGGGGAATTTTGTGTTTTAGGTTGCAATAGCATCTGGGGATGTGAAGTATATGGAAAAAGTAAGAGAAGCCCAGAAGGAAATCAAGATTCCAGAGGTAGTTTGTGTGGATGCTAAAGGGCTGAAACTGAAGGCAGATAATTTGCACTTGACAACAGAAGCACAGGTTCAGCTAGGTCAGATGTTGGCTGAAGCATATCTCAGCCATTTCGCATCATGATTCCTGAATATGTGTGTGCAAATTACCATTTTAGTGTGTGTCTGTCTGTTTTGGGATGTTCTTGAAATTTGTAACCAAGAAGTAACCCAATCATTGGGCGGCCTTGGGCTGTGATGGCCCAATTGGTGGTTCCTATTATTGGCCCATAAGAAATGAGGATTTTATGTGTGTGAAATTTATTAAATTTTAATAAGAATTTTGTGATTGGCACAAATTTGGTGGTTCTATAACCACCAAATATAATATAATATAATATAAATAGTTGTTTTTAAAAAAAAAAACAATTATTATCATTTAAATGTTTGTTAGTTTAATTTAAATTGGTTGTTATTGTGAATTTCAGTTTCAATTTGTTGTCTCTCCTTTCCTTTTTCCCTCTGAAACTGAAATCATTACCAACAATTTAAGAATTATTTTCAATTCTGTAAATCTTTTTTAGTTTAAGAATTTCAATTATTACCAACAATTTATATTAAACAAATATTAAATTTGAATAGTATAATTATAAAAATAAGTGTTAAGAAAAATATAATTAAAATAAAATTTAATAACTTAATTTTAAATTAATTAAACTAACTAGAGACATGTGGTGGAGCGATAAAAGCGGTTATGATTCAAATTTCAAATCTTGATTTGGAAAAAAAAAAAAAAAATAAATCTTCGATCAATTATCTGCGTGGTGTCCGTTCTCAATGACGTAACCGATAAGAAAAAAAAAAAAAGAAAAAGAAAAAAAAGAGAGGCTGCAAATCTAAGGGCCTTTGTCAGTCCACACCTACTCAGCAAATTATATTTTATATTCCAAGTTGATTTACTTCACCCCACTACCACCTACTAATTACTAAACCAGATTTTGTTTTAATCGCACCTACCCCTTATGACGTCATCATTCAAATATGCCCGCCCCATGGAGGTTTGTTTTTATATATATATATATATTGTTAATTATCCGTCTCTTGAGCTTAATTAATTTAAAATTAATTTACTTTTATATTTATTTGTCCGTAGAAAAGATGATAAAACTTAAAATTTGTTAAAAAATCTATATATTTTAAATAATATAAATTCAATTTTGACACAAATATTTTTAATAATCTTGTTAAAATATTTTTTTGGTGAAAAATCTTGTTAAAATATTAATTATATGTTGGATCTAGTGTTTTAATTTAATTTTTGTTGATTATTTAATATAAAATATCTTAGGGAGCTTTTATGAAGATCCTTTAAAGGTATTTTTTATTTATAAAAGAAGATACTTACTTAAAAAGGTTGAATTTCTAAAATCACGTCCAAGCTGTGGTCGATAAAATTAAAACGAACCAAAAAAAAAAGGTTAGCCACCAAACCCGGGACTAGCAGAAAAGGTCCAAACTCAGTAGGGCAAGTGTCATCACGCTCCTCAGTTCATTTGCCCCATTTACCCGGTATAGACATCAACGCGTGTGCTTTCTCCGCCTGCAAATTCCACTTGCTTGAGCTATGCTTTGCTGCAAAAGGATTTCCCACCTTTTGCTACTATATAAACGCCTCGCCTCACCCTCTTCCTCCGCCATCACCTTTCCCTGACGACGCCATTTACCCATCGCCGCCACCTCAACAACTACCACCGCCAACGCAAAAAACCTATTCGGTGAAGAAGAGGAAATAGGAATTTAACTTCTATTAATGGCTGCTACTTCAGCTTCATCGAGCCTTCTTACATCTAAATCCCCCTCATCGGCTTCCATTTCATCTAAGAATCAATTACCTGCCTCCTTCGCCACCGTTTCTCTCGGCCGCGGACAGAAAAATAACCGTCACTTCAACCGCCTGGTGGTTTTTGCCATGGACGCCAAACCTACCGTTCTCGTTGCAGAAAAGCTTGGTCAAGCGGGACTCGATCTCTTGAAGGACTTTGCTAATGTTGACTGCTCCTATAACCTAAGCCAGGAAGAGCTATGTACCAAGATCTCGCTGTGTGATGCTTTGATTGTCAGGAGTGGAACCAAAGTCACTCGTGAGGTTTTTGAATCCTCTTCTGGACGGCTTAAGGTCGTCGGTCGAGCTGGTGTAGGGATTGACAATGTAGATCTGGCGGCTGCTACGGAGCATGGATGTCTTGTAGTCAATGCTCCCACGGCTAATACCGTCGCTGCTGCTGAGCATGGGATTGCTCTGCTCACTGCCATGTCTCGCAATATTGCCCAAGCTGATGCTTCCGTAAAGGCAGGTTAGTGACCGTAAACGAGAAGCGGTTTCGGATTTTTGCTATCTATATATGTGGCTAAATTAATGTTTCTTTTTTGCATGTTTTTCGAATACTTGATATGCTATTATTAAATAAATTCAAAATCGTAGAGTTTATAAATCCGTGTGATGTTTTATATGAAGTGATAGACGAGAATTTCTGAGATCTAGCTACTTTTTTTTATTATTATTTCAAAATATGTATATAGTGGGGGACTTGTTACGTTTTGAGATTTGATTTTAAAAATGAGAAAGAACAGAGATTACATTTTCTCTGTATATAAATGGTTAAATGAGAAAAAATATTTTCATTTCTTCTTTTTAGTGTTCAGATGCTTTTTTTAAAATAAAAAAAAAATAAAAAAATTGTTCTATAACTATTTTTTTAACTTTAACATATCGAGCATCTGGTTTATGCTATAAAGTCATAACAGTGTGATAATGGAAAAAGTGCAAGTTGCTGTTTACTTTTGTCATTCTCTGTGTGATATTTGGTAGACAAAGTATCCATGAAAGCCCACCCTTCTTAGTGCATCATTTGTGGAATTTTTGTTTGCTGTAGATTCTACTGACGTCATAACTGTACTCTCTAATGCATGGTGTCTATGCTGCCAGATCTACTCTCTCCAAGGAAACATTATTTTATTGCAGCATTATACCTCAGACTAGACACAGACATCAGTATTTTTGTTTTCTCTTCTTATAAAGTGCTTCATTCCAATATTTACTGATTTTTGTCTCAATTATTCACCACAAGATTGAGGCTGGTGAACCATTTCAGTCTGTGATCCCTCTGTTTTCTGTAACCATTAGTTTTTGAGCATCGTGTTTAACTTTCTCGTTTGTTGAGTGCAATGAACTGAGGGCAATCTCCTGCTCTTTTCTCTTATTTATCTCCTCTGACAGAATGTGGAATGCACAGCATTTCTACATTTTCGTGTAAGTAAAACTTGAAATCCTCTGGACAAAGTTTTTCTCAGCTGATTTTCAATTCTGCTTTTCTAAATCAATTGTAATTTTCTTCATGTTCATTTATTGCCATGGTGGTTGGTCTTCAATTTAGATCTCATCTTTGAGTTGAGTATAATCCATTTAAATAGAAATATTATGTAATTATCAGGATGCAAAGGTACATGGGCTGTTTGAATAATTCCACTTATTACAATAGTATAAAACCTTTCTAGTTGCTAATTCCTTCATATTTGTATTTTTCTCTTCATTTCATCTGATTCTTCAGCTACTTTATCTTGCAGGAAAATGGCTGAGGAATAAATATGTTGGAGTGTCTCTTGTTGGAAAGACACTTGCAGTCATGGGTTTTGGAAAGGTTGGGTCAGAAGTTGCTAGGAGGGCTAAGGGACTTGGTATGCATGTAATTGCACATGATCCATATGCCCCAGCAGACCGTGCTCGTGCTATAGGCGTGGAGCTTGTCAGCTTTGAGGAAGCCATGGCAGCAGCAGATTTTATTTCACTTCACATGCCCCTGACTGCTGCAACAAATAAGATTCTTAATGATGAAACTTTTGCAAAGATGAAAAAAGGAGTGAGGATTGTAAATGTTGCTCGTGGTGGAGTAATCGATGAAGAAGCATTAGTGAAGGCACTAGATGCTGGCATTGTTGCTCAGGTTCTTATTTTCTTAAAGAGTTCATTTCTTGTCGTAGTGCAGAAACGGTCTATTTTAGCTGAATGTATGTATATGTATTCAGGCAGCACTCGATGTTTTCACTGAGGAGCCACCTGCAAAGGATAGCAAGTTGGTACAACATGAGAATGTGACTGTGACTCCACATCTTGGTGCCAGTACTATGGAAGCTCAGGTATGTTCGAGACCATATGAATGTTGTTTTTTACCATTGCTGCAAACATTCCACTCAACTGTCTCTCTCAGGAAGGAGTAGCCATTGAAATAGCTGAAGCTGTTGTTGGGGCATTGAAAGGGGAGCTTGCTGCTACGGCTGTTAATGCACCTATGGTTCCTGCTGAGGTATCTTAAAAATGTTTTTTTGATTCATATTCCTGGCTCTATGTTTTCAGCTGGACTTTTAATTTGGATTTAATTTCATCCTCCGTGTCAAGAAGATTTGTTACCCTTCATTTCCCTTGTGTGTATTGGCCTCAGATAAGCTTGCTCATTTTCTACCTATAATTCGTCCCTCCTGTTACAAAAAACATTTAAAATGCCCACTTAATCAGAAAAAATGAAAAGGAAACAGAGGGAAAACATCATTATTTTTACTTTGTCTTAGCTTTTCATACTCTGTGCTGCACATTTTTATAACCGTTCTATTTCTGCAGTTTTCTGTCACTGATTTATTACAATGATAGCTCAAACAGATATGAATGAACCTTTTGTTATCGATGGTTCAGCTCTTTGGTTTTGCCTAATGACTTCTAGAATTGATAATTTGTGGCATGTTCCTTGCCACATCCGCCTTTTCTCTATTTTCTCTTCAGTTTGAAACCCTGGCCTAAGCATGTCCAAGGATATTCTGATCTTATTTCTTCCTAAGCAGGTTCTGACAGAGCTGCAGCCATTTGTTGAACTTGCTGAGAAACTTGGAAGGCTTGCCGTGCAATTAGTTGCAGGAGGAAGTGGGGTCAAGAATGTGAAAGTGACCTACACTTCAGCAAGAGCACCTGATGATCTTGACACAAGAGTACTGCGTGCTATGATTACCAAGGGTTTAATTGAGCCAATCTCTAGTGTCTTTGTGAACTTGGTGAATGCAGATTTCACTGCTAAGCAGAGAGGGGTTCGGATAACAGAAGAAAGAATCCTCCTTGATGGCTCACCAGAAAGTCCACTTGAGTCCATCCAAGTTCAAATTGCTAATGTTGAATCAAAATTCGCCAGTGCAATTTCAGACTCTGGGGAGATCAAAGTGGAAGGAAAGGTCAAAGACGGAATTCCTCATTTGACAATGGTTGGATCTTTTGAAGTGGATGTGAGTATGGAAGGAAGTCTCATATTGTGCAGGCAAGTTGATCAACCAGGAATGATTGGGAAGGTTGGAAACATTCTGGGTGAGGAGAATGTGAATGTGAGTTTTATGAGTGTTGGAAGGATTGCTCCAAGGAAACAAGCTGTGATGGCAATTGGAGTGGATGATGAACCCAGCAAGGAGGCATTGAAGAGGATTGGTGAAATTTCAGCGGTTGAAGAGTTTGTTTATCTCAAGTTGTAGGGTAGTAGTTCTTGTTCTTGTTGGATTTTTATCAAGTGCCAATTTTGATTTACTATGATTTTGTTATCTAATAGGTGTGGGAGTTGAGTAGGGCAATAATGTCCAGTGAATTAAGAGTGCTGTGTTGCTCTGTAGTCATTCGGCCTGATAAGTTTTTATCATAAGATATTGTTAACTTTTGTATTTGTCCTACATAGCCAATGCTCCTGCTATCTGTTTTTTGAAATTACTAGAAAACCTAAATTTTCGTGGTTTCTGTGCCAGGTTCTCCCGATACAAACTATGCTGAAACACAATACCTAAACTTCAAAATCATTCAAGCGGCGTTTGCTGCTGACCAGTATGGCATGTCAAAGTCTTTTCTCTTAACAGATATTCGACCAAACAAAAAGCCTACTTACCCCATCTTACCATCTCTTTGACATGTATGTAACTTCTGAAGTGGAAACAGGAAGGGTCAGCATGGTTCTGAATCTGCCTGAAATCAGGTCTGACTCTAAAAATGCTTTTGATCTTAAATTAGTCACAGTAACTTATGAGCATCAAAATTTGCTTCATCGGGGAAGTTACTGTGTACGATAAAATCCTTATCTGAAACATCAGCGTGCTCTGAACAAACTCATCACAAAACTTGAAGCTAGAAGAGATACAACTCTTCCTCTTTTATTACAAGCAAGGACAAGGATGCAGAAGAGAGAAGATTTCCCTTTCTTCATTTACCCATCAGCTGAATGCAAACATCCAATTATGGGCAAATGTATTACTAAGCACCTCATAAAGACCAGTTGCAGATTATAAACCAGACAGGAGTGGGAATTCAGCTAGAGTTGTTGGAAGGGTGAAGTTAAGGTTATGAATAGCAAGATATGCTGCAATGCCAGCAGCATAACCTGCAAATGCAAAACCACTTACCTGCACAAGCAAAACCAGGTAAACTTACAGAGTGAAAATATCTATAGGGTCAAAATGCAAAATAGTCAACAACATATACCTTCCGTAAGTACCAAAAAAAGTCCACTTTCTCCATACCCATGTATGCAACTCCAGCCGCTGATCCAATGACCAGCATGGAACCACCAGTACCTGCACAGTACGCTACTAGTTGCCAAAACTCATGGTCTTGTGGAAATGAAGAGAGATCATACATTCCCATTGTTGCGGCAACTATAGGGACATTATCAATTATTGCTGACACGGCTCCAATTGAACTTGCTACCAATTCAATGTTTGGAATATGCGCATCAAGGTAATTAGCCAATTCCCTCAAAACGCCAGCTGCCTCCAGGCTACAGCGAAGGGAGAAAGTGTTAGAAGTTACTAAATCTGAAATGATTAAATTATCAAGTCAACTCATAAGCTACTATATTTCTTCAAGACAACCCTTGAAGAGAAGGAAAGAGAAGGAAAAAGGAGATAAAGAGTTTTACAGGGTAACATACATTCGCTAAAACTTTCACATACAAGACAGGAAATCAACCCAGAAGCTATTTTTGTCAGTCAATTATAGAAGCTTGTTTTACAGGCTTATTTAAAATAAAAAAACAAAACAAAACAAAACAAAAAATCTGAAGGCCAAATAACTCTATGAATATAACTCTACAATAAACTGTCCACCTGCTTGAGTAGTGCTGGATTGGAAGTCACCTTCACTTAAAGATATAATAATTCTATTGCTGAAAGGAAAGGGCATAGTGACTTCAAAACCACTTTCACAACTATAGGCTGTATATGGCTTCAGTTTCACCTCATGCTTTGGTTAAGGGAAGTACTGGTGACGAAAAGGGACTCATACCAGAATCTATACCAGAAAAGTCAGCAAAGCTTTTTCCTAAAAATGCAAATGCTGTCCCATTGAAATGAAGCCAAAGTGCAGTAAAGCATATATTAAAATGGAAGAAACATTGAAAACAGAACAAAAATTCGATCAATAGGTCGAAAAAGGTAATAAGGAGGGTATTTGAAGGTCAACATGCATACCTGCTAACAGACAAGAGGATTCCAAGGAAGAACAGAGCTCCCTGAGTATCAATACGTGACAATGCCTGTGGTACTTTCAGTCGTTCTGATTCGCCATAATGAATAGCATCTGTTAGGACCCAGAGAACTCCCAGCCCAAGAAGAATACCCATGTAAGGAGGCAATCCTGTTAATGCCTTGAACACTGGGACAAAAATTAAAGCCCCAATTCCCACAGAAAAGACAAGTTTTCCTCTAGGAGCCATCTGTTCTGTAGCCAAAACATTTTGAGTTTGTCCTTTTCCGTTTACTTCACTGCAGAAGAGGAAGTAAAACCTCTCATTACTCTATCTCTTTAGAACGCAAAAATTTCCGTTTTGTTTGAACAATACCTTGTAAGTGACATAAGAGCCAGAGGAACAGCTAGAGAGACTGCCGAGGGTATAGCCAAGTCCTGTCAGAGAGCCAAAGCAGTTATGGTACACCAATAACATAGAACTTCTCACACAACATGGGGAAGTCACATTTCAGCTTCAATATGAATTCAATATTGCAATGAACATTCTTACTAAAAACTTTTTGGGAACCAGAAGCACAATGCAAAGGGAGACTTCTGCCAAACTCTACTGAATTAATTGTGGAGACAATTCATGGCTCAAAATAAATCTATACAGAATATTCCAACCATCTGTTCAAATATGTCATACAGTTAAAAAAAAAAGTTTCTTTTTCTTTAATATGGTTGTTTAAGCATATCACAGATTCGCTAAATTTCGTGTAATGACAGGGTAAACTCCAAGGGACATAGTCACCAAGTTATCTGATCTGATATAAAATTACCTTGTTCCTGCAATGATTTTTTATATGGTAGGAATACATTTATCTCCTTCATTTTCCTTTTCCTTGGCGGAGTGCACCAGGGGAAACATAGCTTATAGTCTTTCATGTTTATGTTACCATAAACAAAATGAAATTTTAAATGACCTAGGGTACAATGCATTAAACCTTTTACTGTGAGGTATCATTATCAGGGTGAAGAGAAGACCTTCATTGTCTGCAATGTGGATATTTGACCATGTATCCATAGCATAGTAGTGGTAACATCACCAATAGGAGTCCATGCTCCACCAGCATTTGCAGCAATCACTATAACAGCACCTAGAAGCCTGTCAATGTCAAGTCCACATAATGGATTATAAAAGCTGTATGAAAGAAAACTCCAAATAGGAGAAGGCAAAACATACTCTATCCATGCTTAGACCAGCTTCTTTGGAAGCAATTAGTTCTTTTAATAAATATTCAGATCTACTGAATAGACAAAAAAGCTAAATTTCAACTGTATGTCTCCAAAGAAAACAAGACCTAAGTCTTTCTTTTCTTTTTATCAGGAAAATCATGATGGGACAGCTTTTAATCACTAAAAGGTAAACTCCATATTTACGTAAAGTTGATTATTGAACTACTCCCATAACAAAGGTAGCAACGTAAAGTTGTGCTTGGTGATTGCTTACTTTCTGAATTCAGATGGAGGAACTAGTTTGCGCAACAAGGAGACCATCACAATTGTAGATGTCAGGTTATCAAGGATTGAACTCAGGAAGAAAGTCACAAAACCTATCTGGAATATGCAACAAAGATTAATTGACTTAACATGATAATGCTGTAGTTTAAATATCTCCACAGTAGGAGGTATAGTCATAAGTCAAAGTTGGATTTACAAACAATAAAACTAATAGCCTACAAGATAGCTGATAGAGCACTAACCACCCAAAGCAGAGTTCTTGGTTTACGAGTTGTAATGTTATCTGTCACCAGCTTAAATCCTTGATGAGCATCTACTATCTCCACAATAGTCATAGCACCAAGCAAGAAGAAGACAATTTCACTGACTTCAGCAGATGCATGAGATAACTCTGAAACAGCTACTTCCGTTGACGGAGCCTGCACAGGAATAATTTATGATCACAAACTAATATACAAAAGCTGTCTGTGGGTGCACACTGTGCGATGACTTTTTTAAAGTAATCTGAACTGCAGTCAATGAAATGGGATCCCAAGGTAATGAACTTACTGTGGCCTTGGAAGTTAAATTGTACCAATTTAAGGGATGAACTAACATCAACTCCCTTCTGCGATTAGTTAATACTACTCACTGTAAATTTCAGAAAGACAAATAAAAGGAATACTTGAACTAGAGAAAACAAACAATGATACTTAGAGAATTCAACAACACAGAGAGCCTTGTCTTGGTACTTTTAACTTGTACACCAACTTCGTATGCAACAGATTCATGCAATCACAACTTTACTTATGTCAATCAGAAAATGGATAGCATAATTAACTTCAAGATTCGGTGTAGGGAAAATATAGTTAAAAGGGAATAGGAAAAATTATATCATCAAGAAAGTTGTGCCAAGCTCAAATAATGAGAGAAACTTATGTAAGACCGAGAACAATAAAGAAGAATTATAAAGTTTGAAGTTATAACGCTTACTCCTATGCTTCTTATAACCCACAAGCTAACAGCCATCAGAAGTCCAACACCACTTTTATTGAAAGCGAGAGATTCTTCAAATACAATTCCAGCATACCCAATTCCAAATAATAATGCCATTGCAACATCCTGAATCATATTATTTTCAAACCAATCAGGATTCTCCATAGGTATAACCAAAGAGAGATGGAAAAAACCAAACTACATAAGGAAGCACCTGATTTGCAGCAACCCAAGAATGGTTTATCGCTAATGCCCCCGTGCCAGCTGCCGCAAAAACTGCAAGAGCTTTCAGAAAGTCTGTCTTCGGTTGGTAAGTAGCTTCCAGTTCCTGGGAGCTTGTTTCATCAACTGAACATAATGGATCACATGCTCCAGATGAGGAAGAGAATTCCTGATATGTTTTACAAATTAAAAACATATTTTCACCAGAAAGGACTTTAGTTTGGCCTTAACTCTTAAGTATATCTAGCTTTGCATCCAGATTCTCTGGTGCCGTTAAACAAGTGTCATACTCTTTTTAGCAAGCAACAATATATACATCCTAGGGGTTAAAAAATCAAAACAAGATAAAACATTCTAAGGTTGAGCCGTTGAGTTTTTGAAATGCTATTCTCGTGGGAATTTGCTAAAAGCAGCACGAGAATTGGGGCAGAAATAAGGTAACCTAAAATGTCTCTGCGGAGACTGAAAGCAGAATCTCCAGCCAATCTCAAATTGGCTAATCAGAGAAAAAAAGGAGTTCGCAATACAAATAGGTGAACGCAAGGTACTGTTCAATGTCTATATTGAGCACAATACAGAATTGTCCCCAAATAAGAATTACAGAACTAGTGTTGGTTAGGTTAACAAGGATAATTCACAAAAAAAAAACAGTTCTAAACAAATCCTATATGAAATTTTCTCAGCTACAGCAGTATTTCATCCAATTTGTTGTCCGGCATGCAGACAGTGAAAATGTTAAGGTTAATAATAAATACAGCTATATTGTTTCTGAAGCGTCCACAGATAACTGGAGTAATTTTTTCGAGTTTCTACTATGCAAAAGCCATTAAAAATCATTAACACGCTGTGAATTAGAGATTAAACCTGAAACTGTTTGTTATCTGAATTAGGCAGCGGTTGCTGTTGTTCAGACGACGAAGAAGAGGACGAAGAGGCTCTGGATTTGTCTTCTGCTCGAGCCAGAACTCCATTTCTGTGCAACAATTTTGAACCATCATCTCGTAGTATTAGATAAGGTTTAGATAATTCAAAAGAAAAGGATGAAGAGAAGCTAAGAAGGTTGTGATCGTGTTTCTTCAGATGGCGATTCCGGGAGAAGTAAGCACTTCTTATCGGTAAAAGTGTAGTAGTAGACATCGGGAAGGAAGAAGAACAGGATTTTCAAATCAACAGTCAAGGAGGTAGAGTGGTGAAGAAAGAGGGAGGGAAACTCTTGGTCCGAGAAATCAGATTCTGAAGAGAGTGACGGTTGATTTCTAAATTTGTGTTGGGTTTTTTTTTTTTTTTTTTCTCTTTGAAAGATTGTATTCTCAATCAGTTAAAATTTAATTCGAAAAGATTTTGAAGATTTAATGGAAGTTACTAAAAAAATTAGAATAGTAAGCATTGTAAAAACGATGTCGTTTAGAGGATAAGCGGCCATTATAGTGACGGTATCCCATTGAGAGGCCACATCGAAACAAAATATTGTTTGTGGTTGTGGATATGAATAGAGCGAATCTCTCCTGGTTGTCACCCTTTAGTTCCTCATCTCTTCTGTTCCTTTTCTTCTTCGTTTCCGCTCTAAAGCTCTAAATTTTCTTATCAAAAAAAAAAAAAAAAAAAAAAGCTCTAAATTTAAATAATAAAATAAAAGCTTTGAATTTGAGGCTTCTGCAACTAATCTGAAAATGGCCACTGCTCAATTATCTCACTGCCTTTACACTTCAATTCGAGGTAAATCCTGGCATTCTTTGGTTTTTTTTTTTTTTTTCTTTCTTTTCTCAAACAATTTTTTTCTGATTTTATGGGCTTCTGAGGTTTTGCAGGTACTTGGGTTCCAAACAAGCCGAGAATTTCATCTGCCACACGATTTCCGCAGAGGAATTTTGCTGGAATTGGAACTTCTTTTGCCACTGGTTCGCCTTTATGTAAGTTGAAACCTAAATGCTACTACGTCAGGGGAAAATGCTAGACCATGGACGAAACCCCGTGCATAGGACTTTCATCTTGCATTCTGTGATTGTAACTACTCTTTAATGTTAAATCATTTGGTTGAAATTGCTTATTTTTGCTCTATAGCTTGTGATTTGGGTTTATTTGCTCTAAGTTTTCCGTAGAATTTTTTTCACACTAAAGTTAGTTTTCTGAATATATTTTGTCACCATAGTTCTCCAATAGAGTGTTTGTGTGCCCTATGTTAAAGCAAATTGGTGTGCTTCTTGTGTTTCCAGTGGTTCAAACTGCTTCTTATCCAAAAATTACTGAAAGAAAGAGATCATTAGTTTCCATAAGATGTGAACAGAGTACCAAAGGTGGCAACGGTTTGGATGTATGGCTGGGACGATTAGCAATGGTTGGCTTTGCAGCAGCTATTAGTGTTGAAGTAGCAACTGGGAAAGGACTTCTGGAGGTATGGCCATCGACAAGTACATCTATATATATATATATTTTCTGCTTCTTCTACATCATACACTTCTTCATATTCTGATACTTCTTTTCTTACATTTGCAGAATTTTGGTCTCACATCCCCTTTACCAACAGTGGCCTTGGCAGTTACGGCACTAGTGGGTGTTTTGACAGCAATTTTCATATTCCAATCTGCTCCCGAGAGCTGATGGCTTTTTTGATTCCTGTTGTAACTTTTTATCATAAGATGATTGTATCCTAAAAATGTAGTTTGTTATACATTCTTACACTCAATAGATTCTTATGAACTCTCTGTTATAATAACTACTGAGCAGTAAACAAAAGAATTTTGCCATTTCACTTTTAGAATCATTATCTACCGGAATGAAATGAGACAAAAAAAAAAGGTGAGCCTTCTTCAAGAATGCAGATTTTAAAAAATTGTGTGATGAAGCTACATAACATTTCCAAAAAAAAAAAAAAAAAAAAAGGTTGTTTAAATCCCCACACCTGTGTTTAGATTTGTTGAGGTATTAAAAAGGAAGCACATACGTTTATAAGGTCCAAAAACACTGTACAAACAAAAGAAGCATAAAAATAACCTTCATCTTATAACTATATAGAGACTGCAGTGTCAAAAATGTTGCCGAAAGGCCAAAATTTTAGCCAAGTTGGAGCCTTCTGCCTTCGTTCCATGACATAATGATTCAGCTCAAATTAAAAGTAGGCTGGTTAGAGTTTTGAGTTAAGAACCACATTTATTTTTCATCAGATCTCCATAGATTGCTGTTCTCCTGCAGATTTTGACTTTTTTCTTTTCATTTTCTTTTTTCCACTTTTCTTGTCTTTACTTTTAGGTTTCTCATCAGGAACAGGCTGTGTGCTTTGGAGATGTTGGTAGATGGCACCCAATGGATCAGATTGAAAAGCCGGATGATTAATAACTGCCTTCAACTGGTTACTTTCCTTCAACCTAATGCAATTGATTAGAGATAATGTGAAGAAAATTCAGTTTAAAAAACCTAAGCTGACAGTCTGATTATCTTGATTACTCACACTAGGTTGTGCCTGGTTTTACTGTTCAGTTTAACCTCAACAGGGGCCTTCTGCTGAGAAGATTTCAACTCAGGTAGAACCTCAGAAAGCGAAGAAAGGTCATATGCCTTTAATTTCTTCTGCCGGCTCCTGTTTTTCTTCTGAGACAGGGAGAAAAGGAAATCCATTAATAATTTCCAAACAAAGAGCTACTCAAATAGTTTTCTATATTCCAAATGAGCATCTAAATAAACAAAAGATTTCACCATGAAATTTTGATTTTCAATGCATCCCAACACTTTCCCTCCTTAACTCATGGGAAGGAGGAAATTCACTAAAGATGATAAGTTCATTAGTTAGCAAACATCCTTGGATAAGTTTACAAAAATTTACCAATTGCAAACTTTTCCTTCTATAAACCTGTTGTTAGCCAAGGCCTTTGAAAAGTGAACTATAAAGCCGAACAAAAATATCTAGAGAAGACCAGCAAATTGAACAAACAACTGAAACAAAAGCAGCACACTAAAAGTGAACATTAGGCAAAAACAAATGTGTTTAAGAACTCCAAATTCTCAAGAAACAGGATACTGCATCATTTATCTACGGACCCCTCTCTTGAAAAACACTCTTCTTGGGAATAATAAGGAAGCTGGAATAATGTATCTTAATGTGTTCAATGCTTGACTCAAACTTAAATCTTAAATTGTTAGGAGAAAGTATTACCAGCTGCAGATAGGAATTGAAATAATAAACATTCAGACAACTGGAAACTTTCCTTACCTTAGTAATGCTCTTCTGGGCAGTCAAGGCAGCAACTGAATCTCTAACCTCTAGAACATAGCAAAATAAGGAAAGTTAGTGAATAAGAGAAAACGTGATGAATTAACCAAATTGCTACCAGAACATCCAGAAGATAGCACATCCAGAGTAGGCATAAAGATCAGTACCTCTTGTAGCATCAAATTATACACTAACATAACCCAGAAGAAACCCTTTTTTGGTGGAATCAGACACATTGATAAAAACAAAAGAACAATAACAATTGTCGTACTAGAACTACTGGAACAGTTTCCAAACAATACCACGAGAAAACATAATAGGGAATCAACTGAAAACTAAAAGCCAGGAACCAAGCTAAAGAAAAATTGGTATAATAACATCCCACAAAGACATAGCACCAACAGAATTGAAAGTGGGATTCACATACTCGAATAGAACTGCAATTTCTTCTCAAATTTTCGCTCCGAGCGACTTACTGCCTCCTTCCTGAACCAAGAGAACAAACGCACCACATAAATAAGCCAATTTGAAGACAAAATTACAGTACATACAATCATCACAAGGAGGGGAAAGTAAACAGGAAGTTAACGAGGAAGAAGATCATACCCAGAGCCGGGCTTCCCCATCAGTGAATGTATCAATATCAGGCCTTTTCCAGATTTAGAGCCACAGGTAGTCGAAATATTTATAACAAAGATTAAACTTACAAATATTTTGATCAAAATCAAGGGAGTACAAGTGCCGAAGTAGGAGCGGAGAGGTTTTAAGAGGCGGAATTGTGGTCGGTTGTCAGAGGTTTTAGAAAATGGTAAGAGAGAAGGGCTTTTACGTCTTTCTATCTTGATTGGGCTTAGTTTTAGTAGAGGCCCATAAAAGATATATAGTTTATATGGGCCTTACTCTGGATTTCCTTTGGATATGGATCTTCTAATGCTGCACTTTGTAGAAGGTTTTTTTTTTACGACTAAATTAACATTTTTATTAAAAAAAAAAAAAAAAAAAAAGTGCTATAGAGAGGGATTATAATTACTGAGAATTTGAATGATTTGTTAGGTTAAAGCATCTTTGGTGATGCCATCTGTATGTATGTATGTATGTATATATAATTATTCTCTGATAATGGACACGACAGTAGTTGGAAATCGTGTGCAATTGCAGATTAAGATTATAAGATAAATAAAAATCAGCAAGAATCTTTGGCTCTTCAAATGTTCCTTAAACTCCTTGCTATATCAAACTAAGAAAGGATTAGCAACACTAATTGTCATATTTCTAAGTAATATGATACACAACAACCAGACCATCGTATCATTCGTTCTACCAAACAACATTTAACTTTATTAATCATTAGTTGTCTTTCTTTAATTTATTTCTTTATATATATATATATATATATATTATAGCTATATCAAATTTTAAAAATATACAGAATAAAGTAATTATTTTTTATTTATTTTTTAAATTTTTTGGTGAATGAATAAAGTAATTATTAGTTTAACAAAAAAAAAAGAATAAAGTAATTATTAGCTCAATAATGAAAGGGACCTCTAATGATCTTGTCATTATTGTATTGAGAACATTTAAGCCACGCGGATAATTAATTCAGCGTAGGATTGCGTGCCTACTTTAGGTTGACACAAAATTGGCCAAAATTTCTTTTTAAATTACAATTTTTTTTTTATTTTATTTAAATTCCAATTTCTACTAAAAAAAATTTATCATAAGTTTTATATTGCATTAATTATAAAACTTACTTTAAAATATCCATAACTTATATATTCATATATAAAAAAAAATAAAAAAATAAAAGAATCCATAACTTATATCTAAGTCATACTGACAGTCAAGTTTTTTTTTATGACGTGGAACCCGTAGTCGCTATTCTTCGAATGCACTCTGAGTAAAACTTCGGGGTATAATGCAATAGTAGCCAACCAAACTAGTTAAGTAAACTATCTATAACCGAATAAACTATATGTATAACAAAAACAAAAACGTTAATATAATTTGAATTAGGACCTTACAACAAAAGTATCCCTCTCTAAATCATACTCCACCAACTGCGCATACTGACACCTGTCCTTTTTTTTTTTTTTTTTGATAGATGTTTGATACTGACAGTCAAAGTTGAAGTTTGGACAAAAATGTTTTTAAATATGTTACTCCCTTTTTTCAAAGAAAGAGGCAAAACAAAAACCGACACAAAAAAAAAAAAAAGGAAAAATTATGTGGACGAATGTGAGTTCGTTCACACATCAAACATCAAACATCAAAGCCAGACTGTTTTAGAAAAAGTCAGTAAAAATGAGGCATCTTGAGCACTACAATAGTGAAACATTTATACCGACATCCTAGGCACAAGACTACTGTGCCAATACTGCCTCACTTGTCTTTTCACTCCTTA
The DNA here is from genome assembly GCA_025388415.1 of Cynanchum wilfordii. Classification (NCBI taxonomy): domain Eukaryota; kingdom Viridiplantae; phylum Streptophyta; class Magnoliopsida; order Gentianales; family Apocynaceae; genus Cynanchum; species Cynanchum wilfordii. The sequence continues at coordinate 2,994,671 of JAHSUH010000001.1, forward strand.
TATCCCTATAAATTTTATTTTTTATTTTTTTATTTTTTTGTGATTGAAATTAAAAGTATATATTATTTAATAAATTTTTTCTAAAATAATTTCAGTATATATATATATATATATATATATATTTAGTAAATCAAGTTCGCCAATTAGTCCCCATATTGGATAAAAAAAAAAATTAAGAAACAAAGATAAGATATTTTTCTCCCCAAGAAATAAAAAAAAAGGTGTCTCCAGGAAACTTCATGAGCTGAAACAACAACACACAAAAATTAATAATATAGAAAAAAAAAAAAAAGTAAAATAAGAGAAACATCATATCAGATCTGCCACGCAAACGTCACCTATTGGAATCTAAAACCCACACAATCAATCAATTGCTGTTGCCTTATTCACATTTTGCACTACCAAACTCACAAGATTTTTTTTCTCCACTATTTATTTTACAGTGGTAAAAATAAAAATTTGCCAAAAAATAATACTACTTTTTAGTTAGTACTATACATATTACAGTAATAAAATAAAATAAGAAGTATTAAAAATAGAGCGGAAAATAATACTACTGGTATAATACTAAGAAAAAAGAAATCAAAAATTTGAAGACAAGGACTGACACTAGCTAGGACCTTGGTTTCCCCCCATAAGCTTGTTGGCAAATCGAAGCTGGTTTCTGTGATTTCAAGCAAAGTTGCGAAGATATTGGGCAATTTCTTAAGCAATTGTCTCCCAAACTGCCGGAAACTGGCGTATCCGCGCTGAAGAACCCGGCCGGCGGCAACCCATTCAAGTAATTTCCATCTAGATACAATCGTTTCAGTGTCTGCTTCTTGCTGTATTCCCAAGGGATTGGTCCACGTAATTGGTTGTAACGTAATGACAGTGACGACAGAAGAGGATAACCATAAGCGAAATTTACGGGTAATTTTCCTTCTATTTTGTTGAACCCTAGATCGACGGCCACGAGGTCGCTGTTAAGCCCACTGGATTTCCAGATCTCTATACCGGTGAAGCTGTTGTTTGCCAAGTCTACTTGCTGTAGTGAAGGTATGAGGAAGAACCATGGTTCTACTCTTCCGGTGAGCCTGTTCTCGCTGAGCTCCACAACTTCCAGTCGGGATAATCCGTCGAACGATGATTTGTAGAGCGAACCGGATAGGGAATTTGCTTTGATGGCAAGCTCTATGATGTTCGGTGGTAGCTTCGGAAGCGAACCGGCGAGTCGATTGAAACTAAAGTCCAGTCTAATCAAGCTCGCTAGCGAGTTCATCGATTTGGGCAACGTGCCGGAAAGAGAATTATGAGAAAGGTCGAGAGTTTCCAGAGATTTGAGAGCGGTTAAAGAGGGCGGAACTCCACCGGAAAACGAATTGGAGCGGAGGACGAGCGTCTGCAAATTGGTCAGAGACGAAAGGACCGGTATCGGGCCGTGAAATTGGTTGCTCGAGAGGTCGAGCGCGATGAGCTGAGTGAGTTTGGAAATGAGAGGAGTAAGTGTGCCGAAATAACCAGCCGGATCGAGGGTGATATGCGTGACGCGGTTGCCGTAACACATTAAGCCACAAGTGAAATACGCCACGCGAGGATTGGCGCAAGGATCGGCGGCGGTGAAGTTCCAAGAGCCGAGACAGGAATATGACGGAATCGAAGAGGGTTTGATGGAAGCTTTGAAGGATTTCAGAGCTTCAATATCTGAATACAGAGTGAGGGATTGAACAGAGGAGCCAAAGAAGTACAGGAATTGAAGAAACATGAAGAAGAAGGAGAAGGATGGTCTAGGTTGTTGAGTCATGATGAAATTGGAAATGGGGGGAAATGAAAATACAGGGATCCTGGCAATGGTGGGAAGGAGAAAAATGAATTGGAGAGCAAATTCAATGTCAATGGCTGGTTGGCACTGTTTGGACTTTAGTACTAAACTTCTCCCAACATTAAAATCGTATAGGTCCTCAAATGAAAGATACTGCTGCCATCTAATCATTTATAAAAAAAAAAAAAAAGTGTATATGAAATAATAATAAATTAAAGAAAAGTTCTCAATATTGAATTATTTTAAATTTGTTAATTTTTATTTTATTTAGTAATTTCCTAAATCAATAACAATGATTGCTATTTTATTTTATTTTAGTAGTTTTTAAATTTATGAATGTGTATATTATAGTGTAGAGTGAATTAGTGATGAATGTTTGAGAAAGTAGGTGAAATTTTGCTTTGTCATGAAATGAAAGAAACTGCCGTGCTATGCTTCATTTTTCACTTAAGTGTTTGGGTTGGGACCCTTTTGGTTGACTTCATTTTCATGTTCTTTTTTCTCTTAAAAGGTTGTTTGCAAAATGAGTGACAATTGATGAGTGGATGGTCGGATCCGCAAGGTTGTTCCAGGACTATAGATCTAAGTGCACCATAATCAATTACTTATTGTTATTCTTATATATTAAAAGGATATTTTAATTATTCTTATCACAATAACATTGAGTATTACTAATTCATTTCACCACCAAAACAAATTACATGAATTATCACCCATATGTTTTTTTTTTGGGTTAAACTACTAATTATTTAAACTAATCTAATTCAAATTAAATTTTATATTGTATTCATATAATTTAATTTTATTGAGATTAAGACTTTATTTTAATATTTGTATAACAAATATTGAATTCATATTCTCAAATAACATTATAACTTGTAATAAACAAATAACTTAAATATTACTATTATTTATTTCCAATAATAATATGAAGATACTAGAACATGCCTCCCATTCTCTTTTGTTTGTTTGATTTTTTTCTCCTTTTATTTTTTGGGATTGCCAAACTTTCCCACAAAGCACTCCATCTCCATGGGAGGGACAATTATTGTTGCTTTTCTTTTATTATTCGAACCGGGTCTTCAACATATATGAATTTCTCCATTCATTTTAAATATATATCAGCTTTTTTTACCCCCAAAAAAAAAAATCTTTAAACAAACCCATCGAGAAATAAAAATATATATATATATATATATATATATATAGGTAGGTAGGTTATTGGCACATTGTTAAATATTGTGTAATTATACTCCTAAAAAAAAATATATTACTAGAATAATTTTTATTATATATTAAAAAAGAAAGTGTTAAGAACTTTTTCTTAAAGAAATTGAACTAAATTTTGTAAAGTGACTAGTGTACATCAGATCTACCACAAAAAATAAAAACTTTTTGACCTTAGTATTTCTTTCTTATTTTTCAAAAAATAGACATGTTAGAAGCAATTTTATAAAGCCGCTTTCATGAAGGCTCTCCCCCACAAACAAACTTTATACAAAGCTAATTCAGTGTCATGTTTGATGAAAAAACCACGCATGATCCGCTATGAAAGATTCTGATCAAGAAAACACAGGAAAAAGCATTTACCAGAAAAAGAAATTCAGGAAAAGGTTATACAATATCTGAAAAGAAAATAAAAAGAAAAAAGAGTCAATTATTTATTTTGGCTACTTAGATATATTTTTTTTTCCATAAAGACCCGGTATTTGAACCCACACGGATCGACTAATCCAGATTCGGAGCCAATCTAAAGATTAAGACTTTAAACTCCTCCTAATCGTAGTTGTGAGGGATCGAACCGTGGTTCCCTTACCAAGCTCAACCCCCATGCGCTATTGAGCCAACCAACAATTAATGGCTACTTAGATATTTAATAGTAGATCTAAATGTGTATTATTTTGTACTACGTTATCCGAGGGTTTGTACTCTCTCTCTCCATTATTTTCATATTTATGACCGACCTTTTAATAACCATTGAATCATAATTCATTTGTACTTTGTAACATTCTATGGTCCATTTGTACAATTTTTATTTTTTAATTTAAAAAAAAAATTGAGTTCTCAAATAATAAAAATAAAAAAAATAAATAAAAAATTGAGTTAATAATGGACCGCATCCGGGCCTTCTTGGGCCTAGATTCCCTTAGCTTATGTTGGATTTGTCCGGCTCATCCAAGCCCAAGATAGTCCAGTGGATATCAGGTTAAAAAAAAGAAAAGAAAAGAAAAATTTATTGAAGTAAAAAATTAAACAAATGTCACATTCATTGTAAACGGCCCAATTTCTGTAGTTTATGGTCCAATCATTTTTATATTCACCTAAATATTTGTGAATTTTATTATTCTTTTTCCAGTTATAACTTCAATTAAAAATTAGAATAAAGTACATTTTTTAAATAACAAATGTTGTGACTGATTAAACAATGAGTTTAATAAAGGTTTACTGGTGAAATCGCTGTTATCGATTTTTTCTTTTGATTCTTGAAATCTTACTACTAAAATTCCACTCAAATTCATCAGTACCATGGTGGCGCAACCGTTGATCTCCTTTCTTCTTACCTGTTCTGTGCTTATTCCCCTCGTTCTCTGTACCTGCGATGCTGCTTATCCCTCCCCCTACGGACTCGACAGCGCCACGGTCGCTTCGGGTTGCGGCTCTGCTGCTCCGGCTAACCATGACTTAATCCCGGTCCGCAGAGAAGTATATGGGGGAGGAAGAATTATAGACATTACCCATCGTTATAATCCGGATATGCCGTCATGGGACTCCGATTCCGGAGTTGGTCAGTTTCTGTGGCTGCCCAAAAGCATGAAGAATGGCTCTCATGCTAACAATTCCGAGATGAAGCTTCCCACTCATACTGGCACACACGTTGATTCGCCTGGACATGTTTTTGATCATTACTTCGATGCCGGCTTTGATGTTGATACTCTGGACCTCGAAGTTCTTAATGGTAACTAATTTATCTTCTTTCGCAATCTCATCCCTCTGTATATGTTCATGTTCTTCTTATGCATTCGAATGATTTGAATGCTGTGAGGATGATACTATCGGAGCTGCAAAGCAGCATTTGACACTTGCCCCCGTGTAGGTAAGGAGGGGAATTTTTATGGCTAAAGAGGGACGAAATTGGAATTTTGGATATAGTTTATTTGGACGGTATTCTCCATGAATTTTGAAATTGGGAAAGGATTTCTGTACTGAATTCGTGATTTCCGACTCCCAATTGCAAATTGCAATCAGCCCGTCGCATGTGCATATGTTTTTGAGTGGTTCATAAGATTTCTTTATTTTTTAGTTTTATGAAAAAAGTATTACTCATGGACAACAACGCGTTCCTTAACAAAATTTTATATATGTCTTATTCTTCGGTCTCCAGTGTTTTCACGACGTTGGTAGGTGGATAATATGGCAGCGAGAAAAATGGTTTGGATGCTCTGGGGCCGCGTAATAAATAATAATGCTAGAAAATCCGGTGCTGGGATGCTGATGGTCAGGGATATATATGACATTTCAAAATAATATAATAATAATAAAAAGACCTTTCTCAAGACTTTCAGGGAGTAGAATTTTTTTAATATTTCGACACCTAGAATTTCAACAAGAGTAATCTGTATACGCAAGCTATTGACAAGATCTTGTTTACAACAAGAGGGTTATAGGGATAAGTTTTGAGTCTTGGAGAAAAAAATCTTTCTTGGGTAGTAGTTTCACATCTGGGGTCTGGAAAGAGAAAAAGTGAAGTATGAGGTCTCTACCTGTGTTGTTGGTATGCACCGAGTTGCTTGTGCTTGCTGTGCTATCCTTGGGTGTGTCAACAGTTAACGATGCATGCCCAACTGGTTATGGTGCTTGTACGAATACTGGCAATGACTTGAAGCCTGTGAGGAGAGAAATTTATGAAGCTGGAGAAATATTTGATATTACACACAGGTTTACCTCTCAGACGCCTGTGGGACTTCCTGGTGGTATAGGACAGATTCTCACGCTTTTGTTGAGCATGAAGAATGGTTCTGATTATAATTTCTCTGAGCTTAAATTACCTCTTCATGCTGGTACACATGTGGATGCACCGGGGCATATGTATGATAACTACTTTGATGAAGGATTTGATGTGGATTCTCTTGATCTTAGAGTCTTGAATGGTATTAGTAGTTAAATCTTTATTACTGGTCCCTTTGAGTTATTTGCACTGACAGTGAAGCTTCGTGCTAATAAGATTGTTTTTCTTTGATGTTTTGTTTAGTAGGTTCTTCCTCCAAATGTTTTGCTCCTTTGTTTTTCAGTTCTATTTAGTATTGACTTATAGTTTTCTATTACTTGTTGGACACTGTGTTGCTTTTGAATTCTGGAGATATTTCAACTTTAGGGTTAGAAACTGTTCAGTGTTGTTTTTTGTGTTGAGATTAGGCTTTACCATTTATGGTTTCTTTTTGACATTTGACATATTTTAGCTACTGGTAAACACTCGAGGGAGATATAGTATATTTGTCCATCTGCCTTCATCCAATCACTATATATATTTGTTTACAATTACTGATTCATTCTTGCACTCTCTTCTTTGTTTGAACAGGTCCAGCATTATTAGTTGATGTTCCAAGGGACAAGAATATAACTGGTGTGCTCTCCAACTGATATCTCCTTGTTTAATCATCTTGTACTTTTTTCTCTCTATTGATTGCCAATTGAGCTACTTCTACATCTTTATGGGGATTCCTTTTTTTTTTTTTGACATCTATGCTATTATATTACCAACACCACCGGGTCTTTTCCATAAATCTTCTGCATGAAGTATTTTTCACGGTAAACATTCCATAAATGTGATCCATAGTATCTAAAATGTCCATAACAGGACTTCAACAGATGTGTTGACTAAGTTTTGAATAGGCATATTGTACAATCTACATTTGTAGTTTTGAAATTGAGATCATACTTTTACCCTCACTGCCACTCACACAAGTAAACCAATAGAAAATTTTACCTTGGAATGGAGTTTCTGTGTTCTGCCTCTCTGTGTTGCACATCCACTTCTTTGGATGGTAATAGGCCATCAAAGAAAATTCTTGTCCATACTTTGTGCTTGGAGGCCCTGACTCAATTACATAAATTGAGCTTTTTAGCGAGCTCATTGACACCAAGAAAGTCTCATTCTGAAATTTCATCCATTGGAGATTTATTCAATCTTTGATAACACTGTTATTTTGAGTATATTTGAATCACATTTTAGTTAGTGTTTTGGGACTTGTGAGTATATTTAGATTTTGGGTTTGAGTGATTTTCTCTCTTTGTATTATTGTTTCAACTATAGTGAGATTTATCCCCTTTGCCTGTGGATGCAGGCTTTCAAGCCGAACCACATATTATGTCAATTTTTCTTTTCACCTTCCTTGTCATTTCTCAGTCTCTTACATTTTTCCATTATTTTTGCTACAAATTATCTTTAAATATTCTGTGTTACTTACAATATGTCATGATAAAAAAATAAATATGTGCCTAAACTGTGTTTTCTTGGGGCATCTCAGTTTTTCAATTGTCTTGAATTCTACTGATTTTGTTCTTTCCTGTTTCTGTAATTTCGTTTCAGCTGATGTAATGAAGTCCTTAAACATCCCTAGGGGAGTAAGACGTGTACTTTTTAGAACATTAAACACTGACAGGTACATCTATGAATTGTACTTGACTCTATATTTTGGTGTGATTATGCTTGCTAATGAACGTCATGGATACTATAATTTTGATATATGAGATACTGTTTGGATGAAGTTAGATTTTCTTACATATGTTACTTGTTTTGAGAGAAAAAGTGAGATAAGTTTCTTTTTGGAAACAAATTTTTTTTTTTGAGTTTTGGCTCTTGCCACATTCTTCTAGGAAGTTGTTTTCTTCAAATCAAGAGCACAAAAGAAACTAATTTTCCTCTTAGTATATCAAAGGGGCTTTATTTTTTCCCTCTTGGTATTTGATGATCTTTACCAGCATTAAGCTTTGCACTACCCCCCTTTTCAAAACCCCTTCCAGGTTGTGATGAGCCTACATTTTGTTGCATTGGCTGTTTGACATGAAACTAGTAATGTTTCTGGAACTTGTTTTGTTACTTTTAGGAAGCTGATGTACAAGAAGGCCTTTGACACTAGTTTTGTGGGATTCATGAAGGATGGGGCACAATGGCTTGTGGATAACACTGATATCAAACTTGTTGGTAAGTGTGACCAGATCTATGCTGATTGATTCCTGCACTTGTTCACAAAGATGAATTTCCCCTTCTTAGCCTTGTTACATGACCTATATTGTGAAGTTCCTACTTGACTACTGGCATCTTCTATAGAAATGTAGCGTTCTGTCTGGCAAACTCCCATAAACTGGAACATTCTTAAACTTTTATTTGATCTACTATGGTCCTTGTTTCTTCTTGGAGTACCGTTTTCATTCTCAAACCTTTCTTGATCTATGTCATTTTCAACTCCCTTTATTAATTTCTTTTCCTTAAAAAGTATAAATATATTTTTAACTTTTATTTTCAAAGTTTCTAAATAGTTCTATATTCAACACGTAATGTCAGACTAATTTAACATTCCACAATAATTTGTAAGGATAAAAATGACGCTTAAAATAAAAGTTGAAGGATGAAAATGGATCAAGCAAAATACTGATGAAAAGGATACAAAATCATTAATTACTCACTTGTCAAACTTGACAACAGCAATATTCACTGTGTTTTTTGATGGCAAAGGTTGTGTATGCCAAAATCCTGGCATTGGAATGTTTTCTGAAGATGTGCCTTTTTTCAGTGTTCAATGTGTGTAAAGATACTGTAGTGTTGCTTCTAAAGCACTTTGTTTGTGTTCAGTCATACACCTGTTATTTATGGTTGTTGCTGATGCTGTTTGTTGTTCTCTTTTTGGATAAAATATGTATACCATCACATTTATGATTCTGCTTCACTGCAGAACTGATATTGCCATTTGGATATTTGACTTGCAGGAGTTGATTACTTGTCTGTTGCTGCATATGATAATTTGATTCCGTCTCACCTTGTTTTTCTAAAAGGAAGGGTAATAATTCTCTTCTTTACCTAATATTTACATTTTTCACCTGTATTACTTTTTACTGCTGCAAGGGAACTCCTTTTTTCTTAATTCTTTTGTAATCATACTAGTTCTGGACTTCTTATGATGTACCAACTGAGACTGAAAGTTAATGTGAAGTGAGAAAATTCTTATCTGACTTTTGTTGAAATGATCCAAGGAAATCATTCTTGTGGAGGGCTTGAAACTCGACGATGTACAGCCAGGGATGTATACAGTACATTGCTTACCTTTGAGATTGCTTGGTGCTGAGGGATCACCTATACGATGCATCCTCATCAATTGAAGTTCTCCAGAATTTTCTATAACAAGGGTATTTTCCATCTTTTGAGTCTTTGAATATCTGTATTGTACACAGCTATTCATCTCCTCCATTCTTTAATAGGTAATTTATTTCCCTGCAAGAGTGCCATTTATAATGCACTTTCTACATGTGCTGCAGAGCAGGCTGAGCATTATATTGCGATCATTTGCAACCAGGAAATGCTGCGACAAGAATGCTCTCTTAATATGTTTATTATGTTGTATAAATGCTACTATTGCTTAGTGTCACGCCAAATCCTCTCTGCTATCGTTGGTTGTATTACTACTTGGTATGGGTCGGTAGTGCAGTCTTGTTTACATCTCTGATAGAAGGTGAAATTTGAGTTGATGGTTTTTGCTTAGATCCAGCAAAAACAAGACGTCTAAAAATAAAAGACTTATGTAAAAACAAAAAAACCTCTGCGGATGTAATTTTAAACTTTTAATATTTTTCTGAATTGCTGTTTTGCTTCATTCCTGAAAAAAATTAGTCTACAAAAATTTTAAAAGTTATTGATAGGCAGGCCAGCTGTTTTCTGTTGGGAACACTTCCAAAACGTTGCAAGTATGATGAATGCTCTTTTGTCATTTTTTTTCCCTTTTCTGCTCAGAAAAACTAAGATCCATCAATACCATTAAAAACGATACCTCTGTTTGCAAATTCTTTCTCACTCCCAATGCAGCCATGAATGTTCTCTCTCCCTCCTTCCTACTGACTTTCGCCCTGGCGCCTACTATAATTCTTCCGGTGGTGATTCTAGCTTCCTCCATTGATGGCCATTCCTCCTCCCAGTACTATGTTGACTCGTCTGCCACCGGCGTCTGTCATTCTTCCGACAACGACGGTGGTATCATTCCGGTCCGCAGAGAGGCCTTTGGTGGTGGAAAAATCATAGACATCACTCACCAATACCAGCCTGGAATACCTCTGTGGGCGTCAGATGCTGGCCTAGGTGATGATTTCCTACGGCTTCAGCACAGCATGAAGAACGGTTCTCTGTCTAACAACTCGGAAATGAAGCTGTCAGTTCACGCTGGTACTCATGTCGATGCACCTGGTCATCTCTTCGATCACTACTTTGATTCTGGCTTTGATGTTGATACACTTGACCTTGAAATTCTTAATGGTATGTCCTCTCATTTGTGCTTTTCTCCTGGACTGAAAAAAAAAAAAAAAAAAAAATCAACATGTGTGGTAGAATTTATTTATTTGATCTCTGTTTTGACAGGTCCTGCATTACTACTCGATATTCCCAGAGACAAGAACATTACTGGTATTTTTGCACAATCCATACCATACCTGGTTGATGTCAATATATATATATATATATATATATATATTTTGTATTTCTGTCTGGTCTAACCTTGAGTTCATGAGAGCATCTGATTGATTTTGTTTCCGTTCCAGCTGAAGTAATGAAGTCCTTGAAAATTCCCAAGGGAGTAAGACGAGTGTTGTTCAGAACATTGAATACTGACAGGTACTGTTGTTTTAGCTCTAAACTTCTAGATCCTTTGTCTAGCAAGAACCCAAATTTTAAGAGAATCTCAAATTAGGAATTTAGGTCTAATTCTATTTCATTTCAGGAAGCTGATGAAGAAGAAGGAGTTTGATTCGAGCTATTCGGGATTTACAACCGATGGTGCACATTGGTTGGTGAAGAACACTGCTATCCAACTTATTGGTAACCCAACGCATATATATTTACTCATAAACATTTCTCGCTTATTATAATTCTTGAATTGGGTAAATTTCCTCTTGCACATTAAAAGGGAACTCTGCTCTGATTTGACTTTCATCTGGTGCTCTGATACGACAGGTATCGATTACTTATCCGTTGCTGCATATGATGAAACGGTTCCTGCTCATCGCGTTTTCCTTGAAAGCAGGGTAAGGAATTTGAATAATGTGAATATTCTATAAGATTTAAGTAATTAATTTGACAGCATTTTTCTTACATTTTGTGAAGATAAATTTGTTCGTTCAATATTGTCTGGGTGCAACTCTTTTTGACGGTTGTAATTTTAATTGTATTAGGAAATAATTCTCCTGGAAAGCTTGAAACTCGACCATGTCCAGCCAGGGATTTATACTCTGCACTGTTTACCTTTAAGGTTGCTAGGTTCTGAAGGTTCACCAACCAGATGCATCCTTACCCCTTGATTTACTTAACTTTTCATCATTGATGATTGCTATATTTTTCTGTTCTTATGAGAGAGTTCTTGAGTGTATACTAAAGAATTCCCCTTCATACAAATTAGAAGCAGGAAAAGCTAGTCACTGAGGCAGTGGATGTTGAATATGTGTATGTGTATCTAGAGACTGGTCACCAATCTCCAAATTTGGCATGGTGGGTTATATTCCTTTAAAATGAATTACTTTTTTTTTTTTTTTTTTTTTGTGATAAAAAAAAAAAAAAAGTTTTGATACATCATCAAGGAGTGTGTCGGATTTTTATTGGGAAAACTCTTGAACTCCATAGTAAATTTGAGAACTTGCCTAAAAAAAACCAAATTGATATTAATTGAATTGATTATGGATTATGCCAACATCATAGTCTAGTCTAATTGTGGGCTTTCGGGCCCAACTCGTGAGTCGATTAGTTTTTTGAGTGGAGGCTCAAAATCTTCGGGATATACATATATATAGTGGGCAATTTGGTGTGGGGATTGCACGGTCGTCATCTGCATCGGTTCCGCGGACATGTCGCTCCGTCAGTTTTATCAATCAATATAACTAACTAACCGTTAAACAAAGCATACCAAACCCGGCCCGGATCTTTTCTCTTCTAAATCGAAATCCTTTTTTTCCATTTTTATATACCTGAAAAATTGGATACAAAATTTCCGGGCCGGCCATGAAGATGCTCAGGTGTTGGGGATGGTTTCTGCTTGGAACAGCAGCGGTACTGCTGATCAGCAGCCAGCAGGCGGTAGCGGTGGCGAATAATTGTGGGGAGGGGAAAATATACGACATTACCCACAGATTAGTGCAAGGAATGCCTGCATATGGATCAGAGAAAGGAACAGGTCCAATTGTGAATGAAACTCGTGGAAATGAAACTTATTACGGAACTATAAAACTCAACACTCATATGGGTACTCATGTTGATTCCCCTGGACATCTCTTCCAGGATCTCTATGAAGCCGGCTTTGACGTTGATTCCCTCAACCTTCAAACCCTCAACGGTAACAATTCAAATATTATATATATATATATTATTTATTTTATATATATATATATATATATATATATATATATATATATTTTCTTATGAATCTCTCAATAAATTTGGGGAAGATACTGATAAGACGGGTGTTAACAGGTCCAGTATTGGTTATTGATACTCCTAGGGACAAGAATATCACAGGTATTAATTTCTTGGTAACCTTTAGCATATGAAGGGAAAAAAAGTATTTGAAGTGTAAGCATGATAAATAAAAATTTGACAATATTTCAATTTTAAGTATCAATAAAAACATCATATCTTTTAATAACCACTTACAGATTAGTTCCTTGCCTTTAATTTTTTTTATTTATTTTTTTGTCTTTTTCGTTCAGCTGAAGTTTTGATGTCCTTGAAGCTTCCCCCAGGACTAAAGCGAGTCATATTTCGGACACAAAACACAGACAAGTAAATTCTTAATTATATGAACGTAATTAATCTATAGTTATACATTATTAATTAGTTTGGGATTAATCTGGTGGGTCTTAATCTTAATTAATCTGTATTGTTCTACACATTAAGTGATCACAAGTGTTTCTAATCTGTAATCTTTTGGTGGATCTTCTGTCCAGAGGTCTTATGAAGCGGAGTGCATTTGAATCAAGTTATACAGGTTTTACATCCGATGGGGCAGAATGGCTTGTTAATCACACCCAGATTAATTTTATCGGTAAGACTTAGGATTTATTTTGTTTTGTTTTTTCTGGAGTTTTCATAATTTTGTTTTTCATTCTTAATTGCAGGAATCGATTACTTATCTCTTGCAATAAAAGATGAGGTCGTAAAAGTTCACCAAATCTTGTTAAGAACCAAGGTAGTTTTTTCAAATGAATTTTTATTTATTTATTTTTAATGCATCTGCTAATTAATCAATTAATTAATGCTCTGCTTTTGCTTTTATTTTAATTAATCTGGTAGAGCATTATCCCTGTTGAATGCTTGAAACTGGATGAGATCAAACCAGGATACTACACTGTCCACTGCTTACCTTTGAGGCTGCCCTTGGCCGATGGATCACCGACCAGATGCATTCTTATACAATGAGATCTTCCCCTTCACTGGCTGGCCGGCCGGACGGGTAGTTAAGAAATATTTAAACATTTAACATCATTGGCATCAATAAATGTCTTGTCTGAAATTGTAATTAATGGTGATTTAAGATAAAAATAAAATAATACCAAAAATCCAATTTGTTTTACGGTAAATGAGACAGTGATTGTTTTCTTACTCGCTCGCGAGATCATACATAATAATACATAATAATAAATAATAATTATGAATTATTTTAATAAGATTTTAAGAGAATTATTGCACATTCGTTAAGAAAAATTATAATTTATATATAATAGAATAAAATAATATTATTAATAAATTATTTATAAATGAATAAAATAAAATTTATTAATAATTCTATCAATAATTTTGATTATTACAAATGATTTTAAGATTGTTATTTATTAAATTCGATAAATTATCTTGTTTGATGTTTGTAAGCCATTCATCACAATAATCATAATTTTAGATCTTTTTACCATCAAAATATATTCTTGTAATATATGTGTATAGTTTAAATAGTATATATTGACATAATCTTTTTTTAGAAATAACATCACCTATATATTTTATTTTAAAATAAAAAAATTATTTTATAAATATATTAAAATATAGATAATTAAAATAGTTATAATATATTAGAAAAGTATAGTTATAGAAATCTTAAGAAATTAAGGCCAATAAATATTATATATATATATATAATAAGTTTATTACATGAAAAAAAAATAGCTCATTGATAAAAATATTAAATATTATCCTAATAATTTTAAAATATATTTAAAAATATAAATATATATATAAACTTTAATAATTATTTAAAAATTTTAAATTTTTTTTTTGAAAAATCCTAACTTTTATCATGTCTCGAACTCATGAGTTCTCATGTCATAAATGATGGTGCTACCAATTGAGCTACGCCTTTTTGACAAAAAATTTTTAATTTTAAATACATTTTAATCTTTTAAAATTAAAACTATTTTAATATTAATAGTCTTAAATTACTTTTAGGAAAAAATATATTGACAAAATAATTTAATGTTTATTAAAAATATAAAATGTATTTTTTGAGAGAAAAATAATTAAATGTACTAAAATATTAAACTTTTTTTTTACATTTAAAATTAATCCTAAATTCAGAATCCAATAGATTAAATAAATTATAGTTATTAAAACTAAATAATAAAATATATTAAATAAAAAAATAATAAATATATTTTATTGAGTGATTTCTCTAGTGAAAGGATCTTCTACCAAAAGTCATGAATTTGATTTATTGATTATGAAAAATTATGAATTTGAATTTACTAAAAAAAAAAAAAATTGAACATCAAAATATTCTCTCTCTTGAACAAGATTTTACATTCCTAATAAAAACTTAATTAAATGCAAATTTATTTTATTTTATTTTTTCTTGTTTCACTTTAACAAGGATTAAACCTAAATAACACGTACGCATCCAATCTAAGTCTATATATTTAATATTACTTTAACATTTATATATATATATATATATTACTTTTATGGATTGCATTTTGCCGATATGTCAGTACAGAATGTATATAATATATATATCGATGGTGTATATTAGTTTGCTCACATCCATAACAAATATGGCCGATTAAATAGGATAATTCTATTGGATAACCCTAAACTTCGCCTTAAATAGGATGATCCGTTGCATCCTTATTATAAATTCCATCCATCCTTTCAAACAAGCATCCAAAAAGTTACATTTCCTTTTCATCTCTGTGTTTCTTTCTTTCTTGCTTCTTTTGGCCTTATATTATAAGTGTCCTGAGGGGAATTTAATCCCCGCTAGCTGCAAGAAAGAAACACACATATATATATATATAAAAGCCAATAAATATATAGGAACCACCACGCAAGGAAAATATATATATATATATGTATATGTGCGACATGAAGGCAAGAAATTCCTTGCGGTGGTTCCTAATTGTGCTAGCATGCGTGGTGGCGACAAGGACGACGGCGGTGCATGGCGGTAGGATTCGTAGTTTGCATGAAAAAAGTGAGTGCAGCTGTCCATTGAACTTGGACAAAGTTGCGGCGTATGAGCTTCCACCATTTTTGGACATTTCCGTGAAGATCAGAACGGGAATGGTGACGTGGGACAATCTTGAAAGCAACACTAAGTTTTTAACAGGTTACAAACCACAAAAGCATAATCAGGTTATATCCACAAAAATTGTTAATGTCACGAATCATATGGGCACACACGTGGATGCCGCTGGTCACATGAACGAGGCACTCTTGCCTACTGATAACGTAGACAATATGGACCTAACAACCCTCAACGGTATTCCAATTATTATTTTCAATCCCCCCCTATTAGTTTTCATTTATTGATAAAATCAAAATTTTAACCATTGTGTATGTATACACATATATATATTATTAATAGGGCCAGCATTGGTTGTTCAAGTTCCTCCTGGAAGTAATATAACAGGTACATATGCATCCTTTAGTTCGAAACAGATTAAATTGTAATCATATATATATATAATCTTCTTTTTTTTTTGGGGCTTTGCAGGAGACGTTTTGAAAGCTCTGAACATTCCAAGAGGAGTAACGCGTGTTCTTTTCAAGACAGACAATAGTGATAGGTTATAAAATGCATTAATTTCAATCATATAATATATATATATATATATATATATGTATATATATGCAGTTATCGATGTATATGAATGTAATTGTTTTGGAATGTTTAATTATATGTAGGGACCTCTGGGGGAAAACTGAATTCTACAGGGACTACACTGCATTCGTGGATGATGGAGCAAGTTGGTTGGTGAATAACACAGACATCAAACTTGTTGGTAATAATATTTTGACCAAAAACAAATATATATATATATATATATATAAAAGTCATAAATTATCTTCAACTCCCAATTATGATTCTTATAATTAATTATATATCTTAATTTTAACTCAACAGGAATCGACTACCTGTCCACCGCCACATATGAAACTGTTTATAAAACCCATAGCGCACTTCTATCCTGCGAGAAGGTTCCAACTAATACATACATATATATATATACATGACTCATTGAAAAAAAAAAAAAAAAAAAATATATATATATATATAATATATATATATTTAAGATATATACTAATTAATAATGTGTCGGTTTTGAATTTTTCTCAGAGAAAGATTGTTCCTTTGGAGGGCTTAGATCTCAGAAATGTTACTGCTGGTTGGCACCTTCTCAACTGCTTACCTCTCAATGTTGCCGGCATGGAGGGATCGCCCACCAGATGCATTGCTGCTCCCAGTAAGTAATTAACAAAATAATAATTATTATTATTTTTTTTCTTTCAGCATCAAACATTATAATCATATATATATATACATTTTTTTTTTTTTTTTTGCAGTTAATATAGGGTGCTGAAGTGAAGTCCTGGTTCAGATCATCATCATATATATATATATAACAATACTTTGGAGAGGAAAAGAAGGATTAATTTTAATTTTGTTGGAGGTTTAGCGATATCCATGCAAGTATATATACCTTAAGTAAGAAGACCCATTTAAATGACAATATCATAAAATATGGGAAGCCATAATGACTAGCTAGATTCGCTAATTTTTTATTTTTTATTTATTGTTTGCAGTTATGTATCTAAATTTGTGAAATATATATAATATATTTTTTGTGGTTAAGGATAGTGAATTTCAAAAAAAAAAAAAAAAAAAAAAATCATCTTAATTCCTTCTCCACTATTATTTCTATAGCACATTCAAGTTTTTATATACCTTAATTCCAAGCATGCAATTAAATGGAGTTTATTTTTATTTAACAATTAAACTAAAATTAAGCTGTAAAATTAATAAAATCTTCATATTGGAAGAATTAATATTAAAAGATAATTCAATATACAAAATGAAAATAATAATAAAGATCTAATTTTATCTACAATCTTTAATTCTTGAAAATAATATATAAACAAAATTTGGAGAGATATTTTTAGCCTTGGGTGGGTTTGCATGCCATATATGGCTACCTCAGATTCATCACTTAAATACGGGTGTGTTACCAATGCGTTCATTCACCTCAAATTGTGTAACGTACCTATAAATTATATGCGTTGAAGAATTTTGCTTCTCCAACTATAGAAACTGCATGGAAGATCATCTATTTGCCTACAAACTGCATGGTAGATTTTGTATTATAACTCTAAAATTTATGAGAGAATATTTTGTGTCAAAATTGCAATAAAAAGCAGGAAAGGGCTGTTGTTTTTCTTTTGTTCACTTGTAGATTTTGTATTAAAACTCTAAAATTTGTCAATCGAGAGAATATGATTGGTGTCTAAATTGCAAGAAAAATGTCTCTAATTCCAAACAAGAGCAATATTTAGCCGTACTGGCTAAAGTAGCTGATTTTGCCTTTTTTTTTTTTATATATTTTATTTGTGTGTGGGTGCCCCATCCTACCCTTTAGTTATGCACAAACAATATTAATAAATCCTATAATTACCAAAAAAAAAATATATTAATAAATCCTACAATGACATACATATATATATATATATATATATATATATATATATATATATATATATATATTTACAATTAGTAAAACAATGTTGTTTTAATAAATAATCCATATATTTTTTACGAATAAATTTAAAATTTTAAGTTTGATGGTTAACTATGTGACCTGCTCTGATCCTTAAAGTCCAGTGCAACAGACTTGTAAGAGAACACGGGAAATCCTCCATGGAAGGTCGATTTTGACTCAATAAAATTTGGTAATTGTCAACATAATTTTCAATATAGCCATGATCCCACCCATTAACTATATAAACTCATTTTCTCCAAAGGTTAATTCGTCAAATATTTGAAAAGTGATCTTTCCTTTTTTTTTCCCTTTCTCTTCTTGTTTTAAGAGAATTTAATTTAAATCACAGTATCTTTTTAGCACCATTTTAGATTGTTATTAAATGAATTATAATATAATAAAAAATTTGATTTCAATGGCATAATGGAAAACAGAAAAAAAGAAAACATGAAATAAAATAGTAAATAATGGTCACGTACGTACGGTAGGATAAAAAAAATAAAAATAAAATAATGATCCCTACCGAATAAACAGGATGATTCTACTGGTTCACCTTCAACTTCGCCTTATTGTTTCAGCAAAAGGCATCCTTATAAATTCCAAACATTCTAACAATCAATTTGTGCAAGTCTAAGTAAATTATATTAATTTCTTTTTTGCATCTACGTACGTTCTTCCGTTTCTTCTTTACCTAATAATTACTAGCAGTCTCCGGGGGAATTAACCCCCGTTAGCTGCTGCTGCAGGAAGAAGAAACGTAGGCGCATAAGTGCACCATGACAACAAATTCCTTGTCATGGTTCCTTATGCTAGCATGCGTGGTGGTAACTGTAGTGGATGATGCCGTTCTCGTTTCTGCAACCGAGCCTTGTGATGCTGACCAGAATAAGAATAATAACTGCCCACTTAACTTGAACAAAGTTGCGGCCTACGAACTCCCTAAATTTGTTGATATTTCCGTTAAGATCGAAACGGGGATGGTGACGTGGGACAATCTTGAAAGCAACACTAAGTTTTTAACGGGTTACAAACCGCAAAAACATAATCAGGTTATATCCACAAAGATTGTTAATGTCACGAATCATATGGGCACACACGTGGATACCCCTGGTCACATGGACGAGGCACTCTTGCCTACTGATAACGTAGATAATATGGATCTCAGAACCCTCAATGGTAATCCAAAAATTATTTTCTATTTTTGATCTATATCAATTTCAATATTGACCAAAAAGATATATATATATATATATACTGACAGGGCCGGCCTTGGTTATTCAAGTCCCTCCAGGAAGTAATATAACAGGTATATATATATATATGCATTTGTTATCATTAATTTCTTGATTTTCTTTTCTGCTGTCATAACCGGGCGACTTAATTGAGAGATATTGCAGGAGATGTTTTGCAAGCTCTGAACATTCCAAAAGGAGTTACGCGTGTGCTTTTCAGGACGGACAATAGTGATAGGTAAATTGTATACATCATATATATATATATATATATATATATATATATATATATATATATATATATTTTCTTGAAGATGAAAATTCAATGTTTGTATGCATATGAATATGAAATGAATTTTATGGATTGTTTAAAAATTGTAGGGACCTCTGGAAAAAACATGAATTTCAAACGGACTTCACTGCATTCGTGCCAGAAGGAGCCAATTGGTTGGTGAAAAACACGGACATCAAACTTGTTGGTAAATAATTTATATATATATATATATATATATATATATATTAGCCATAAATTATCTTCAACACTACTAATTTTCAGAAGTTAATTAACGGATTATTCTTTATTCATCAACCAACAGGGATTGACTACCTGTCCACCGCCACATATGATAAAGTTTTTCAAACCCATCAGGAGTTTCTATCCTGCGAGCAGGTTACAACTAATACATACATATATATATATATTACCAGTTTTAAGTCATTGGAGGAAAAAAAAGGTACATAGTTATTAATGCATGGTCTTGCTTGTGAACTTTTGACAGAAAAAGATAGTTCCATTGGAGGGTTTAGATCTCAGAGATATCACTCCGGGATGGTACCTTCTCAATTGCTTACCTTTCAATGTTGCCGGCATGGAGGGATCGCCCACCAGATGCATTGCTGCTCCCAGTAAGTATATATACATACATTATATATATAATGTATACATACATAGCTGCTGCTGATCAGCTGAGATTGATGAGGATTTTTTGTTTTTTTTTTTTTTTTTTTTTTTTTTAAATTAATGCTGCAGTTAACATGGAGTGCTGAATTGGTGATCATCTATTACTAACAATGGATTCCAATTAAGGGCTTTTAATTAATTTTATTTAATTTAGAGATCCCTGCAATTGCATACCTTTGAAATGAGATCAATCATTATCGGGAAAGCAATTGCATATATTGGTCAATTTTTCTTTCTTTATTTATTTATTTTATTTTTTTTTTTGCGTTTGCTGATGGTCTGTATCTAAGCTTATGATTTTTCATTTATTTATTAATTATTTTTTGTGGCTAAGTACAGTTGGATTAAAAATAATAATAAATAATAAAATTCATATTAATTCTGTCTCGTCTACTCTAATTACTACAGAAGATTCCAATTTCACTGTCGTATTAATATTATCTTTCTAAGTGCTTCTAAAAATAAAAAATAAAACTCTTGCCAGGAATAATAATGAAAAAAATATATACCTTCCACGCACTAAAATGGTGAAATTTTTTTTTTAATGATTTCAATGATTTTGTACAACTAATACAATATAAAAAATAGTCAGATTAATATTTATAAAGCTAATATATATATATATATATATATATATATATATATATATATACCCACGTAAAATATATATTAAAAATAATTTTTTATTTAAATAATTAATTTAAAATATTGAGAATATATATTGTAAAGTTATGGGTTTTAGAATAAGAAATGTGAACAATGTTGGGGAAGAAATATAAATAAGTAGAAAATAGGGGGTCTACATTGGATATTATGAGATAAAAATAACAAAGGGATAAAGTACAGGGACTACGTTGTCTTTTTCTCTTACAACCAAAGAGTCCGCAAAAGAGGAGAGAGGTTTTAGACTACAATTTGACTCCAAAACCCTCTGAGCTGAGCTCCGGCGGGTGAACAATTATGGATAGCGTGTCGTACCAGAGATTTCCCAGAGTCAAACTCCGAGAAATCAAAGACGATTTTGTCAAATTTGAGCTTCGTGACACTGATGCGAGCATAGCGAACGCTTTGCGGCGCGTTATGATAGCCGAGGTCCCCACAATCGCCATCGACTTGGTGGAGATTGAGGTTAACTCGTCCGTGTTGAACGACGAGTTTATTGCTCACAGACTCGGGCTCATTCCTCTCACTAGTGATAGGGCTATGAGTATGCGCTTCTCGCGTGACTGCGACGCTTGCGACGGAGACGGCCAATGTGAGTACTGCTCGGTTGAGTTTCATCTCAGGGCTAAATGCATTAACGATCAAACCCTAGATGTCACTAGTAGGGATCTCATCAGCTCTAATCCCTCTGTTGTACCGGTTGATTACTCAGATTCCTCTTCTGGATATGATAACTCCGAAAACAGGTCCGTTTTACACCTCTTATTTTATAATTTTGTGTTTGCGAGTTTAGGGCTTTTGTTCAAATTTCAGATATTGGGGTTAATGTGGGAGAAATTTATCTTGACGTAAATTTGGAACTTCTTTTTCTTTTTTTGCTGTCAGTTGCCTTCTAGGTCTAGCCTGTTTTTCTGATTCACTTGTGATATATGGGATACTATTTGTCGAGAAATTATTTGTTCTGCAAGTTTCGTCGCATGGAATTGCTTTGGAGTTGCAATTTACATTTTCTCTTTTGATTTAGCAAAGTGATAACTGATAATGCGGCTAAACTTGAGTAAATTTGATTCAGCTTTTTAGTTGGGGGCTGCATTTACAGTATGAATCTTTGTATTGATAGAAAAGAAGAAATGCATTGATTTAGCTTCCTAGAAAACTAATGTGAAATAGGCTAAGTGTTGTCTTTACTGGGATTTCAGTTTGTAAGAATTAGGGGAGGGTCTCTTGGTGATATATTATTTCTATGAAATATTTGGCAGTTTTTTCTTCCACCACTCCCCTTTCTTGGATAAGCAGTTGGAGTCCTGAGGCTCAAATCTGTTCACATGACACATTTTGTGAACTATGTAGAAATCAAGTGAAGACGGTGGAAACTTTGAACTGTCTCAGTTACGCTTATAAATTTTATTATTGCTATTATTAAATAATGCATTCTATCTGTTATCTTTTCCATTGTATAGAGGAATTATAATTGTGAAGCTACGCCGTGGGCAAGAACTTAAGCTGAGAGCTATAGCCAGGAAAGGGATTGGCAAGGATCATGCCAAATGGTCCCCTGCAGCAACTGTCACTTTCATGTATGAACCTGATATTTACATCAATGAGGAGATAATGGAGAAATTAACTCTTGACCAGAAAAGGAGTATCGTCGAAAGTAGTCCTACTAAAGTGTTTGATGTTGATGAAAAAACTGGACAGGTTCATTGCTATAACTTTATTTGACAATGTCATAATAAATTTTCATTCTCTCTTCATAATGTGGAAATAATCCTAATTTCATTTTGTATTTACTATTCTTCCATTTTATTAAAGTTACCTGGAAATTATAAATTCTTTCTTGGAAGTGCTTTTGTATGCACTGTTTGATGATATGTGACTCATTAGTATTTTCTTTCAGAAGCTTTCTGTCTCCTAATAGTAGGTAGGCATTCTATCAATTTTCTTATTTTTTTAAAATTTTTTTTTTTATTTTGTGAAAAAAATTGTTTTCCATCTATGGCATTTGTAATCTTCCTTCTCACTGTGGAATCCTTTTTGTAGCTTCGTATTCTTAAGATTGTTGAACTGGAGTATGGTGTTACATCATAATTGTTGAAATTGCAAGGGCTGTGTATCTATATTTCTTGTTAAAAGTGGAAAAGAGAAGAAGAAAGTTCACATTGTAGGCTTAAAAATATATTAAAGATTTCTGCAAGTGTTGAAAAGCCATTGGAAACTGTGTAACTCTTTAATCCATCATTTGTTAGTAACTTCATTATTTGTTAGATTGAGCATATAAGCACATAGAGTTAAAATGTTTCAAGTTTATGATGATTAGTAGGAGTGGGAAATATTTTGGCAGGAGAAAATTCTATGCATGGCTGTAAACTATGTCTTTAGATCTTGTTGGAAATTTGCTTATTATGGCCTCTTGGAATTGATCTTATATGACATCGGGAGAGTTGCTTAATTTATTGGATATCATTTTATACTTTACTGTCCTTGGTTTATTGTTTATTATTTGCTTTTATACTGATTGGTAACTTTATGTTGTCTTCAAACCCTGGCTCATACCTTATTTTCCTTTCTGTAGTTTGTTGTGGTTGACGCCTGAGGCATATACTTATGATGATGAAGTGCTCAAGAAATGTGAAGCCATGGATAAGACAGGACTTATAGAAATTCGTCCAAAAGAGGACAGTTTTATCTTTACTGTTGAGTCTACTGGTGCCATTAAATCTTCTCAGTTAATTCTCAATTCCATTGAGGTGCTGAAGCAGAAACTGGATGCAGTTCGATTGTCTGAGGACACTGTGGAAGCTGATGATCAGTTTGGGGAATTGGGTGCTCATATGCGAGGTGGCTGATCATAGGCAAGCAGAAGAGTGCTATTAAGTTTCTTATATGTAAATTTTGCTATTATGTTCATTACCCGATGCATGTTCATTAACTTCAACTGTGTCTAATTTATTAATTACTGGTTCACCCATGTCTAAATTGACTAGTTATCTCCAAATACTCTGACATAGATTTTTTTAGCAACCTAAAACTGATTTTGGTTTTTGTATTAGTGCCAGTTTGTTTTGTTTAATATGTTTGCTTGTCAAATGAATAGATCTTGCCTCTTTCAACGCATTTCATATTCTTTAAACAAATAGTATCTAATTTCAGGGGGTTTATTTAAAATCATGATGGTAGGAAGTGAATTGATTGAAAAAGGTAAACTCCTCTAGTGCTTGATGCTCCTGAAAATTGGTGTCATTTCCCTGCTATTACATGATGCCATGGAATTGGAGGATATCTGCTGCATGTCGGACGAACATTACTGTTTTGTGAAGGTGCATGCATTCTTATGAGGCTATTACACTTATTGAACTGATTATATTTGAAACTGTATTCAAGGTTGAAGGTAAACTCAATCACTATTTGGTTACTTATGGTAATTATTAGTACAGAAGCTACTTGGGACTCTGCTGTCTTGTGCCATTTCCTATGTCACGTCAGAGTCTTGACTTTTGGTCTATTAATCATTCAGTTAAGCTACATCTTAACTCCAACAGATTGTAGACATTAAGAGTATAAGGATTCATGAGAATGGGAAATTCTTCTCAGGGGTAGGTTTAAAGTAGACTTTGAGAATGGAAAATGTGGTGAATGGTTCCTGTGCAAATTGACAAAGAGGATCTTCAACTTACAAATGCACACTTTTGTGAGCTAAATCAGAGATCCTACCTGTCTATTTGACTAGTTGGTTTGCAGATATCGATTGAATCTTCCAAACTCTTCAACTCTATTCTTTTTTTTTTCAAGTTTATTTGCTGCACTTCATTGTCAGCCTGGTAAGGATTGATTAGGTCTTGCTATTGCTAGTCTCAGAAAGGATTAGGAGGATTAACTACCCATTGTGTTGTCACCATCATACTTATCTTCTCTCCTCCTATTTCTCGTCACTTATTTGCTGCAAAAATAGGAATCCTGTTTTATTTGGCTGTCTGCTAATGAAGTGTTAAATTATTCACTGATTAGCTATTAGTGTAGACAAACAAATTTATTTCTTACCACAGCCAGAGTGACACATAATGTTATTGGCCGGTCCTTGAGGCAAGTATACCCTGCTCCTCTTTTTTCCTTTTGATGCAACTACAGAAGGAAGATGAGTATCAAGTTGTTGTAATATTTATTTTTAAATGTACATCAAGAAACTAATACATTGCTGTCAGTTGGTTACTACCCTAACAAGCTTGCTGATAAGAAATTTACTTTAATTTGGACCCATTGAAGATATACTAAGTGGTCACATGTATATATATATATATATAGCCTCCTAGGCTACCAAAAGATACCCAAAAATACTATTATTATTAGGTGGAGTCAGCAGGCATGCTTCCAAGATAGAAACCAAGTTTCACAGATTTAGGACATGCCCAATTCAAATCTTAGTCCCCAATTGTCTCTTTCTTCTGGCTAAAATACAAACTTTAATCAGACATAAAAAGTAAAGTAGCTCATCTCCTCCACCTCCAAAATCAATTTACCCCTCCCTTAAAATGAATCTCAGGACCACGTTTCCATAACCTTACAATCCTATTCTGTATTCAATGTCCTCTCTCGTCTTCATTATCTTCTCTTTTTTTTTTTCTTTTTTTTTTTTTTTAAATTTTGTTTCTCTCTTTTCATGTGAAATAACATTATCTTCCTATTTCAATAATAATAATAATAATAATAATATTGATTCCTATAGAGATCAATTAATATCTGATCTCCTTATCACAATAGGTCCCCTATCTACACATCCCTTCCCTTACCAAACCAAGGGGGTACCGTTTTCACCATTAAAAACCCACCGCTGGCAAGTCAAGTTAAGGTCCTCCCATCACCAACCCTAATCTTTTTTCTTCTTTTCTTTCTATTTTTTTAGGGTTTTCCCATTTTTGATTAATTCACAACACCAACAACAAACACTCATGGTCATAGTAAGTACTCTACTAATTAATATGCCTAACAGCTAGCTGCTAGCTCATCTCATTAGCCATATAATTGACTATCCAATACTCGCACACACACAATAATAATCAAAAAGGACCACGGCTTCATCATGTGAACCTACTAGTATTAGTACCACCACCTCCTAACATACACAAAAACTTTTTACAAACTGTTTTTCATTCTTATTAAACATTTAAGTTAAATATATGTATATATATAAAAAATTATATGACTTATTCTGATCTGAACTAGTTGGAGAGAGTTACAAGCACTTGCGGTATAGGTGGTGAATTAGGTGGTGAATGGTACACAAAAACAGCTATGCAATAATAGGTAATGTTCAAAGTCAAAACAGTGATGTGTAAATTTGTTGTGTGGACAGCAGCAATAATAACACAGAGAGAGAGAGAGAGAGAGAGGAAGATATCTATACATATATGTGGATGGGTGTTGGAAGATCCATAAGGGTATTATGTTTTTGTCAATCATCAAATGAGAATGGTAGTACTGAGGTGAGCATGTGCTTTTGTATGAGATATCAAACATTTTCTTTTCTTGGATACCAGTTAATTAAGCTTAGAGAGCATCAGAAATATCATGGAAGTAAGGATGGATGGATCTTTGATGTGTGTTTGTGGCAATTATTTGAGTCACGAGGATTGGTGAGGAGGGGGCACTGGTAAAAACCAGCAGCAACCCAACCCAACCCAACCCAAGTGTGGGAAAGAAATCATATTAGAGAGGAGTAGTAAGTAAGTACTTACATTTTTGTGGGTCTATATTTTTCAGTGATACATCAAAGGGAAAAGGGACCAGCTGGTGGTGGGATTATTATTACCCTAACAAAGGAGAGGACCCATCCCTCTGGCTTTTGGGATATCTGTGATAAATGCAGCAGACATTCTCTCATCTTTGGACTTCACAAACAAAACAAAAGCTACAGTTTTTTTGACACATAAAATGGACACTCTGCTTAAACTGCACAAACCCATCAACTCTTTTTTTGACCTTCTTCTGTTTTCAAACAATATATATATATATATAAAAAAAAAAGGATTTGGTGGGTTTTGTCATGTGTCACATACATACCATTACTGTACATTAATTTCATATAAATTAATTAATCAAGAAAAAAAAAAAAAAAAAAACTATTGAAATGGAAGGTTTGAATTATTCAAAATCTAGACCACACCAACAACACCCAAAAAGAAGCATAGGGGAAAAAAGGGGAATTTGTATTCACCCTAAAAACCCCCCATTAGAAATACAACAACTTCCAACCAAAAAGAAAAGAAGAGCAAAGATCTTAAAAGAGGTTATTGTTTGCTGGGAAAAATCTCTTCTTATTTTGCAAAGCAGTAATTTCAAAACAACATGAATAAAGCCAAAATATGGGTCCCTTCTTCTGCTGTCATTTCAGCCTTTACAGCTGTTGCCCTAAAACTAAAATTAACAGAAAAATCAAGAAAAATATAATAACATCAACAATCAAGTTTTTTTTTCTTCTCTCTTTTTTACATTAATTGCTAATGAAACAATAATTATTAATTAGAAGAAGAAGAAGGAGAGAAAAATCAGAAAGGAGAAACAGAGAGGGAGTCAAAAAAGTGAAAAAAAAAAAAAAAAACAGATGATGATGAAGAAGGCATTGAAAAGTCCTTCTACCCATCATAACTATTATTCCACAATTATTGATGGTGGGGAATTCACTGACTGACTTCATCATTTTTTTCTTTACCTTTTTTTTTAAGTAACATTGGTTTTTTCTATAATAATTTATTTAAATTATATTGACGTGAGAGGAAGTTTTGGTCTTAAAAATTAAATAATTGTATAAGTGAATACGAGTTTGAATTTATAATCTCACTAATTTCTTAGTAGCTATCTACGCCTTTAGATGTGTTTTTATTACTTTCTTTATTCATTATGTTTTATGAAATTAAAACACAATGAATAATAAAGGCGTAGATAACTCAGTAAAAAATTAGTGAGATTATGAGTTCAAACTCGTATTCATTTATGCAATTAAAAAAAAAAAAAAATATGAGATATAAAATAAAACAATAAAAAGAAAAAGTAGATGAGTGTGATAGACATCTTCAACAAAAACCAAAAGATTTTTTGTGGACATTCAAAATTTTTCCCACCTTTTCAATCTTTTACGAAATGTTAAATGCACCAATTACTTGCTAACCCCACCTTTCAAAAGTCTTTCTATTTCTTCCCATTTGTCTCCCATTTTTCCATCTCTTACTTCAATAATATATATATATATATATATATATATATATATATATTTACTTCAATAATACACCACCACAAACTTTTACTATTATGTGTTAATTCCAAATTTACAACAAATATGCCACACACACACACACATGTATTGTAATTTAAATTTACATTATATCCACATTATTAAACTGTTTATATTAATAAATGTGTCGTAATTTTTAAAAATATATTATTAAAAGAAAATAGAGTTTTTTGGGTGTGGGGAATTAAAAGAAAATTCATAATGAAGAAAAAAGTATAGACTCTCAAAGAATTAAATGCAACATTTCGATATATTGAGGGACTAATTTAAATAACACCCCAAAAAAAAAAAAAAAAATTGTTAGGTGACGTGGCTGAAAATCCTTGGTTGGAGGAACACTATGTAACTCTCTAGTTGGCACGCATGAAATTATATTTAAACTAAACTACCTACTACTCCCTCCTCACTTCCACCTTATCAAATTTCTTTTTTTTTTTTTTTTTTTTTTTTAGCTTTAAATCAAAGTCACTTTTTTTTTTTTTAAAGAATAAAATTTAAACCTTTTATATATTTTGTTAAATTATGTAAAAATATATAAAGTGTTATAAGTAAACAATTAGTAAATTCTTTTGTTTTTTTTTTTCTCAAAAGAAAAATTATATGTAGATATCTTTGCTAAAAGTTATAGCTGGTAGTAGAGGTTTCTATTTAGACTCTGCCTAGCCCACCACGCTCTGCATGGAGCATGGCGTCCAAACGAGCCCGAACATCCTTTCGCAAGAGTCGAACCCGGGATCTTACGAGGCAGCAGAGACTTAAGTTTGGCTCCGATACCACTTTACTAAAAGTTATAGTTGGTAGTAGAGGTCAAAATACTTCTACTTAAGCTCTGCCCAAATAATGCTAGTATTACACGTGAAAAAAGCTCTCGCTAATATCAAAAGCCAAAAGGGGAACTAAGAATTGGCATGCTCAAATACCCCTTTTCTTTTTTCTTTTTTCTTCTTTTTATAATAATTTTTTTTAAAGAAAAAAAAAAGAAAAGAAAAGAAAAGAAAGAAAGTAAAAGCAGAATACGAATCGGTAGAACTATAATTTTTTTTTTCTCTCAACTCATTAGAAAACTACAATAATAATATGAGTGCAGGAAGGAGTCTGAATTAGAAACATGGAAATGGAAGGAGTTTTCCCAAAAAACTCAGGTGGAGATATTGCCTAAAAAGCCTCAGGTAAACATCAAACCAAAACCTTATGTAGAAACTTTGGGAAATGTACTTCCGTATATATACATACGTACGTGTATATATATATATATAGCAATGCCTATTTTATGAAATGTGAATATTATAGTACAACTTCTCACCTTAATTTGTTGCTTAAGTCAATTATATATATACATACATACATACATACATACACAAACATATGTATAATATATATATATAAGCATGTGAAGGGGAAAAATCTTTATGAAAATTAAGAGGATGAGAGAGCATAGTAAGTAATAAGTTAATGCATGCATGCGTACATACATACATACACAAACATATGTATAATATATATATATAAGCATGTGAAGGGGAAAAATCTTTATGAAAATTAAGAGGATGAGAGAGCATAGTAAGTAATAAGTTAATGCATGCATGCGTAGAAGGTATTCACGTACTTACTTACAAATGAAGGGCACAGCTAATCCATGAAAACAACAATAATATATATATACACGTGTGGACCACGGCCGAAGAGGTCAAAAAGCATAGGACAATATATATTATAAAGGAGAAGGGGGCCTCAGATTTTAGGCGGGTGTGATTTAGAGAGAGAGTACTGTAATATACTTATAGAAGCCATACACACACGTATATGTATATATAGTATAGTACTATTAGAATAAGTATTGACAGGAAAAGAAAAGAAAACAGCTTTTTTTTTTCATCACAGCAAAGACCAAAGAGATTAGTAGTAGAAGAAGGCAGTCCCAAGGATAAAGGTCAAACCCAACCCTCTCCCAACAAATATTCATATTCAAAAAGGTCCGACCATCAAAGTACCACTGCCCGACAATTCACATGCAAACAAAATCTGTATTTCTACTAACCCACCCCACCACCCCACAAAACCCTTTAAAGAAATCAATTCATTTATTATATATTATATATTTTTTATAAAAAAAAAAAAAAAAAAAAACCCTCTTTATGTACCTTCTACCTTATGTGTATATATACACATATGTATATATATAGTCTGTCTACAAACCTCTACTATTCAAATCTTTCATTTTGTGGGTACTTGGTTTAAAGCAAAGTTGAATTCATGGGGGTGGGAAATCGGTACCATATAAAAGAGGATAGAGCAGAAGATTAATTTAACAACAAAAAAAAGATAAATTGTCATGAATTTAAATTATATATGATGATAATATAATACAAATATGTCCACATATATAAATATATATAAACATAAAGTAATATGCATGAAAGGGACTAGCTAGCTAAAAAAGGAGAGAGAATGACAGGTAGAATAGAAAGAAAGAAACTGAATTGCTTGCAAGCAGATAGATAAGTCTTCTTCATTATCATTTACTACTCTGCCATTAATGCTTCTCTCAATATGCCAGCCTTCTTCTTCTGCATTTAACCATACCCAACTTTTCTTGTTTCGTCTTGTCATACCAACAGTAATGAACAACCAAATATATATATATATATATATATATATATATATATATTGATGCAAAATTTACACTTAAAATTAATTAGAAAATAATTCAATACGATACGATACTGCTTAAGCAAGCACCCGGTGTGGGGGATATAATTAATATCATCACATTTATCATTAGACTTGTTGGAGGCAGGAGAACCCCCTGCACCCCCACCCACCACACCACATCCTTCCTGCTTATTCACATTATATATATATATATATATATATATCATATTATATCATCATCATCGACATTAACGGGGACTGCTAACAAGTTCCATGAACACCCTGCTGGTGGTACCGAGAGATGGTAGTCTAATTTTCTTGACCGCCGGAGAAGAGTTCGAGTTGTCGGAGTTGAAGATTATTATTGGATCATAATAATACATCCGCTTCTTATTACTACCACTACGGCTGCCGGTGGTGGCGACCTCTGATAGTAGCTCCCAAATTAGCTCGTAGCAATCATTCACTTTCTCCTGTATGTAAAATTATCAATAAATTAATGGGCTTTGATTTTAAGATGAAAAAGATGAAAAATGTGAGTGAGAAACGAACAAAATTTCCAAAAGATACAAACTTTGGTACGTAATTAATAAATAAAAAGCACCTTGCTGATTTTGAGAACACCGAGAAGTTGGTTCTGATAGTCAATGGCGTTATTTGGGTCAACTTGATGAATAACGTGAAGCATTGTTGCAGTTGCCAAAACAGAGGGTAGAAATCGTACGAATCTCGAATCTATTTATTATTATACATAGTAATTACATACAAAAACAAGTGCAAATAATAATAAATAAAAAAATGTGATCTTTAATTAATTAATGTGTACGTACCAGCGACAACAGAGAGAAGTAGAGTATGGCAACTGGTGAGAAATTCCCAGTGAAGATGATTCTTTAATCCAAGCCTCCTTATAATGTGATCAAGAAAAGAAATGGGAGTCACCGGATTCATTCTCCACTTCAGTGTAGAAAGCACCAAAAGCTCCATCTTTTGGATGTTTTTCGCCTCAAATACGTATTTTGACTCTTCCACCACCACCTACAGCCCCCACCCAGACATTATTAGATCAGGAGAAGCTAGGCAATATACAAATACATACACACACATATAATAAAAGAAAAGGACGTACTTGGAGGTCTAAAAGGAGGGGCACTTGGGTCTCTTCAACTTTAGCAGCTAAAGAAAGACAAGTAACGGAAGCGAGGTGAATCATCCATGGTTTGTCCTTTTGAAAATGAAGGCTAGAAAGAAACCTGTGGAGATAATTGATTGCAAGAATGGCGGTCAAATTAGAAAACCCATAATAAGCATTGACTTTAAGAATCCAATCCACCGCCTCTCGACGGGCAGCAGCAAGTGCCGGGTCCGATTCAAAGTTTTGGGTAGAAGAACCGAGATGGGTTTCTTTTTCTTTAGTAAACAGAGTCAGAAGCTCTTCGTCTTCCCAGAATAAATCCTGTTCCAATAATACCAGCAGAGGAGATAGATAAGACGAAGAAGAAGAAGACGAAGATGATGATGATGATTTCTTGTTATTATTATTATTGTTTTCAGAAAGTTCAAGAACATCGTCAATTTCACCCCATTTTTCTTCTTCTTCACAGTAAAGAGTGTCGTCCAGAGACAGAGAGCAGGATTGGTGAGGCTCCATTGCCATCTTCTTTCTTCAGAGACAAGAAGAAGAAGAAGAAGAAGAAGAAGAAGGAGAAACCTCCATTCATTCCCACTCCTCCATCCAATCCAATCCTAATCTATCTAAGGATGAGAAAAGACTATAGAGAAAAAGAGTCTGAAAATTTCGTTTCTCAAAAAAACAGAGAGAGAGAGAGACAGAGAGAGAGAGAGTGAGAGAAGGGAAAAAAGAAGGGAGAGATTTTATCAGAGTGGGTTTCACGCTTGTCCTTTCTTTATATATTTGAGATTTTGATGGAAGATATCATTAGATTTCCCCCTTTTTTTTTTTTTCTTTCCCTTTTCCTCTTTTTTTTTTTTTTTTTTTTTTTTTAAATTTCGTTTTCGTGAAAATTCTTTATTCTTTTCTACACCCGCAAATAATTTTTTAAATTGAATAATTTAAGTGAAAGTTGTTTAAGATTACATCCAACGGCTAAAATATGATACAAATTATCTCTCATTTAATAAGTTGAATGAAATTTTTTAATTAAGAAAAATAATGATAACTTTATTCTCAAAATATTCATTTTTGTTTTAATTTAAATTTTTTTGAATT
The DNA here is from genome assembly GCA_025388415.1 of Cynanchum wilfordii. Taxonomy (NCBI): domain Eukaryota; kingdom Viridiplantae; phylum Streptophyta; class Magnoliopsida; order Gentianales; family Apocynaceae; genus Cynanchum; species Cynanchum wilfordii. Next base: position 3,027,758 of record JAHSUH010000001.1, read on the forward strand.
AGATACTATATTAAATTGAATTAATTTCTTATTTATTTTAAAATTTTAAGCTATAAATTTGAAGAATAAGACTAAATATGTATATGCAATTGGAAGTATTCTTTTAGCTACAAATAGTGGAACATGTATTTAAATTGAAATTTTATATATATATATATATGAAGAAAAAAAAAGAAAAATGGATGAAGGACAAATTTGTATTTTTTGGTGATTGGGTGCGTTTCCTAAGGGGGCGCATGTGATTTTTTTGCTTGGGAGGGCAGGAATGTAACGGGCACGAATACCGAGCCGGACCAAAACAACTTTACTAGGAAGAGTGTACCACATGTATAGTAGTAGTTCTACTATTATTAATACATACAAATACACACATTTGGACATCCTGTCTAATAATTCATGTTTTGGCATTCACCAATCTAGAGAAGACATTCTTAATCTTAATTAAAAGATTAATCGTAATAAACATTCTTAAAATTGAACTAGTATTAAAAGAAAAAACCAAAACATTTAGTGATAAATATTGGTAGGAGTAATTAATCTTGGAGTTGAGGAGCATCATCAATTAATGTTAATTTAAAAGGGAATAGTGTATGTGTACTTTATTGTTGTTGTTTTTCTTGGTTACATTATTAACAAAGGCCAGCACATATATATACTAAAAAGATGTGTGGAGTAAATATATATATAAGTAAGCAAGCAAATACTTAAAAAAAAACCCGAGGGGTTGGACTACGGGTAAGATCTCTGGGATGAGCCGTAAACCTGGATATTTTGGGATCCAATCCCGACATCAATCTCCTCGGGGTCATCGGACTTGGGGTTAACCTCTTGAATTACCCGATATACACTTGTGGATAACTCCTTATCGAGAGTCTGTGTACTTCCAAGATTAAAAGATGCGTGTTATCAGTTGAACCTGACCCGAATACTTGATGTTTGGAAAAAAAAATAAAAGCAAGTACTTAAAAAAACAACATTGAAATGAGGAAAGTGGTTTCTGCTTCTTCTTTCTAGCTAGCTAGTTAGTCTATAGCTTTTTTTAGTTGCTCTTTTGTCATTTCGAAGCGACATTGAATCCTCTGTTTGTGTCTTTGTTATGACTTTCCTTCAAATACCAGTAAATTATGATCAGAAGGCTTTGTCTTCTAGGTTCTGACCTTATATGAAAAACCACCATTCTTGGTTTTTTTTCCTCAATTTCTCCACCTTAATTATTTTCGTTTTTAGACTACACAGTATTCAAATTCATTGTTTTAATTAATTTATAATTCGAAGAGGTTAACTCTTACTTGAAAGGAGACATAACTCTAGGTAGTTTTAACTAATTTATATTTAGTCCGAAAAGTTTTACTCTTGATTGAGGAAAGACATACTCTGGTGGGCTTTAACTAATTCACATTTACTTAAGAAAAAACCTATCTTTGACTCTAAAGTAAATATCGAATTTGTAATATCATATAACATTTCTTATAATATCAAGCAATTATTTGTTTATCTTATGATCAAATAATACAACTTTCTATGAAAATCAATAAAATAAAGAATGATTGAGACATAATGAAATGTAAATAATTTTTTTACAACTCATGGGGGGTGGAGGTAAAATAGTAAGGTGTAAACTATTTTTAAAAAAAGGGGGAATCACAATAATTAAATCATCCAATTAATTGGGCAAACTCTTAATTCCTATTTTGGTTGGTGATAACTTTTTTATTGGCGAAAAAATGGAAATTCTTTCCACGTACAAATATAGAATCATGCAAAATAATGGAAATCTAAATCAAGATTCTTGTAACGCATTTAAGAAACACAAGTAAAGATGAAGTGGGATATACTGATAATTAAAAGATAATGAGTATCAATCTGCCTTATTTTTTATTCATAATCAAGGGGAGTGGGGAATTATGGTCGGACGAGGTGACGGCCAGCCTATAACCAACTCATCTTCGACACTACAAAGATCATACTATGTTGTTTAAGTTACCACATGATCTAATAAATCTCTCGAGAATCTACGTAGAAAAGGATTGTTGATCACGTGGAGTGTTGTTTTGTTAGATTACGTGCAAGGTAAGTCATGTACTATGACTTTCAATGCACATAAGTTTCGAGAGAATTTACTCTTTGTTCTTAGGTGGTGAGAGAATATTGAATTGGTCATAAATGATAATATCTGGTATACTTTTGATTTATCAAATTACAGTGAGACATTTGTAAAGTAATTACTGATTTACTGATTCATGAGCAAGGCGTACACAATATTTGATAATCATCTTATCAAGAAACATTTTATGTTACATACCATCAAATATGATCTTGAGAGTGACTAATACTCATTTTGGCTAATTTGAGTAAGGAGGGTCCAAAGCCACATGAATGCAGCTATTAAATTTAATTTATATATATATATATATATATATATATATATATATATATATATATATATATATATATATGTGTGTGTGTATCTTTCATTTTAAGCTAAGATACAAATCTTTGGTCATATTTATAATAATTAATCAAAAGATATATAATAATGTATGTATAAACCAGCTGCAGGCAGATATTGGAATGATTGTGTGTGCGGTGCGAAAAGTCAAATTTGGCCCACCATTTATATTGATTTTGTGGTGTGTCCAATGTTTTAATATCAACTCAACGATGAAAAAGCATAATAATATCTGATTGAATTGAACGACTTTTACAAATGAATCACTAATCATTTCTTTCTCCACTTCCTCTCCTCTCAAAGACATGCTCCAAACATCTTAATGGATTGTATCTCTTCTCTTGTCGCCACAATCACAATATATATATGTATGTATATCACATAAAGCAGAGCAAAAAGTTGCAGAAATTAAAAAGCTTACGAGGATTTCCATTTTCATTTTCCCACACACGTAGGTACAAACATGGATTAATGCAGCTAGAAATTAAAGAATTAAACCAAAGGAAGAAGTTGCATGACAACTCTAATCCATAAATATTATGACCAACAATTAAAACAAGAATAATTAATTTGTTATTATTGGTCCAGCGCATGCATGGGATGGGATGGAATGATCAAGTCGATCATCAGTCATCACCCTCCCTAGCTCCCTAATCATCATCATATCGGTCAAATGGTTGCAGAAGAACCTCCATGCTTGAAACTGCCTACTTAGAGGGATTATATGCATGTGCTGTGATCTGCACGAGTGGCTACGTACACCAAAACCCCATTTCAGAGTCTTCCACATTAATTAAGTGGTAGATCAAATCATCAGTTATTATAAAAAAAAAAAAAAAAACAAAAAAAAAAAGGATGATTATTGTGATAGAAAATCATATGTAGTAGTACAGCTAGAGCTCACGGGGAGCTTGACCAAATTAAAAGGGAAAAAGGAGAAGTATACATGCATGCATGTGCGGCCGCTGTGGTGAATTATTTTGTGGTGTATTAGTGTTGTTGGAACGTGGAGTAATGAACAAGCATACTCTCCACTTGGGTCTCTTATAAAAAAAAAAAAAAAAAAAAAAAAGATAAAAACCAAAATCATGGAATTGAGTCAAAGTGGAACACCGAAAGTACTCTCAATTCATATAGTCAAAGTGGTACTAACTTAATTCCATCCTGATCAGATAGATGGTGGTCAAAGGAAATTAAGAAACTACTTTACTACATGGCGGGTGGGGGGTGGGTGTTTAAGGTTCTTTTCCTATGATGACCGCAATACATTAATTATTATTCTAGTTTTGAGGTGTCATTAAACATCATCATCACATGCACATTTATATACAGATTTTCATCATATCTTATTTGAAGGGTATGGGGAGGGATGATGCTTCTTCATATTCATCATTTCCTCGCCAGTATTTTTACCAATCCCATCTCACCATATTTCCTCAATCCCTCACCCCAACTAAATGATCTGTTTGACCACTTATAGGACATCATCATCCTTCATCATCTCTTTCTTTAATTATAATAATGAAAATACAGTGCCCTAACTATATTTGAACTATGTCATGTCACACCCTAATGGACTATTTGGTGTGTGTGAGAGAAATATATGATGATTTAATTTCATAATGGAGGAATGGGAGACAGTCAAAGGGAATGCCAAATAATTCCAATAGTGTATCTTAGAAAACTGCAATCACAAATATAACAAGAGAGGAGTGAGAGAGAACGAATCACAAATAATTACTACCAAAAGCAAAGTTTGATTTTTCTTCTTTTGCTAAAAAAAGAACACCATGTACAGAATTTCAACAACCGAAAGAACTCTGCTCTGTTAGCAAGTAACGCATCCCTAATTGTCAGAATATGGATATGAGAGATTAAAACTACCAAAGCTTGAAGCACACATGAAATGTTAGTCAGTAGCTGCAATGCAAAAGCACTTCCTTCGTACGAACTTCATTTCAGTATGGTGGAGGAGGATAGGTTCCAGGGTATGGACCTGAAATTAAAACAGTGTTCAAAGTCAGTTCTAATGCAAGACTCTGCTTGAAGAAATAAAGATTCATGGGTAAAAAAGGAAATTACCCGGTGGATAATGCGATGGTGGATAATAAGACGCCTCATGTGGCGGTGGTGGATATGCTGGTGGCGGATAAACTGAAGAGGTTGGGTAAGGTGGAGGATAACTAGCTGGTGGGGGTTGATGGTATGGCGGCGGTGGGTATGCTGCAGGATTGGGAGGATATGCAGGGTATGGGGAAGGAGCATGATAGTTTGTTACTTGTGGATAAGTTACAGATGGTGGAGGTGCAGAGTACATGGAGCTTTGCGGTAACGGTGGCACCATATATGGAGGAGCCGAGGAGGCATGAGTTTTTGCAGGTTTCTGAATCATGTACAAGGCACCCATTAATTATAAATATCATAAATAAATATTACACAAATGAAATAAAAATTAGAGCGAACTGGCTCTTGATGAAACAAAAGCACATTAATCCAAAGGGAATGAGACAAAAACAGTAAACAAACAAGAGAAATGAACTTACATTGCTATTGGCATAATGCATAATCAGCCGTACTTCACCTGCATACCTATAAAAATTAAATGGAACTCTTATAAAGATACAGCCACATCTTTGAAAAAAAGAGAACAGTTGCAGAATATAACTGACAGACAACAAATGACCAAAGGTATCCTCAAGCAGTTGTGAATTATGATGGTTGCATCAAGGAATTATTGCTTAGAGATCTTTCTCAATGAAACAAAAGCCCTTTTTAAATTGAACAAGCATTTCAGACAAAAGCCATAAGGAATTTCCCAGATTCAAGCAAACTATCTACCAAACTATGCAGACAATTCAGCAGAAGATAAACAAATCCGCATTCTGTTTTATGTAAAGAAACCTGACATAATATTCAATCTCATTCGTTCTTATCCCAGAGAACCATAAAACATAAATAAGATGTAACCTAGGAACCTAATCTGCACCAAATATAATATTCTAGGTGAGGTTGAACAACCCACGAATAGGTAAAAGGTGATCAAACCCAAATGTGTAATACAACGTTCAGGAATAACTCCAAGACTAGCAGCCATTGAAATTGGTTTCTAAAGTAACTGCCTATCAGAAGCTTGATATTGTTTCACTAGCAAAAAATCATTTGCTGTCATACTTTTGGTATGGATCAATTTTATGTTCTCTTTTATGATATTGTTTAAAATTTTATTTTAGTAATTTCAATTATCAAATTAGAATGACAATTCTTTGGCACTACACCAAAATTTTGGGTGAATGAGATCCTAGCCAAACATCTAATCCACAAGTTTAAAAGAGCACAAAACATAGCTAGATTCCAAAATATCTGGGAATAGGATCAATAGAGGGAAACTATTCACCTTCAACAAATTCTCTTGGACAAAATGTTTTTGAGTAGAATAGAATAATGGGAAGGATATGGAGAATAGAGAAATACTACTTTACATCTGCATTCAAAGGTAGGTCTCAGGTTGGACAAGGGTGGTTTAGAGCCTCGAGTGCCATAAGGTGCATTATTAGCATCATATATCATAAGTATAACATATATATCTATATATTCTTTCTCCTCATCTTCTTGAATAGAACAAGAAGGATGGGAAAGAGATACAGTGTTGTCTGCAGCAGATGTAATTTATCTTTTCCAAAGGTAAATCCTAGATTTAGTATAATTGTGTTATCTTTTGGATTCCCTTTTTCTTTTCTTTCAAAGGTAATTTACAAAGATGTGCGCCTTAACCTCACGTGACTCCTTGCACCTTTCTTTCAAGGCATGATCCAAGTTTTGAGGTGATTAGCTTGTGGTATGTGCACGGCTGGAAAACACTAGATTGATCTAAATGGATGTTAAGGTGTCATGATTCGTATGATTTAGAGTGTAAAGTTCCATGGAAAAAATAAATAAAGCACATCAGAAATGATAAAGGTTGCATAAATCGTGCCTTTGACTCAAGATCCACGGGAATGGGCTCCAGAAATGACACCTTGCTTTTAAAATGTTAGGCACTGTAGGTGAGCCAAAAACAAAGCTAAACCAAAAATTTCAAACTATGTGGTGACCTCTTCTTTTTCTTATCAGAGCAGAAGGACGAATCAGATAAAAATTCACATGTTTTTGAGAAAAAGTTTTTATCTTTATATTTATTTTATTGTTTCCTTTTGTGTGTGTTGGAGGGGGAGCAAGTAAGGGAGGATGACAAATTTCATCAAAAATTAAGATGAGGGCAGATCATATCCCAAATTTGATAACTTGCAACATTGACTTATCAGAATACTGACTAGAGTAAATAGTAGTAATATAAACACAAATTAATACCTGCCAGTTTTTGTATGTAGCGGCCAAGGGGCATCATCATATCCCTGCGAGAGCACTTTGTGCAGCTGAACCCTAAGACATATACATCAGAAAATCCAGGATTATTTTACCAAAAAGAAGTCAAGGGAAGAATCATTTAAAAAAGGTTGAAAAACATCAAGACAAAGTAAAAGGGAGAAAGTAAGAGAGAATTACTTTCCGCTGCCTATGAAATCGTCATAGGTGACAGTATTACTGTTCCAGACAATGACATTGAGTTCAGGTAATCCTTCGATGAGGGTGAACACAAATTTCTCTTGAAATGTAGGGTTTTTTCCTCCGTCTAATGAATAACAACAATTTAATTAATTCAATTTCTCAATTCCTAAATCAAACACACAATAATTGATTTTAAGGTTATTAAGAAAAACAAAACAATACAACACCATAAGCAGGAAGGAAAAAAAAAAAAAAAAAAAAAAAACCTGTGTGAGTCCGAGTGCGGAATTTAGTGCTAGCATATTCAAGACAAACGTAAGGATCTTGCCTCGATATCCACTCTGTATCCTTCAATTTATTACATCCAACAACTGCAATTATAAAAATAAATAAATAAATAAATCGACGGATTCAATATCATGATCTAAAAGAATTAAAGAAAGGCAGCGAAGGCACGGATGATAGAGAGAAGAACAATTACCGGTGACTTCCAGAAGTTGACCTTGAATTCCAGAGATCGTCGACATAGACATAGGTGAATCAGAATAATGGTGATGATGATGATGAGAAGGCAAATATTTTGAATCAGAAGCTTTCGACATTCTGTAACGTAAACAAAATTCCTTATATATAGGTGCCCACAGATCGAGGTCAGGAAGATTATCTGTCTTTTCTTCTCTTTTCTTTATTAGGAGTTTATTTTATTTTATTTTTTTTCAAAATGGAAAAGAAGAGGTAAGTTTGTGTTTATTATTAATTAGTTGATGAAAAAACTGTAAATCCTGGGGATTTCCTGCAGGTTTTGCTATGGAGATTTGGGGGAATGAAGATTTGGAGAAAATATCTATATTCCTTTTAAGGTGAAGAATAACTTCAATTGAATATTCTTCTTTGGTACCCATATATATATATATATGTTATATACACAAAATACTTATCGCGTAAATTTCTATATTGGAGAATTTTCTGTGCGCGTTAAGCAATGGGATAATTAATTAAGCGTGTCTGCATGGACTTTTTTTTTTTTTTTTTTTTCATTTTTCTTAATGAAGTTGAGTTATGTGAGGACAAGGAAATGGTCGTTCAATTTGAATTATTTTTTTATTTTTTTTTATTTTAGAAATAGTTCAATTTGAATTATTATTATTATTATTTTTGGTAGATCGTTCAATTTGAATTTTGTGAGAGAAGAAAATGAATAAATGCATGGACCGAGTCCAAATACATTGCAGAGTTTATGTTTTTTTTTATTTTTTTATACTCACTTAGAGCGTCCGGTATCCCACCTTATTTGGTGAGACTAATCCGAACGTGGCATGCGGAGCTCTCGCAAAGAGTTCAACTCTTACTCAAGGGTGAGGGTCTAGCCTATAGTTTTTTAAACATGACGCTAATCATCTCAAGGAGATTCAAAACCTCAATCATCCAATGAAACATTAGGAATCTGCGCACCAACTCTCCCAAACTAACGGTTCAGAGTTTATATTTTTTTCAAAGTTACTCAAAGTGAAATCAACAATTATAATAATAAAAAGGTGGCGTTTAAAAATATTAGTTGACAATTTTATTTTATCATTTGATTTTTTTTTTTTTTTTAAAAAAAAAGATAAAAAAGAAGAAGATAAAGCAATTGAATGTCCATGTGAACTTATTTATTATAATTGAACTGTAACTTTCACTAATAATGTGTATGTAAGCAAGAGCAGAAGGGACACAAAAAAAAAAAGAAATATTTGAAAAATGCCCACAAGAGATTGAGAAGGTTTAACTAATCATAGAATTAGATTGTTTCTCAGCTCTGGTGTGACTAAACTCAAGTCATCAAAACCATTTTCATAGGATACCGTCAAAATCTTACCCAGTCCAAAGCACTGAAACTTAAATAATGCATTTTCTATCTGTATCATTACCATGGTTTTATTCCCAAGTTGCTAGGTAAGTCAAGTCCTCCATCAGCAAGAGGGAAAGCGCAAGGCTATGACTTAGAAACTTCATCATGAAGAGCATCAAATACTTCCAAACAAACGGAAATAGGATACCAGCATCATTTACATTGTTTTTCTTCCACTCCACTTTAAAATGGGTAAAGCATATCAAGTTCCACAGTATAAATCACTGTATTACCAAGAAATCTGGTGACTGCTAGAACTAAAAAGCTTGAAAATATATTGGGACACTTGAAATTAAATGAAATAAAAAAAAATGAACTGTGGGTCTGTAGCCAGTCGCGGGAAAACCCACCTAATATGTACAATAATATGATGCTATTGGGAAATCCATCCTACTCACTTTCATAATCCTCCTCATCGCCAAATGTGAAAACAGATGCATCAGCTGCTAGAACCTTGAATTCACTAACTCCTCCAACAGAGTTGGATCCTTCGATGCCCGACATAGTTCCTTTATCGACATCCTTTCTTGGCTCATTAACTGAAGAAGCTGTGCTACCCAAAGACATGTGTTCTGTTTTATGTGCCAGATCTGCAGCTTGATCCGAATTCCCACTATGCCCAGACCCAACAACATTTGTATCAACACTCTCCCCAGTTTTAGGAGTTGAACTAACTCTTTTGCTTTTTGAAGATACTGATTCCTCAGCTTCACTGTCTGAGAAGACATCATCCTTTTCCTTATTTCCTGTCTCTTTGTTTGTATCAGAAACAACTGCAGTCTCATTCACAGTGCCAGGACTGGGTCCTGAGGCAACAACCGAGCCAGAACTTTCAACAGACTGATTGGCAGCAGTTTCTGATTGAGCCCTTGCAGGAACAGCAGTGGCATCATAGTCCACAAGCACAACCTCCAATTGAAATCCTGGGGATGGCAATTTTCTCTGTGCAGATTCCAGAAGTTTAAATCAGATGTCAAATTACTAAAAATGTAAGAGTCAACATATAGCATCATCTCTCCATTACATACAATCAACTTTGATGGAACCACCGACAACGAAAATGATTACCTTGTCAAACCCATCGAGATCACTTGTATTCAGAACTTTTCTGTTCTCTATCATTGTTGTGTTTAGCCAACTGGAACAATCAAGCAAAGCCAACCCCCAATCCCCCAAAAAGGAAAAAAAGAATGGGTCATCTGTTGGGAATGTGAGAAGTAGGGAATATTATCTTGGTAGCTATTCACAAAGTAAAAGGATGGAGATGGATACCAGTAAAAGTCTCCTTGACGATCATGGAAATGAATTTTGAAGTCCCCAGCCAACTCAGTCAGACCAGGCTCCCCTGGAAGAGCAAAAACCATAATCCCTTTCTTTGGTGCAGTAAACCAAAAATCTTCAGGCTGCACAGACAGCCACCAATATATTGTTATATATACAGTAAATAGAAGTCTCCAAATTTATTTATATACTGCTCCTTCCCAGAGAATCTCTCTGGTGTAGATAGGTTCAGAAATCAAACTTCACATAGATGATCTAGCCCACCCCAAAACATTCTAATCTCTAATTGCTTTGTACAGACAGATTTTTCCTTTTTTTCTTAAAAAAAAAAAAAATCCCCAATTTCATGTCCAAGGCCATTTCTTCCAGGTTTTAGTGGGTCTTGACATTTTCTTTTAAAGGGATGGGGGAAGCAGTAGGATCAAGCAAGCTATCCAAGTAACCTACCGATAGATCCTTTGTTCTTGGATGTTTCTTTGTTGAGAAGAGAACCCCTGCAAATAAAATATGCACCAATTAACATTTAAGTCCTTTGCAAGTTATCCAAAACTAAATCTTGATCTCTCTGGGTATATAATATGAAGGTAAAGTGCCAGCAGTGAAGAGTAAATGTAGATGTAAATTGCTCAATCATTGAAAAGATTAATCAGAGATAGATAAACCACAATGCAAAACAGTAATCAGCATGAAATCCCAAGTATGTATGGCTTCTTAGGTTATGAGAAGTGAAATTCCATAGGTTCGATAGAGGAAAATTGCTCAATGTAAAGAAGGAATATAAGCAAATCACCATTATGATTAGATACAGTAATAGATGGCCTGACCCAATAAGGGCATTTGTGAAGACGAAATCCTCTAAGCATGCACCTGCACCATATGATCCATAAAAACCCTCCAAACCAGAAATCTCATTAATAATAAGTTAAAGTCCAAAAAAGAAGTTTTAATGAAGCACAAGTACCTGCGACCCGACGGGTTTTCTCCATTGAAATAGGTTAAGACACGTTCAAAATATTTGACATATCTCTATCAGAGAAAGAATATACATCAAGAGAGAAAATTTTAGACCTTTGCAAGGGGATTCAAGTGGGGGAAAACTAAAATAAGTAAAGCAACTATAGACTCACTATCTGGCTTGGGAGAACAAGTGCCTTTCCATCAAAACATCTTTTCTGATTATAGTAGTCAATAGACTCCTCAGCGGTGGGAAAGAACTGTGACAAGATAAAACCAAATTTATTTTAGTTATACAAAATTGACCGACTAAAAATAAGGATATTCGGAATGATTATATGTTGTGGAAACAAAAGGTTATTTTCCAGAAACAAACATGTGATAGTTAAAACTCATTTGAGATTAATCTTGAATCATAGTGAAACCTTACTTCCATGTGCAAGAAAATTACCTTCAAGTACAAAAGAAGACTAGAAATCATCAAGCCCGTCCTTGCCATTCCAGCCTTGCAGTGCACAACCACAACATTCTCAATATCCTCCTTCAACCATGAATATGCACTTTGACAAAATGATATTATCAGTTGAATAGGAGGGCAATTATGGTCATCAAAGGGAAAACTAGCCACCTGCAGAAAGAAAAATGTTAGAAGTTTACCATTGTCTAATAACCCCCTGAATTATAGATTGACGAACAATGTAAATGACATGGTTTTAAGGTCTTTCCGGGTAATATTCAAGCCATAAATGGTCAATTCCACAAATCAAAAGGAAGTGTCAGGGAAACGACATTCCATTAGCTATCACAATACTTAACCACTATGACACACCAAATTATCAATTTTGAAACCCTGATAGAAATAACAAAACAAAGAATGACAACTTACCTTCCCCTCAAATAATGATGCATCATATAACCTCTCAGAGCAAAGATTGTACACTTTGTATTTATCCTGCATGTTAGAAACAAGATTAAGCCAAAACTTTCCAATTAAGTGCACCTGGTTGGACCAGTGCATACTGAAAGGGAGGTGACAGAATGTTATTACACTTCAGCCAACAGAAATATTAGACTTGGACAAAGACAATAATAGACTATTCCAGACTGACAACAGCGAGAAAACATGGAAATGTAGGGTCCATTTGGACAAGTATTTTTTCCGAGAAGAATTGTATTTAAATTTTGGCAGAAAACTAAATTAGATAACTAGACCCAGAATAATGCTTGCAATGTGGACATATGGAAGTTAGTTATTACCTTGTGGTGCATTTCGAAGAACTTAATTACTTCTTCCATGTGGTTCCGGTAAAATCCCTAGATCACAAGATTTTTTATACCTCATTAAATTACTAGCTGCAAAAAATTTAAAATCTGCTTCTATTTACTTCACTTACCTCAACATATCCAAAAAACCCAGAGCTCATGTCACCAGCAGGAAAACCCATAGCAATTATATTCTCAGTGATGTATGTCATATCCAAGTCAAATCCACCTTCCTGAAAAGCAGGAGATGCCAATCATTTGTATTAGTAACTATCCAAAATGTAGGGTAATATATTTTTAGAGAATATTTCAATGTCCAAGTCCACTATACTCCAGAAGTGTAAGTATTCTATGAAAAATCTTAATACCACCAATTAGAAAGAAGTATAAGACCACCCTGCGGAAAATCAATGAAAAGAGGTGCACAATTTAAAACTGGCCCCTCTCATATAGGAAGGAGACATGATCTATGCGGAATCACATCCAGAAATGACAGTTGTAAGTATGTCTGTTTATGTGTTAACCAGATGTGCTTGATGCTTGATAGTTATGCAGATTGTCTAACTTGTAGAACACGCCACCTTCTGAATCTTCAATATCAGGACTACCAAGGATAAATTTGTTCTTCACAATTTCATTGCAATCAATAAGGAGCTAATGAAAAGGTTTGTATGCTCTAGGTAATGAGCATAAGAATAAAATTATAAGATAATGACATTTTCTCCTGAGAACTTTTACATTAGAAGACAAGAAGAATAACTAGTATATAACCAAAAAGGGAATGAGAACTACTCTTCACCATTTGCAATTGTAACAAATTAACTTAGGAGATAAGTCAAGCATCAAAGCTAAGCAAGGCACCTGGTATCTTCGTTTATTTTGAGATACAACATGCCGAGCCTTTACTTGCACAGCCTTCACAGCACTCTTAGAAGAATCAACTATTCCTTTTGTAAGTGTTCCAATAAAACCAGATTGTGCTTGTGCTGTTTCTGTTGTTGGTGAAGTTCCAGCAGAGTTTTCTTCAGTGGGAGAAGATTTAGGAGATAAGCGTAATCCAAAACCACTAGTAAAACGAGCAAAAGTTGATTTTGTAGATGTTCCACTTTGTGAGTCATTTTGTGATCCAGCCAGTGGCTGTGAAATTTTCAGATTTTTTGCCCAACTGGAGATGCCAGAAGTAGATACTTTTGAAGATGTATCAGATGCAGAATTATCTCCAACAGATTCAGCATTAGCCGTAGTGGCATTTTGAATTTTTGCATGTGATGGATCAGGTAACTCAGAGGATCCAGATTCCATTTTTCCGGACTAGAAAAAGTTTGCAACCAACTATCTAAAAAAGGCATGGGAATAAAAATTTTTAATATCGCAATAAAGAAAAGAGAACAACATGAAAAAAAGATCAGACAAAGACAAGATATGTATAAATAAAATGAATGTACACTTTATTACACATATTAAGAGGCAACTCAACTTCCCACATAAAGAAATGGTGAAATATACATAAAGAAGCAAACTTCATGTCTCCTGAATCAAATCTTTCAAGTCCCTTGACATTCACATTAAAGAAATCATGGAAAGCATGAGGGCAGGAGAGAGACTTAAGATTATACAAGACTTGTACCATAACCATTTTCCAAGTAGATTATTCAACACAGGGTATGAACTTTCCTTTCTTAAGCAGGAACACAGCTCAGAAAAAAATGGAAATACTGTTATACTGGTTACTGATTGAGTAAACAAGTGCACGAGTACTGTAATTTAATAACCAAAAGAACCTACACCACAGTACTTGTGCCACAGGATTCTATTCAAGATCATACAGATTTTAATTAACCTATACAAGCTATTCTTCCATCATTAAAACAGCAAACCTATATGAAAATTAACTCTGAACTTAAAGTTAGTTCTCCCTATAGAACTACTATTATTAGTATCAGAACTTTTATTCTCCCTGTAGTTTTGCGTGCTAATATAGTAGACCAATCACTCCCTATCCCACTATAAAGTCAATACAGCTAGTAATAGTTTCTGCACTGGTATAACATAAAAAACTGAAATGATCCTCCACTTCACGCCAAGCATGAAAGTGTTTTTTCCTCAAAGGAGAATAACTCTCTTGCAATATTTAAAGACTCATCAGTTTGGAAATTTCAACCTAATTCAATTAATTCATTACATCATTATAGATGTTTCGTTTCATAATGAAATCTATTCCCGACATCCCATGAAAAGGTTGTGTGGACCCACTTGAGATCTAACCCCTCAGTGTCAGGTCTACGAATACATAGAAACGAGCATGATAGAGCGAGCTTTCACCTAAAACTTAAAACCACAAAAAATATTAGAAAATGAAAATTTCACAACCAAAGTAGTTTAATTAAGAATGAAAGGGGAAGAGGGGGTGGAAAAATCAGATTTAGGAAGTGCAGGTTTAGGTCAGGAAATAAAAAAAAATTGGATCAGAAGAAGTTTCAATTAAATAAAACGCTATTCAATCCAATTCATGGCGATCCAGAAATACCAACACCATCTGAAATGATCATTAGTACGAAGCTACTCCGTAACATTGAGGCAGGCAAGTACAGAAGATATATAACAAGATGAAAAGAAAGCACAACGGTACCTGAAGAAAAACAAGGTTACGTCAACGGAAGTGAAATGAAGCGGCGGGACAGGCGGCGACGGCGGTAGTTGTAGAACGGAGTAGAGTGTATTACGACGTCGTAGTTATCCTCTTTTCTGATATCATAAAATGAATCTTCTTGTTAGAATTTTTATCTACAAACTATTCTCAGATGATCTAATACTTAGTCACTGATTGAAGACTCCCCCAAAATTTTCTTATTTTCTAATTAGTCCTCATCAAGACCTTTTTTTCCTTTTTGACACCAAATTACTTCTTACTAGTTTTTATAATAATGGATATGTAATTGGGAGAGCTCATAAACATTTTTCAACCATAACCTTTTTCTTTTTTCCCCTTTCCCTTTTTCTAAAGGTTGTGACCATATTGCGAAAGATATTATTATGTTCAAGCTGGAGAAAATAATACCGAAATGACAACATTACCCTTAAACTTATTGAAAGGATTATACATTAATGTTTATAATAATATTAAATTGATTATTCCCCCAAAAAAAAAAAATAATAATAATAATAATATTAAATTGATTGAGTAGCTTTAATGTTAAGTTTATCTCATTCATTCATTATTTAATAAAATTATTTTTCTTTCTTTATTAGCTTTCTCATGTGCATATCATTAATTGAATTAAATATATATGCAGAAAGACATCAAAATACTCGAATATATTAAGACAACCTTAAAAACCAATTTTTGCACATTTGTTGGAAGGGAAAAAATAAAAATAACAACTGTACTACAAAAGAAGACATTTGCAATGATGAACAAGACAATATTAAAAACTTCACAGGAAATTTTAATGTTGTTAATGAACCGCTATTTGCTATTTACAAATGATTGAAAGGGTAGTAAGAACTTGAAACACCAAAGAAGCCTGTGCTGTGCAACCCCAGATTGTCTAATCAATAACTGCGGATCTTCCTCTGCAAACGAGACCAATTTGGTATAGCATTACCCCTCTTCAAAGCTTTCATCTTCATTGGACTGTTCTTACTCTGCACAAGAGAGCATAAAAAATTTTAGAAAATGACTCTGCTACATGAAATGGAAAGAGTATAAAGAAAGAAACTTTACCATTAGGCATGTTCCCTCTTTGACGTCACAGACGGGATAATCATGTGGGCAGCAGCTGGTATTATCATCACAGCAGGTAGCAGATTCCAAAGGACAGCATCCCCAACCAAAGCAGAAATTACCATATGGATAGATACAGCAACAGGTGCTTCCTTCAGGACATGAATAATAATCATCGCATTGAGTTGGAGGCTTTACGGGGGAAGGAGGGGATGGACCAGGATTTGGAGGATTAGGACCATTCTTCACAGGGTAAGAAGGTTCCAATGCAATCCCACACTTTCCAGTGTTTCCATGGATGTTGCGCTCGAGTTTGATATATCCAGCTTCGCCCCATTTTGGACCCCATGAGTTCCTTACTAGCCAATAATCAACTCCATTCTCAGTACCATATCCAACAGCCACAACACCATGGTCTAGGTTTGTTCCACAGTGTCCAGTAAAGACACCCTGTTCAATTCCCCCAAGACAAAATAAGTTCTTGAATCAAATGTCCATGTTTTGCCCAAAATTAAAGAAATATGTAAAATGATTTGTAGACAACTGTTTTCCTTTTGAGATTTTCCAAGCATTAATTGCTATTACTTTCCTTTCAAAAAGGTGATGATTGGTAAAAGCAGGCAATGTGTACAGCTAAAAAAGGATCAAACCAATAACAAAAAGTTAGTAAAACATGATACCGATTGGTAGTGCTGAAAAGCTCTGCCCCCAGCTTCAATGGCAATACTGACTGGCTGATGGGCCACTGCCTTCTTTAATGATTGTTCATCACCCTTTGGAACATCTTCAAAGCCATCAATGGAAACAGCACGAGCATTTTTCTGAATAAAAACGAAAAAAAAGCATTTTTTAAAAAAAAGTACATATGATGATATATATTTGTATGAAGGGTACAGTTTAGACATACCCTAAGCTGATCACATGTTCCATCACGGGCGGTGTAAGGATAATCATCCTCAGTATCAATACCTCCATTTTTAGTTATAAATTCAAAGGCATAGTCCATAAGACCACCGTTGCAACCTTGGTTATAAGCATTGTCACAATCAACCAACTCTTGTTCTGATAAGGTTACCAAATCGCCTGTAACAATTTGATTAATTCCTTCAACTGCACCCACTGTTGAAAATGCCCAGCAACTCCCTGAAAAAAAGAAGGTTTAACAATTGTACATAAAGTTCTTAGAGAAACTAAAGATTAGTTACATAGCTTTCTATCTAGATTTGTTTGTTTATCCGAGATCTAAAATCATCTAATTAATAAAAGGGAAAATTCTGGTGATTTGTCTGGAAGCGGATAAGAGTGTACTGCAAAAATCAAACAAATTTTGTATTCACAGAAATTCCAAACAAACAAACAAAAAAAAAAAAAAAAAAAAAATGACCCCACCCCAAAGGGAAACTCCCACATCAACAAGAAGGCCCCAAGAAAACAAACCTGCCCTGTTCCAAACACCAATTAGAACCCTATTCTTACCTGTCCCACCAAGTTTCGTCACCCCTCAGGACACCCCACTCTACCCATCTCCAAAATAAAATTGACAACAAAATCTTATAATAAAACACGATGAAGCCATACTCAAAAGTACATGGTCATACAAAAAGATATAATTTTTATAAAAGAAAACTCACCACATTGGCCTTGATCTTTGACGGGAGCAACAGCACCTTTCTCCCTCCAGTCAACAGACTTGGGTAAATCATCACCGGCATTGAAAGAATAACGATCGCCAACCTTACCTTTCATCAATCTGGCCTTCCGATCCATTCGGCCACTAACAAACATGGATCGAAACTCCTCGTGACTCAGATCCGAAAACCGATTAAGGCCAAGTTTGTAAGAAAGGTTCTTAGAGTTATGTTCGTCAATGAACAGAAGGTTATCTTTGAAAATCTCAAACCTTTTCTCTTTCTCCCCTAAAGCATTGTAAGCTTTTCCATGCTTAACAAGCCAAGATTCATACAAAGACCTAACCTCATCATCAGACCGAACCGTCTGACCATGCTCATTATCATAACTGATAATGGACATGTCTAATGCAGACGAAACAACAAAGAGCAGAAGAAAAATACAAGAAAACAGTTTGAAAGAAGCCATAATTTGACTTACTCTGGTCTCCTGCAAGAAGAAGAAAGGAATCGTAATAAAAGAAGAAGACGATTAGATAAGAGTTTGCAGAGACCTATAAAGCGAGAGCAATAGAAAAAAAAAAAAAAGTGAGAAACGGAATTCCTCTAAAATAGGGAGAGGAGAGAATTTCCTGGTTCGTGGAATTCTAAGGGGGACGGTCCCCCTACAATTTATAATTGGTTGGACAGGATTGGGTTATTGGGCTAAAAAGTAACGCCAAGTTTGGGAGAGAATTTGAAAAGATTATTAAAAAAACTGATTACTTAATTTCATCTAAAATAAATTTATATTCTATAATTTTTTTTTTCTGTAATCTTAAAATTTTTATCCAATAAATTTGCTATCGCACATATGTCTTGGGTGGATTCCGTTATTGAGGGGCGACACCTTCAATCATTGTATGCTCAAATTAATCTTGCTCGCTGATTTGTAAGTATTTCATTGGGTGAGACAATTGATCGGAAAGTTTAACATCATTGGTTAAGGGAGAAAGAGTTATTCTTTTACTCATTTTATGGTATAATTATTTTGAATATTAACTAATTTAGAATCTAATTGATTCACGCCTCTTACATTTGGATCCAACATGGTTAAGAAACTATTAGATTAGTATTTTTTATATAAAAAACATATATAATTATATTTTATCCTTACAATTTAAAAATTAGAAATTTAAAATTTAAAAGCAAAAGTTCTATTTCTCATAAAAAAAAAACGTAATTCAATATAACTTAAAAGTCATAAATTAAAGATACTATAAATTAAGATTTTAAAATTTTTTTAAAAAAAATTCCCTTAATTTCTCTCTCTCCTTACTCACACATCTTTTAATTGGATAGTATTTTAATTTTGTTATTAAAAAAAATGCGAAAACTTAAATAATGATTAAACAATATATATATATATATATGCGTGTGTGAATAGTATATTATTTTTTTAGAGGGATTCCCTTGTATGGCGGCTAGGTTCACCGAACCAGGGAAACCGGAAGGGCAGATTGCTTAGTGGATAAGGGAAAAACGTAATCTGAAAAATTTTTTTTTTTTTTTTTTTTTTTTTGGTTAAGAAGATAGGAATATATCATCTTTTTATTTTTCCGCGAATTATTGTGATTCGGTCCATGTGCCAAGTGGAAGTTTCCAATTGGACACATGTGCCGATGAGTCAGGGTATGGGTTATGGGCTTATCATCCTCCTTCCCAAGTAAGTTGTATTTTGTTTCTTACCCAAACTTCCGTTTGGACGTAAAGTCCTATAATAAGTAGCATTTAATTCGAAGATTTTTTTTTTTTTTTTTTTTGTCGATATGAAGATTTAATTATTATTTTTTTTTTTTAAGTTCCTCTCTTGACCATTAGGTCAAGAAGTATCTCTCTCAACAAAAAATGTTGAGAGTTCGAATCTCTCCAAACTCATTAATCTAAGAGTTTCTCTCTTACCTCCCGATTTGTCAAGAAACTAAGGGTTTCAACTTCACCCGAAGTTTTACAGTTCAAGATATATTCGTAAGTACGGGTATACCTACACTATTAAACCTTTCTGGGTAGATTAATTTGGACCGAAAGAACCTGAAATACCACCTAAAAAAAATTATTCATTTTTTGAAACCTTAAAAGGAAAAATTCATACTAAAATAAGGATTTTTTTTTTGTGTTGGGCTTCCTTTGGTGAGTAGTATGGTTTATCATTTTGGGTCATATTTTGAGAATTATGATATCTTGGAAACTGTAGATTTTGTTTTATTCAGGGCCGAATTACTCCTGTACATGTACGGGATGGTCCAATTTGTGACCAAAAGTATTGTATTCAGCCCAAAATCATACAGAATCATTTTATAAACAAGTTCATCCTTAGTTTATCACAATTGAAAATTGTATTGTAAACGTTATACAATTCTTATGACATCCTGTAAGAATGAAGGGTTCCGAACATGAATTCAACTTTACAAATATAACTCAAATCAAATTTAAATTAGTCAAATTAATGACTTTAAATACAAAATAATGTGATAGAAAAAAGAGTTCACCATTGGGTTATAACTTTTATTTATTTAAATATATATATATATATATATATATATGTATGTATATATAAGGCTAAATATGGCATGTGGTTGGGTGACCACATAATTTAAAACAATTTTCTTATAGGCAAAAAAATTGTCAATCACTGATGTGGGCCAATCAATTGAATTGCTGAAAGCCCTACAATATAGCGGATTGGCGTAGGTTTTTTCTTTTTCAAGTATTTTCGATTGATTTGTCGAGTAAAAACAAAAAAAAAGTAATAAATTTAACAAAAATAAATAAATAAAGAAAAACATGAACTAGATAATATTGGCATTATTTTCCCAGACATACAACAACCAGACAACGACCAAACGCAATTAATATGTCGCGGCGGTTTCTGTGGCAGTTGCCGGAAACTCCCCTCCGGGAAGCATTCAATTCTTTTGATGCCACCACCGACACACACGATACCTTACTCTCACTCCTGATTTCCTTATCCCAAATTTTTTCTGCTCAAAGGTAGGTTTTGTTCACGTGATTCACGTGATTGGATTCATCTTCCCTTTTCCCCTAAACTGCTATTCTGTCGTCCAGATAAAAGACTAAAGTCAATTTGATAACAGGACTCAGATATTAGTCATAAACAGTATTACTTATGAGTTATACATAAGCTAATTAAAAAAAAAAAATTAATTATAATAATATACTAGATTATTTAAAATTTACAAACATAATATAAAAAAAAATTTGTTTATCGCACGCGTGTCCTAGATAGGTCCCGTCACTGAAGGGAGGTACGTCCAGACTAATCTCGTTTATTGATTTGTAGGTACCTCATTGGGTGGAATAGTTAGTAAGAGAATTTAACATTTTTTCATACACAAATCACAATTTAAAATCTGAATCATTGGTTATGGGAGAAAAAATTTTAGGTCCATTGTCTCTAGTTTATATAAACAAAAAAATTTAAAATAAAGGAGGGAGTAAAATGTGAACCTACGGAGTGGATTCTGGCTTTATATTGTTGGGCACCGACACCACGGTTGAAACTTCAACGTCGTACTGCGCTTCGCTGGCTGTCCAAATTGCTCTAAACCGTGTGAATTGTGATTCTCTCTATTTTCAAATCATTTCAAAAGCCCAACCGCGTGATATTTTTATTTTTGGGATACAAAAAAATCAAATATTATACCAAAATAAGAGGAAGAAAACAATTTGCCTAATTTTGTGGAACACTTCAAAATTTGGTACTTATAATAATAAGTATCGGTCTTCCACAACCTGGGGAATTCATAAGATGGTTGTCCTCATTTCCTTTTCATTACATATTACATTTACGGAATTTAAAAAAAAAAAAAAACATATTTACAACTTAATATTCTGTATTCACATTTGGTACTAAAAAACCCCTGTGAAAATTACTACTTATAAGTACAATTTATGTAGCTTCAGGTACTACATTTAAAGTTTCAAGCCACAGGGTAACCAGAAGGAAAAATAAAATAATAATAATAAAAAAAAGGTAATGAGAAAGAAAAACATAATCTAAAACTATGGTTTATTAATTTTATATTTCGAGGATTTTGATGATGGCGATGAAGAAGACGATGATGATGTTGTTGGATCGGGATTTGGACAAAACTCAAATTTAGAATTTGATTCAAGTTTCCCCACCACGAAATGGGCCAATGAATCTTTGGTCTCCACCAAGTTTTGTCTGCACAGAAACTCTTCGCTGTATAATTTTTCCACCTCTCGATTGAATTCGTGTACGAACACGTGCGTCGGTCTCTGATCCGCACCGTTGACGTTGTTCTTCTTGCTCCTTGCGAACACCGCCGCTGTGAATATCGCCGACATTCTCCCCGGTGACGTCGGCGTGAACCCCAGCGGTCCGTCTATTAAGATTATATCCCAGGGGACGTCGTAGATGTGGTTCGGCAAGTCATTTACGGCGAGTTTACAGTCGGAGAAAAGCAGATTCTGGACCGGCTTGCACTCTTTGTTAATCTGCTCTTTCGAATATTCCAGAAGTTCGTACATTTCGTTCACTTTGGTCGTGAACTGAACGTCGTAGGCTTCAATTTCTGGGTGCCTTTCTTCGAGTTTGGAGACGAAATAAGCGTTCTCCCCAACGAAAACCGTACGGCCATTATAATTAAGGGAGTTCCAGAGAAGAGTTTCGTGACTAAGCCCAAATACCAGCACGTTACACGGGGAATAATTATTCGAGTTGCACCGGCGGATCGCAGCGGCGACGGAACTGAGTTCCGCACCTGTCATCCGAGACGAGGCCGCCGTTCCGTTAACGGAAGCATAATGAAGAAGGGTATCAAAAACGTGTCCCGGCAAAGGAGACTTTCTGTCAGCAGCAGAAGAAGTAGAAGAACCGGTACTGGTCGAAGAACCTCCGTTTCCGGCGACGCCGGAAACACCGTCTTTAGCCGTGAGAAGCGTGAGGGCAAAAGCTAAAGTGAAGAAAGAGATGAAAGCAAGAAGCCATACACGGTGAGATGCAACACCTTGCTTGTGAATGGAAGGCTGCAGAACTATGAGTTTGGTTCCATTCTTCATCTTTACAACCAGAAATTCCGCTATGGAGAATAAATTCAGACAATATATAATTTAATCAGCTTTTTTCTTTTTTTTTTGGGTCTGCCTAAGAAGATCACATGGAACTGGGTAGAGAGAGAAAGAAGAAAAGAGAAGAGAAGGGCACGAGTATCTATGTGATGTACGTGAGAAATTTATTAAATAAGGAATATTTGAAATTCTAAAAAAAAAAGTTTATTTTGTTTTGGGGGGTGAAATAGTAATAATAAATAATAAGTGAATGATGATCATTTTAAGATGATATCGGAATTGGAGAGATTTTGCGGACCGGTTGGTGAAACACGTGGGACCCAGTTATAAAAGCAGAGGGTGAAGGCAAGGAAGTAGGCTCGAGAAAGACGACGTCGTGCATATAATTGTGCCTGAAAATGTGGTAGTAGAAAAACGTACTTTTAATGGAATTTAACATATTTTTCTTAGATATTTTTAATTTTGGTGACCAGATTCATGCCTTTTTTAATTAATATTTAAATCAAGAAAAATGTGAATTTATATATTTTTCATAAAGTAGTAGCTAAAAATATTCATCCACGTGTAAATTCTAAGCTTTGTTCTGATAAGTATATTTATTAAAAATTTAAATGATTTATATACATTTTAATCATGATTTTTTTTTATATATATATATATATGTATGTATGTATGTATTTTCCCCTCCTTTTCCTCTTTATAAAAAGCTATTAAATTGAGTGAGATATTTAGTCAAATTATAATGTGTACTTGCATGCTAATATACATACATACATATATATATATATATATATTCTTTAAAAATAAGAATAAATTATGTGGGGTTTGGCTTTTTATCTACCAGGAGTTAATTGGAGAGTGGAAATAATGAAAGTTGGTGTTGTTAAGGAAATAGTGACAATTATACCGCACTTAGCGGCCCCTTTTTCCTTCCCATTCCTATATAAATATATTTTTAGTCTAAAAACCCTTTTATTTTCCAGTCACCTTTTTTATTTTTACTTTTCAAAGTTTTTTTTTTTTTTTTCCCTTTTGGCTAAAACAGTACACTAAATAATGACACTAAGAACTTTCAAAAAGAAAATGATTGATGCATCGACTTTATTTGGACAAATAATCTTAATAGTTTTGTATTTGAATTTGATCTCTTAAGTTAGGTAACGTATGTAGTTTGATTCTCCGAATTTTTATTTCCGTAAAAAATAAAGTTAAAATGGATATTGTTCTCCGTAAAATTTCTTTGATTTTTAAGTCGGAAATTGAAAAACTAGAGGAAAAACTGAAAAAAATATGGTTTATAGAGAATAAATTTCACTTACCTTTACCGTTTAATCTTATATTTATAATGATAATTTCTCAATAAAAATAGACTTTTAAATAGATGTGTTATATGAAATTTTTAGATTCAATTATTCTTAGATAAGATTTAAAGTAAATTCATTTTTTTTTAATAAGCTTTAGATTCTAAATAAATAATTTAATTAATTCAAATAGTAAATTGTCTGAAATATATTAATTTTCACTATTAATAACTAAAAATTGCTACTTACAAAAAAAAAAACTAAAAATTGCTTTTCCCAAACACAAAGCATGAAATCACTCCTGCTAAAGTTACCCCTAATTAATTTACAAAAAAAAAAAAAAAAAAAAGTTACCCCTAATTATGGTTTTTGGTATGTTTCAAAGGAGACAAAAACGCTCCAACATTTTATATTTAAATTAAACCTTCTTTTCCAGAAAATGAGTATAGAAACAGCGCATGTTGATTTGCTATATTTATTTTATTTTTAGAACCATATGTAGTAATATCCGTTGTCTACTTATTCGTAAAAATGCTGAACAAGTATGAGTAGGTGTTCTTTTGTAAAATTTATTATTATTATTATTTGTTTTTTTTAGAACCAAAAGGAAGTGATATATTATATAATGGCAACCCAATCAGAGTTTTGTAAAATTTATTAAAACATTCATACTACCTTATTGTAAAAAATATAAATATAAACAGTAAAAGATATGTATATTATTGTAAATAACATAATAATATTGTTTGTTTTGTTATTCGTTTAAAACATGTCACTGAGTAAAAGATTGTAGATCTATATTTAATAAATACTTAAAAAATATCAATTCAATATTTACTTAGAAAAATGAGAGGCATGTGGTGGAATGGTAGGGGTTCCTCCTCCCTTAACCACGATTCGGGTTTTAAATCTTGACTTATGTATGAAAAAATGTTAAATCCTCCGACCAGTTGTCTCTCCTATTGAAGTGCCTACAAATCAGCGAGTCGGATTAGTTTGGATGTGGAATGACTTGAAAATGCCGCCCCCAGTGACGAGACCCACCCAAGACACCCGTGACATAAGAAAAAAATATAAATATTTCCTTAAAAAAAAATTAAATTAAATCAATACAGAATTGGGCTTTGCTATGTGGGACTTAAATTCGATGTTTGCTTCCAATTGGTGTTAATATAATTGGGCTTCGGTTTCTTTCCATTTCCAAATCCAATTATTTAGGCCCGCCCAATCTTTTGTGGTGGGTTATTTATATTAATAACATGGGCTGTATCACCAGTTGCTCAATTGAAGGAATTGGTTTCTATCCCTAAAATTTTGAGTTAGAATTTTGTATATAAAGACATAATTGTAAGAATAATTTTTTCAAATAGAGATTTCGATATGATTCGAATTTTATTTAATTGAGCTCAAAGTAACTACGGATAAATTTGAAAAAAAAAATAATGTGGGCTGTATTAAAATTTAAATAAAACGGAATTATGTACAAAATTTAAAAAATACCACATTCAGAAGCTTTATAAATGATGATGACATTTTCAAATCGTTACAACATAAATAAATGGCCACAAATTGAAAATAATTGACAGACCAAAAGGAAAGTCTATATTTCCTATGGTTGGTTGGTTAATTTCTTGAAGAATGATAAGCTTTCAGTTCATCGATAAGAGCTGTGAGAGCGGAATAAGACGACCCGCCTTCTTCAACTGCTTTTTTGGCCTTATCTTTTAGTGCTTTCGCTTGGCTTCTCATTTGAAGTGCTTCCTCATCATCCGCCAATACTCGATTCAGAGCTTTAGCTATGGCTTCCCGCTTTATAATCTCAGTTGGAACTCTGCTCCATTCTCGAGCTCCAACGGGAACACCAATTTTCACTACGTCAGTTAAAAACTTCTCGTTTAGAAACTGCTCGGCAAACAGAGGCCACGTCACCAACGGCACTCCTCCGGCGCAGATTCCTTCAAGCGTCGAGTTCCAGCCGCAGTGAGTAACAAAAGCCCCAACCGATTCATGTTCCAATATCAATTGTTGCGGCGCCCAACCTTTGATTACCAATCCTTTCCCCGATTTTACACTCTCCTCTTCGAATCCCTCGGGAAACCATTTCTCCTCGTCTTTTTCGTCTCTGCAATTTCTCACGACCCATACAAATTGTTGTCCCGAGGATTCAAGAGCCGCGGCTATTTCGTGTAATTGAGCAACGGAAAAATTCGCCATACTTCCGAAACATATGTAGATAACTGAATTTTGTTTTTTGGAATCTAGCCATTTCAAACACTCATCTGTATCAACTGCCGATTTTTTCCCCCTTTGTGCTTTATCCTCGACGTTTTTGTTACAGAGAAGGAACGGCCCCACGTGCCACGCTTTTCTTCCCAATACTTTTGTATAATAATCGGCGTAGTCCGGTTCAAGCTCGTAGAAACTATTGACCACGACTCCGAAAGCCGTGATTTCTGAATCCCTAACTTGTTTTAGCATCTTAGTAAAATCGTTCTCAATGTCCTGTGATCTCTCGTATACCGAAACTTGACTTCTCATTAATTTGATCTGGTGAGGAAGATTGGGAAGCAGAAACGGCTCGGAATCCGACGAGACGCCGTCGAAAGGTCTATTTCGCCTGAGACTGTCGGAAGCAGAGAGCGCGAAGGAACTCGAACCGTGGAAAAGCAATCTCGGTATACCGAATTTAGCCGCGGCTTCAGTAGCCCAAGGAAAAAACATATCGGCAACGAGACAATGGGGACGGTGTTCTTGCAGGATTTGTTCCAGTGGTTGCTGGAGCATGGTAAGTGCTTTCATGAATTTTGGAAGCATTTCATCTGAATTAGTGACTTGATCTAGACTCTCTATTCCTTCAGGAAGACCAGCTTCCGAAGCAGGGAAATTCATAGCGAGGATTGATATATCGAATCCTAATGCTCTGTTTCTCTCTGTTGCTTTTGTGAACATGGGAATGTGTCCCTGGGTTGTGATCAGTGTCACCTTCAAACCACGAGTACTGAATAAGTTTGCCATATCTATGGTAGGTAACATGTGGCCTTGAGCCATTATTGGAAAGAAGGAAAAGTGTAGCTGATCTAACTGAGGCATCTTTCTAGACTTTAGTGTTGATGAAAAATGTTGAATGAAGTTTTAATGGGGGCTGAGGATTGTTTATATAGACTAGCTTTCCTGTGAGCATGGAAATTTCGAGGGACTCAAAATACATTCATTTATTTAGAAAACTTTCTTTGTCATTTACTTATTGGGGAGTAGGCCGTGTGATCCAAGAAATGAACAGTGAAGAATCTTCAGACCTATATCGGTTTCTTCCAGGTGACTGAGACTTAGTTATACCGTAGTCAAATTTTATAGCGTTTTTAATTTGTACCCAATTACTGAATTTCCGTGTGAAATTAGTTTTAAAATGATAGTGTTGATTTTCGTTATCTGCTGAGATAATCGCTTTCGTCACTCATAGACTGACAAATTCTATGAATCTTCTTCTTTTTTTTTTTTTTATAAGCTATGAATCTTCTTCTTGCTGTCTGATTTGTCTGCAGAATAATAAAATAATATAATTAGCAGTAGTAAGTGTAGTCTTTTTTTGACTTAGAAAAAAGCCATGTGTAATAGTATTACCTTCCCAATACCGCTATCTATGGAAAATGATATTCAAATTCCGTTTTACTAATTATTTAAATACATTCTTAAAGCCCTTTTATTTTTATCTTGAATTTCATATATTTATCCCATCATTATTAATTTCGAACCCTATGAACATGATATTCTTGAGATATTTCTTTCCTTTTTCATGAAAATTGCAAAGACAATATTTCTAAGGAGAAAAAGGTATTGCGTGGAATCCTTAAATTCTCATTATACTTTGGTGTGCTCAATTATTTGTAACCTCTTATAAACATATAATATATATATATATTTACATCTATAGAATTGTAGTTTTATTTTGAAAAGTTGAAAAATTATGAACTGGAATTTGGCGAGGTGTCTAGTGTAGGCACATGCACACGTAAAAGCATTTCTTACTTCGAAGTTAGCGTGAGTCAATTTGCATGGAAACCGTAATCACTTGCGTCACTTATTTTGTATTTTTTGTTTACTTACTATCCCATGGGCCATGGGGCCCATAAATATGTTGACAGTTGTTAAATTGAAATTATCATCAATCGATATCCAAACTTACACGGTTACACGGATTAACTAATTCTAATTCAGAGCGGGTCTAAGGATTAGAACTTTAAACTCCTCTCAATCATGATTGTGGGGATCGAACCGTGGTTCTCCTACCAATCTCAACCCCATGCGTCACTGAACCAACCAACAATTAGTTCATCAATTTTCTTAATTAATTAATCATAAATAAATAAAACTATATATTCATATTCCAAGAAGAAGTGTAAAGAAGATATAACTGAATTGGTAACACTCACTTAGATATAGAATAATGAATTCGATACATAATAGAAATTAAATTTTTTTTTCGAAATTAGATTTTTTTTTTTTAAAAAAAATATATATTCCAAGAAGAAATAAAATTAAACTTAATTTTAATATTTAATATTAATATTGTTATTATTATTATTTTTAATAAGTGAAGAAATTGATCGAATTTTAATAAAACTTATTAAATCATCATGAGTACAAAAGTGCAACTCCATATCCAGAACAAAACCAGTGAATAGAAACAGGGTCCAACTATTCATTCATCCACTCAGGTATTTGTAGTAATGACTAATTTTCTTTTATACAAATTATACATATATATATACCACTATCAATGTGTGTATAAGTTTGTTCACGATAATAGGTATAGGATCCCATTGGAAATGATAACAGTTGTTGTGAAGAAACTAACCTCAAAATGCTTTGCTTTAATATAATTGTCTTAAAAATTTTACTTTGGATACCAATCAGTAATTTCTGTACGCTGGAATAACTTCAGACCACTATACAGTGATTGCTTTATCAATCACATCTCCTCACTAGCACGTTTTATTTGAAGTGCAGCTCTAACAACATCGCCTCTTGTAATGATTCCAACCTTAAAACAAGAAAAGAAACTAATTTTAGAAGTTTATTTGTCAGAGATGAAAAATCAACCCCAAATCATGATTGGTTTTTACCAATTTTCCATCACCATCCACAACTGGCAGCCGACGGTACTTTGTTTCGAGCAACAACCTGAATCAATAGTTTTGTTAATATTTATTCTTCGCATCCAGAGAATCAAACATGTATGCAGTCTCAAGTCACCTATTAATGACATGTTTCGGAATTTGCAATACAGGCTTCTTATCTTCACTTAAAAAGTTTTTTTGCAAATCAAGATGAGTAGGAACATAATTCTATAGGAGGGATACACGGTTTGTGAATTGTAATGAACTGAAGTGATAACTCAGTGAAAAGAAAGTACCTTGCAGCATCCTCAAGATTACTGCCTTCATGTACAACAAGTGGTGCAGGTGTCATTAGATCACCAACAACTTTCCCATTTGTTTTGCCGAGTAGTTTTTGTATCTCACTGAAAGTCTGTTGAATAGTGCAGTATATTAGATAACTGTATAACTATCAGAACTATATTGTAGTCACATATGTTTTTGAAAATGATAGGCTTTCCTCCCACCAAAATCCATTCATCATTTAAGGCAAAACTTCTATATTCACTTACTCACTGCTCTGTTAAATAACTGCTAGAGCAAAACAGCAACACCATTGATGCACAAAGGAAGATATAACATTTCCTATCAGCTTACTAACTAGTATTTTTTCCAAAAAGGATTGACAGAGAGAGTTTCATAAATACAGGAGAAATATATACTACAGTGCATTGTGACATACCTTCCAAGTACTATCAACATCAGGAAACAAATTTGCATCAGCTTGACTACCACCTAAGGCATAAAGAGAGACAATACTTAGTTAAATCTCCTTACTTCAAAAACAAGTGGACGGTATTAATAGGAAGTCAACATGCCTAGTCATTAATGATACTTAAGAGGTTTAATAGCATCAATTGAATATAATGTCTACTGTCAGAAGCATAGTTTGTTCCATAAGAAACATTTAAAATGAATCTCCACTCCATAAACCCATACATAATCTCAAATTTTACCATTAGCATGGGGAAGTGGACTAAATACAAGGAGGTTAAATATCATAAATCATACATATCGCACACATTTCAACGACCACTGAACTGCCAAAAACATGCACACCATGTCTAGTTTTATTTGATTCTCTTGCTATTTTGGGATGTACCAAGATAACTTTGCTATTTGATACAAGGGAACTCTGTCCAATAATCTTTCCAGATACATTTTTTTTTTATATCGTAGGTTCAGTGTCACATGATTCCTACTTCATTCTAAATCTTATACTACATTTTCAACCATTAAATAAAATGTTCTATCATGTCAAATGAAACCACTAAATTTGACAAGCCAAGGGGAAAAGGCAGAGACAAGTAAGAAATCCTACACCTATAAAGTCTGATGTGGAAAAATAGTTGACCACTAGAAATGAAAACGAAGTATGGTGCAGGATATCCTTAACATACCTAGAAGTGAACATGAATATACATGATTAGTGTCTACTTAGTTGTTATCCTAATGATCAATGATACCCAAATACTTAATTGTTCTTTCTGAAATGTCAAGTCATCTTGGACTGGGGGCGTCTTGAGCTATCAGAAGGGTTGGGTCAATGGCTGAAGATGGTTATGTTTGGTAAGACAATGGTTTGGAACTCAAACAGAGACCTGTAACTGACCATGAGGAACCAGAACTTCAAGCCATCAAGAAATCATTACAACAAAGGACACAGAATCCCTTAAGTGTAGACATAAAATATGAACTGCAGGTATATATATCATCTAAAACCATGAAAAAGTGAATATGGGGAAAACCAATATTTAGACATTTTTTTAACACAAGATAACCAAAAATCAAGATTCTTAATAAAATCTTTGTCATGTGTAAATGCCTCCCTACATGCTACTTTGTCCTGCATTTCTAGCATTGTTGCATGAAAAACAAGAACCATACTACTAATTAGAAAAGAGAATATAAGTTGCAGCTCCAGATGACTATCTCAGCAATCTCACTTTGGTTTCACAATTTGAAAAGTACCTGAGATAGAGTCTAGGGCTAATAAGTCATAATCAGAAACAACACCCACCTGCAGAAAGCTTCCTGGTCAGTATATCCATAAAGAGGTAACAAGAACTGGGAATACAATATTAAGAAAAAATCACTAGACAATATTAAGAACTCTAGTAAAAACGATTGTCCAAATACTCCCATTATGAACAATTCCTTTTGCAGTCTTAAAGAATTTAAATTAAAAGTGGGAAATCCCGTGGCAACATATCACATCTTAATATGATTCTCAGAGTGTATGGTAAAGGATGATTGCACACGTACATCCTTACCTTTGTAATTAAACCAGTAACATTTCCTTTCTTCACAATTCACCCCAAAAAAAATAACCATTTTATAATCCAGCACATAAAGTTTCTTTATAAACAGTAGAGGACCTCTACAGCAACGAAAATTTATAAACAAAAATCAGCAAAAGACTATTAAATTTACCAACTTCCAGTCATCGTCAATCACGGGAAATCCAGTAATTCTTTTCTCCACCAGAGTCTCCAATGCTGCCAATACAAGTCTGAGAATTTAAGAAGTAAACGATAACATATTTGAACTGAAGCAAAATAGATGACGAAAGAATACCATCTTCAACTGTTGTGTAAGGCATCACAACATGTAAATCATCTTTAGTTGTCATAAAATCACCTACAGTATAAGTCCGATCTCTTGGCTGCAATCATATAAGTATATCAATCAGCAAGATTTTAAGAGAAAGTAGAAATTTAGTGGGGCAAAAGGATACAGTTCAGAACTTTCCATCCCCATATCTTAAACTCTAAGATTTCCGTGAAAAAAAGGGTGTCCAAGTGCAGGCATGACTATTCAAATTAAATTAAGAAAATTGTACTTGAAGGAAAAAGAAAGAATGAAAAATAAATTTATTACAGAGACTCGCAGGAATCAATTTTACCTTTAGGGATCCCTAATCAATTACTAATATTAAGATCAAAGTACAGAAGCCATAAACCAAGAAGTTATAGTAATCCTTTTTTCTTTTTTTTTTTTTGTTAAAATATTAGATCGAAAAAAAGAAGTGATCTTTTAAAATTATGCAATGTCTATAGACAGAGTTGGATCCGTCTGAAAATACACGAAATATCAAAATCATCATAAAGCATCCGGGACTTCTTTATAACAAATAGAGATGTACATTTCACACTATATATCTATCATACTTTCCTTTTCCCTTTTGTTTGGCTGCGTATTAGTATATAACAGTAGTACAAGTAGGTTTGCACTCACAGGCATGGAATTCGTGGTTCCAGAGTCAGCATACGAAGAAGTGGTTGCAGGCCGGATCGATTCAGCAAAATGACGTCGACAGATGGAAGCGGCTGGCAGAAACGGACGCGGAAATAGTGAAAGACAAGGCGAGAAACGACTACGAACAGAGGAGTCGACAGTGGGAATCGGGGTTAAGACCCGGAAATTAGCATGAATAATGGAATCCATGAAAAATTTGATGCAGATGCTAGAAAAAGAAAAGAAAAAAAAAAAAAAGTGATGGAGGGAAATAATTGGTGCGATGAGCGGAAAAGTGGCGGCAGTTAAAGAAGAAGAATAAACAGAGAAGAATAAAGGGTTCCGTGTTGTACTCAAGTGGAGAAGAGAAGAATATTATTAGAAGTGGGAACTGTGAGAGGAAGTGGTGGCCGGAACTGTTTGGTCACCCACTTTGCGGGGAGACTAACGGGAAAAATATTACTAGTGCGACTGACTGCGATGGCCACAGGGTCGGTGGCAATTTGGGTTTATCATTTTATTTTTTTCAATGAAGATTCAGTCAATAATTTAAATTTTAAAATTGTGTAAAAATAATTTTAATGTATGTTTTAAATTATATATATGGCTTCAAGTGAAGTGAAAAGTGTCTGATAAAAATATAATTTTAAATTAATTAAGATCTAAAAAAATGGCTATCAAAAGTAATATAATGTGAAAAATGGAATCCATAAAATATTCTACTTGGATTCTTTTATATATATATATATATATATTTTTTTTTTTGGTAAATTGGATTCTTATATATTTATTGCGTATACAATAAATATAACTAATATAATGTGACGATAAATTTTTCATAATTTTTATAATTATAAAGAACATATTTTTTTAATTAATCATATAATAATCAATATCCACAATACTTATATAAACTATAAAAATATCACAATTTATCTATATTTATAATAAATATATCATATAATAGGGATATTTCATAATCAAAAGAAAACAAAATGAAAAATTATTTATAACATTTTTAAAATGATGAATAAGTAACACTTTTATTTTACTACTGAAAAATGATTTTCAAATGTTAAAACAAATTATGATTTTTCATATATAAAAACATTTAGGCATAATTGAAATATCACAAAAATAATAATATCAATTCTCAAACTGTCAGCTGTCATAAAACGTTATTTCCACAGCAAAGCAAAAACCACCTCAACTTGGGTCCCCATCGTCTCTAATCCGACGGTTAGAGATCTTTCAAGACCAGATTATCTTAGGGTTACCGCCCACCTAGCCATTTCGGAACCCACCAACTATATAAATACCGGGCCTCCACATTTTCTGTCTTTCGCAGTGTGCAGTTTCCAAAGCTGCCCCACTTTCTTAAACCCCATTTTCTTCCTTACCCGCCGACCGTCGCCTTCGGCGGCGATCTCCTTTTTGCTTCCGTCGGATCTCCGACCTATCCTTCGTTTATACCCTTCCCTCTCCTCTCCCTATCTGTTTTATTTTTACACAGAAAAGAAAACAAAAAAAGAAAAAAAAGAAAATCTTTTCTGAAAAATCTAAAATTTCTAGGGCTTGATTCTCTTTTATACATTCCATCAGATTGAAATCTCTGGAAGAAAATATTCTACAAGTTTTGTTGTGTGTTTATTTTAGCAAATAAGAAGAGGAGAGGGAAGTGAAAAAAAAAACCTAAAAAAAGAAAAAAAACTTCGGAAAAACAAAAACAAACTGTGCTTTGAGATGGCACAGGTTCAGGTTCAGCCACAGGCGGTGAACATGAACGTGAATGCTGGCGGTGGACCTAATCAGTTCGCCTCGCTTTATGTCGGAGACTTGGATGCTAACGTCACCGATTCGCAACTCTACGATCTGTTTTGTCAGGTCGGTCAGGTGATTTCTGTTAGGGTTTGCAGGGACTCAAATTCTCGAAGGTCTCTTGGCTATGGATATGTAAATTATGCTAATGCCCAAGATGGTTAGTTCCATTATGTTCCTCGTACTTTGATGAGATTGTTGGTTAATGCGTTATTAATTACGTTCGTTAGCCTGAGTTGACCACTGATACCTGCCTCCATGGACTCGTATTATTGTTTATGTTTCTTCTCTTACATTCTGAGGGTAACATATTGAAGTGTAAAATCCGTGCATTCAGCTAGAACTGATATTAAATTGTGAAGGGGACAACTGCAATTTTCAATTATTTTGTTGTGTGCAGAACTTTGTGCATAAGCAGAGTTGTCTTTGCAATGGGCGTTTTCTAAACCCGCATTTTGCTGCGTTAGACAATTTGCAGAATTTAAACTATAGAATAAAAGGGCCATAATCATGTACCTTCTGTTTAAGAGGAATAAAATTGCTTAAACATTTGCTACCTTATTTCATTTTGCTCCGCAACTATTGCATAAATATGTTGTTCAATATCTGCTCCTTTTCTATCATGAAAGCTTTTGTCCTCTTTCTGTCACTGCTAAGCTTAACCACATTTTCTTCATCTTTTTCTTAGCTGCTAGAGCTCTAGAGATGCTTAACTTTACTCCACTTAATGGAAAGCCCATCAGGGTAATGTATTCTCATCGAGATCCCAGTATTCGCAAAAGTGGTTCAGGAAATATATTCATTAAGGTACTAATATCCTTATTTCTCCTATGTACTGTTACTTGGCTTGAATACCTGTACGATATTTCTTTTAGTTATTCATCTGTCCGAGATCTGGCTGCACTTTTTAATGTGTTTTGTTCTTTCTAGAATTTGGACAAGGCCATTGACCACAAAGCCCTGCATGAAACATTTTCTTCATTTGGAAATATACTCTCCTGCAAGGTGGCAACGGATGCTTCTGGTCAATCAAAGGGCTATGGATTTGTGCAATATGATAGTGAGGAGGCTGGCCAAAGAGCCATTGAAAAGTTAAATGGCATGCTGCTGAATGATAAGCAAGTTTATGTTGGTCCTTTCCTTCGAAAGCAGGAAAGGGACCTGGCTGTTGACAAAACAAGGTTTAATAATGTGTTTGTAAAGAATCTTTCTGAATCAACTACCGAAGAAGAACTAAACAAAGTATTTGGCGAGTTTGGAACAATAACCAGTGTTGCAGTGATGAGGGATGAAGATGGAAAGTCAAAGTGCTTTGGTTTCATAAATTTTGAAAATGCGGAGGACGCTGCAAAATCTGTTGAAGCTCTTAATGGGCATAAATTCGATAACAAAGAGTGGTATGCGGGGAAAGCCCAAAAGAAATACGAGAGAGAACAAGAACTGAAGAATCGTTTTGAGCAAAGTGTTAAAGAGGCTGCTGATAAATCACAGGGACTGAATCTTTATGTAAAGAATTTGGATGACAGTATTAATGATGATAAGCTTAAAGAACTGTTTGCTCCCTTTGGCACCATAACCTCATGCAA
This sequence comes from Cynanchum wilfordii, assembly GCA_025388415.1. Taxonomy (NCBI): domain Eukaryota; kingdom Viridiplantae; phylum Streptophyta; class Magnoliopsida; order Gentianales; family Apocynaceae; genus Cynanchum; species Cynanchum wilfordii. The sequence continues at coordinate 3,063,685 of JAHSUH010000001.1, forward strand.
GGTTTGCATCTCTGCACTGTATATTCTAGACTACCATTTCTCTACAATTGGATATTCAGGATCAAATTAGAATTTGAGTGTATCTCAACAAAGGTTAAGGCTATTAAAAATTGATTGACAGGTGATGCGAGATCCTAGTGGGATCAGCCGAGGTTCAGGATTTGTTGCATACTCAACTCCCGAGGAGGCTACTAGAGCGGTAAGTATGTCTGCTTTGAATTGGAGAAAACCTCATTGTACATTTTCCAATTTTATAGTGAAAGAGTTCTTTTGTTTTCTGCAGCTCACAGAAATGAGTGGAAAAATGATTGTTAGTAAACCTCTTTATGTTGCTATTGCGCAAAGAAAAGAAGAGAGAAGAGCAAGGTTACAGGTATAACATGGGTTCTTAATTTCCCTGCAAGAGAGTAGACTGAAACAATTCTTTTTGAAGGCACAATGTTGTCTTAGTAGTAAAATGTTACTATTTTTGGTCTCTTGAGCTTTTCTTAAGCCATTGGAGGTATTTTTAAAAGGTGTACTTGAATAGGATTTAGACGGAAAAATAAATGTTGTCACCCGATTCAAGTTTAAATAAGTGAGGTCTACTGCTAGCCTTTCAAAGGTCACACTAGATCACTTTTCTCAAGCACATTCCAATAATAAAATTATAACTACATACCTGTATATATTTTTCATTTTGAGTTGCTATCCAAATGCACTGTTTGAAAGATAGTTTTGCATGCACTTTGTACAAAAATTTAATATTCAGGGGTAGCTTTTTCAAAATTGAAATTCCCCCCCACCCCCCAAGCTATTGTCAAGATAGCTTCTTATTGGAAAAGGAAGGGAAGGGAAAAAAGCCAAAAGCAAATAATATCTTAAGCAGTATGGTGTATTAGGTCCTTCAGCTTGTTCATGACAGTGTTGTTTAAAATTGCTTTGGTTATGCAGTTTATTGGACATATACTTGTTTAATCTCTTGTTTCAAATTTTACGCTTGTATATTCATTTGCTTCTCCAAGTTGTTTGTTTTGATCAACTATCAATCAATCACAATTTTACTTGCCTTAACCAGGCTCAATTTTCTCAATTACGTCCTCTTCCAATGGCAACTTCTGTTGCTCCTCGCATGCCAATGTATCCCCCTGGTGGTCCAGGTCTTGGGCAACAAATATTTTATGGACAGCCACCTGCTATGATCCCTCCCCAAGTAAGCTCACCTTCCAGCACAATGTGATTCAATATTTCTGATTTACTCTTGTGGTAGAGGTACTGTTTCATAGGTTGCAAATTTACTCTCCAGTCTCTGAGTACAAGATCCTTGAATATTCCTTTGCCAAAATTATTATATAGAACCTCCTTGCTATTCTTGATCTATTCTCGACATTGCATTCTTTGTCAGATAGCATTTCATATTGTTTGCACAATTAATTTAAAAGAGCTATTTCACCTGTTATTAGTATAGTATTCTGGTGCTTCCATTTAGAGATGAAACATAAATAGTTACATTGAATGCATTAAGCATGTTCTGGTGATCTGTTTGATCTGTTTCAAGTAAGTTACACACACATATATATTTGTGTTAATTGACACAACCGATGAAGACCAGTGCAAATGTTTGATTCCCTTCGTCTCTAATTTAGTTTCTTATGAAAGTTGACAGATATTTTTCTTGGTTTGAATGAAATGATCACGTTGTAGTGGGGTTGAAGTTTGATTTGTTTATTTAACCATGAGGGAACTATATCTTTATACTGAGATCAAGCCTCTTGCTGTACAACCTTCCAGCCATGGTACCATGGTATGGATATTTGATTGCTCTATTAGCATACTTTTATCTTTATTGGATGAGATGTTTGTCTTCAAAGTATAGTATAGGAATTACCAAGTCCATCAGATCTGAATATGACAATTAAACTGATATAAGGTCTTCTACCTCAATTTGGTTGCTGTGTGGTGAATGAGATGTTTAACATTTTAATTTGGTTAGCAGCCTGGATTTGGGTATCAGCAGCAACTTGTTCCTGGTTTAAGGCCTGGTGGGGCTCCAATGCCAAACTTTTATGTTCCAGTGGTTCAGCAAGGGCAGCAAGGACCGCGTCCTGGTGGCAGGCGGGCTGGAGCTGTCCCAATGCAACAGGGTCAACAACCTGTTCCTCTAATGCAGCAACAGGTGTTATCACTTAATACGATTTTGCATCCCCTGCTATGATTGGGTCTTTACTTGGCTGTTCCCTTATCTATTTTGTGCTTCTACTCGCAGATGCTGCCAAGGGGCCGTGGATATCGTCTACCTCCTGTTCGTACATTGCAAGATGTTTCTATGCAGCCTGGAGGCATGATTTCTGTGCCATATGATATGGGTGGCATGCCAATGCGAGATGCAGGGATATCTCAGCCAATTCCAATTGGTGCTTTGGCATCTGCTTTAGCAAATGCCTCTCTTGCAGATCAGAGGACGGTAAGCAGTTTATAGTGATTCTGTTTATCATCTAAGTGGATGCATTTTTTTTCTAGTGATAGGTGGGCCTTGTTGAAATTGTTATCAAATTTTTCTAGTAGTGGATGTTTTACTTCAGATTGTTCTTAGACCTAAGAAAAGCATTCTGTTTTTATCCGTTTCGCTTTATTTCTCTTTCCTCTCAGTGTGATGATACTTGTAGAAATTGTCTTTTTCTTTAACACTAAACTGCAATATTCTCCTAAAAATTTCGCAGCGAAGTGTCTGATTTTCCTGCAGCAGTCAAATCCCTCAATTTTTGTAAGATAACCAATATAAATTAAATAAAAACACCCTCTGTTGAGATGTAATTATCCTGAACTCTTGTGCTATAACTAAATTTTGAGGTGTTAAGTAATGTTTTAGTCAAGTGTACACTTTCCCACTGTCAATTATGATCCATCATTTCAAGTGAAACTTGACAATACACTGCAAGTACAATTGTTATGCTGTAGTTCCAATTCGGCATAGGAAGTATCTAAGTTTTGCTGTTTCTTCCTGTTTTCCGTTATTCATCTGATTATTTTTCACATGCAGATGTTGGGAGAAAATTTGTACCCACTTGTGGAACAGTTGGAGCCTGAGACAGCAGCTAAGATTACTGGCATGCTTCTGGAGATGGACCAAACAGAAGTGTTGCACTTGCTTGAGTCACCTGAAGCTTTGAAAGCTAAGGTTGCAGAGGCTATGGAAGTCCTAAGAAATGTTTCTCAGCAACAGCAGACAGGCAGCGCCACCGATCAATTGGCTTCATTGTCCTTGAATGATGGCCTGGTTTCTTAAGTGGAGAACTAAATCTATCCTAATATTCTTTGTCCATGACACATTTGTTTGTGTTCGGTTCAGTTTCTGTTTGTTTCGTATTTGAACTGTTTGGTTGGATGTGTGGCCAGTTCGTTACTGTTTCTGCACTATTGTTTTGATTTTGTTTCTGGAAGGTGATGCGGAACTTTGATTATTATTACTGTATTGCGTCAAGTATTTGCTTAGAATTTTTGGGCCTCTAAGCATCATATTTTTAATTTTCAATCAACTCATTATAGTCTCTTCTCATTCACATGCACAAACGCCAGTTCTTAGGATCTTCAAAGAAGGTTAATGTACACACATAACTAGAGATGGCTAAGTCTGGCAAACTTGATGATACTCTTATGTTCTTGCGATGATTTGGATTTGTGTGAATATGTTTTGATGAAATCTCCAGGTTAGATGCCGTTCTGTCTCTCTATCTATAGAGATAGAGAGGGGATAAGGTTCTCTTGACCTGCAATTTAAAACCTAATGCAAATAACTTCAATCATCATTTCAATAAAGAGCTGACCATGTAAATTTTGATCTGCCATTCTAACAAAATGTCTCTATACAGCTCCACACTTTTGTTACAAGCATCGTCAATCTTAAGCATAATGAAAATGGAACTTCCCATCTATAGTTTTAAGATATTGGCACTAAAGTATAAATTACGAACCAATTTGCTATTTTAATGAATCCTCCTCCCTGCACCACAACACACAAAATGGTTATCGCTACTCTTTCTATCGACCAGACAATCAAGCAATAGGAGGGAGGAGGAAGTTGGGTAGATCATGGCAACTCCAATATGCGGAATACCAGGTTACATGATTTCTTCCCATTTCTAAGAAGTACATAGGGGACATATATTCTCTAACAAACTGGTCTCAAACTATGTATAAACAAAATGTTATTACAGATAACCCGGTAGCTTGAGGGAGTTGGTAAACGTACATCTAATGCAACCTCCAATGGCGATGGTCAAATATTCGAATCCCCTGAGATGGTTAACGCTATGTTAAAAGTTATGAGTCAGTTTCTAACCCTCGAGTAAGAGTTGAACTCTGCGAAGCTATTTCAAATACATTTTCCTTGCTACTGCTATTCACAACCTAAGAAACCACTAAACCAAAGCTGACATTATACTACACCCACTGCGTTTTTCTCCCTTCAAAGAGAAAACAAGAAGTTGATATATGGAACCCAAAACACGGTTTCATTAAGCAGAAGTTGAAGCTGATAATAGACACTCATACATTCAAGAAGTTAAGCTGCGAAAATCTTTGACGAAATCGACCCTTCAATCAAATTGTTCGATAATCGATATCAAGTCCAAAAAGTGGATTAAATCAAGAGATTCATATAGATTGAATTTTGTAATTTTATTTATTATATAATTGTTATATTTAATATATATTTTTTGTATTCAATTGATTTTTTTTTTTAATAAAATAAAATAAAGTAGATATTAAATATTTTATTAAAAAAAGAAAAAAAGAAAATGTATCGCCCCTTGGCCTCTAATCCGACGGTTAGAGATCTTCCAAGACCAGATAATCTTAGGGTTACCGCCCACCTAGCCATTCCGAAACCCACCAACTATATAAATACCGAACCTCCACATTTTATGTCATTTGCAGTGTACAGTTTCCAAAGCTGCCCCCCTTTTCTTCCTTACCCGCCGACCGATTCTTCGTTTATACCCTTCCCTCTCCTCTCCCTATCTGTTTTATTTTTACACAGAAAAGAAAAAAAAAAAAAAATTAAAAGAAGAAATTTTTTCTGAAAAATCTATAATTTCTAGGGCTTGATTCTCTTTTATACCTTCCATCAGATTGAAATCTCTGGAAGAAAATATTCTACAAGTTTTGTTGTGTGTTTATTTTAGCAAATAAGAAGAGGAGAGGGAAGTGAAAAAAAAAACCTAAAAAAAAAAAGAAAACTTCGGAAAAACAAAAACAAACTGTGCTTTTAAAATGGCACAGGTTCAGGTACAGCCACAGGCGGTGAACATGAACGTGAATGCTGCCGGTGGACCTAATCAGTTCGCCTCGCTTTATGTCGGTGACTTGGATGCTAACGTCACCGATTCGCAACTCTACGAACTGTTTTGTCAGGTCGGTCAGGTGATTTCTGTTAGGGTTTGCAGGGACTCAAATTCTCGAAGGTCTCTTGGCTATGGATATGTAAATTATGCTAATGCCCAAGATGGTTAGTTCCATTATGTTCCTTGTACTTTGATGAGATTGTTGGCTATTGGTTTATTAATTACGTGAGTTGACCACTGATAACTACCTCCATGGACTCGTATTATTGTTTAAGTTTTTCTTTGACATTCAGAGGGTAACATATTGAAGTATAAAATCCGTGGATTCAGCTAGAACTGATATTAAATTGTGAATGGGACAACTGCAATTTTCAATTATTTTGTTGTGTGCAGATCTTTGTGCATAAGCAGAGTTGTCTTTGCAATGGACGTTTTCTAAACCCGCATTTGGCGTTAAACAAGTTGCAGAATTTCAATTATAGAATAGAAGGGCCATATTCATGTAACTTCTGTTTAAGAGGAATAAAATTGCTAGAACATTTGCTACCTTATTTCATTTTGCTCCGTAACTATTGCATAAATCTTTTGTTCAATATCTGCTCCTTTTCTATCATGAAAGCTTTTGTTCTCTTTCTGTCATTGCTAAGCTTAACCACATTTTCTTCATCTTTTTCTTAGCTGCTAGAGCTCTGGAGATGCTTAACTTTACTCCACTTAATGGAAAGCCCATCAGGGTAATGTATTCTCATCGAGATCCCAGCATTCGCAAAAGTGGTTCAGGAAATATATTCATTAAGGTACTAATATCCTTATTTCTCCTTTGTACTGTTACTTGGCTTGAAGACCTGTACGACATTTCTTTTAGTTATTCATCTGTCCGAGATCTGGCTGCTCTTGTTCTTTCTAGAATTTGGACAAGGCCATTGACCACAAAGCTCTGCATGAAACGTTTTCCGCATTTGGAAACATACTCTCCTGCAAGGTGGCAACGGATGCTTCTGGTCAATCAAAGGGCTATGGATTTGTGCAATATGATAGTGATGAGGCTGGCCAAAGAGCCATTGAAAAGTTAAATGGCATGTTGCTGAATGATAAGCAAGTTTATGTTGGTCCTTTTCTTCGAAAGCAGGAAAGGGACCTGGCTGGTGACAAAACAAGATTTACTAACGTCTTTGTAAAGAATCTTTCTGAATCAACTACCGAAGAAGAGCTAAACAAAGCATTTGGCGAGTTTGGAACAATAACCAGTGTTGCAGTGATGAGGGATGAAGATGGGAAGTCAAAGTGCTTTGGTTTCATAAATTTTGAAAATGCGGAGGACGCTGCAAAATCTGTTGAAGCTCTTAATGGGCATAAATTCGATAACAAAGAGTGGTATGTGGGGAAAGCCCAAAAGAAATACGAGAGAGAACAAGAACTGAAGAATCGTTTTGAGCAAAGTGTTAAAGAGGCTGCTGATAAATCACAGGGACTGAATCTTTATGTAAAAAATTTGGATGACAGTATCAATGATGATAAGCTTAAAGAACTGTTTGCTCCCTTTGGCACAATAACCTCATGCAAGGTTTGTATCTCTGCACTGTATATTCTAGACTACCATTTCTCTACAATTGGATATTCAGGGTCAAATTAGAATTTGAGTGTATCTCAGCAAAGGTTAAGGCTATTCAAAAATTGACTGACAGGTGATGCGTGATCCTAGTGGGATCAGCCGAGGTTCAGGCTTTGTTGCATACTCAACTCCCGAGGAGGCTACAAGAGCGGTAAGTATGTCTGCTTTGGATTGGTCAAAACCTCATTTTACATTTTCCAATTTTATAGTGAAAGATTTCTTTTGTTTTCTGCAGCTCACAGAAATGAATGGAAAAATGATTGTTAGTAAACCTCTTTATGTTGCTATTGCGCAAAGAAAAGAAGAGAGAAGAGCAAGGTTACAGGTATAACATGGGTTCTTAATTTCCCTGCAAGAGAATAGACTGAAACAAATCTTTGTGAAGGCACAATGTGCTCTTAGTTGTAAAATGTTTCTATTTTTTGGTTTTGTTGAGCTTTTCTTAAGCCATTGAAGGTGTTTTTAAAAGGTGTACTTGAATAGGTTTGGTAGGGGAAAAAAAAAAATGTTGTCACCCAATTCAAGTTTAAATGAACGAGGTCTGCTGCTAGCCCTTCAAAGGTCCCATTAGATCACTTTTCATTTTGAGTTGCTATCCAAATACTCTCTTTGAAAGATAGTTTTGCATGCAGTTTTTACAAAAATTTAATACCCAGGGGTAGCTTTTCCAAAATTGAATTCATTCCCCCCCCTTTATTCTATTTTCATGATAGCTTCTTATTGGAAAAGGAAGGGAAGGGAAAAATGCCAAAAGCTACAAATATCTTAAGCAGTATGGCGTATTAGGTCCTTCAGCTGGTTCATGATGATGCTTGTTTAAAATTGCTTTGGTTATGAATTTATTGGACATATACTTGTTTAACCACTTGTTTCAAATTTTGCACTTTTATATTCATTTGCTTCTTCAAGTTGTGTGTTTTGATCAACTATCAATCACAATTTTACTTACCTTAACCAGGCTCAATTTTCTCAATTACGTCCTCTTCCAATGGCAACTTCTGTTGCTCCTCGCATGCCAATGTATCCCCCTGGTGGTCCAGGTCTTGGGCAACAAATATTTTATGGACAGCCACCTGCTATGATCCCTCCCCAAGTAAGCTCACCTTCCGGCACAATGTGATTCAATATTTCTGATTTACTCTTGTGGTAGAGGTACCAGATGCTGTTTCATAGGGTTGCAAATTTACTCTCCAGTCTCTGAGTACAAGATCCTTGAATATTCCTTTGCCAAAATTATTTTATAGACCTCCTTGCTATTCTTGATCTATTCTTGACGTTGCATTCTTTGTCAGATAGTGTTTCATATTGTTTGCACTGTTAATTTAAAAGATCCATTTCACCTGTTATTAGTATAGTATCCTGATGCTTCCATTTAGAGATGAAAACTTAAATAGTTACATTGAATGCATTAAGCATGTTCTGGTGATCTGTTTGAGGCATGTCAAGTAAGTTACACACACGCATACATATATACGTATATATATTTGTGTTAATTGACACAACTGATGAAGAGACCAAGATTTTAGAGGTTACATGACACTACAGTGCAAATGTTTGATTCGTTTTTTCTCTAATTCAGTTTCTTATGAAGTTGAGTTAACTGCTATTTTTCTTGGTTTCAATGATATGATCAGGCTGTAGCCATGGTTCCATGGTTTGGATATTTGATTGCTCTTATTACCATACTTTTATCTTTATTGGATAAGATGTTTGTCTTCAAAGTATAGTATAGGAATTACCAAGTCCATCAGATCTGAATATGACAATTAAACTGATATAAGTTATTCTACCTCAATTTGGTTGCTGTATGGTGGATGAGATGTTCAACATTTTGATTTTGTTGGCAGCCTGGATTTGGGTATCAGCAGCAACTTGTTCCTGGTTTAAGGCCTGGTGGGGCTCCAATGCCAAACTTTTATGTTCCAGTGGTTCAGCAAGGGCAGCAAGGACCGCGTCCTGGTGGCAGGCGAGCTGGGGCTCTCCCAATGCAACAGGGTCAACAACCTGTTCCTCTAATGCAGCCACAGGTGTTATCACTTAATACGATTTTGCATCCCCTCCTATGATTGTGTCTTTACTTGACTGATCCCTTATCTATTTTGTGCTTCTACTTGCAGATGCTGCCAAGGGGTCGTGGATATCGTCCACCTCCTGTTCGTACTTTGCCAGATGTTTCTATGCAGCCTGGAGGCGTGATTTCTGTGCCATATGATATGGGTGGCATGCCAATGCGAGATGCAGGTATATCTCAGCCAATTCCAATTGGTGCTTTGGCTTCTGCTTTAGCAAATGCCTCTCCTGCAGATCAGAGGACGGTAAGCAGTTTATAGTGATTCTGTTTATCATCTAAGTGGATGCATTTTTTTCTAGTGACAGGTGGGCCTTGTTGAAATTGTTATCATAATTTTCTAGCAGCGGGATGTTTTACTTCAGATTGTTCATAGTACCTAAGAAAAGCAATCTGTCTGATTTTCCTGCAGCAGTCAAATCCCTCATTTTTTTTAAGATAACCAATAGAAACTAAAAAAAAACCCTCTGTTGAGATGTAATTATCCTAAGATGTAAATTTTGAGGTGTTCAGTAATGTTTTAGTCAAGTGTACACTTTCCCACGGTCAATTATGATCCATCATTTCGAGAGAAACATGACAATACACTGCAAGTATAATTGTGATGCCGTAGTTCCAATTCGTCATAGGAAGTATCTAAATTTTGCTAGTTTCTTCCTGTTTTCCGTTATTCATCTGATTATTTTTCACATGCAGATGTTGGGAGAAAATTTGTACCCACTTGTGGAACGGTTAGAGTCTGAGACAGCAGCTAAGGTTACTGGCATGCTTCTGGAGATGGACCAAACAGAAGTGTTGCACTTGCTTGAGTCACCTGAAGCTTTGAAAGCTAAGGTTGCAGAGGCTATGGAAGTCCTAAGAAATGTTTCTCAGCAACAGCAGACAGGCAGTGCCACCGATCAATTGGCTTCGTTGTCCTTGAATGATGGCCTGGTTTCTTAAGTGGAGAACTAATCTATCTTAACATTCTTTGTCCATGACACATTTGTTTGTGTTCGGTTCAGTTTCTGTTTGTTTCGTATTTGAACTGTTTGGTTGGATGTGTAGCCAGTTCGTTACTGTTTCTGCACTATTCTTTTGATTTTATTTCTTGAAGGTGATGCCGAACTTTGATTTTAGTGTATTGCGTCAAGTAATTGCTTAGAATTTTTGGGGCTCTAAACGTCATTTTTTTCATTTTCAATCAACTCATTATAGTCTCTTCTCATTCACATGCACAAACGCCAGTTCTTAATAGCTTCAAACAAGGTTAACGTACATACATAACTAGGGATGGTTAAGACTGGCCAACTTGATGATACTCTTATGGTGCCTGCGATGATTTGGATTTGTGTTAATATGTATTTGATAAAATCTCCAGGTAAGATGCCGTTCTGTCTCTGTATCTATAGAGATAGAGAGGGGATAAGGTTCTCTTGACCTGCAATTTAAAACCTCACGCAAATAACTTCAATCATCATTTCAGTAGGAGCTGACCATGTAAATTTTGATCTGCCATTCTAATAAAATGTCTCTATACAGTTCCACACTTTTGTTACAAGCATCGTCAATCTTAAGCATACTGTAAATGCAACTTCCCATCTATAGGTTTAAGAAGTTGGCACTAAAGTATAAATAACGAAACAATTTGCTATTTTAATGAATCCTCCTCCCTGCTCCACAACACACAAAATGGTTATCGCTACTCTTTCTATCGACCAAACAAGCAAGCAATAGGAGGGAGGAGGGAGTAGATCATGGCAACTCCAATGTGCGGAATACCAGGTTACATGATTTCTTCCCATCTTTAAAAAGTACATAGGGGGCATATATTCTCTAACAAACTGGTCTCAAACTATTTATTAACAAAATGTTATTCCAGATACATTTTCCTTGCTACTGCTATTCACAAGCTAAGAAACCACTAAGACCAAAGCTGACATTATCACTACTACACCCACCTGCCTTTTTCTCCCTTCTAAGAGAAAACAAGAAGTTGATATATGGAACCCAAAGCACGGTTCATTAAGCAGCCTGGACGGCAGGTCGCCTATGTCTCAACCCCGTTTCAGCAACTTCTTGCTCATTCTCAATTAGGCTAGTTCCACCTATTTCTGAGGAATTGCCTAATGCTTCATTCTGCCTATTTTCTTCTCCATAGTTGTGAAGCCTCCTACCAATCAGATAGCGGTCGTCTCGTATGGAGTTGTGCAGGTTAGTGAACCAGATATGGAACCTTTTACCACAATACCATAGCAGACCAAATCCAAGGCAACCCAACCAGGCAAAGCGGTAAACAGCCGAGTTGACTATTAAAGGGTACCCAAATACTGGAAATATTCCCCGTGCTAAAACATAAGGAACACATAATGCTGTGAACAATTTCATAATAATGGTTCTCCAACTCTCATCTACCAAAGGCAACATCTGATCCAACATAACCTGTTCAAACAAGAGATATCCTGAATATCTGTGTATTCTAGAAGTAATGCAAGCAAATAAAGCTACTTTTCCACCATTTCAAAGATAAAAATCCAATCCTGGTTTTTTAAATTAATGATACAAACATCAATTCCTGGTTTTTGTAAGCAGTTTTGAGATTGCTTGATATCCTGATTAAACACATTACAAGCTACAACCAACAAACGGGTCTGAATAGAAGACGATAGCATATATAACACTACAAAACTAGAGAATAGAAAACGACCATGCACCAAAATTAATAAGTGCATTAAAAGAATGTCACTATATGACATAATGAAAGCAGCTCAGAAGGTTTCAGATCACATGACAGGAAATAATAGGTGAAATGCATCATAGATATGCTCTTTATTATTATCTTTTAAAGCTTATCAGTATTTGATGAGCAACATTGCACCTCAGGACACAGATCCATATAGGATAATGAGATTAACTTAGTACTCACCAGCCTAGTCCAGATCTTGAGAAAGATCAGCCCCAGAGCCCAATCCTGATATAAAAGGAAACCCGGGCTTTGGTCCACAGATACTTTCATTGGGACAATTACCAAAAGTTCAAAGAGCAATCCAATCAACACAGGTTTGACAAAAATCTGAAGAACGTGATAAAAGGAAATGTTAAGACAACATATATTAAGAAAAAACAACATCATTCATAATGAAAATCTACCTACCCATATAGACAGCAGTGCAGAACTTTTGACAACAATGCCACACCATTTCCAAACTTGTTTCAATAAAACAGTTGCCCTTCTTGTTCTTATCTGCTCAATGGAGTATCTTACTCCCGCTAATGCAGTCCAAATTACATAACTTCCAGTGACGAAAGCATATAAATCTGAAAATCATAACAAAATGAACGGCATATATCTGTCACATTCTTAAAAGGAAAAAGCTGTGAATAGAGAACAAAGTCATACTAGTAGATTACCATTGCACTTTATACCATTCGTTATTGGAAGAAGAGGTAGAACCTTAAAAAGTGCACGGCCAAGTGACACTGGTACAACTACCAGTGCAGAATTGAAGACAAACAAAGTCATCAGGCCACAACTAACAGCAAAACTTCCCATGGCAGCAGAGCATTAAAAAATCTAAGGAGATAGTAAAGTGCAACAAAGTTCACGACTCGACCTTGGATATATCCAACCTTCTTCTGTTCGGATCGCTATAAAATGTGTATCCATTTTTTATATTTTTGTAAAAGATGACGAATCATGTATAGCAGGAAAGTCTGTCTTTGATCGTTTGGGAAAAGTTAATTCACAGCTATCTGTGTTTGACAAAAGAGTGTCGACAACAGCTGAAATAACAAATGCAAGAAACATGGAATATCCAACACTTCAAAGAAAATTCACAAGTATGAAAAATCTCCTTGTTGGAGCAAAGTGCACAACAGAATTCCTTCAAGATTGGTAAGACGTATCGTTGTCGTAGATTGCGGTCTGAGTGTTGAAATAAAAATTTCATAAAGTGTTTCTACCAATATAATGGAAGAAGACGAAGAAAGTGTAGGGTCATTATATCATATCACCATTGTGTTGATGAAGATGACGTCTAAGAAGAAGATGCAAAATTTATTATTCCTAAACTTTAAGACCATTGTCGATGAGTTGAAAGAAATCAACTTAGACATAAAGGAAGATCACAAACCAACATGGAGCATGTCGAACAACAATATCAAAATAAGGGCAACATTTCCTCAAAATCGAAGATGAAGACTCAACTTTAAATGTTGGAAATGCTTGAAATCATATCGTCCTCTTTTACGTACGAGGTTAAATTGCAAACTGTCTACAAATTCATATAAAAATGTTCCTTGATGCATGAAGCTAAAACTATATGTTACACCTTTGATGCACGAGTTGAAACTGCGAATTTGAACAAGTTTAACTTGATTCCTTTATGAGATACGTAGGCAGCTTATAAAAATTTTAAGTGTAATCATAAAAAAAAAAAATTCTAAAAAAAAAAACATAATTGCAGGGAAAAAAAACGCTGTACAAGAAAAAGAAAAAGAAAAAGGTTTACAGTAATAAAATAAAATAAAATAAAATAAAATAAAATAAATAAACTGCAAAAAAAAAAAAAAAAAAAAACAAAACAAAGGGACCGAAAAAAATAATAAATAAATGAAATTGATATTTTTATTATTCATCTTGAAAATTTACAGGCATATTAGGCCTAGTTTGTATAACTGGATTACAAAAATAAACCTATCTAAACTCAGGTAATACTTTCATTCTGGTTCAAAAAAAAAAAATGCCAAAAATAAAAAAATGGGTTAGCAAAAAAAATAACAACAACAAAAAAAAAGAAGTGCCCAGGTCAAAATCTGGCCTAAACACAAAAAAAAAAAAACAGAAATCGGTCAAGCCCAAATAAAAAAGCGGAGAAAATTTAAATAATAAAGATGAGCCCAAACGAAAAAGAGGCAGCCCAGATGAAAAAATCATTAGCATAAAATATAAAAAATACCGGCCCATAAATAAAAAGGGTCGGGCCCAAATAAAATAATATCCACATGGGCTAAAAAATGGCGGCAGAATAAAAAGGATTGGCCCACACAGACAAAAATTGGCCACCACAAAGAAAAAAAAAGAATTTGGTCCATACAAAACAAAAAAAAAATGGGAATCAGGGTAAACAAAAATGATAAGCCCAAATAAAAAAAGTCAGTACAGAAAAAAAAAAAAAAAAAAAAAAAAGAAGGGCCTGTACAGACAAATAAAAAAAGGGCAGCCCAAAAGAAAAAAGAAAAGAACAAAATAAAAAGATCCCAAACAAAAGTTCAATATTGAAATTAAAAAAAAAAAAAAAAAGAAGAAGAAATAATAAAATTGGTCCACAGAAAATGGGAAATCGGTCAACACAAATATAAAAAATAAAAAAAGGCAAGCCCACGTGGCCGGAGGCCACACACACTCAAATTCCCAACAAATATGTTCTTGTAGTGGAGCTAATCAATCAACTCCAGTGGAAACTTTAAGTGCAAAAACAATTCAATAACTCCTCTCATTTGCTGATTGATATACAGTAAATTTTGATGGCGAGATTGGAGAAGATTTGAGTTCCCGGAAGAGATGAAGAAGCAGCCTTAGGCGACATCAGGCCACACATTGGCTTGAGTGTTTGGTCAGACAAAATTGGGATAGAAAGCCAACGCCAAGCAAGGGATTTCATTCATGCTTGAGCAATGGTTTTATCTTTTGCAATTTGATTATTCTATGTCATTATCAGCATATCAATATCTTGAAAATCTCCGTCTGAAACATATATATGGAGCATTGATGTTCTGAAATTGAGCTTATCTCCGTCTGAAGTTGGTTGAATCAATCGTATGGTGTTTTGATAAGAGAACTGCTCTCCATTCTGGAGCATTTGGTGGATCTAGTTGCAGCATTGGTGCTCGTGTTTGTCGTCTTTTGTCTCCACCAGCGATAGTGAACAAGCAGATGAGAAAGAGGTCCTTTGTAGAAGCTGTAAAAACAAAAATTATATATCTGTCTGTTCGAAATCAACTACTCGAAGGAACTATAGTCGTTTGCCTCTATATTGGGCTTGTTCTAGAGAGTAGAGACATAACCTTCTTGAGTTCGATGATTCTTTTTGTGCTTGAAGATGAAATTTGGTCATTTGATGAAGAAGACAGCGACCAACACCGCAAAATAGAGACAACTCTGATCTTAATTGCAGTCCACCACTTGGTACATTCAATTGCCGAAGCAAAATTGAAGGAAGATTCAGAAGAGAGCCATTCACTACGGTGCAAATGTGTGGTTCAATACTTGGCCCCACCTGGTTCTAGGATATTTGATTTACTGCAAGCAAAAAAAAAGAAGTTAATAAAAAGAGGAAGAAATAAGAAAAGAAAATAAATAAATAAATAAATTCTTGTTTGACAATTTTGAGTTATTCAAGCCATCTCATATTATATCAAAGGATTTGAATTCAAGTTCTTCATCATAAGCTCACATACTTTAAAACTTGAATGATGAGGTTAAGAATGGAAAATGCCATTTATATAAACTTTTTCAAAGTCATAAAGAGTCTTAATACAACTAAATTCATTAGAATCATATTTATCCATCTATAAATAGAGGGTAAATTTCTTTAAGGAAAGGTTACACACACTCACACATTTATACATACATTCAAGAAGTTGAAGTTGGGAGAAACCTTTAACGAAATCGGCTCTTCAATCAAATCAATTGGATCGAGACAAACCCCAAAATGCTCATCGAATCCATAATGGATCGAATTAACAAATTCATATAGATTGGATTCTATAATTTTATTTATTATATAATTGTTGTATTAAATATGTATTTCCTGTAATTTTAAATTTACAGGAAATAAAAAAAAAATATTTTCTACCATATGTTTTAAATAATATATATGGCTTCAAGTGTTTGATTTTTTTAATAAAGTTGGAGAAATTTTAAATTAATTAAGATTTTAGAAAAAAAAATGACTATTTAAGGTTAAACCAATAAAATCTATCAAAAATATATATACATATATAAATTACGTTAAACATTTTTAGACATACAATAAAATCATTTTTACATTGTCTTAGAATTTAGACTAATAATCAGTC
Organism: Cynanchum wilfordii; assembly: GCA_025388415.1. NCBI lineage: Eukaryota > Viridiplantae > Streptophyta > Magnoliopsida > Gentianales > Apocynaceae > Cynanchum > Cynanchum wilfordii. The sequence continues at coordinate 3,079,745 of JAHSUH010000001.1, forward strand.
TTCATAAATAAATAAATAAATAAATAGACCATTTTGATGAAAATTATCGATAATTTTGACAAATTTAATTCCGAAGACCCAATGTTTGTATATAGGGCTTGGAGGGACCGCTTTCATTCATTATTTGCTGCTTGATTAGGTAAAAATCATTTGCGATAGTTTTGGTCAAAGTTATGCCTACACGTTTGAATTAAGAGGATTGCATTTTTGGCCTGTCCAATTTAGATTGTTCAATCTATTAAATATAATATATGTGTAATTCATACTTATTATCAAAATCTCGTGTATTCAAATTTATATACATATTTGGATTATTCTAATTGTTTTGTGGATTGTTTACTTTTATATTACTTTTATACATAAATATGTCAAGAAAACGTAACTAAGTTGATAACATCTCACTTATGACATGAGATAAAATATTCTATCTCCCGATAAATTTTTCATAATTTTTATAATTGTAAAGAACATATTTTTTTAATTAATCATTCAATAATCAATATCCACAATACTTATATAAACTATAAAAATATCACAATGTATCTATATTTATAATAAATATATCATATATCTATATTCATAATCCAACAATTCTGATTCATTCACTATCAAAATTATTTATAACATTTTAAAAACGTTGAATGAGTAACACTTTTATTTTACTACTGAAAAATGATTTTTCATAATATAAAATATAGATGTTATAATGATAATAAATATTTAAGCCATAATTGAAATATTACAAAAATAATAATCTTAATTCTCAAACTGCCAGCTGTCATAAAAACGTTATTTCCACGGTAATACAAAAAGAGTCTTTTCCAAAAATATGGTAATTTTTCACCTACTTCTCAAACTAGTATAAATATATTTTGACAAAGTAGAACCTTATGTTTTTTTAATAAAATAAAATAGAGTAGACAATGAATATTTTATTTTTTAAAAAAAGAAAATGTATTATTGTCAAATTTTGTGTGTTTTTTTTTTTTAAATGAATTGACATTTTTACCATTGAGAAAATTATTTTTAATAAATATAACCGTTGACCAAAAAAAAAATTAACAGAAGGATAAAATTGAGCAAAATTATAAAGATAAGAGATGAAATTATCCAAAAATTTTAAAAATGGATGAAATCACAAAAAAATTATAAGTTAAGAGATGAATTTGACGATTTTTTTTAAACAGTAAATTGACATTTTTACTTTGAGAAAATAATTTTTATGAAATATAACTGTTATTAACGGTTGATAAAAAAAAAATTTAACGGAATAATGAAATTGACCAAAATTATAAAGATAATGGATAAAATTAGCCAAAATTACAAAGATAAGAGATGAAATTAACCAAAATTATAAAGATAAGGATAAAATTTTCCAAAAGAAAATGGATAAAATCTTAAAAACTTTATAAGTTAAGAGACCAATTTGACCAATTTCTGTTTTTAAAAAAAAGGAAAATGTGTTATTGGCAAAGTAGATTTTTTTTTTTTTTTTTTTTTGTAAGTAGACTTGTTAAAAAGTAGCTATATTTTGGCAAAAGATTCATACATAACCACCTCATCTTGGGCCCCCCTCGCCTCTAATCCGACGGATAGAGATTTTCCAAGACCAGATTATCTTAGGGTTGCCGCCCACCTAGCCATTTCGGAACCCACCAACTATATAAATACCGAACCTCCACATTTTATGTCATTTGCAGTGTGCAGTTTCCAAAGCTGCCCCCCTTTTCTTCCTTACCCGCCGACCGATTCTTCGTTTATACCCTTCCCTCTCCTCTCCCTATCTGTTTTATTTTTACACAGAGAAAAGAAAAAAAAAAAAAAAAAATTAAAAGAAGAAAATTTTTCTGAAAAATCTATAATTTCTAGGGCTTGATTCTCTTTTATACCTTCCATCAGATTGAAATCTCTGGAGGAAAATATTCTACAAGTTTTGTTGTGTGTTTATTTTAGCAAATAAGAAGAGGAGAGGGAAGTGAAAAAAAAAAACCTAAAAAAAGAAAAAAAACTTCGGAAAAACAAAACCAAACTGTGCTTTCAAAATGGCACAGGTTCAGGTACAGCCACAGGCGGTGAACATGAACGTGAATGCTGCCGGTGGACCTAATCAGTTCGCCTCGCTTTATGTCGGTGACTTGGATGCTAACGTCACCGATTCGCAACTCTACGAACTGTTTTGTCAGGTCGGTCAGGTGATTTCTGTTAGGGTTTGCAGGGACTCAAATTCTCGAAGGTCTCTTGGCTATGGATATGTAAATTATGCTAATGCCCAAGATGGTTAGTTCCATTATGTTCCTCGTACTTTGATGAGATTGTTGGTTATTGCTTTATTAATTACGTGAGTTGACCACTGATAACTGCCTCCATGGACTCGTATTATTGTTTATGTTTTTCTCTGACATTCAGAGGGTAACATATTGAAGTATAAAATCCGTGGATTCAGCTAGAACTGATATTAAATTGTGAAGGGGACAACTGCAATTTTCAATTATTTTGTTGTGTGCAGAACTTTGTGCATAAGCAGAGTTGTCTTTGCAATGGACGTTTTCTAAACCCGCATTTTGCTGCGTTAGACAATTTGCAGAATTTAAATTATAGAATAAAAGGGCCATAATCATGTACCTTCTGTTTAAGAGGAATAAAATTGCTTAAACATTTGCTACCTTATTTCATTTTGCTCCGCAACTATTGCATAAATATGTTGTTCAATATCTGCTCCTTTTCTATCATGAAAGCTTTTGTTCTCTTTCTGTCATTGCTAAGCTTAACCACATTTTCTTCATCTTTTTCTTAGCTGCTAGAGCTCTGGAGATGCTTAACTTTACTCCACTTAATGGAAAGCCCATCAGGGTAATGTATTCTCATCGAGATCCCAGTATTCGCAAAAGTGGTTCAGGAAATATATTCATTAAGGTACTAATATCCTTATTTCTCCTTTGTACTGTTACTTGGCTTGAATACCTGTACGACATTTCTTTTAGTTATTCATCTGTCCGAGATCTGGCTGCTCTTGTTCTTTCTAGAATTTGGACAAGGCCATTGACCACAAAGCTCTGCATGAAACGTTTTCCGCATTTGGAAACATACTCTCCTGCAAGGTGGCAACGGATGCTTCTGGTCAATCAAAGGGCTATGGATTTGTGCAATATGATAGTGATGAGGCTGGCCAAAGAGCCATTGAAAAGTTAAATGGCATGTTGCTGAATGATAAGCAAGTTTTTGTTGGTCCTTTTCTTCGAAAGCAGGAAAGGGACCTGGCTGTTGAGAAAACAACATTTACTAACGTGTTTGTAAAGAATCTTTCTGAATCAACTACCGAAGAAGAACTAAACAAAGTATTTGGCGAGTTTGGAACAATAACCAGTGTTGCAGTGATGAGGGATGAAGATGGGAAGTCAAAGTGCTTTGGTTTCATAAATTTTGAAAATGCCGAGGACGCTGCAAAATCTGTTGAAGCTCTTAATGGGCATAAATTCGATAACAAAGAGTGGTATGTGGGGAAAGCCCAAAAGAAATACGAGAGAGAACAAGAACTGAAGAATCGTTTTGAGCAAAGTGTTAAAGAGGCTGCTGATAAATCACAGGGACTGAATCTTTATGTAAAAAATTTGGATGACAGTATCAATGATGATAAGCTTAAAGAACTGTTTGCTCCCTTTGGCACAATAACCTCATGCAAGGTTTGTATCTCTGCACTGTATATTCTAGACTACCATTTCTCTACAATTGGATATTCAGGGTCAAATTAGAATTTGAGTGTATCTCAGCAAAGGTTAAGGCTATTCAAAAATTGACTGACAGGTGATGCGAGATCCTAGTGGGATCAGCCGAGGTTCAGGCTTTGTTGCATACTCAACTCCCGAGGAGGCTACAAGAGCGGTAAGTATGTCTTCTTTGGATTGGTCAAAACCTCATTATACATTTTCCAATTTTATAGTGAAAGATTTCTTTTGTTTTCTGCAGCTCACAGAAATGAATGGAAAAATGATTGTTAGTAAACCTCTTTATGTTGCTATTGCACAAAGAAAAGAAGAGAGAAGAGCAAGGTTACAGGTATAACATGGGTTCTTAATTTCCCTGCAAGAGAATAGACTGAAACAAATCTTTGTGAAGGCACAATGTGGTCTTAGTTGTAAAATGTTACTATTTTTGGTTTTGTTGAGCTTTTCTTAAGCCATTGAAGGTGTTTTTAAAAGGTGTACTTGAATAGGTTTGGAAGGGAAAAAAAAAAATTGTTGTCACCCGATTCAAGTTTAAATGAACGAGGTCTGCTTCTGCTGCTAGCCCTTCAAAGGTTGCATTAGATCACTTTCTTATTTTAATAATAAAATTATAATTAAATGCCTATATATATATTTTTTTCATTTTGAGTTGCTATCCAAATACACTCTTTGAAAGATAGTTTTGAATGCAGATTTTACAAAAATTTAATATCCAGGGGTAGCTTTTCCAAAATTGAATTCATCCCCCCCCTCCTTTTTATTCTATTTTCTTGATAGCTTCTTATAGGAAAAGGAAGGGAAGGGAAAAAAGCCAAAAGCTACAAATATCTTAAGCAGTATGGTGTATTAGGTCCTTCAGCTGGTTCATGATGATGCTTGTTTAAAATTGCTTTGGTTATGAATTTATTGGACATATACTTGTTTAATCTCTTGTTTCAAATTTTGCACTTGTATATTCATTTGCTTCTCCAAGTTGTGTGTTTTGATCAACTATCAATCACAATTTTACTTACCTTAACCAGGCTCAATTTTCTCAATTACGTCCTCTTCCAATGGCAACTTCTGTTGCTCCTCGCATGCCAATGTATCCCCCTGGTGGTCCAGGTCTTGGGCAACAAATATTTTATGGACAGCCACCTGCTATGATCCCTCCCCAAGTAAGCTCACCTTCCGGCACAATGTGATTCAATATTTCTGATTTACTCTTGTGGTAGAGGTACCAGATGCTGTTTCATAGGGTTGCAAATTTACTCTCCAGTCTCTGAGTACAAGATCCTTGAATATTCCTTTGCCAAAATTATTATATAGAACCTCCTTGCTATTCTTGATCTATTCTCGACATTGCATTCTTTGTCAGATAGCGTTTCATATTGTTTGCACAGTTAATTTAAAAGATTCATTTCACCTGTTATTAGTATAGTATCCTGATACTTCCATTTAGAGATGAAACATAAATAGTTACATTGAATGCATTAAGCATGTTCTGGTGATCTGTTTGAGGCATGTCAAGTAAGTTACACACTCACGCATATATATGTACATATATATTTGTGTTAATTGACACAACTGATGAAGAGACCAAGATGTTAGAGGTTACATGACACTACCAGTGCAAATGTTTGATTCGTTGTCTCTAATTCAGTTTCTTATGAAGTTCTGAGTTAACTGCTATTTTTCTTGGTTTGAATGATATGATCAGGCTGTAGCCATGGTACCATGGTTTGGATATTTGATTGCTCTTATTACCATACTTTTATCTTTATTGGATGAGATGTTTGTCTTCAAAGTATAGTATAGGAATTACCAAGTCCATCAGATCTGAATATGACAATTAAACTGATATAAGTTATTCTACCTCAATTTGGTTGCTGTATTGTGGATGAGATGTTCAACATTTTGATTTTGTTGGCAGCCTGGATTTGGGTATCAGCAGCAACTTGTTCCTGGTTTAAGGCCTGGTGGGGCTCCAATGCCAAACTTTTATGTTCCAGTGGTTCAGCAAGGGCAGCAAGGACCGCGTCCTGGTGGCAGGCGAGCTGGGGCTGTCCCAATGCAACAGGGTCAACAACCTGTTCCTCTAATGCAGCCACAGGTGTTATCACTTAATACGATTTTGCATCCCCTGCTATGATTGTGTCTTTACTTGACTGATCCCTTATCTATTTTGTGCTTCTACTTGCAGATGCTGCCAAGGGGTCGTGGATATCGTCCACCTCCTGTTCGTACTTTGCCAGATGTTTCTATGCAGCCTGGAGGCATGATTTCTGTGCCATATGATATGGGTGGCATGCCAATGCGAGATGCAGGGATATCTCGGCCAATTCCAATTGGTGCTTTGGCTTCTGCTTTGGCAAATGCCTCTCCTGCAGATCAGAGGACGGTAAGCAGTTTATAGTGATTCTGTTTATCATCTAAGTGGATGCATTGTTTTCTAGTGACAGGTGGGCCTTGTTGAAATTGTTATCAAAATTTTCTAGTAGGGGGATGTTTTACTTCAGATTGTTCTTAGTACCTAAGAAAAGCAATCTGTCTGATTTTCCTGCAGCAGTCAAATCCCTCAATTTTTTTAAGATAACCAATAGAAACTTAAAAAAACCCCTCTGTTGAGATGTAATTATCCTAAACTCTTGTGCTATTTCTAAATTTTGAGGTGTTCAGTAATGTTTTAATCAAGTGTACACTTTCCCACGGTCAATTATGATCCATCATTTCGAGAGAAACTTGACAATACACTGCAAGTATAATTGTGATGCCGTAGTTCCAATTCGTCATAGGAAGTATCTAAATTTTTGCTAGTTTCTTCCTGTTTTCCGTTATTCATCTGATTATTTTTCAAATGCAGATGTTGGGAGAAAATTTGTACCCACTTGTGGAACAGTTGGAGCCTGAGACAGCAGCTAAGATTACTGGCATGCTTCTGGAGATGGACCAAACAGAAGTGTTGCACTTGCTTGAGTCACCTGAAGCTTTGAAAGCTAAGGTTGCAGAGGCTATGGAAGTCCTAAGAAATGTTTCTCAGCAACAGCAGACAGGCAGCGCCACCGATCAATTGGCTTCATTGTCCTTGAATGATGGCCTGGTTTCTTAAGTGGAGAACTAATCTATCTTAACATTCTTTGTCCATGACACATTTGTTTGTGTTCGGTTCAGTTTCTGTGTTTCGTATTTGCACTGTTTGGTTGGATGTGTAGCCAGTTCGTTACTGTTTCTGCACTATTCTTTTGATTTTATTTCTTGAAGGTGATGACGAACTTTGATTATTATTACTGTATTGCGTCAAGTATTTGCTTAGAATTTTTGGGCCTCTAAACATCATATTTTTCATTTTCAATCAACTCATTATAGTCTCTTCTCATTCACATTCACAACTCATTTAAAACCTCATGCAAAAAAAAATCATCATTTCAATAAGAGCTGACCATGTAAATTGTGATCTGCCATTCTAAAAAAATGTCTATACAGCTCCACACTTTTGTTACAAGCATCGTCAATCTTAAACATACTGAAAATGCAACTTCCCATCTATAGGGTTGAGAAGTTGGCACTAAAGTATAAATAACGAACCAATTTGCTACTTTAATGAATCATCCTCCCTGCACCACAACACACAAAATGGTTATCGCTACTCTTTCTATCTACCAGACAAGCAAGCAATAGGAGGGAGGAGGGAGTAGGGATCATGGCAACTCCAATATGCGGAATACCAGGTTACATGATTTCTTCCCATCTCTAAGAAGTACATAGGGGGCATATATTCTCTAACAAACTGGTCTCAAACTATTTATAAACAAAATGTTATTCCAGATACATTTTCCTTGCTGCTATGCACAACCTAAGAAATCACTACTACACCCACCTGCGTTTTTCTCCCTTCAAAGAGAAAACAAGAAGTTGATATATGGAACCCAAAGCACGGTTCATTACGCAGCCTGGACGGCAGGTCGCCTGTGTCTCAACCCCGTTTCAGCAACTTCTTGCTCATTCTCAATTAGGCTAGTTCCACCTATTTCTGAGGAATTGCCTAATGCTTCATTCCGCCTATTTTCTTCTCCATAGTTGTGAAGCCTCCTACCAATCAGATAGCGGTCGTCTCGTATGGAGTTGTGCAGGTTAGTGAACCAGATATGGAACCTTTTACCACAATACCATAGCAGACCAAATCCAAGGCAACCCAACCAGGCAAAGCGGTAAACAGCCGAGTTGACTATTAAAGGGTACCCAAATACCGGAAATATTCCCCGTGCTAAAACATAAGGAACACATAATGCTGTGAGCAATTTCATAATAATGGGAAGGACAATTTCTCGTAGCACCCAAAAGCCTTGCAACCGTGAGAAACCATCATCCCTCACCCTTTCAAATTTGGTTCTCCAACTCTCATCTACCAAAGGCAACATCTGATCCAACATAACCTGTTCAAACAAGAGATATCCTGAATATCTGTGTATTCTAGAAGTAATGCAAGCAAATAAAGCTACTTTTCCACCATTTCAAAGATAAAAACCCAATTCTGGTTTTTTAAATTAATGATACAAACATTAATTCCTGGTTTTTGTAAGCAGTTTTGAGATTGCTTGATATCCTGATTAAACACATTACAAGCTACAACCAACAAACGGGTCTGAATAGAAGACGATAGCATATATAACACAACAAAACTAGAGAATAGAAAACGACCATGCACCAAAATTAATAAGCGCATTAAAAGAATGTCACTATATGACATAATGAAAGCAGCTCAGAAGGTTTCAGATCACATGACAGGAAATAATAGGTGAAATGCATCATAGATATGCTCTTTATTATTATCTTTTAAAGCTTCAGTATTTGATGAGCAACATTGCACCTCAGGACACAGATCCATATAGGATAATGAGATTAGCATAGTACTCACCAGCCTAGTCCAGATCTTGAGAAAGATCAGCCCGAGAGCCCAGTCCTGATATAAAAGGAAACCCGGGCTTTGGTCCACAGATACTCGCATTGGGACAATTACCAAAAGTTCAAAGAGCAATCCAATCAACACAGGTATGACAAAAATCTGAAGAACATGACAAAAGGAAGATGTTAAGACAGCATATATTATGAAAAAACAACATCATTCATAATGAAAATCTACCTACCCATATAGACAGCAGAGCAGAACTTTTGACAACAATGCCACACCATTTCCAAACTTGTTTCAATAAAACAGTTGCCCTTCTTGTTCTTATCTGCTCAATGGAGTATCTTACACCCGCTAATGCAGTCCAAATAACATAACTTCCAGTGACGAAAGCATATAAATCTGAAAATCATAACAAAAAATGATCCGCATATATCTGTCACATTCTTAAAAGGAAAAAGCTGTGAATAGAGAACAAAGTCATACTAGTAGATTACCATTGCACTTTATACCATGCGTTATTGGAAGAAGAGGGAGAACATTAAAAAGTGCACGGCCAAGTGACACTGGTACAACTATCAGTGCAGAATTGAAGACAAGCAAAGTCATCCAGGCCACAACTAACAGCAACACAATACGAAGCACAAAGCTGCACCTGCTAAAAGAAAGAACCAGCTCATATTAAAAACATGCAGAAAACATCCAAGAAGTAAGCTGCTCTTGCAAGACAGAAAAGTATGAAAGAGAAGAAATGAACGGAAAACCCCTTGAAAAACAACAAAGAAAGAGTGAGGAAATTTTCACCTTAGTCAACATCCAAGAAATAATAAGATAAAAAGGAACTATGGTGCAGAAAATAAACGAAGTTAAATTAAGGTGAAAAACCAATCACAAGGCTCAACTTTCCATGAAAATTAATAATGCCTAGAAGGCAGTGGAAAGCACCAAAGAACATCAAGAAGAGAAAATCTCCTTTCTCATATTTTCTTCTTTTAGAAGTATCATATCAAGTAAATTTACCTTGTTAACATATGATAATACTAAAACATACATAGACTTGAATAGTGTCACCTATAATTGGTCCAAAAAAGCATGGAAACTTCTCTTAGGGTGAAAAAACAAAAAGAGGGTGCATTTTGGAATTTCAATAATTAGTGATAAGAAACAGGGTGAAGTTAACAACTTTTATTAGATTCCCCAAAAATTGTATCCAACATATCCTTTGTTATGGATTGCAACTCAACAGGATAAAGAAAATGAAAAAAAAAAAAAAAAAGAATGGTCTTTTCTTACCCGCAAAGGAAATATGGCAAGTATATCACATGACAGTAAGGAGTTAATGTGTAGGTTTCCCCCAAAACTTACTCAGTATCAGCATGCTCATCACTGTCAACCTCCTCGGCTAATTGGGTATTAGCTGCCACATGCCTGGCCCTGTTGACATTATCCAGGCCCATACCAACTAGAGCTCTATCTTGTCCTATATGTTGTGCATGAGGTCTTTCTTGACGAACTACATCCCCATTTCCGTTATCATGACCACCATTATCCTCTGGTCTAGGAAGTAAATAATCTGTTAAACCCAGAGCCCAACCAACTGCAGTAAACCAATAGCGAAGAAGGGATTTGATTGTAGTCCGCAACTTAAAATGCTCAATAGCAAACGGTATACAAATTTGGAATAGTAGTATGTCAGCAGGAATTTCAGTAAATGGGTCTGATACACTGAAAACAGAAGCAAAATATCAAATTAGAACATATAAAACAAAAAACAAATAGAAACACCAAGGGTGAAAAAAAAGGTCAAACTTACGAGATATCAAGAGGGAAAACTGAGGGAGCCATTCGCATTGCGAGTTTAACGGGTAAAAAGACCAACATTACAATTAAGCTTCCATACACAGCAACAGACAACAGAACTCGGCGAGCATGTTTGTGAACAGGATCATCAATCAAATCCCGGAAAGGATTGTAGTTTGGGTCAGCAGGATCTCTAAGGAAGTAGAGCACTCCAGTACGTAAGACCTGCCAAAAAACAAAACAAAAAAAGACAGTTCATATATCATATCAAGAAAATCTATTGGTTATTAGTTACTAATTTCAAGAATCTATACCCCTCGTAGAAGGCTGACAAAAATGCTTATTTGCAGCATGTAAACAATCCCCACAACCCAATGGACTAATGAGCTTGCGAGTGGAGAAACTGAAAAGAAATCCACTCTGTGTGAAATTGATTTCCCAAACATTCTTATGGTACAGAAATCCAGCCACCATCCACACATTAAAGGGAAAACTCCCAGCTCAATGACCAAAAGGAAAGCAACCTTAATCATGGTCATCAGATGCCTCATGGCCGACACAAACTGCCTCAAGAGTGATGGGATAGTCTCCGCTATAGAAGCAATACCATAGAATCTACCCATGGTCAAAGGCTCACCTCTACTGTATCGAATTAATGCAATTATCCCAAGATAGAAGAAAATCAGAGAAAAGATGAACATGTAACCAACAGTAAGAGTAGTAACATCGGAGAGACGAAATAACCCAGCAGATGATCCCTTCAAAAAATCTGATGAAACAGTTGTGCTAAGGTTGTTTGACGCCTCATTCAGTACTGTGGTGTTTACTTTCAACATTTCAGCAACCTGACCAAGTAAACTATTTTCTTGATTATCAGATGTCAAATTTGCAACAGCAGTCAATGCATTCTTCAAGGTAATATTTGCTAATGAGAGTGCTGATTCTGTAAGTGGCATGACGGTCGATAGAACTGGTGTAGTAGCAGAGGACAAAAGCCAGGACGTATAGTACAATATGACACGTCCCAATGAAAAAGGTACAAATATTACAACTCCAAGGAATATCATATTGCTTGCAAGAACCTGCAAAAGAAAAGAGCAGTTGGACATCAGCCATGCAAAAGAATAATGGTTTAAAGCATTATTGAAGATTCTCTGCTCTAAATGTCCCCCAAATAGCAAAGACACAACAATCCGTACTGGCCTAAAAATCTATCAGATAAGATATGAACAGAATATGCAAAGAAACAGCTAATGCTACATAAGCAATCCAATAAGGAAACCAGGACGAACTCCAATATTTAACCAACAAATGTAATAGAAAATTACTGGAAACTATCAAGAACAGAAAATATATGCAGAAACAAATTCACTAAATAATAGTAACTCACAGTAAATGCATTTTCAACTAAATGAAAAACAGGTCCCTGCATGCCGACCAGCTCATCAAATGGTACATCCTCTGCTCCATCAGCGTCATCCAAACCATCAAACATTTGTTCTACATGAGCTTCAAGTCGAGCAGCCTGAATTTCCCATCTAGCGGCAACATTTTCTGCATTCCTTCTGATAATCTGACCAGCTCCAGCAATTCCTTGCCCACCAGCAGCATCTTCACCATTTGCATCAACAGGTACATTTCTATTAGCCCCAGGAGGCCTTCTTGCAGGACGAGCTCCATTTCTTTCTGCTTCATCTTCTCTATCAGCATCCTGACCCCCAAGTTCTCGTAAATGCCTGAAATAGTCCCTCAAAGAAGTTGCACCAAGAAAAATGAAAACTATGCTTGCAGAGAGCAGAAATCCATGCAGACAGTCAGTTAGGATAACAGTAGTAGATATGTGACTCAAAAAAAGTCTTTGGGCTTCACTGAAACTTCTAACAAAAGCCAGCCGCCAAATCCAAAAGGTGATGAAAGGGATGATAAGAAGCCAAACAGACAGAACAAAACTGAGGCGTAGAAAGAACTGCAGGACATGACATGCTTTCATTCCCATCCCAACGATAAATTCCAGAAAAGGAAGCCTTGCGGGAGCATTTTCAGCATAGACAGGAGAGAAAGAAAAAGAATGTTTACAAACCTGTATATCATATTAAACAAAATGGTTAAAGAAATTCTTTCAAAAAACATAATAAAATCTAAAACATAATATGAAAATATTATAAAAAAGCAGGAGTGATGTACAAATGATAGCCAATAACTCGGCTAAAGGCATACAAAGTCAATTGAACTAGAAGTATTAAAATTAACATAAGAACTATGATATAATGAAACTATTTGTTATGAGATTAAGGAGCATGCAGATGACGTCTTACAGTAGCAATAGCAATGTGTAAGCTAAACCTCCGCATCAGATACAAATTTCATGGATCAAGAATGAGAAAAAATATTTTGGTGTGATGATTAGCTTAAGAATAGTTTTGAGCAAGTATAAATTATCTATCCATCATCAATCACATCTTGAAACACATGCACAATTTCCAATGAGTACTTGATTCGAAGTGTGAGACAACAATTACAAGAAATCAAATGCTCCAAAATGGTTAAAAAATGAAGATTAAGAACTGACATCTTCTATGATACCATGTATTTTAAATGTATTTGTCAACAGATGCAGCAAGTTTAGTAGTACTCTTGATTCAGGAGTCCCTTGTCAAAGGAAGGGCACATTTCTTAAAGTTTTTGCGTAAATAGTTCCCAATTAGCTTTGGGGTACTTCTATTCAATAAGTTCCTTGTTGTACTTTATTTTAAAAATTTGAGAATTTCAATAATTTTATGGATTTTAGAGGGAAATTGCTCTAGTTTCATCTAAATGTTCTTTAGCAGAAAACCCTATCTTAATTTCTTTGCATTGTTTTTTAATCATACAGTAATAAGAAAGTGATAAAGAATCATTAATACAATTACAAGCTTAAAAAAAAAAAAAAAAAAATTGCGAATACTAAAAACTTCATACTTTAAGTATTAGATTTTTCATAAAAAAGAAAGAGGAGCACAAATTACCTCGCATTGTCGAGCGTTGCTATGATTGAGCCACTGAAGGAGGCACTCTTGATGAACAAACTTGATGCTACCACTACATGCACAAGGATACCGAAGAGGATTATCAGCATCTCCAGGATTCCTACAGATCCGACAAACGTCTCCTTCCTCATCATCCTCGTCAAATCTGCTCAAAGCACTACTATTAGTCATCTCTTTCTCCTCCACCGCCGCCAAAGAAGACGACGAAGAATCCGATGCCGGACCAGTAGACGCAGCGGAGACATCATCTCTTCCTCCATGTACCGCCGGCGCGATCTCCATAAAATATGAGATGTATCAGAGAAGAGACGATTTCTCTCTCAAATCCGATTCGTTTTCTATGGAAGTAGCTCGGCAACGGCGACGGAGAAATTAGCAGATTCTGATGTCACGGAAATGGAGGCTTGGGATTTTGTGGATGCAGAGAGGAATGGTGGGGATGGAAGCTATCGCCTATCGGCGAAAACACGGTGCGATTTAACCAAATGACAATTTTGTCCCCGCAGTTGCGCGGAGGGTGGTTTGGACTTTTTCCTAAAATCGTCGGGGATCGATCATGGGTGGGTGCTTTTTCTCTCGTTTCTATTTATAGTAAGGTGGTATTCGTCTTAAATTTTAAGTCGGCTTAAATTTTGGATGCACTTTAAATAATGGGTTTGGGTTGGTTGAATAGTGTTATGAATAAGTCGGTTAGGCCCGGTTGAATTGTGAGTAGGTTTTTTGGTAAATGATTGGGTCAGTTTTAGAGGATTTGTCCAACCAATATTAAAGAAGCCCAACATTCGAGAAAATTTACTATGGATCATCATTGATGAGTCTTTTTTTGGGGGAAATATGCATTTTTTCTCTTTTATTTATTTATTATTTAAAAAAAAAAAAATTGCCATATATACTTTTAATTTTTTAAAAATTATATTCTATACTCTTCAATACTTAAGTTAGCAAGAATTTAGTTAAGATTTAGAGGATACTCATATAGATTTTTGAATATATCTAAATGTGTATAGACATAATAAATGTGTTTGAATGTAATAACTTTCACCTTATACTCCTAAGTGTTTCAGCCAACGTGGTGTTGTCATGTGGAAAATAGTGTTGGTCGACATCTTTTATGTTTGCATTTACTTGCTAATGCACTATGCATGGGAGTGTACTTCCAGCAATCTGCCTTCAAAGTATTAAAGTATTTATTGTCCAATTAAGATGACAAATCTAATGAAGTATCATGGTCAACCTATACTTCGAACTTTTAAATTTAAAATTCTTTTTATAAAAAAATAATTAATGAAAAAAAGAGAAGGAAAAAAAAAAACCGCAATTAAATAAATACTTAAAAGAAGAAAAAAAAATGTTATACTAACTCAAATAAAATGTGGTTACTCCAACTTAAAGGAATGAAGATAAGCTGTAACCATTTTGTGCTCAACTTGATCACTACAATACACCCAAGACATTAACTCACTTACTCAAAAGTTGCCCCTAACAACCCTTTCATTTGACCAAACTTTAGGGGCTGGAAAATGCTAATCATAGAATTTTTTTTATACTATATATACATATGTATGTATATATAAAACTAACGCAAGACATACTCCAAAGAAAAAACGAAGGCTAAATGAAAGACATTATGATTGCTAAGTGCCACTTTTATTGTTCCTTTAGTCTAATTTATGTCAAATCCTTCACTAAAGTGCTTACAGTTGCCGCATGCTTATTCATGGAAACATTTTTTAAGGTTAATCCATATATTCTTTTCTTCCATTATTGTTTTATACCTTCTTTTTTTTTTTTTTACTTTTATAATCCAAATTTATCATCTCCACTTAGCCACTCCAACTTTGATTAACTTAATATTGACCCAATTGATAAATATATCTATTTATTATTAATTTATGATTAAAGATTAGAATTACCAAACCCAACGGTGATTAGTGGAAGTGTCAATTAAAAGTGCGTCACTTTTTGGAACTATTCATAATTCTATCTACTTTATGACTTCCATTTCACTCTCTTTTTTCTTCTCTCCCCTTCCTTTCATTATTTACTTCGAGCTGTTGTCGGTGGCGTTAAGAGGCAAATTCCACCACCACCGTTTCTGCAATTCATATGTTTTCTTTGGATTCCAGGTTCTACTTCACTTGCATTTCTACTGTTTTCACGGTTTTCTTGCTTCTTGCTGATGCATTCAAGTCTTTTTAACCTACGAAAATACTGTCCCTTCTTTTCTTACGGTGATCACGGTGTTACCGTTTCACTGCTGAATTCCATGAATGCTGCTTGTCAAGCTTCAAATTTCAAGCTAGACTGAACTTCGTTAGTACTTTTACTGCTACTTCCTCAAACAGGGATTACCCTTATCTTCCCATTTTGTGATAATTCTTTCTCGAGTGATTTTTTCCATGATCAGAGAATCGGAACGTGGAAGATATCTTTAACCCATCTACAACTGTTTCTTAATTGTCCGGACTTCCGACTGCAATTTTGAGTGTTGGGTAAAAATTTCTGTCCTGAAATTGAAGACGGAATAGCATTGTCAGACCTTGAATGCAGCTCTGCATCCTTATTTTTTAAATGAAATATTATCTGTTTTTGAGTCATATTAGGCGTTGATAGTGTGCTAATGATCATTCTCCGGTGTCAGAAAACTGTTAATGTCACGCAATTTCACTTGCTTGGCATTTTTATGCTCTAAAATAAGAAACTGGATGATACTGATGACTGAACCTTCCCCAACTGTACTATACATCTGACCCTTTCTTGATGCTTTCCAAAAAATTATAAGCATTTTTCATTTAGGGACTCAGAAGTATTCTTAGATTTGATGGGTTGAATTCTTTATCTTAATTTAAATAGTGCACATTGTCGGTGGTTTCATTAAGGATACTAATGGAGTAATATTAATGGGAGTTTGAGACAGTGAACATTCTTGATCTATTTTCATTTGTTCTTACAGCAAGAAAGTCCTGCAAATGAGCGCTTCTGATAGTGATATTTTTTTTCTTCTTTTTCCCCTTGTACCAGAAATTTGTTGTTTAGTTCATGAAACCTGTTTTAGTTTTTGTTACTGACTGGAACACAGTTTATCTGATTGTGCAGTTATGTCATATTTATTGTGCAGCTTTATATGATCATCAGTAAACATGGACCAGAGAGCATGGCTTTGGAAAAAGAAATCATCAGAGAAGACAATTGTTACAAATGGGAAAGCTGATCTTCAATTGAAAGGAAATGTAGAGGATGTAAGACAAGCTGCTCTTCTTTGTAAACATACGTATTCACTTCATAAAACCTGTGAAATTTTTAAGGATTTTAAAACTTGAAGCTTCAACTTGTCTATAATTTGATGCAATAAATTGTCTGGCGGTACTTTAATTTAGATGTCTTTTCTGGAAATTTTAATCTCTAATAGGTACAGCTGCCAAATGAAAAGGAAGTTGCTCTTGAGAAGTCTGTGAAGATCCTTAATGAAAGGCTAACTTCCCTGCTCGATGAATGTAATGATAGAGAAGAAGAATTGTCAAGCCAAGCAAAAGTAGCTCAAGAAGCCATGGAAGGTTATTGTGCAACTTCACTTTCAAAATGTCATTTTATCCTGTTTTATTTTGGAAAGTTTAGCATGAAATTTGAGTTTGACTTAGATAGGGAGATATCATTGTAATGTCATTGTTATTAATCTTAGGAAAAGAGAAAGCAGAGGCAGAGCTACTAGTTCTAAGAAAAGATTTAGAAGATGCATTGCAAGAGAAGTTTGCTGCAAATGAAAGAATAAGTAGTTTAAATGCTGCACTGAAGGAATGTATGCAGCAACTAAATTCCATTAGAGAAGAACGTGAGCAAAGAGTACAAGATGCTATTATGAGGACATCAGAGGAACTTGAGATGGCACGCCATCGATTGGAGGAAAATTTATCAGAGTCAAGCAAAAGAATTGCGAATTTGAATGTTGAAAATGCTCATCTTAGCAAGACTTTGATGGCCAAGGAGGCCCTGATTGAAGAACTAACCAATCGAAGATCTCAGGTAGAAGCAGAATTCGATGCCCTGATGTCAAGATTAGATTCTGTTGAAAAGGAAAATGCTTTCTTGAGGTACGAGCACCGGATGCTAGAGAAGGACCTTGATATAAAAAATGAGGAGATTGAATTCAGTTGCCGTTCTACTGAGGCTTCAGAAAAGCAACAGTTAGAAAGTGTAAAGAAGATAAAAAGGTTGGAAGCAGAGTGCCAGAGACTCCGTGTCCTAGTGCGCAAACGAATACCTGGTTCTTTTGCATTAGCGAACATAAAGCCTGAAGTCGAAGTACAGGGAAGATATAACACAGAAACAAGGAGGAGAAAGTTGAATTTTAAAGGAGGAGAAGATCCTGACATTTCTAATAAGAGAATCAATTTCTTGGTTGAGCGCCTGCAGAGTGTGGAACAAGAAAACAAGAGTCTTCGAGATGTTTTGGCAAATAAAGAAAAGGATTTCTGCCATTCCAATGCAGCATCAAATGTTGGAACTGAGACTGAAGACCATCATAAACCTGTGGAACTGACTTTGCCTAATACCTTGTTGAATGAACCTTCTACAATTTCCAGTTTCGACAGCTGTGAGGAACCTGGCAGTAATTGTTCTCGAACAAGGGCTTCAGGTTCGATGGGTGAACTGCAGAACTTCAAAGAAGGTGACTTCATGGGTACACCTGAGCATCACATGATTGAAAATTCAGAAATGAGCCTGATGGATGATTTTATTGAAATGGAGAAGTTAGCAATAGTTGCTGTTGATATCCCCAACAAGAATTCTCATGCTCCTCCAGATATGGATTCAGCTGGCAAAGAACTTGTACCAATTGGAAATGATACATCTTCCCGGAAACATGCTGATTGGCTTCAGACTGTTGTGAAGATGATCACTGAACAAGTCTGTGTTTCAGAAAGAAGTATTGATGAACTTCTTGAAGATATTAGACTTGTTTTCCAAAGTGAAGGTCAAAGAGACCGACACTCACCTGATTCTCGACAAAATGTACGGTCACCTATTAGTTGCTATATTACATGGAAATCTCCAGCAACTTCTCCAGGGGTGGATTCTATTGGTAGAGATCTTAATATATGCTCCTCAAGAGAAGAGAATTGTCATGAGTCTGTCCAATGCATAAGTAGCTCAATTGGTAAGATTATTGAGCTCATTAGAAGGTTTGATTCCTCAACCAAAGACAATACCGTGTGCTCTAATCAGCTTACAGCAGATGAAGATTATGTAATTCATGTTTTTGGATGGAAAAATCGTGAACTTGCCACCATTATCCATCAATTTATAGAAACTTGCGACCTTCTGTTGAGTGGGAAAATTGATTTTGAGAAGTTTGCAGCAGAATTATCTTCTACACTGGGATGGATTCTTGAAAAGAGTATCAAGAATCAGTGTAATTCTACGGCTAGAAATGAGTTCAAGAACTATTTTGATCAAAATGGTTCAGGAACTTGTACTGAATCTGAATCCATGCAGAAGTTTTTGATGGAAATGGAAAAGATCCATTCTGTTCTTGAAGTAGAAAATAGTGGACTGAAAGCTGAGTTGACTTCTTTAAAATCATTGCAGAAGGATGTAGAGAAAAGTCTGCAGTCGGCTAAAGATAGCAACGAGGCACTCAGAAGTGACCTTCAGCAATCAGGAGAAAGGATTAGAAGCTTCCAAACTGAACTGGATGCTGTAAGAGAATCAAAAAGACTGATTGAAGATCAATTTGAAAATCAGAAGTTGATTAATGAAGATCTTGACACCCAACTAACTGTTTCCAAAGTTAAACTGAATGAAGTTTCACAAAAGCTGTCTTCTCTTGAAGTACAACTGGAAGATAAAAATCACTGTTGCGAAGAACTAGAAGGAACATGTCTAGAGCTTCAGTTGCAACTCGAAAGGTACTTCACTTTTTTCCGCTTCATTCTCATGTTTTTAAAACGTCAAATATTTCAGAGAGATATCTGAAATTCTTTGAACATTGATTTACCAGTAAGGAAACTTTGAAGGATGACAATAATCAAGAGGAAAAGCTGCTCCATACAGTAAGTTTCTCTTTTTCTAGGACTTAATTTTTCCTTAGAATTTTCGCATTGTAAATCTGTAATTTATCTGTAAATTTTCGGAGCTACTCAAGAATATGTTTGTAATTATGCAAATTGACAGGGTTGGGAGATAAAAGCTGCTTCAGCAAAGTTGGCAGAGTGTGAAGCCAACATCTTAAACCTTGGTAACCAATTAAAGGCACTGACTTCGCCAAAGGAACCATCAAATCCAAACAAAGTTCTGTATAACTATAGAAAGAGCAAGCAGTTGAACCAGCGGTTCTCCCTGCTTGATCAGATGCTAACAGAGGATGATGCCGGAACAGAGGTTATAACAACGGAAGTCAGAGGCACCGCTGATTCCAACATTCCGAGTGCAATTCTTGATTCCAGTGTTACTTCAGGAGCACACATTGGCACCAAGGATGAAGAAGAAGAAGCTAAAACAGCCACGAAAAACAGAGCTTTGGTTGTTGTACCAAGTAAGAAAAGGGGAGGAGGATTCAGTTTTCTGACGAAGATGCTCTTTAGGAGGAAGATGCGAAGCAGCCACAAGACATTCTTCCCCTTTTCTCCATAAAATTTGTCTATTCCACGGTAAGATTCAGTTTTTCTTTTTCTTTTTCTTTTGAGGATGAATTGTTTCTCAGACCTCTTTATTCAATGTACAGGTTTGTTGTGTTATTGGTTTCATTTTCTGTGTATGTTTTAGTTACATTTTGAATGATTTCCCAAACATCTCACACCATTATTTGGTCTAGAGTACCACCATGATTCTGTACCCAATAATGATCAGTAATTATTACATGCATCAGTCTTCTATTTGGTGTTTACAAATTGTTGTATCCAAATATATATGTTTTTTTTTTTTTTTTTTAAAGGAAACAAAAAAAAATAAAATTGTACCTAACTTTTCAGGTTAGCCAGAGCAAGTTCCTTCATTTCCAGCAAAGCATCTTGGAAACATTTTGCCAGAACTTGCGGGTCAGGAATAATGTCTTTGGCAACCAAGATTTGCATATCAGCTCTCCCAGCATAGCTCAGCATGTGCATTGTTATGGCCTGCAATATATATATATATATATATTTATTTATTTATTTAAAAGACTTCGTATTAAATTTCGACCCTTTTTAGTCACAATCTTTAACAAAAAGAAAAAAAAGAAATTATTTACTTACATGCGGTAGGCTTGTCGAATTCACCCTCATGTAAGTTATTGGATTGCCGGCGAGCATCACCTCCTCACGAGGGCCGACTATGTTGGAGATCGTGAAAGTGGTGTTACAAACAATTCGATAATTTAGCAAGCTGGCCAACTGTTAATTTACAGGAAATAACAACAAACGTTAAAAAAGAAAGACGGTTAACCACGGTAATAATCTGGTAAAATTGAAAGACTTTTAATTTGACCTTTGGTCCGAACCAGGACATGACGAAGTTGCCAATTTTGTAAGAGAACGGAGCTTCTAGAGATTGTTTTTTCTTGTCAATCATGGCTTTAGTTCTGTTTACAAATTGGAGGACATTACCATCTTCTTTATGGTAATAAACAGGCAATAGAATCATTCCAAACTGGTTCCCGAAACGGACCCCTGGATTACTCTCATTCATCAGCTTGCTTAACTCCTGACAAATTCAACATATTAATTTCCCATTTTTTGGTATATATTGTAGAAAATTTGCAAAAAATCTACCTGCAATCCTGATTGTGATCTTAAATTGACCATAGCCACGCCCGTCATTTGAAGACCTTCTTGCAAAGCTAGCACAAAATTACAAATAAGGTATAATAATAATTACCTATTGTTAAAAAGCGGATTGACACATAATATTTACCATTTGGAGAGCGCATGTCTAGGTATCGAGACAGTCCACATGATATTATCCCAAACAGAACATCGTTAATTGTCTGCAAAAAATCAATTACAAACAAATATATCAGACCAATTTTTAGGAAAAAATTATAAAAATTGTTTCTTTCTTAAAAAACTATAAGAAGTTAAATTCGAGAGTTAAATTGAGTTTTTTTTTTTTTTTTTTTTTTTTGTTTTTTTAACTCCCAAACTAAGAGGAGGAGTAAAGATTTCTGGGTGAAAACGAGAAAATTCCAGAACAGGAAGTGAAAAGTACGACCACAAACAGAGGAGACAAATGAAGGACATTTCGTGTGGTCATCTACCACCACTTCCCTCTCCTCCGTGCCTACCATTAATTATAATAAACCGACTCAGACCAATCAACGTATATATATATATATACAGATATTTATTTATATCTATAATTATCAAACATTATTGTCTGAATATAATGTAATGGACCCCAAACACTTTTTTCCTTTTAATGTAATTCTTTTTACTGTTTTAAGTAAAAAAAATATTATTAAATTCCTTAAATTTAAGGGATAAACTTAATTAATAAAATTATTTTTTAACCCTTCAAATTAAATAAGACGAACTTACCAACACGGCGGCGGGAATTAAATAATGCAACATGTAGTTTATTTAAAAATAATAACAATAATAAACTGACTTGGACTTTTTTTTTGTGTTAAATATCCTCCGTGAAAACGGGAATCTAGGACTGCAATGAAATGATCGAACGGTTCAGAAAAAATCTTACCGCTTCCGTGACGGCTTTTCTGACTATCTTCATGTCGTCGAGGTTGAACTTAGCTGTAGCCAGTTTCCGGGGCCAGAGCTCCACTCCAGCTCCTCCGCTCACGGCGGTTCTCTTATCTTTCAGCCATAAGCTCCTCGATATAAACTCAATAACGAATATTAATGTATACCATACCACCTTCAGCACTCTCCAAAACGACGGGGACGAATAAGAAGAAGAAGAAGAAGAAGAGCTCCCGACTCCGCCGATACTCGGGAACTGAGTTGGATCGTCAACTCTTCGACAACAAGTCAACAGCATAGACATCAAAGAAATACCGTCCCCAAGAGCGTGGTGCACACGGAAAACGCAGCAATTATGAGCCATGAAGAGGTGGATTTCCCACAACGGCTTATCCACGCTGAGAGGCGAGGAGACAGAAAGATCGGCCAAATACTCGTTGATGGCATCTTCTTCAGTACTTATTACGGAAGCGTCGAGTTCGTTGGTTAAAGGTTCATGATGGATGATGAGATGGTCGTCGACGTTGACCTCGGGAATTCTACGCCAATACTCGCGGCCGTTTGAGTCTCTTACTAATAAGCTACTGAATCTGGGATGTTTTATCATTACTGAGTTTTTGATTTCGGACTTCACTACTTCGATGTCGAAAGGGTTTTTGCCGCCGACGAGGCAGGTTATGATTTGGTTCATTTCTGGTTGGAGGAATAGGCGGCCTGCCGGAGTCAGAGGCTGGTCTTTTTCCATTTCAGGCTATACCGTGACCAGAGTATGTATGCCAGAAAACTGCCTACGAAAGCTTCAACGGTCACGGTTGTCGCTTGCTAGTACTAATAATCAACCAAGGGTGTGGACGTGGAATTAAAGACAACGTTTAAGTAATTTTGTAGCGATTTTTTGTTTTCTGGGAGGGCCGTAGAGTTTCCAATTTTGAGCGCACCAATTTGTCTTTACTTTTTGGTTAGCACACCAGTTACAAATATATATATATATATATATATATATTTATATATATATATATATATATATATATATATTTATATATATATATAATATTATGTATTTATTATTATTAAAAATATGTAAATTAATGATTAATTTTAATTTTTAGATTGAATAAACCATAATCCATACCCAAAATTGTATGTTCGAAAATCGTCATTTTCAATTTTGACTCAGAGCTATTCATAAATCCGTTCCTTTAATTTGGTCTAACTAATTCAAGTAACTCAATTTATATCAATTAGCAGTCTTATTTACTTATCAAATTGAAATGTTCAAAATTTTAAAATAATAATAATAATAGTAGTAGTAGTAGAATGTAAGTTTTAGAAAATAATTTAATGGGTAAAAATTCATAATAATTGATGCATTGTTTTGATAGTCATAAAAATGTCAAGAAAGTAATATGTTTGGTCAAAATACTAATTTTATTATAAAACTATTCAAATTCCATAAAAATAAAATATAAAAACAATTCTATATTTAATAATAATATTAAAATAGACATAAAAGTTGCTATGGTGTAGTGGTTATCACGTCAGTCTTACACACTGAAGGTCTCCAGTTCGATCCTGGATAGCAACAATTTACATCGTGTTTTTTGGTCAAATATATCAATGGATATGTGGCAACAACCCAAAATCCAGTAATTGAAATGAAAAATATATAAAAATACTTTTTTTTTTTTTTTTAACGCCTAGTATGGTTACGAATAATAGAAATTACACAAAAAGATACATACTTCACAAATTATCCATTTCCATTCTGAATGCACAATTCCAGTAATGCAAATTTTAGTCCCCTTATCCATAATTTCAGCTATAACGTGTAATATAGCCAGAAATTTCCATTCAAAAGCACTTCCCTTTTCTTTCTTAATTATCCATTTTTGTAATAATTTCTCTCTCTCTCTTTTTAAAAAATGGATGTCAGGCTGACGCACAAATCAACCAAAACCCCATTATTTGTTCCACTCAAGCACCAAATTTATTTACTTTATATATTTATATAATAAAATAGAGGAATTGAATCATCAACAAAAGATACAATCAAATAGTAATATTATTACTCGGAAAATTAGAAACATTTCACAGATTCAATAGTTTTAGTAAAAAGGGAAGGAAAAAAAATATTAATACATAAAAGTAGAGAGAGAAAATCAAATTTGTTTTGAAAAGTTGGCAAAGAAAGAAGGGCCGGCGTTGCGGTTTAGCTAACGCGGCGGCACAAAGTAATCCCATCGCCGACGGGAAGCATGCAAATCTCGATTCTTGGATCAGCAGCGAGGGATTTGTTAAGCTCCAAAACAAAGTCTCTGTAGTACCTAACGTACTTCCTCATCGGAGCATCCGGTGGAGCAACCACAGACCCGTTCCATAGGGTGTTATCGTAGCCGATCAATCCTCCAACCTTAACCAAATCAATTAGTCTCTTGTGGTAATTGATGTAGTTGTCCTTATCAGCATCCACAAAGATGAAATCGAAGCTTCCATGGAATTTCCCCTGCATCAGAATCATCATGCATGATTGTAAGTATACAAACATATACATATATTTATATGTGTGTGTGTCTGAAAGTCAATCAAAATAAGATGAGAAGTAATTAATTACATCTTCCAGCATTTGATCAAGAACAGGCAAGGCAGGGCCTTCTCTGAAATCAATCTTGTGGGCAACTCCGGCCTTTTGGATTACAGGCAATCCAAGTTCGTAGTTTTCTCTGTTAATGTCCATGGCGAGTATCTGCAAACACGTTATGGTGATTAGTTTGACTTTCTTAATTTTCTGAGTTCTGAGTTGACAATAAATATTAATTAATGAATAAGGTTGAAAACTTTTTAAAATTTCAAGAAAAAAAGAAATGATTAGTACCTTTCCGTCCTCTGGAAGAGCAAGGGCAGTGGCCAAAAGTGAGTAGCCCGTGTAAACGCCAATCTC
Organism: Cynanchum wilfordii; assembly: GCA_025388415.1. NCBI lineage: Eukaryota > Viridiplantae > Streptophyta > Magnoliopsida > Gentianales > Apocynaceae > Cynanchum > Cynanchum wilfordii. The sequence continues at coordinate 3,104,788 of JAHSUH010000001.1, forward strand.
CATGGTGTTTTTGGCATTGATCAATTTAATAAGCATGTTCAAGAACTGCCCTTCATCAGCAGAGGTTGTCATAAGGTTCCTGTTCCAGTTTCCAAAAAAGAAATGAGCAATCCAAGAACCCTTTTTCATTTTTTTAATATAATAATTATAATAAGAAGGAAAAAAAAAAAGAAATTAGAAAAGTCACCATGGATGCTTGGCAGTCAATTCCCTGAGTTCCTTCATGGACTCTGGTTCTCTTGGATACACACTGGTTTCCAAGATGTACTGCAGCAGCAAAAAAGAATCTTTTTGAGAATTCATTCTACTAAAAAAGAAGAGAAACTGATTTAGGGCTACTTTCTTTAATTAAATAGTACCTGGTAAAGAGCATCACTCTGCAAAAGGCTCTTGTGACCAACTTCTTGGTGCCTAAGATTCGGGGCTTGGTTTTCGGTTGATTCAGCTCCGCCGTTGTGTGCCATTTCTAATATTTCCTTTTCTCTCTTTGAAAATGTCGAAGGTTCTTCTTCGATGATGAGTCGACGTCAAGAAGAAGAAGAAGAAGAAGACTGGGAATTTTAATCGGGGAATACAGGGAGATATATAGATAAACAAAGACCGGTTCAAACCGGTGCCTAGTAAACCAAGACACCAAACTTCCTACCCGGTCGGGGGTTGGTGAAGTGTAGTCAGTCAGATCTCGTCTACCAAATAGGACCAATCACAGCCGCTCATTTCTCATACGATACTGTTTTTAGTGAAGAAGATCTGAAAATCGAACGGTGAGATTATTGTGAAACGTCGCGAAGCAAATTATCATTTTTCTGAATATATATATTTTTTTGGCTCGGAAATGGCTTAGATGTGGTGGGGTAAAGACAAAGCGTGGAACGTGGACAACTATCGAAGCGGTAGGTAAAATGATTTTTTTTTTCTTTCTTTTTTCTTTTTTATTATAAATATATAAAGGAAAAAGGTTGGTAAAGGGTTGGTAAAGCGTGGAGTTGGTTACAATCCCCTCATTGCTCATATAAATTAGAAATAATAATAATAATAATAATATTCCCTTTACTAACTCCCTCTCCTAATGATTATTAATCTTTAAAATTCAAGTGGTATTTTCCTACTATTATATATCTTTTTATATCTCATCACTTCTTCTTTTTTTTTTTTTTTTTTGTAAGTATATCTCATCACTTAAACACATGTTTATTTCTATTTTTGTCATTATTATCTTAAGGGTGAATTGAATTTTATGATTTAATAATTTCTAAAAAAGGAAATGATGTATAATTGTAAAGAGTTTTGGTGGTTAGATTTTTCATTTCATGAAACAAAAATAGAAAAATGAAAGGTATTTTTTTTAGTGGAATATAGAAAGAAAAAAAAAAGAAAAAGAGAGAATAGTGTTAATTTTGGATGTTGTGTTTAATCATGCATGCATTGGTCAACAGAGGTTTGGTTGGAGAAAGTGATTTATAAAATTATCTACTAATAATATAAAATCCCAAATTTACTCTGATCTGTTGTTATAATTTTCCTCATTTAGGGGTAAAAAATAATTCATTCAATATTCTTACTTTCTATATATACGAAGAAAATCTAAATTGATATTATGTCATTAAATGTGGAATTTATTTTTAAAAATATTTTCTTTCCTTTTTTACTTTATTAAAAATACGTTGTTTACACAATATTAAAATTAAAATAATAAATAACAAATAATATTATATCTAATCAACAAAATTGAGTTGTATTTACTCAACAATATAAAAAATAATTTTAATTAAAAAAAAACAGATGAGGTGAGGTTGGTAAGGATTGACAATGATTTTTTTTTTTTTTTTAAGAAAAAGGCCTTTGAGTTAGAGGGGGTGAAGTCGTCCACCATTTTGAAAATTCTCACTGATCCAAGTTGAACTGCACTACCTACTATAATATAATATAATATATAATTAACAATAACACCTACCCACCACCACCAGCATAACGCATCCCCCTTTTTCTTTTCTTGGAGAATTGGACTTTATACATCATCAGATAATAGTATTTTAATAAATAAAAATGATATTTTTTTATATATATATATATTTTTACAATTTTTTTTTTTGAAGTTATATTGAAAGAAATTATCAGCAATTTATACTAACACAACTTTTGATAAAGATAATCATAAATGTTGATTGAGTAGCCATGGTAAGAAAGATACAAAATCCTAACCAACATGCTTAGGAATCATTTATAAGAATTGCTACTTTTTCTTTCCCCCACCACCAAATATATATATATATATATATATAAATTGTGAAACTCTGAATCAGAAAGATCATAGAGGATGAAAGAGAAAAAGACAAGAAGAAAGGAAAAAGAACAAGAAGGCCTCTGGATGATCATTTCCAATGAAAAAAAAGGTTGAAGAGCCAAAACTTCATAAAGCATGGAGCACAGAAAGGCAAGACATTCATTGGAAATGATCATTCAGAGAAACAAAAATTAAACAAAATGCATCCAATTTTGCTTGGAGTTTTGGATTTCTTTAGCCTCTCTGTTTCACATGATTCCTATTAGAGGGCACACCAGTCACGGGACCTTAGATTCTGCAAATCCTACTTTTCTTCACATAATACACCCACGCAACAATATACATCCTCTTGATTAAGCCACAAGTTTAGGTTCAGATTCAGAAATGGATGATAAAGTAGAATCAGAAAAATCAAACAGAGAAGGTGAATGAAAGTAGTCCAAGACCCTCTTGATTGTTGTCATCATATATTGTATATCAAGACACAGATAATTTCTCACTATCTTGAATATCTAGTAAATAGAAAAGCTCTACCAAGTACCAAGAGAGATCAGCAATTCACAAGTCGAGTCACCCAGACAACTGTCAAAATGACCCATGGAAAATGCTCCCATTAACCATGTACAAACTACCTAAATAAAGATGAATATGAATGGCAATGGTGAATCTTAATTCAGTCTAATCAGTTCCAAGATTGAAAGAAGCTCTGTTGTTAAAAGCTTCCTCCTTTTATAGCAAACACTTCGATTTTCAAATATGGAATCAAACCACACATTTCTAGAGTCTTCTTGGACCCTTTCTAAATGCAAGCAACTTTCCTGAATATTCAGGGAACTGAATCTTTCATTTTTCTGTAAAGATTTAGTATTCATCCCAAGAAGCAAGGTAGTAATCATATGGTCCTCTCACCAGAGAGTTACGACAGAGAGTTAGCTACAATTGCATTAACAGAGAGTTAGCTAGCTACATTATTTTGTTTCTAGAAGAAAATAAAAAAGAAAAAAGAAAAAAGAATTTAAGAAATGACTGACTAAAAGAACTATATGTATATATACACAGATAAGAGTAAGTTTTCAGATTATCAGAGCTGGAAAAATTGTAATCAGCTAATAAAATGCTCAGCTACCTTGTTCAAAATTGTTTGTGGCAGTTGAACTGCTGCCATTTCTTTTAAAAATTTTCAAAATGAGAGAAAACCCTGCTGCTGCAAAAATGAATTTTATGTCTTTCAGGCAGCCGTTGATGGATTTCTCCTTGTTATTTATTGAATTTCTCTTGCTGTCGTGACCAATGCATTCCTTACAGTGGCGGCAGCGGCGGCCTTATCACTTAAATCTTCCTGCTCCTGACCACTACAACTGAAACCCTGATCAAGCAATGTCGAATCACTAGTATTAGGTTCATCACCACAGAAGGCAGAAAAATCCTCTCTGGTGAGCAACATATTGTGAAGAATAGAGCAAGAACCAATGTAAGCTACTGCAGCCTTAAAATCAGCATCAATCGGACTATTCAAAATTCCCCAATTCCTCAAACTTCCAATGGTTTTGAGCATCGAATTATTGTACATAATTCTAAGCACGTTGTTGAAATTCTTTTCCGGAGACCCTTCCGAAGGATCGACGAACGGAATCAGTAACCAAGGAAGCAAAGGGTACTCCTGACCTCCGATCAAGTATTGCGGTACAGCCACGTCGTTGACTAAAATGGTTCGGGAATTCAACAAGAGTCCCTTTTCAACATCTTTATATAACGCTGATGATTTCAGAATCATGTACTCACTTTTGTTTCCACGAAACCCAGCAGTTATGCTAAGGATTCTTGATGACGAATCAGACACTATTTGAGCAGCTATGGTATCTTCTCTGGAAGTTTCTTCATTAATCGAATTAGAGCGCTTCGGTAGTCTGATATTAAACCTAGCGCAACGAATGATTCCACAACAATTGGGCAATCCCCATTGTTTATCAAACTCAGCTGAGGCAGAATCGAGCTCTTCCGGGCTCGGAAACCCGACCCAGAAACGGTAATTGGTACAGAGGACACGGCATAACTGTTTCACGCAAAATCTGGAAATCAGTTCCGAAACACGAAACCGCCGTGATATTTCTGGGTAATCGGAGCCAGATGCAAGCCGGAAAAGACCGATACCGAGTCGTGCCTCGGCGGGAAGATTGAGAGGCGAGTGAACCGGGTCACGGCACTCGAGTAATGGTTCGAGAAGGCCGCAAAGCCACTCGAAAGTGGAGGAATTCATCCTGAAAAATTGCTTAAACGAATCTGGACTCTTGGGTATAACCGAGTCGGGCCTTGAAGATTCGTCGTTGTCGTTGTCGTTGTAGTCATCGTCGGCGGGAATTGAATCCCTGAAACAGTGGGCCCTTTTCCGTTTACGGGGAAATGGAAGCAAGGAAAGGGCGGCGGCAATATCGGAGGTGGAAAGAAAATGGTGGAGAAGAAAAAAGAATGGTTGAGAAGTAGAAGAAGAAAAAGAATCAATAAAAGAAATAGGATCGGAGGAAGGGAAAAGGAGAATGATAATTAAGAAGAGTTGGGAAATTAGGGAAGAAAGCAAGGCTGCCAGAGAGGGGCGAGAAGAAATCATTTTCTCTCTCATATTTTTCTCTTTTCTTTTTTTTTTTTTTGTCGGGAAACGCTATTTTCGATTTCTGTGCAATCAGAAGTTGTCAGAGATGGTTTCAAATCTCGTTGGTCAACACTTAAAAAAGATAGTACTAGTACGACGCCAGGCTCTTTTTTTTTTTTTTTTTTTTTTTTTATATATTTTAATTTTTTTTGGAAGTTTCTATTTTTCCACGTGACTAGAAAAAAGTAAAAAAAAAAAATTAAAAATTAAAATCCTTCCAATGAGTTAGTTGCTTTTTTCCATTTTTTTTTACCCACTTGGGTACCTGGTGTTACCACTTTTTCGGTGAGACTAATTCGGACTCGGCTTGCGGAGCGCTCGGTCTGACTCAAAGCTTTTAACATGACGCTAACCACCCCATAGGGATTCGAACCATCGATCATCCGCCCTAAAGAAAGCATTAAAAGTCCTCTTACCAATTCCTTCAAGTTATCGGGTTTTTTCCACTCTTCCCACACGTTAGTTAAACTTAATTATATTGAGATTAAAAAAAAAATTAATATATTTCTAGTAGATTTTTATTATTATTATTAAAAGGACAATCAAAACCGATAAAGTAGGTGATTTTAACAATTAATTAATTTACTATTACATTAAATAAAATTTAATAATATGCCACATTTTCATATGGCTTGCCACAGATAATTTTATATTTGCTGTTTTTGTCTGTGCAACAAATTCTTCTTTCACTTAATGAATAATAACTATCCAAACTCTTTTTTTTTATTATTATTTTAAGTGAAAATTTAGTCTTTGTGATATTTTTTAAAATTAAGTTATTTAATTAAAAAATTTCAACTAAATTTTAAAATGCAAATCATAAGTGTTTTAAAAACATGAAAAAAAAAAAACTTGCAACTTAAAATTAAAAGGAAGTTTGAAAAAAATGATGGTATTAACTATAAAAACTATTGTTATTAATACTTGCATGTGCACTTATATATTGCTACATCTTTATTAAATATATATTTTTTGTGTGTATACTTTTGCGTAAACAAGTATATATATATATATATATATATATATATATATATGAGAGGGAACTTGGGTGTCGAACCTCGAAGGTGGCATTTTGTCACTCCACCACATAACCTCTGACATATATATATATATATATATATATATTTGATAATTCATTTCATTTCCGAGAAATGTATTTAAGTGAAGGAAGTAACGGTCTCCATCTCTCTTCATTTTGGTCAAAATTTTAAAGAATTTAGCCCAACTTCTTATTTGTTTGGCCCATATTGCGTGTGCGCAATTTTCTTTTATATTTTGGCCCATATTCATTTATTGGACATATGTTAAAATTGTAATTATAAACTTATAATAATTAAATTTAAAAATTACAATTTTATAAATTAAAATTCATAAATTGTTATATATTTTTAAAAATAAAATTTGAAAAGTTGACTTCCAAACATGGTATGTGTGTGTACTAGTTTTGTAGCCCAGCAAATCGAGTAAAATAAAAAGATGAGGTCACAATTGCACAAACACACACAGACACAAGAGTTTGACCAAAGAGACACACAGTTTTACTGAATTCCCAAACAACTCTTGCAATGAATCAGTCATAAATCTATGGCCATGTTTGGACGTCCCTCTCGCATACATTATTATTTTTAGAAAGTGAAAATTTATTTGGAAACAAGTAAAAGAAACAGAATTTAGTATATTTTATTACATATTTTTTATTTGTAGAATTCCTTCAAAATGAAGAGAAGAGAAAAAGAGGAGGAAGAAATCTCTCTCTCTCTCTCCTTCTTTGTTGCCTTTAGTCTGATAGGGTCTCTCCTCTTCCCAACCCCTCTCTTTCGCTCTCTGCTTTTTTTAGTTTTCTTCTTCATCCACTACCCTCCCTCTTTCTTTGGATTTCACCCAAAGTTGTTTTTTTAATTTATCTTTAATTTTCGTCACTGGGATTTTTTTTTTTTGGTTTGTCGGGTGCTCTATCGCTTCTCTTTCTGCCATCACAACCTATGCGAAACCGTCGTCTTATAAAGATAGAGATAGACAGGTACCTCTTTTATTTTAGACACAATGGAATGGTTGAAAACCCATTCTTGTTTAGTCTCTGCAAACTCTGTTTTCTTTAATTTTTGACCACCCGCTAACCAGGATCGGTACCCGTTCTCGGATCTTTCCCCGCAGGTTCTTCTTTTACTTTTACACATCCAATCTTATTATTGCTTCAATTTTTTATTTTTATTTTTTTATATAAATTTCATCGGAATTGTCTTTCCAATTGTGAACCCAGCAAAGGTTTGGAAATTCTGCTCTCTCTCTATATATATAAAAATTAATAATATTATTAGTTTTTTTTAAAAAAAAAAATTGTTATCTGGGGTTTTCATCTTTTATTGATTCATCCGTGTACGTTTCATTGGGTATTTCCAAAATTTAAAGCGTATGTGGTGTTGTTCCTGGAAAATATCAGTTGGTCAAATAGGTTGGTTTCTGGTGATATATACAAAGTTATGGATTCTACTTTTTGTACTGGTGTTTTTCAATCTGTTTCTTTTTACCTTGATTACTGAAAAATCTTATGCTTGATTTCATAAGCACTGATCGTTTATATACTATTTGTAACTAGGACTTTTTTTTCTTCTTTAAAACAAGGTGAAATGAAGTATATATGTATGGCAAGAAAAGTTGTAGCCTGACCTTGGCATGTGATAATGTGAATTTCCAGTGGGATCTTTAGGATAGAGAGTTTCATATCATATGGTGAATGTGCTAAACCTATAAAAGATTAGCAATCACCGTTTTTTGCTTTATTGCTGAATTACATGCTAGAAAGGTTAGTTAGCACACTTCTTTTAAGGTAAAATGACATTAGTATACAATGTTCCATTGTAGATTGGAAGTCTTAATCTTTCTGCTATTTTTATTAGCTGGTTCAAGATTTGGTGAACATAACTTTTCTTATTTAATGAAGCCTTGGTTTTCGGTGGATAGTGATGAGGTCCCGTCACTTCTCGTTTTCTGACTTTCTTAGAGATCTGAGAGTAATATATTTCTGCTTCCCAAAAAACACACCATGTTACTTTTTTTGTTTCTGTGCTCGGACAGAGATCGGTTCTATGATGCCTTATACATTTCCCGTCTACCTTGTTCGGCCTATCTTGTTGTCTTGTCCGATTTATTTTAATGTTGTGAGTGATTAATTAGTGAAAGGTAGGTCACCAGCAGCTCTAGAATTACAATTGTGTTTCTCTTTCCTTAAAAAAATACATTACTCAAATTTTGAGCACGCAACAGCTTTACATATCTAAATTAGAGTAATCATATGATATCCATCAATGAGATCCACTGTGTTTTATAATTTTTTCCCTTTTACAGGTAAAAGTTTTTCTACCTGAAGCTAATCTGCACATACTTGGTTATTTATATTGATAAAGATCCTGTACCTCTCAAAATTTGCCCTCATATGCAAGGAGAAAGGGGCATCCTGGATTCCTTTCCTGAAACTATTGATCTGAACCTGGGATCTGGTTCCAATAATGCTACAATGGATAGTTCGGCTGCTTGGGACAATCTGCTGAATCCAGTAGAAAGCCGATTATCGAATTATGCTCTTTCTTCTGGTGAAGGACATGTTAATTGCACAAATCATGTTAGCGGTAATGCTCATGCTCTCAGTGGCTGGGATCATGGTGAGTCGAGCTCCAGTGCAAATGTCCATAACCAGATGGATGGCCGTGATTTAAAGATAGGACATGCTTGGCCTTCTTCAGCAAGTTCTTCTGCGGTGGTTGATGCACATTCAACAGACTGGCGACTTGAACCACATAATTTATTGTTCCATGAAAGCAGTGGCAGTGGTTCTGGTGGAAACTATTTAAATAGAGCTGCAAATATAAGTAATCCTGGTTCTTCCCGTACTCCTCTTAGTGCAAGTATATATAGGGGTTACTCATGCAGTAACAGTGATGATTGGCAGGGTAGAGGATCAGGGGTATCTCAGAATTTGTACAAGCCTGGTGGATCTGAAACAGAGCAATTTCCAGGTTTTGGAACTTCCTCTGAATTAAATGGTGCTCCATCTAGTAGTTCTAATTATCTTGCTCAAAACGATGATGGATCAGGTTCTTCTTCAAGCACATGGGGTTCATCTTGCAAAAGGAAGGCCCTCGAAGGTGGTCCTGGACCGTCATCTTCATGTGGTAATTTAAGCACACATCCCCGAGATGAGCATTTTGGAAGACACAGTGTTGCTTCTCATTATAATGCTTCTAGGAGCTTAACTATTAGCCCACAACCCATAAACTCGCTTAATGCCAACCATCCGAGGCAGCCAAATCCAAGAACCAGTGCTGGTGTGAGTGCAGGTACTTCTGATAGATTTCCTCCCACAAGTATTAATGATATTGCAGAGAGCTCTCAAAGAAATTTTGGTCTCAGATCGTATCTTGGACAACAAGAGTCTGTTCCACCTAGTTTATCTGCAGCAGGGACTGATGTTAGACTTTCTAGTCTTCACAATACATATTATTCACCCAGAGTGATATCAACAACTGAAACTTCAGAACTGAGGCCACCATTTTCTCGTCAAATGACAACTAATGCCCCAAATCAGTCCCATGTGGCTACTGGTTTGGCAAGAAGTATGGTTCCATATCCCTGGAGTGGGTCTCATAGTGTACCCGGTGATTCTTCAACTAGCGCATTCTTTCTTTCAGGTGAACGTGGTGTATTACGAGATGAAGTTAGTATCAGAAATTCCCCTAGTAATGCAGAGCATTCTGGTTTTGTTTCTGCTTCTGAGACAAGACATTTAGTACAAGAGCCTCCAAGTTGGAGCTTTGCATCTGCGAACGCAAGCTCTTCCAGAAATGTTCCTTCTAGTTCTCAGATTAATCTTGGTTCTGGTTCAAGGTCTTTCCCCACTCTGTGGGTTCCTCATCAAAGCCCAACAACTGCACATAATCAACAGAGATCTGAACATTCTTCTTGGTCTCTCTTCCCACCTGCCGAAACTGAACCTGGAGGTCAGAGGGGTCATTTTTCATCAATGACTTCTGGGCCTTCTTCCTCAGAGGAGGCTGCCATGTCAATGGGATCTAGCAGTGTCGCTCATAATCAATCATATTCCAGGTCAAATTTGATGGAGGCTATTGATGATTTGAGTAGATGGCGTGCTTTAGCTGCTGGTATTGAAGGGAGGCACAGACTTGTATCTGAGGTTTGCTATCAATTCATCATTCTATTCATTAGTTTCTTCTCATGGTTATATATCCTATTGCATAACTTTATCTGATTACTACAGTTAATGTCAATATGTCCTTTTATGCAACTATCTTCCCCCCCTTAATTTTAAAGTTTTGTGCTCTAATTCTGCTAAAATTTTTTTTTTTTTTTTGGGGGGGGGGAGTGGGGTTGGGGCAAGGGGTTGTGAGGGTGTAATTTTATGTAATTTGTGATCATCTTTCTCTAGATATTATTTACCTAGCAGTTTTCTTACATTCAGCCTCCAGGCTATGCAGGGAGTCCTTTCTTTTGGTTTTAATGAGACATCATTTCTTTAAGTGGTGGAAGAGCCCCTATCTGAATAGCTTCAGACTTTTAATTTGATTGAGTAGAAAATTTACTATCATGTCCTTGAAATATTATTGTTGTATTTGGACATCAACTATTTTAGAGAAGAGTGTATATATATATTCAAAACAAAATCTGGTCAATCACCTTTTTTCTATTTGGAAAAAGGCAAACTTACTCCACCTACCCTTGTGTTAGACTCGCCCCATCTAATATATTTTTCTCAAACTTATTTTAAAAACAAAGTTACATTTTTCAGTAAGTGTTGTCAAAATATAGCCTTAGCAATTGAAGATTAATTATTTATTTTCAGATCGTACATTTCTTTTTCTGTTGCCATCTTTGTCGTTCCAATCATATTCTTAGCCTTTTCTAGTTGATTATTATTAAGGATGATCAGGTACTAGATGTTGCAAAATTTGAGTGGCTTATTAATTGAAATATTCAAAATCCATTATGTATGATAAAGGTATCTACTTGTGATGTTCTCTCCTACTTAGTTGCTCAATAATTGGAATTAGCTTTTCCTATGTCATTGTTTGATTTTCTCCGTCTTCCATTTTGTACTTTTTCTTGCTAAAGGTACTAATTCTTGAAATTAAATCAAATAAAATACGACAAATTGGCAAAAAATAGTCCATGTTTGACACGAAAACCATGCCTTTCTGTAAAGCTCAACTTGAATTTCATCAAGAGCATCAAGTTTTCTAGTTCATCTTGAAAGGATATATTGAGTTATTAGATTGCTTCCAAATGTGTGATGGCATTGAGTAATGCTGTTATTTGGGATTTAAAAAGTTAAAAAGTAACCTTTAAGAAGTAAAACATTCCAGGGACAAAAGTTTACTTCATTTTACTGTTTGTTCCTATTTCTTTGATATTACATTTTTAACTATATGTAAACAATTTTATTGCTGCCTGGATTCCCCTCCCCCTCCTCCTCCATGGCTAACAATTCTTCTCCGTGACATGATCCATGTTTTATGTAAACAGATTCGTCAGGTCCTGAATGCAATGCGGAGGGCTGAGAATTTACGGGCTGAGGTTTGATGATGTTAAATCTTTTTTACCAATTTTGAGTGAAAATAAGTAGTTTTTGTACTATTTGGTACTTAAATTGGAACAAAATTATTTTGCTCATTAACATCCTGGTCATGACATTTGGTGAGATTGATTTGGGTACATGCACACGTGCACATATATACCCGTCCCATATCCATTAAAAAACTCGAATTCTCTTCTGTCTCTGTGCTTTTTTCACATCTATTACTCAAACTGAAAAGTCAAAGCATGATAATATCATGAGCTTTTTATGCCTTGCGATCATATTATTTTTCTTGGCATAATGCTGTAGGATTATATGGTGTTTGATCCATTTATCCATGGAGTTGCTGAGATGCATGACAGGCACAGGGATATGAGACTTGATGTTGATAACATGTCGTATGAGGTGATGTAAAAATCCCCTTTTAACCATCCTTTTATAATTAGTTTGAGCGCGTTTCATGATAGTATGTGTATGGACGCATCATCAGGAGCTCTTGGCTTTGGAAGAGAGCATTGGGAATGTGAACACAGGACTTAGGGAAGAAACGATATTGCAGTCGATTAACCAGAGAAAATATCAAGTCATCAAAGTGGATACTCCATCAAACATGGAGCCCTGCTGTATATGTCAGGTTAAATTTTTAGCTCTCCTGAGATTATCTCAGAACTGGAAAATGTTGTCATTATGTTTTGATACTAAATTGGGTGATGTGTTTTTGTTTTTGTTCAGGAGGAATACATTGCAAGAGATGATATTGGGACATTGGACTGTGGGCATGAGTTCCACACAAATTGCATAAAGCAGTGGTTAACAGTGAAAAATCTGTGTCCAATCTGTAAAATGACAGGGTTAGAAACGTGAAAAGTCATTGATGCCCTTCCCTTCCCTTTTAAATTACATGAAAGATCCTCATTTTGTTTTCCAAAGAACAACAACAACAACAGGGGGACAAAAGAACAAGAAAAAGAGTTTTATAAAAAGGAGCGTAATTTGCTTGCTCCCATGTTACAGACATGATACTTTACTGTCAAATAGGACTTTTGAACAGTTTTTTTTTTTTTTTTTTTTTTGGGGGTTTTTCTTTGTTATATCAATACAAATACAATGATAATACTTATTATGTTTGTATTGGTGTAATAAAGAGGTTATGGATAAATGTAAACTCTTCTCTTACTAGTAGAAAGAAAACTTAGAAACATTTTTTTTTCCCTTGAAAGAAACATGCATGCAGGTATATATGAACCAGAGGAATCCATGAATGATAAATATATATATATGTGTGTGTGTGTTATGTAAAGTAAATTAATGATAAAGAAACTCGACCATGGATGAGACTGATGATGATATCAGCTTTGTTTGTTTGGCTTTAGAGAGAGAGAGAGAGAAAAGAGGGGGGAAGAGGAGGAGAAGAAGAAGATCCGGAGAACCGCAAAAGGACAAAAGATCATGATTATGGAAACGTAAGCGAAGGCATATATTATTATCCTTAGTTTCAGTAATATTTTTTTTCCATCATCTGATCTGAAAGCCCCTTGAGAATCTTCAAACCACATTGTGATGTCACAAAAAACTAGAACCCAAAGTTCTTTCATTCATTTTTGTTTTCTACTCATTCCAACCATCATTACTATTCTCTTCTCTATAACGTCCCCTTACTGCTCTGCTGTTTTCCATAATTCGTCATTCCCCCCTATTATTCCTCTCTCTCTCTTATTATTATTTTTACTAGATTTGAATTCAACTCTAACTCTTACATAAAGCACTCATAACAAGTATTGAATAACCTCGTGTAACATTCACAATGGATTTTTTCATTTTTTTATAACTCTTTCATCACAATAGCGAGTTAGAGACCACTTTCTGTTTTTAAATAAAAATATATTACTTGTGAAATATATCTATGTGTGTGCGTGGGTGTATAATTGCCGGTTACTTTCTGGATAAGAATATCACTTGCTGAAATTGGCTTCTACAAATGAAATTACTTAAGGGAAAAAAAAAAAGGTGGGAAAATTGAGATGGGATCGCGGAGGACACTCAGGTGATGCTCCCGACAGATGTCCATCATATTTTTGGCTTGACTTAGCTGTTTTTGGGGACTAAATGACAGACACCAGGAGTACAAACAACATCAATACTATTTATTTATATATATATATATATATTGCTAACATTTTTTTTTTATAAATCTTAATATCTAGTGTGTCTCGAACTAATGACTTTTTCATCATAAAAAGGATGTTTCGACAATATAAAATCATAAGATATTATAAAATTAAAATAAAGGGGAAAAAAAGGTAATTGGCTTGAAAATGGCTGTTTGTGAATTTACATTCTTGTTCATCATAGTACTTTTCCTCCACTCCATTACAATATTTTAACAAATAACATGATATTTTATATATATATATATATTAGCTAGGGAATGTAGAGAGAAGGAAAGAAAGGAAGATCCTCACTTGGATCTCGACCCGTCCAACAAAAGGGAATCTCACCTATACATACAATTATATGTATATATATGTACCGAAAGAAAAAGAGAAAGGGGGCAACGCCATACCCTTTAGTTTTGTTTGGTAGACTGAGTTCGTTCATATTTTGGCCTTGAAATTTATAAATCAGCCACAGATTTAGTGACTTCCTCTTCCCTTTTTGCATTTTCTCATCCATAGATTATATATATATATATATATATATATAACTAATGTCAAACTAATATTGTATTTTATTTGTTCTCATTTTTTTTTATTAGTAACAATAATTTTACATGAGTTAGTAAAATGTAAACTCAATTAGTTAAAACACTATATATAATAATTAGGAAAAAAAAATAAATTCAAATTCATCATGAATAGTTATCAAAAGTGATGCAATTACTTTTTGAACAAGTTAACGACCATGTAAGTATAAAAATGAATGCAATTAAATTAACATTAGCTCTTACATTGCCGCAAAAATCCAATTGCACCATTTTTTTTTTTTTTTGTGAATATGATTAATTCAAAAAAATAAAATGAATTTGTGAATATTTTAGACACACCACTAATTAATCGTGTATTAATAAAACAAATAACTTATGTAAATTTTTCATACGTTAGAAAAATGTAAGAAATTTTTATTAACTAACTTTTATTTATTTTTCAGTATTTTTCCTTTTTCTCTAGCACATGTTTTGCTCATCTCCTCTCACGAGGAAGAAGAAGAAAGAAGTAAAAGAGGCTTAACAATAAATCAGCAGCTTGAGTGAGTTGGTAAGCGGACTCCTAAAGCTTCTCCTCGGGGCGGATGGTCGAGGGTTAGAATCCCCCTGAGGTGGTTAGCACCACGTTAAAAAGCTCTGGGTCAGTCCTTCACCCTCGAGTAAGAGTTGGACTCTACAAGCGCAACCCATGTCGAATCCGGATTAGTCGGCCCGTGTGAGTTTGGATACCCGGATACTTGAGCAAAAAAAAAAAAGGGAAAAAAAAAGAGGCTTAACAGTAAAAAAACATGCACTGTGCAAAACATGTTATTTAAAAAGAAAAAAAAAATTAAATTAATACTTTTCTTGTTTAAAAGGGAGGTGAGAATGATGCTTTGAGAGTTAATCATGCCATTTTTACACGAAACGCTCGTGTATATCATCCACACTTCAATGATTATAAACTTATAAATTATTTTATATTTGTACTCAATTTAATATTGGAATTATAGCAACCATTTTAAGTTTATAACAAATATAATTGTCAAGAAGGTGTAACTCAATTGGTACGTAGTAGTCTCATTTATGATTTAGAGGTCATGAATTCGAGATATACTATAAGTTAGGATTCATAAAAAAAAAAAAATAATATATATATATATATAACACAAAAGCACAATATTGAGCTATTATTATTTATCAATCATATGATTTTTTTTACTTTTATATATAAGTATAATATATATATAGAGAGAGAGAGAGGGAGAGAAAAAGATAAATATTAGTGAAATAATTGATTGATGGTAATATTTTATTGGTCCATAAATTAGCCAAGGAAAGAAATGTAATTAAAAATTGAGCTCCTAAAATGGAAAAATAAAATTAGCCACTCGTGATACTTGAAAAAGGAAAAAAAAATTGACATGCAAATGAACAAATTAAAGAAAAGTTATACGATTGTTAATCATGAAAGTTTTATACGTAACGCTCGTGCTTTGATGCTTTAACAACAAATTACAGATAGGATTAGTCACACCATATTTCCTTATCCCACAAACAGAATGGGTACCTTAAAAACAAGATAATTTCTTCATTTCTGATATTTTATAGAATGCTCGTTGTGAGGTTACATGTTCGATATTTATTGTGAGTGCATTCTGAATTTAATCCAGATTAGTCGAATTAAAGTGAGACCTTCTCTTGGTCAAGAGTTAGATTTTATAATCTTACACCCTGAGCAAAAACATTGTGGATGCATCACTTTTTCCCGAGTAAAAATTAAATTTTATGAGTACATTCTCGATAGAATTCAATACCATCATCGGAGTTAAACTTTGCAAATATACGAAATAATCATAACTTAAAATTTTTATATAATACTTTTTGAAAGTATATCTTGTATGATTTTTAAGGTTAAAATAATTAATTAATATTTTCCATTCTCTTATAAGGGTGAATTGAGAATATAATCTATATATATATATATATATATATATATATTATATTAGAGGGAAGGGAAGGGAAGTGGGACCCAAAGAAGAAGAGAGAATTGCAGCTGCCGTTTAATGTAGTGAAGGAAGGCGGTAACGGCATTGGCTTATGATTGTAAATTGGAATGTAGCGAAAGGGAGCTTTGGCTTGCGAATCATCGATCCTTTGTTAATTTTCACAAACACTTTGCCACCCTTTAAACGCTTCTTTCTTCATCTTCCGTCTCTAACCTTCCTTCACCAACAGTTCTTTTTTATTATAACCCAACCGCCCATCGATCTCTTCTTCTCCATTTCTTTATACATATATATATATATAAGTACTAGCTCTAGCTAGCTAGTTAGTTCTCCTTGTGTTTTGTGGACTCAATAGTTGAATTGATTTTAATTTGTAAAAAAGGGAAGGAGCAGGCTGCGATGAATATGGGTGGTGGAGAAGAAGGAGGGTTCTTATGGGAAAATGAATCTTGGGGTTTTTCCAACTCTGATGATAACTCTGGTGGAAGTGGCGAAAATCCCCAAGCAGGAGGGAAGAAGAAGAAAAAGAAAGATGACGACGATGATGAGATGGAGGAGGAGGAGGAAAACCGTATCTCCAACAGCCCGAAACCACCGGCAGGGGACCGGGACACAGCTGGTCCGCCATCATCAGCCACCGGTGCAGCCAGTGGTAAGAGGAGTAATACTACTAATACTAATAATAATAAGAGGAAGGGAATTATAAGCGGGCAAGGGAATTTATACAAAAATGATGAACAAGGTAAAGCTGGTACAACAACTGCTGAATCTGACCACGAGATGCATATATGGACTGAAAGAGAGCGGAGGAAGAAGATGAGAAGCATGTTTTCTAGTCTCCATGCTTTGCTTCCTCAACTTCCTCCCAAGGTATCATTTTGCACTTCAATTTTATTTATTTATTTATTTATTTTTTCACTAAAGGAATAATGGTCCTTTTCATATCATTCTTTCTTTCCTTTTGTGGGCCTTTTATTTTTGGCTTTTCTTGATTTTCTTTCTTTTCTTATCACTTCCAAAAAAAAAAAAAAAAAACATAGGACCTTTTTCTTTGATATAGAGAGAATTGTACGTAATTGAGAAAATTAATGTTTGAAATTGTGAAAGTGCAGGCGGACAAATCTACCATTGTTGATGAAGCAGTAAACTATATTAAAACATTGGAACAGACAGTCCAAAAACTAGAGAAGCAAAAGGTAGAAAGGCTTCACGGTGTGGGTACTGTGACAACGAGTATTTGTAGCTATGATCATTCACAGATTAAAGCTGTAGGATTAATGGAATCTTCAAGGGAAGCATTTTTGGCTGATCAGGGATCTACTTCAACTCTTCTTCTTCATCATCATCAATCATCAAATTCATTTTCTAATTTTTCACGGCATCCTCCTCCGTCTCCCACCGCCGGTCCCGCCGTGTTTAGGACATGGGTTTCTCCAAATGTGATCCTTAACATATGTGGCGAC
This sequence comes from Cynanchum wilfordii, assembly GCA_025388415.1. Taxonomy (NCBI): domain Eukaryota; kingdom Viridiplantae; phylum Streptophyta; class Magnoliopsida; order Gentianales; family Apocynaceae; genus Cynanchum; species Cynanchum wilfordii. Next base: position 3,122,460 of record JAHSUH010000001.1, read on the forward strand.
AATGCTCACATCAATGTTTGCTGTCCGAAAAGGCTTGGATTATTCACTGCAATTACCTTTTTCTTGGAAAAGAATAAGCTTGAGGTCGTATCTGCTCAAGTTTCATCTGATCATTACAGAACCATGTTCATGATTCAAGTTCAGGTAGTTACTTATTTTCTAATCATTTTACTTCTGCCTATAATCAATGGTACCATAAAAAGAAAGAAAAAGAAAGGTGATACGTACACAAGTCAATTGAAATGTCCTGTGTTCGATTCATCACTTCACTTTAAGACGGTTTTCTTGCTTAACTGAAATATTTTGCATTTGATTCACGACTTTAAGGTGATTTTATGTTGCATGCCAGCTTTGTATTGTAATCTTGAAGTTTTGAGATCTTTTCAAATATTCTTTTTAAATTAATCGATAAGGATATTAATTTAGTTTCAAACTTTTGAAACCATTACAAATTCCTTTAGTTTCTGGTAATGGATTTTCTAGGGTTTTGGAGAAGTGCAGGTTGTTTGCAAAGATATATATATATATAAATTACTAACAGCAAAAGAAGAAAAAATTAAGGAACAAAAAGAATAATCCTAGACAGTATAATTAGCTAATACTGAAATGTGGTTTACTCTATCAGGTAATAAATGGAGCTATTGATCATTTTCCTCAGTCATTCTCATCAGTTGAAGAAATATTCCAGCAGGCTGCAGGAGAGATAATGAGTTACATCTCCTCTTTATGATCATGAACAACTACTTTTTTTTGCTTGCTGATCAAACAAGAAATTTGTGTGTTAATATATATATATATATATATATATCATCTCTCATTTTCAACTACTGAAAGAAAGATTTCTTGTTGTTGTACAGCACAATATATGAAAGAGAGCTCTCTCTCTTTTCGATCGACCGGGAAAGAAAAATGTTAGATTTTATAGTTGAAAAGGAATTGTAGTAGGCTGTTTTGATCTTTTGTTGATCAACAGGATATGTGAATTAAGATTTTTGAGAACCTTTTGAGGATTATACCTCACTTTTGCAATATGTGTTCTTTCACTAGTTAATTATTGGTCAAATTTACTTTTTCATTTTATAGGTAATTATTATGAATGTTATATAAAATTATCAAGTTTTATAGTTGACCACATGTAATAATAAGCGTGAGCCTTTTTTTTTTTTTTTTTTTTTAATTTTATACCCACTTGGGGCACCTAGTGGGACCTTATTTGGTGAGACTAATCCGGACTCGGCCTGCAAAACGCTCGCAGGGTTCAACTTTTATTCAAGGGTGAGGGTCCGGCCCAGAGTTATTTAACATAACGCTAACCATCCCGGGAATTAGAAACCTCGGCCATACGCCCTGGAAACGCAAAATAAATTATGTAACATAACTCAAAATAAATTCAAATTAGTCAAAATAGTAATTTAAGTCATTATTTTAAACAAATTTAAATTGAATGTGATAATAAAAAATGAAGAGTTTTTCTCTTGTATAAAGTACTATTGTAGTTGTGGAATATGAAAATAATTTATATATGAAAATATTATATGAAAAATATGAATCAATAGCATACATTTAAGTAATTCCAAATTCCTTCGACTTACCACAATTGGGCTCATGAAAAGGAAGAAGGCCCAAGTAAAATTTGGCACCAGAGCCCTACTTATGACTTCTGAACCGAAAGAAAAATTCAAGGCTGGCCAATGAGCCCATTAGCCCATATTTTTTTATCAATGTTGAAATCCACTAAAAAATGGGCCATTATTTCTTTCGAACTCCTACTCAAAAATGGGCCCAACAACAATTCCTCCTCCACACCCCCATTGATGGAGTTGATGCTCCAATATATATATATATATTAAAATTATTTTCGACTTTATCATATTTTAAATTTTAAATTATTATAAGTAAAATTATTATTAATTATGTTACAAAAGAATGTGGGTAACATGGTATGATTCCCAAACTCATAGGGGAGAGAGAGAGAGCAGATGGTCAAAAAAGGAAGTTGAACAATCAATTTCTTGCCTCCCTTATTATTATGAATTCTGGCCCTATTGTCACCTTCAACTCTTTACTTTACTTTCCAAAATCATCCACATTCACCCTATTCCCCCATCTATCTTCAATCTAATCAATCACTGCTTTCTAACTTTTACCCTTCAAAAAAAAAAGTTGAATTACTTTTATTTATTATAATAAATCTTTGTAATTACTTAAAACTTTTATACATTATGTTATCATTTTGCATGGAAGCATTGGAAAGTAATTAAAATTTATGTTATTTACCCAAAAAAAAAAAAAAAAAAAAAATTAAAATTTATGTTGGTCATTGCTTGCAGTTATTATAACAAACAATCCTTTTCAACTTTTTCATGAAAACAGAAACAAAAATGCAGTAAGCTTTTGCTGTATAAGTTCCCTTTTTTTTTTTTTTTTTTTTTTTTTTTGCTTTTTTCATAATGGTATCATTTTGCAGTTTGTCTTTCACCAGCACCATATCTCAAATCCAACATTTATTTTTATATATTATAATATTATTTACATTTATAGAACTACTATACTGTGCAAGTCCAACTCCTCCTCCAATCACCCACATGGAATGATCACCATACCATACAAATGATAACTTTAAGGTTAATTTTCCAATCCCTTTGTAAAACAAAAGTACAAATATTTCTGTTTGTCATTATTATTATTTAGTATATATAATGAGTAGTATTTTTTTTTTTTTATAAGAAATGAATTATTTGTTAGGTTTAGTTCAATGAAAATTGTTTATTATTCAAGGTTAAAAATTTAATATTTTTGGAAATCTTAAATTTGGTAAAAAACCAATGAAGAAGAATGAACCTTTCTTAACCCCTCTTAAATTCTGCAATTTGAATTGTTGAAGAGATAATTTTAAAATGCCAATAATGAATGTAGTGAAATCCAGAAATATTCAGTGTTTCAATATCTCCGTAATGAATAACTTTTCAGCAAAAATTCTTACATACAAAAACTTAGTACATACACAAAATAAAACTTTCTTATGTACTCATCCTCCTAATCCTCAATTTTCTTAACCCAATTTGGTATTTTTTCCTTCTTTTTTTTAACTTTTCCCCCACCGGAATCTAATATCAGTGCTACCAGAAAAAATAAAAGAGAGGAAGAAAAAAACAAAAACAAAAAAATGTAAAAGAGCAACCAAACAGAAAACAATCTTCAGAAACCGACGATGTCGCTGCAAGCAAAATCATCAGAATTGGCTATGGAATCGTCGGGCCACGCATTTCGAAGCAACTTCAAAAGCATTTGTGCTTTTCTCTTGGCTCGCTCCGTGCAATCGCTTTGAACCAGTAATAACAACTGAGTCAATACGCCGGCGGCCACCGCGTCTCGCTGAGCTTGTTCCGATGCTGAGCAAAGTGATAGCAGTGCGCCAGCGGCGTACTCAGTTGCCCGGTCTGATATTTTCAGGATGATCTTAACGAGCAGAGGAACTGTAAGGGCGTGCGAAGCGAACGCCGTAACACCTGACGAGATCCGGCAGAGGAGCTCTATTGTGGCTAGCGCTCTTTCCGCGTCGCACTTCTCGGAATCTGCTAGCCTGTCAATCAGTGCCTCTACTCCTCCGGCGGTTACCGCCTTGTGACGGTTTTGTTTCACCAAGCACAAAGCGAAGAGAGCCTTGATTCCGATTTTCAACGCCCTTGGATACGCTAGGGGATAATTGAGAATTCCGATAATTCCTTCGAATATTCCATCCGCATTGCTGATTTGAGCTCGGAGCTCCGACGATCTCGTGCCTGCGACGACGATCTCAATCAGAGCAGCCGAGTTAACACGAACGTCGATAGAAAGATGAGATAACAGAGCCACAAGGTAACCGACTCTGTCCGGATCGGAAGCGACAAAAACGCACTCAGCCTCCGAAAGCGGAAAAAGAGATAGAATTGCCAAAGCCTCATGATTCAACTCGTCGGATTGGGAATCAGTATTAATGCTAGAAAACACAACAGAAAGAAGGATCTGGCATACGTTATTAGCGGAAATTAGGGCGCGGTTCTTATCAGAGTCACGAGCGAGACCCCGGAGCCGCTTAAGAGCGGAGATTCTGGAATTCAAATGGCTGGAGCCGGATGAAGCCTGGTTCAGCAAAGAGCGAACAAGAGCAGGATCAGCAGGTTGTTTCGGAGTAGGAATCCGCTCAACACCAAAAGATCTATTAGCAACGCACCAGTCTTGAATGAGTCGTCTGAGAGTATGATTAGGTATGAGAGTAAAATCCGTGAGAGGAGCACGGGTCACAGGACAGGTAGTATTCCCAGTAGCCACCCAAGACTCAATACTTGCTCGATCATAGGTCTGACCAGTACAAACCGTAACGGGGTCTCGCATGAGTTCAAGCGAGATCGGACAACGGTAATAGTAAGGGATCTGGACAGCCATGTCCAATGGTTCTAAACTTCCCCGCATGCCTTAAAGATATGCCTGAAAGAATTTCTCAGTTATATATATATAATATATATTGGGGGCCAGCAGAAGAAGGAGGAGGAATTGTGGGGGAAGGGGGACAAAGTAAGACGAAAGGACTAAAGGCAAAGAATGGGATACTAAAAAAGAAGAGACTGCAAATTCTCTTTCGACGTGTTGGAAGGGATATGCTGTGAGGAGTTATACGAAATGGAACAGAGAGACATAATCAGCAGGAAGGGCCAGACTCCAGAGGCCGTAAGGTGAGAGAGAGAAAGGTATATCTCTATTACCCTGTTTGCTTCTCTGTTCTGGGAAGGGATGTGTTATTGTTGTGGGTTATATTCTGACTGACTAAAAGTTGCAGCTGCTGCTCTCTCTATCTCTATCTCCACACGTGTGGTTTATTTAATTCAAGGAGTGTGGTGACTGGTGAGAACATTTTTACCATCATTTTTAACCATGGATTGCATTTCTTATTATTGCCTTATTGGTTAATTTGGTTTGGTTGGTCAAAGAGACTAAAAACTTTGATGGGACCCAAATCTAGCTTCTGATTTACATCAATTCCGTTCAATTGGTTTGCTAATTATAAATGCAGACCTTTGAGTAGTTGGCTACATTTCTTTTCCTGAGTTTATGCTTTTGTTTATGAAGAAATGAAAATAAAAAAATAAAGAAAAGGACAAAATTGACCTCCTTTTTTTCCCCCACTTCTATACCATCTAATCCATATCCAATGAGAGGAAGCAATAGCACGTGAGGAGTGTGGGAGAGAGCATTCAAAGTTGGAAACACAAAGGCAAAAGACAGGTTGAAAGTAATGGTAATGGTAGTGCATGCATAGGAAGTATTTGGCCAAATTTAGACATGAGGTTGGGGCGGTGAAATGAAATCAATGTTCTTTTTCCTTTTTGGTCAAAAATTCAAAATTACTAGTACTTCTACTCAACACTTATAATATTGGTAAAGGTTAAAAAAAGTACAGAGAGTTGTCTTTGAAAGGTTTGAGCATCTATCTATCTAGTGTTTGGCATTTGGATAAGCACAACACAGTAGGTTGGGTGAAATTAGATGTTGCCCTAATTTTGGAAGCTTCTTGGCAATGGTCAAGAACCTGAGTAATATTATAATGCACTCTCTCCTTTTTGGCAAACCCCCAAAAAATAAATGCTGCCGCAGACACAGGTAAATTTTTCCTTCTTTTATCATTATTATTAATTTTATCATTGTAGAAATATGGTGATTTTGTTGATTATTTAAAAAAAATAAGATTTTTTTTAAAATAAAATAAAAAACTTTAAACCAACAATATCTTCTTTGTATAAATAAAATGATTATTTTCCAGATAAATCTCAAAATATTTTTTTTTTTTTTTTTTTTTGTAAATCTCAAAATAGTTGGTGCTAAGAATTGGAAGGATATTTCCTAATGGTCTTATGGTGAACAGGTGGATAGTCAAAGGTCAAAGATGAACAGAGGAATGTGTGGGGGGCCAGGTTCTCTCTCTCGCTCTCTCTCTCTCTCTCTCATAATAAGAAGAATGGGTTTTGGGGCGTGAAGGCGGGTGGGCCTAGGGAAGGGTGGGAGCTTAGACCAAAAAGAAAAGAAAAAAGATAGGGCCCATGCAAGAACCGATGTTGATCAAGTGGTTTCCGCTGGAAAACAAAAAAACAAAAGTTTTTTTTTTTTTTTGAGATCTCATCTGCTTCAGTCATACGATTGGAGCAGAAAGAATCTCTTTATCCATCACATGTTTTCTCTCCAATTTCAGGGGTTTGCCGCTCCGCCGTTGTTCCTACCCTGTCACAGTGGTGGCCCGGTGCTTACCGGCGAATAGCGACGAAGAGGAAGAGAGACGGAGAAAGATTAGATTAGAGAGGGAACAAACAGTGCGGTCCACGATTACGAGAGCCAGACTCTCGAAGGAAGGGACCCGCGCCGGTGCGTGTCTGTGGTCAACCGGGCAAAATTGCCGGTACAGATTAAACACTTGCTTCCCCGATGCACGTGCTTCTACAAAACTCCGCACGTGTTCCCAGCTAAGACCCAGCAGGTTTGTTTGTTTTCTTTCTTTGACTCCCCCACTACCTCTCCCACCCTATTTCCTTTCCTCTGGTTTGACAGTAAACACACACACTTTAATATTTCCTCTGCGAGACGCCGTCTTCTTCTGCTTCCTTTGGTACGGAACTCCTTAGCTGTGCCAGTGGATTTTGAAGAATTTTTTTGTACGCGTGCCTTTGATTATTGTACTTTTCCCTTTGGTATAGGATGTGATTATCAGTAAATGTTAAGAATAGTCTTGTCACCACTAGAAAACGCAAAATAGGCCTAATAGTATTGTAGAAAAAACTGCTTACCAAAAAAAAAAAAAAGTATTGTAGAAAAAACTTAATTAAATATTGAGATTGTATTAATTTCTCTATCATTTTTGTTTAAGGTCATAGAGGATAGTATCAGTTTACCAAAATGAAAATGTATGATTTTAAATCACAAAATTCATTAGGATAGAGTCATGCTTTGTTGTGTGAAAGTAATCTAAAAATTTGGTCTTTGGTTTTGGCATTTTATTGGATGGAGGGGGCTTTAAAAAATATAGAAAAAAGACTGTCTCACGTGAGGGGCATTTGTAGACAACAATTGAGTTGTTTGCCAGATTAGAAACAAATGGTTTGAGAAATTCCTATGCTTATCTTTAAGGAATCTATTCTTTTTTGTGTTACTAACCACAACATATATTTAGTATAGTTTTTGTGTGGGGGGAGTTAATAAAAAGCTGCTAAAAAGATGCGTTTTGTAGCCAGGGGTTTGCCACTCAATTTTATTATTAATATTATTATTTTTTTGTTTAAAAAGAATTAATAATCGTAGTTACATCCAATAAGGCCAAAGTAGTAGACTTTAGGAAAAGATTGATTTTGGATAAAGGAGGTTTATTTTTTTTTTAATATTATTAGGTCAAATGTAAAGTGGGAATTAAAGAAAAAAAGAAATGAGAGAAGGAAAGAAAAGGAAAAGGCACGAATGTTCTTTTTAGGCCAATTTGTGAATCAAAATTGACGTGGCTCCCAACATGTCTTGTTGATGTCACGGGAGTAGCATCTTTTTTTTGGGTTTTCAACCTTAAAATTTACACTCTTTATTTTTTCTTTTTTTATTTTGCTTACAAAAGGAAAAGTGAATTTTGAAGCGGCTGGCTACTTTCTCCAACTCATTTAAGCATCTTTATCGATGCCATTGTCATTGGTTGGGAACAATGTATTATTTGTCTAGATCAAATATGCACCCCTTCCCACGAGACAACCCAACAAAAAAAAAAGAAAAAAAGAAAAGAAATGCATTACTGTAAAGATTACTGTGTAGTACTACTACTATTAGTATTTTACTTTCCATAATATATATCATAGAAAATTAAATATTTTATTTCTTTTATTTGTATTTTTTTGGGTGGAGGAGGGGGCGGGGGGAATTGGTTTTGTAATGCGGAAATAGAGTGTAAAGAAGGCAAGGCTAGTTGGCTTGGCGATTCGGCCTATGGGGTTGCAATCTTGTGGTCCAATAATTGGAATTATTGAGTCCAACTTTTCCACGTGGGTCGACAAGACTCGCAACACGTCGACCCCCCCCCCCCTCAGTTTTTGAAATCTTTCACTTGTGGTCCACAAAATGACGTCCAACACTCAAAAGTCACCGCAGCTCCTCCCAAGCAGAATAAAATCAGGCATTGTGCTTTTAGCCTCTCAACTCACATTATTTGCTAAAAGGACTTTTTTCCTCAAAAGCTTTTGTGGGATTTTATTTGATTCAATTTCAATGGTGGAAATTTGCTTTCATTCGTGGATGTGCTGTTGCTAATTCATTGTCCACGAAGCCAACTTTTCATCCACTAGATTATCTTTACTTCTTTTTTTATATATTAGAGAAACATTCTCCACCTAAAGTGTGAAATCATATATACAATTTTTTTTTAAAAAAAATATATTATCACACATACACTATAACACATACAGCATAACAAATACAACATTATACATACACCATTACACATAAATAATAACATAGACAGTAAATTACCAAAAATAAAAATAACATAGACAGTAACACATACACACATAAACCATTATACATACACCATTACACATATATCATTGCACTTATACAATTAAACATAAACCTCAACGCATACATTGTTATAACATACATTGTAACACATACACCATAACACATATATCGTAACATATACACCATTACTCATACATCATTAAACATATATCATTTTACACATACATTGTATTACATACACCATTACACATCCAATCTTCATGATTCGTAATCCATGAGGTCAAACCAGGCGTAAATGGGTATGATTTATTCAAACATTAATTTGTGCTCAGTCTTCAGTCCAAAAAAAAAAAAATCTTCATTATGGTGTTGAAAGTTTTGAAAATGAGTGTGCAACCATGCATGCGGATTGGGTAAAAAGAATACACACACAAAAACATCAAAATTTTTTTTTTTATAAAACAAAAACATCAAATTTATATCGTCAGAATATAGGAGAATAATTTATATGATTATGCAAAAATCTGGTCCTATTCCTTTATGGCCGGTAAGCAAAGGTCAATTTCTCTCACAAAACAGAAGATGAAAAAACGAAATCTAAATATTGTTTTCTGTTAACATGGATTGATGGGCTACCCATTGACTTAACAGTTCTTTATTTACATGGTACACACGCAATTACCACTAGTAGTTTTATCTTTTTGAAGTCGAGATCCTAATGGATAGTGAAGTAACTTTAGGAAAACTTTTCAAGCTTTTATTATTATTAATTATTTAAAAAAAAAAAAAAAAACTTATACTCCATATCCATATAAGTGTTTGTTTTAATTATTCAATCGTCATTATGATGCATCATTGACGCTCTGAAGTGTTTTTGCACGCAATCCAAGGAACTCTTAAAATCCTCTATATTTAAAGGAAATAAAAATACTAGTATCATATGTCTTAGCAAAAAATTCAACGTTCTTCCCTAAATATTTGCATTTCTTTTTCAAAAAAAAAGGGAAAAAAGAAGCAACTTAATACTATCCATTGTGTAAATTTTTTTGATAGGTGTAAATGACAATATTGTTTAAGCTTTTGCGATTATATTAATCACGTTACCACTAAAAACCAAATCTGTTAAAAATTATACTTCATGACTTAATGAGCCAGTTTTCGAGTTAACAATATCTAATTCATATGTTGGAATATTCCACACTGTTTGTACTACCATGTTCTTTCACACATAGCTGATAGCTGTCTACCCAAATTCTTAATTCCTACCAACCTTCAAACTCTTATCTTAATTATCTTAACGCGTGACTTTACTTTAATTAAAATCTAGTACTACTACTTAATACCGATTAGAGGACTGATTATAAGAAGGATTAGGTCAACTATGATGCAGGTTTTGCCCGTATAATTAGCCTCGAACTTCCTAATTTAAGGAAATGGCGGTGTCTTGAGCCGTGCGCGATCTAATTATCTAATACTCCTGTTGATCATAGCATATCTAAAGGAATTTATTTCCGAATTTCCTAATTAATTTTAAAAAGCATAGAAGTCGCTGTTTCTACTTTCACAATGTCATAGTTAGAAAAACTTACTCACAGATGGGTCTGGGGCTGTAGTTTTAGCATGAAACGCCGTTCGGCCAGCCCATGTTAAGCCACCCTCTACTTCATGTTAACCGGCCCTGCTAAAGGTGCTTCTAATCTGAACCCAGAAAGAGCAAATGAACTTAAAAAGGAGTAGTAACGCAAAACCAACAGCACACATTACATATAATTACCCAAGTTATCAGTACATTTATGCTCAATTTATTCAAATTCAAACCCAAAGAAAAGCCCAATTCGGATCTCAAATGAGTTGCATGCAACGATACAAATAAATACAGAGCATAAGAAAGAATATAAAATGCTTTGTACAAATCCGGAATTTAATGGATGACAATCAATCTGAACCCTTAAATTATTCAAGCACAAGCAAGCAAACAGATGTACACTACCGTGTATTACAAATCACATGCTACCAATAATACCCGCACGTGCTCTCAATTACTATGGTGCTCATTATCTATCCAAGTATAGTATATAAAGAGGAACCTACCTAATTACAAATTCCAAGTTCCTGGCTCATATTGATAAAAGGATAGTTACTAAAGATACCCCAAGCAGCCACTGAAATTGCCGTGGTATTGCATTTGAAATTGCAAGGCTGCTTTCATTTTTAACTTCTACCGTGGGGACTTTGCCTGGTTTGGGTAGATCACAAGATCCAAAAGACATATTTCCCTGTGCAATTCATTCAAATAGGCTAGAAATTATAAACTTGCTATACGTGAAGATGCAAATTAGATTTGTATGAGGCTATGCCATACCTTGCAAGTTGCAATATTCGGACATCCACAAATCAGTTGACCATTAGCTATATCTATAGCTTCAGATGGACCTCCTCCATCACTTCTCTGCAAAGTCCAATTCAAGATACTATAACACTCAGGACTTTTATGCTTGGGATTGCTTTTGTGAATGATAATAACAAAATACCACATACCTTGTAGAAATCAACTGCAATGAAATTGGGCCACCTTTTCCCCGCTGCATCATAACAAGTGTTCAACATTCCTAACAATGGAGCAGAATTATGCTTGCAGGCTTGAACAAAATCAGGAGCATCTGGAAAATAGTTCATCAGGACCAGTGACCTTGATTTTATGTTCATTGCAGGTGATTCAGCACGGTTGGGACATGAACCACTTATCAACCCACCATTACCATCTACACATACAACCGTGTAACCACTTTCAAATTTTCTATAAGAAACACGAGTTGAAAAATGTAAGAATATCAATATATATCTTCAGGAGCAAAGCAAATTGAAATTTACACTGATTTTCCACTTGATATTTCCACTGATAAGCAATGCCTTCTGAAGCTTCTTTAGCAGATTTAGATGTGAAAACAACCAAACGTTGATTCTGCTGAATCATATCATCAACTGTTGGCCAATCTCCACCGTTCTTAGGCATCTTTGAGACAGGGAACCAAAATTTTCTCAGACCAGCAGCATTGAATACTTTGGTTAGACCATTTGGAGATGCAACATAATCTTCAATAATAATTGTGACAATTTCAGATGGATTTCCTTCCAGAAATACTCGGATCTCATTCAAGACATTAATAGCTGGTTGCTGAAAATCATGAGATATATCAAGATCAATTACGAGAAGCCATGTGTTGAATAATTGAAATATCAAATCTGTTTAATCTTCCAAGCACCTTAACATGTTCTTATATGAAAGGAAGAGGTTTCATTTAAATTCCACTTATTTGTAAAAGCTTAGGCAAGTGGAAGAAGATAAATCAGACCTATTATGCATGAGCTGACTACAATTACTCAATATTAGGCCTATGATCCGAATGCAGAACCTCAGGCTTTGATACAGTGATCAAGTCAAATTACTTCTCAAGAATGGGTTAGGTTACCAACATTTCGGGAGCCATATAAATGAACTCTGAGGATCTAAACTGGAACCAATAAATAGAAAAGCCCATGAGGCCTTCTTCCACGAACCAATAAATAGAAGAGCTCATGAGGTCTTCTGCCACGCCCCAACAAGAAGAAACTAAAAGGAATTTCTTCTTGAAACATTTTCTCTTCAATGAAAATTGAGGGTAAGAGAAAAATATTTGAGAAATGACAAATTAGTGAAGATTTTATTTTAGTGTTTGAAGTGTCTCTGTTTAAGTAATCTGAATTTATTTGGGATTATTTGCCTATAGAAATTTTATTTTTTATCTATTAGTGAAAAAATAATTTGCTGAATATGTCATTTCTTATGCATCCGCCTCTGTGCCTGTTCTATTTTCTTTGTGCCTGTCCCAACTGCAAGTTCACTGGAAATATTATGAATTTTAATCTTAAGTTGTACTTACAAAAGCTGTGAAATTGTAGCATTTTCCACCAAAGGAATGACATAACCAAATGTCATTGTTGAAATCGTACATATCAAGCATCAATCCTCTAACACCATTCTGCACCAGAGAGGGTAAAAAACAAAAAGGATTTTAGAATAAGACATGTTAATGATATATTGAGCGCAATTATCCTTTTAAAGGAATCATTATGGAACAGCGAAAATCTTGTGCAAATATTATGTTACTAAAGGTTAATAAAGAGGCCATGGCTGCATATGTTTTCGTTCATAGACCAGATATCTATCTTGCCTACTGTTATTCTGTAATGTTGAGAAAAACCCACATTAAATGAAAGGTTGTTGGATGCCATGAAACTATTTACTTGAGCAGTATTTCTTACAGCAGTGAGTTAAATAAATAACAATCAGAGCTTAGGATCCACAGGAATAGCACATTTTCTAGAACAGAATGATGTTTTCATAGTATCAATCACATATAATCTTTCCACGACATTCAGCAGTTAGGACTTAGGACTGACATTGAAACAGCTAATCTCAAAATAAAAAAATGTTACATTTCATCAGGCGTACCAGAATCTAAATGTATGTGAAATTAGATGAGTAGTTGAAGTCAGAAAAAGGTTATGTGAGAGCAATTGTCTCAGTAAGACAATCACTATCGCAAACAAAAACAATGAATTTTCCCTGCTATAATTATGCAATAGAATTTTGAAGAGTTAGAGGTGTGCTGGAAGTCAGCAAGATCAAATTATTAAAATAAGAAGACAAACCAATAAGGGTAAGAGTAATTACGCAGCAATATTCTTTAAGAGCAACAGGAAGGAGGTCGTTAGGGAACTCTACCAAAAGAAAGCCATAAAAGTTAATTCTAGGTCCAAGATTCCTCCTCATATATGTTCATTCGTTTAGTTGTCAAATCTACTGTTCATAAGTAACTTTGTATGCAGTGAAAATTGGCAATTTTAATAAGTATTATCTAGATTGGTATGATTACAGACCATGTCCAACACCTTGTAGATGTTAGTTCTAATAAAATTTCATTAGTGGAAAACAACAAGTTCCCCACTGAAAGTATAAATATTACTTCCTGAGCTCATCAAACTTGACATGATCAAATGCACACATATCTTGACCCCAAAAAGAACACATACCTACTTAACACTGCATAATGTCCCACAGACACAGAATTTTAAATGCATTGTAGAAATGGATACAAATCATGACCAGCCAATCAAAGTCAATTTAATTTAATCTAATGCATGTTTTATGTACTTTGGCCGCCATGTGAAACCCATTGGAAACTATTACTTTCAAGAAAGAATAAAATAGAGGATGCACTAGCGGTTGGGGAAGCGAACTCTTGAGACCACTTCCGGTGCACCATGCAATATATAATGATACTTCGTAATTAGCATTGAAGAGTATCATCTTATAATTTATAAAAGCTAGTCTGTCTGACCTTATGATAATCTTGTCTTTTAGCAAAGTAAAAATTTTTTTCGTGTTGCAAATATTTATGAGAGAGAGAGAGAGAGAGAGTTATTGGCTATTGATACTCTGGAGTTATTTCCCCTGTTACCACTTGGCATTACAAAAATCAACATTCTATCGATCCAGAGGTTTAAAAAAAAAAAGAAGTTATTACTTCAAAAATCAGCTGAACAAAAATTCTGATCATTAAATAATAAGCTCACCGTTATTCCTTGACTCCTAACGAATAACAAGAGAAAAACTACAGGAATCATACCCGTAAAACATGTGCAAATGTGAGAAGAAGCTTACATTGAGCTGGCTTGTAATAGAATCCTGCTGATTGGTAGGTGCGAGAATCACAGCACCCGTGGCTGACCTCTCTCCCAATCTAGCAAACGAATTGTGCGTAGTCAGCCACGAGTAACGATTAAACGGCAATCCTTCCATCTGCAAAGATTAAAACGCTCAACAAACACCACCAAAAGCATACATACAGACGCAGTCACCAATAGTACTCGAAAACACATAAGCATAAACAAAGTAAAAAAAGCCTCGTGTTGAATGTTAATTAAACCTTTGTAAAAGGATTAAGGGGTTGAATTCGAGTACAGCGAGGACGGGGATTTCCATTTGCCACACAGGTCTCACAATGTAGTCCTGCATCGCAATTCCTATCTGAAACACATATTTGTCCTTGCTGCCAAAGGATCAGTTTACTGATAAGATAGCTATCCAAAACAACAATAGTAAAAAATAAATAAAATAAAATATCAATCATAACAAACTAATTAGTAACCGGAAAAAACCTTGAGCGCGGCAGAGATAACAAGGACGACACTGAGTGAGAGCAAAAACAGAGCTGAAACACGGAAATTCATATTCGTCTCTACTCTCTCTGCAATTCAAATACCTTACAATGCATCAATTTCACATACAACTACATTAAAACAGAAAATGTCCAGAAGTAAGAAAAAAAAAAAAATATGGAGAACAACCAAACGCGAACAAATGCAAGTACTCACCTTAGGTTCCTTGTGAGAATGGAAAAATTTTCAGCGTATTCAGATGATTAAAGTCGCGAAGTAAAAGCAGCGGATTTAGAAATCATAGGAGAAGCTTCAAAGCTTCAATGATATCGGTGCCGCCCACGGCCCACATCCGGAAGCGGTTGTTGGCAAGCAAGCTCTGCTGTGTCGTGGAGTAAATGTAATCCGTTTCCAGTTCCTCTTTTGGCTAAAGTGGGGGAATGCTTTTACTCCAAGGCCAAGTCATCATGCCATTATTATGATCAAATTTTTACTCGTCACATTTTATACATTTTTTATATAATATTAAAAATGGCACGGAAAAACGAACCTATTAAAAGGTGTAATGATTATACTCAAATTGTTTTATTTTTGTTTAAAACTTTTTGAAATTTATTTCAAATACCAAACAATTGAATGATGATGAAGAATTTAGGGGAAAAAAAACTGAAATTTTAATTTTTTCTTATTAACTTCATATATCCGACCATTTTATTTCATATATAAAGGTATTACCAACTTTTATATATATATATATATATATTTTTTGTTATTTACTATTGTGCATAAGCAACCATTATTAATTTCTTCTTTAACAATTTTTTTAATTGACTTCCTAACTGCCATATCCAATCCGCTAACAATATCCGTGTTAATAGCTCACAATCTTTGCAGCATAATTTAGTTGCATGAATCCATCAAAACAAAGCCAAACTTCACTTTCATCTGGTCCATTATAATAATATTGGTAATTATTATTATGATTAATGATGTTCTTATAATTAAAGTATCAAATCCATGGGCATTTGTAAGAATTTATCCATTTATTTTACTTGTCAACATGTTATGTCATATATTTTTACAAATTTTTGAGAAAAAATACTAAATTATCCATTAAATTAAATGAAGTATTATAATTATATATAGAGGATAAAAATAGAACAAATTTAGATGAAAAGTAAAAATAAAATAAAACCTCCTTAAATTGACGGGGGGGGGAATGGGGAGCTGATGGACCGAGTCTTACTTTTTTTTTTTTTTTTTTTTTGTACGCCATAGACCAAATTTTGATGGGCCTATATAGGTTAATCATTATAATTGGGCTGGGTCAATGTGTTATTTTTTTCACAGACTATCCCACTTTTTGGACCACTAATTATACAACATTTCATGTAAAGCTTTAAAATAATAATAAAAAATCTTTACCAATTGTTCGTTGATCACTGGCACATGAAACGGCCCATGGAAGCTGAACTTGATAGGAGAATCATAGTTCGATTCCCACAATTACGATTATGAGAGCTTTAAAGTCGTAATCTCTGGACCCATTCTGAATTCGAATTAGTCAACCCGTATGAGTTCAAATACCGGATCCTTATGGAAAAAATAATAAAAAACCTTTTTTTTTTTTTCTTTTAGAGCAATGGTCGAATTCTTGATTTACAATGCATTTCGGATTTAAATCATTTGAATATTTATATGTATATTAAATTCATTTGAAAATATTAGGATGTCCTAACAAATTACTCAATGTGTTAAGGTTTGTTTGGAGATTGGACAAACAAGGAGAAGAATTTTATCCCCTTTGTCTTTTACTTCTCAAGGAACGTAGATATGGACTTTTAGATAAAATTTTTTAATATAAATTAATTTAAATTTAATTTTTTTATAAAAAAAAAAAATTATTACTTTTGTCCTCATTAACAATTTTCCTTTCAATTGATTGGCCTATGAAGTAAAGGTTTGTTTTTTTATTAGTACATCACGAAAAAGCAGGTTTCGGGAAAGTTACAAAAGCCCGTGTCCAAAACACATGCTTCTGTAGTACTAACCATAGCTGCAAAATAAAAAAAATATATTGTTCAACCTCTTTTAAGTTTGCTTAATTAAAAATATGTTGAAAAAAAACTGATTCAATATATAGGCTTGTTAGATAGGTTAAATTTTTTTTTTAAAGTTTGCTTAATTATAAATAATTTATATGTATTCTTATTGATTTAAAATTTTGACGTGGGACATGAAAATGGTTTTTCTAATATCGTTATATCCATGAAAAGAAAAGAAGCTTGAATGAGTAGCATTATGGGAGCATAAATGGAGGCTGGAGTGAACATGATGTACCATTATTATTACTCTTTATAAATTATGGTATTGAGGAGTTGGGGTGGAATAGAATTGGCAGAAAACCCAGGTGGGATGTGGGTCTATTAAGATAGTCAAAAAGCACTTCCCCAAAATTCTTTTTTTCTTTAGCTACCAACAAGAAGAAGAAGAAGAAGAAGAAGAAAAAAGTGTTTTCAAGTAGTAGTAAGTAAGTCACACACACAGAGTCTCCAAAACAAATGTTGAAATTTGTCTTTGGAGCTCTCGCATTACTTACTCACTCTCTTAACAGTCTTTTTTTCTTTTGGGTCCACTCTCCTCCGCTCTCTCCTCTTCCCACTGGATTATGGCAATGCACAGGCTGGTCTTCTTTCTAGGTCTCCTGCTATTTCTTGAAATGCATTTTTCTTTAACAATGTCTGCTTCTTCTGGTAAGTTCTAATTTATTTTTTCTGCTGTTCCTTGGGAGGGGGAATAAATTGGTGATTTTAAAGATGAATTTACCTTTTTCAGACTTGATAATTTTTTCTTTTTAAAGTTTCTGTGCTTTCTTACTGTGGATTGGTAAACTTGGGTTTCTGAATTTGTTCCAGGGTTGGTTTCGTAGGTTAATGAAGTTAGAGCTACTATGGGTTTAGCCATTTATTTCTAATTTTGCTGGGAGTTTATGTTTAGTTGAGTTTCTGGCTTCGGAGCTTGAACATATTATTACTATTACTGAAGAAAGAGTAGTTTAGCAGTGAAACTTTGAAATGCATACAATACTCCGTATGTATTTATAAGATGGCACTTCTTGCTGAATGCTGGCGGATGTTGATTGTTGACTGAATCTGCAGCTATATATGTACATATAATGTATTTATATATATTAGACAGATGTTACTTGAATTCTTGCATTGTTGCTACTGGCTTTGTTTCCTCCTATTCAGTAAAAACAAAGAGAATAATACTAGGTTCTTGGTTACTTACTAATTGTAATTGTTCCCTGCAACCAGATACATAACCATGGATAATTGTGGTAGTATCTGTACTCATGATATTGTTATCAAAACACTGAGGAAACCTCGAATCTTTAATTTAGCTTGATTTGCATCAAAGAGTTTGCTTGATGATCATTTATGTATTGGTACGCCCTTTCTATTTCTGCAGATTGTCCCTTAGATCTAAGCAGGTCTAACTTTACACTTGTGGCATCCCTTTGCTCCAGCAAAGAAGATAGAGGGAAATGCTGTCGCTATATCAATGCTTTAGTTGCAGTTTCTGTTGCTCAATATGCAAATTTAACTGGCGATTTAGGGGTCAGTTTAGGTTCTTCTGAGCTCTGCCTCCGTTCAATATCAGAAACACTTGCATTGTATGGAGTCACAAGAAATGCATCAGTTTTTTGTGGATTTGGCACAAAAATTCCAGTTAATTATGAGTGTCAAGGTAGAACAACTGTTAATCAGATGCTGCAATCTCCAAAATTCACAGATGTCCAAAAAAATTGCAAAGTACCCTTGGCAGCAGATGAAGATTGCAAGAGGTGTTTAAATTCAGGCATTTCGTATCTTCGCAATCTAATTGGAACAACAACTAATACAACATTGAGTACTTGCAGAGATGCAACTTTTACAGCACTTGCAAGCCAAGTTGATAATGCATCAACAATTGATATTGCTGCCTGTTTTTTCGGCTCCCAGGTGCTTCTCATTCCTCCAGGTCTGTGTTTTATAGGAATCACAAAATTTATAATGCCATATGAAATTATTTTCACTCCCATCATATTACAAAAGTGGTGCTTATTATTATTTTTCATTTCAAATGCTAGTCCCAGGATCTCCTCCTTCTTTACTTCCACCTCAAGCGCCACCGCGTCCGTCTGTTGCAGCTGGCCCGAATCAGCTTTCCTTTGGTTCAACCCTTAAAGAAAATCACCATCCCTACCACCTCACATTGGTCCCAGGTGTTGGTATTGCTATTTCAGTGATAGCTTTGATGATATTAGCAGTCCTAATCATTCTCATTCGAAGGAAAAGAAGAGAACTGGAGGATTCCGATACAATTGATGAGACATTCTCAAAGTCAAAATCCTTTCATCATGAGACAGGGAAACCTCATGAAGGTACAGTAAAGCTGCCTGGATTGTGAAAGGTCATCTCTATATGTATATTTTTTAAGCCATTTGGCTAAATGAACTACATGCAGGTACTTCCTGTGCCTTTAGAAAATTCAGCTACAAAGAGACAAAGAAAGCAACAAATAACTTTAGCACAATCATTGGGGAAGGAGGATTTGGCACTGTCTATAAAGCTGAGTTTGAAGGCGGATTGGTGGCAGCTGTAAAAAGGATGAACAAAATCTCAGAGCAAGCGGAGAATGAGTTCTGCAGAGAAATAGAGCTTCTTGCTCGACTACATCATCGTCATCTTGTTGCTTTAAGGGGATTCTGCATTAAAAAACAAGAGAGGTTTATTAATTCACATAAATATGAATTCATTTTGTTTTTCCTACTATTAATTTTGAAGGTTGGGATGCTAAAGACATGCATTGGAGTTTGAGAATCTTTACTATCATTCATTTGGGAATGCCAGCTAAACTAACAGTTCACTTACTATACAGGTTTCTCGTGTATGAATATATGGCAAATGGAAGCTTGAAAGATCAACTTCACCGTATGACCTTTTAGTGCTTCACTTATTTCTCGTACCTTGTCTCAAAAAAGTAAAAGGAACAAGATAGAAGTAGATGTATAGATGATTATATGTGAAATTCTGTTATAGATATTGTCACCTATAGTTGATTTTTGACTCTTCTCATTGCTTTTGTAAATGGTTGAATCAGGTTCAGGTGTAACTCCTCTTAGTTGGCGCACAAGAATTCAAATTGCCATCGACGTTGCAAATGCTTTGGTAATCTCTGGTTTTGTTTGAGATGTAAAAAACATTAAAGTCCTATCTCTGAAAAAATTGGACTCTCTGCACATCTGAATTCCATATTGAGGTTTCTTATTCTAATCCCATTTTTCTGTTTTGCAGGAGTACCTTCATTTCTATTGTGACCCTCCGTTGTGCCATCGAGACATTAAGTCGAGCAACATATTGCTTGATGAAAATTTTGTTGCTAAGGTTGCAGATTTTGGTCTTGCACATGCTTCAAAGGATGGTTCTATATGCTTTGAGCCTGTGAGCACTGATATTAGGGGAACTCCAGGTTAGCAGAATTCTTCATTCAAAAGCTCATCAGGAGAAAACATCTCTATATTTTAGGTCAATTATCCATAGTTCTTCCTGTGATGCAAAACTGTGTCATGATTTTATTTATAGGTTATATGGATCCTGAGTATGCAATCACTCGAGAGCTTTCTGAAAAAAGTGATATATACAGTTATGGAGTAGTATTATTAGAGCTGGTGACAGGAAGACGAGCAATACAAGACAATAAAAACTTGGTAGAGTGGTCTCAAGTATACATGACATCTGAATCCATGATAACAGAGCTTGTCGATCAAAATCTTGGCGATTCCTTTGACTTCGATCAACTTGAAACAGTTGTGGCAATAGTTAGATGGTGTACTCACAAGGAAGGGAAGTCAAGGCCTTCAATCAAACAGGTACTTAGGCTTTTGTATGAATGTTCGGACCCTGTGCATAGTGGATTTATCGAAGCTGTTGAAGATGAAGTGTATGGAGATATAGAAGGGAGAGGAGGAAGGATGAGCAGAAGCAAAATGCATAGAGGAGGTGATGGATTGTATCATCACAGTGGAGATGCAAGATATCTGGCTTCTTCTTCAAGTACTTCTAGGTCACATTGCAGCAGAAGCTTCCTGCTCGAAAGCGGCTCTCCACAGTCCCCTCCAAATCTGCCATCTTTCTGAGACCTGAAAGCAGAAGCTAGAGCTTGGAGAAGGTAAATTAAGCAAGGAAGTACTGAAAGAATCTGTGTTGCTGCCTCTAGATGAAGTAATTATTCAAATATACACCAATTTTTTTTTTTTTTTTTTTTTTTTTTTTTTACTGTTATAGGAATGTATTAGTAGGTGTTACAGAAGTTTTGTCTGGTACCATGTCATGGATTCCCAGTTAATAGTGTATTGATTCTTTTCTTGTTCCACTAAATAAAGATATTTTGTGAATGTGTCCCATTCTTGAAAGAAAGTTACCTCATTTTTTATTACAGCATAAAACCAAACCAAGAATTTGTTTGTCCTTTCAAGTAACTTTCCACAAATAATTGATTATATCGACCAGAAGAGGATTGATTACAAGAATCCCCTAGTTTGTACCTCCATATGCTTCTTTATATGATGGATTTTTGGTATATGCAGCAAGTTCCCACTTCCCATTGAAGAATTCCTTTGTAGTTAGTTAGTAATGGAACGAGTCACTACTGCTCTACTGTTCTTTAGTATCTCACTGTTCTTGATTGCCCAGTCATCATGTTCTTCTGCCATGTCAGATGATCTTCGTTCCACGTATATAATCCATATGGACAAATCCAAAATGCCAGCACCATTTTCAACCCACCACGGTTGGTACATGTCGACACTTTCTTCCCTGTCATCATCTGATGAGGTTCTACCTCCGACCCATCTTTACACTTACAATCATGCCATTAGTGGCTTTAGCGCTGTACTGTCAAGGTCCCAGCTTCAGCAGCTGGAGAAAATGCCTGGTCATCTTGCCACCTACGAGGAAACATTTGGCAAGATTCACACAACTCATACTCCAGAATATTTAGGACTAGACAGAGAAAGGGGGTTGTGGCCAATTTCAGAGTTCGGTGATGATATGATCATCGGAATTGTGGACACCGGGGTATGGCCGGAAAGCCGGAGTTTTAACGACGACGGCATGCCTCCCGTTCCGCCCCGCTGGCGAGGTACTTGTGAAAGTGGAACTGATTTCAATTCTTCTCATTGTAACAGGAAACTCATCGGAGCTCGTAAATTTAGCGAAGGTATAAAGCAAGCCGGACTGAACATATCCAAAACCGACGATTATGATTCTCCTAGGGATTTCTACGGCCACGGAACCCACACATCATCCACGGCTACAGGTGGCCAAGTGCCATTTGCTAATCACTTTGGCTACGCCAATGGAACTGCCACGGGGATCGCGCCTAGGGCTCGATTGGCTATGTACAAGGTTTTGTACTTCAACGACACCTTCGATTCAGCCGCGACTGATACACTGGCCGGCATAGATCAAGCCATTGAAGATGGAGTTGATCTTTTATCCTTATCATTGGGATTCTTCAGGACCCCGTTTTATACCGATCCAATAGCAATTGGAACTTTTGCTGCGATGGAGAGAGGGATTTTTGTATCAGTTTCCGCTGGAAATGGCGGTCCTCATGCATACACTGTTATTAATGGTGCTCCTTGGTTCACTTCTGTAGGCGCCGGAACCATAGACAGGAATTTATCTGCTCGAGTCACATTTGGTAATGGGGAAGTTTCAGTCATCGGGAATTCTGTTTACCCAGAGAATCTTCTGGTAGACAGAGTACCTATATACTACGGGCATGGTAATAGAAGCAAGGAAATTTGCAATTCCCTTGATCCCAAAGATGTTCGAGGAAAATACATCTTCTGTGATTTCAATGACCAGATAAGTGTGTTTTCTCAGTTGTCGACAATGTATGACACTGGCGCTGCAGGAGCTATTTTCAGTACAGATAGTGGACAGTTTCTGAGACCTGACGATTTTGATACTCCATTTGTAACAATACTCCCAGAGGATGGGGAATTGGTTAAAAAATACCTAATCAAGTCAAGAAATCCAACAACAGTGAGTATAAAGTTCCAGGAGACGGTTCTTGGGACAGGACCTGCTCCTCAGGTAGCTTATTTTTCATCAAGAGGACCTGTTTTACAAGCACCGTGGATATTGAAACCTGACGTTTTGGCTCCTGGGGTTAATGTATTGGCTGCCTGGACGCCAAATAGGGCGAGTGCAACAAGAGGTGATAATTTCTTGCTTGGAGATTACAAGCTGGAATCTGGCACGTCCATGGCATCTCCTCACGTGGTAGGCTTAGCTGCATTGCTGAAAGCCACACATAAGGACTGGAGTCCAGCAGCTATCCGGTCTGCAATGATGACTACTGCTGATATTTTGGACAATACCAACGGTACGATCATTGACATGACAACGGGAATTGCAGGCACCCCTCTTGACTATGGAGCAGGGCATGTTAATCCAAACAATGCCATGGATCCTGGGCTTGTGTATGATGTAAATGCTGAAGACTACATCAACTTCTTGTGTGGGTTGAACTATACAATAAAACAGATTCAGATAATCACACAAAGATCAAATTTTTCATGCGGGGAAGCTAAGCTTGACCTTAATTACCCTTCTTTCATTGTGATCTTGAACAATACAAACACAACTAGTTACACATTCAAGAGGGTGCTGACCAATGTTGCTGACACGAACTGCACATATCATGCATTAATTGAGGCCCCATCTGGTATGAAGGTCCTCGTGCAACCAGCTACAGTCTATTTCTCAGGGAAATACAGCACTGCCACGTTCAATCTGACAGTATATATAGATTTGGGACACGGTCTAGACAGTGATTACATTGGTAACTATGGGTACTTGAGCTGGTACGAGGAAAATGGCACTCGGATTGTCAGAAGTCCTATAGTGTCTGCTTTTGCACCTTAACGCCAAGAGTTCATCTGCAAGAAACTGAATATGTTGCAGGAGAATGAATAACAGTCTACAGTCACAAAGAAAAAGTACTGTGGAGAAACTTCATAAATAAACACGTGGAATTCAATAGATAAACTGAAACATTTCCAATTATAAATTTGAACACGGAACACTGATAAGCTGTTTTACACAGCTAACATCGGAATATACAAATTCATGAGCAACTATTAACGAACTTTATTCTTCCCTTTTTCCTAAAAAACAAAATAAATGAGAAACAAGAGAAACAAGGCTGGCAGATACGTATTTCATAAACAAAAAGCATGAAACATTTCTTCTTGTCCTTCCTTCTGCACACGCAGGCTCAGCTTCAAGAACCAATAAAATATCTCCAGGTTCCAGATGGAGCCACTTCAGACACGTAGCAGCTAAGGCATTAAAAGAGGATTAAAATTAAAATTAAAAAACTAGATCAAGCTGAAATAAGCAATCCTCAGAACTATGAACCTCCAACCAGCAGATACTAGGAATGAGTTCCAACAGCTGCAGATTCCTAATAGATTTGATTACACACTCTCATTTGACCATCTCACTTTGGTGTCCTCAACCATCATGAATGGTGTACAGCAGTTGTGAGTTTTTAAAGAAATAGACAAAGAGAGCAGTCCATTTTGCAGCATTCAAGAGTCCTGATGTTATGTCCCATATAGGCAGGCTAGAAAGTCAAGTATTACTTCCCTTGTAGCATTAGATGTACATATACATTAGTAGCGGGGCAGCTTTCTTCCAATGACAATTACACCAAAAGTACGCATCCACAGAGAACATTTCATCGGAATTTGACTTGAATAATAACAGATTGGGGAAACACTGCATTTCAACCATATGAACAATTATGTTATCATCAGGAACATCAATTGAATTTATGTAAATGTTCTTAAAGCAAAATGCTGGAATAAAAAGTTCCATGAATAACTTAATTCACGGTGAAGAATACCCAGTCACCTATTCTTTATTTGATGCTGTGTGTCAAGATATGCAGTTATAAATACCCATCACACATTTCTAAAATTTGAGAAATGATAATGCATTCATCACTACTACACTTGTCCTGGCATGGTCCAATTCGCACTAAATAGTTTTATTTCACAAAGTATGCAGGGATAAGATACCACCTTCACCAACTACGAAACCAGCGTACTTATGGAGTAGTTAGAAAGAAGTCAATTTATAATCAGAGTAAATTGTTAAAAGAGTTTTTAGAACTTTATCCCCAACCAGTATATTAATGACTGCAAGCTAATTAGTCAGTCCAAGTTTTATGTGAACATTTGGGAGTAATCTACAATACCATGTCAGACCATGATAAGCAGAACACTATTTCAGTTGTCTATATCTGTTATTCTAAACTAGGTCAAATAAGGAAACATAAGAAGAAACATCCATACCTTACCCATAAATCTATTATAGCAACGTGCAATGTGATGTAGACTACTCCTCTAGCCACCAACAGCAACAAGAAATCTCCTTTTGCTTACTGGTTCCTCTAGTAATTCAACTACATCTTTCACTTTAACAAGAAGCTCCTCCAGGTGCTTCACACCAAAGCTTTGATAGTCCAGTGGCCTCTTGTATCTTTGTTGGTATATCTCCTCAAAGCAACTAAGGAAAATTCGACAAGAATAGCTTACGAAAATTTCTTGAAGCTCATACTTAAACTTCTCAAGACATTGATCAAAAAGTTTAGATTGATCTGTCAGCTCCAAAACAGACTTATCATGTTGTTCTACAACTACCCTATCATCATCTGAAAACTCATCAGAAGATCCAGCACCAGTTATGACATCAAGACTATCATCTGGGGAACCTTTTCCCTTTTTTTCCTTCTTTAGCAAAACTGATGAACTAGCATTTTGTACAGCTCCACAGTTACGGAGATGGACAAATTTCTTTTGTGCCTTGCCCTCTACACATAATGAATCAACCATTTTCTTAAGAAGATTCACAAGCTTATATGTTCCATACTCTGAGATACAGAGAGGCCTCCCATATATTTTCTGGTATTCTGCAGGAACACGAGTGAGAGGCAAACAGCCTCCAGATAATTCAAGCAACCTCACCAATTGGGCCTTCAAACCATTTAAATCTCCAGGCTGCACCCACATCAAGTCACTATGATCATTTGAAGTAAAGGTTCCTGATGGAACTTCTTTTATAGTTGAAGGTAGACTGTGTGACCTTGAGGTTGTAGGATAACTAGGAAGAAAAATTGAACTACTATTGTACTCGGATAAAGATTGTGTGACCACTGAGAAATCCTTTGAATTGTAATATCTTTGTGAGATGCCTCTATAAACAATTGCTTCTTCTTCATTTGGACCATCTCCATTGTCACCAATGTGGCACCCAATGAGAAGTGGCGCAGCATCTGATGGATTAACCCGAGGAGCATGCGCTTTAGCAGAAGGCAAAAAGCCTTCTCCACGAGCCACACTAGGCCAGTCCCATAAAAAGCTACCAGCATTGGAAAGAGCAGATGAAACTCCCACACCTGAAGGAATGACAAGAATCACAGTGTACCCACGTTGGCCAAGAATGTGGAGTGCTGGGGCAAAATCAACATCTCCTGAGATCAACATAATGGAAGAAGGAGGAGGATTATCAAGAGCAAAAAGAAACATGTCAACTAAGATTGCTTTGTCAGCTGCATCTTTCCTCCCATTGGGAACATCTATGAGTTTGACACCAGTCCTCTGGCACCCTTCCCTTACTCGTCTGGGGAAGGCATTAAAATCACCATATGCAGAAAGCATTGTGACAGCTCCTGTAATCAAAGGATGAATACGCAAAGCCATTCTGATGTTACCAGCCACATCTTCCGGGCGCACATCACTAGGAACAGGACAGTTTTCAATATCCCAGAGTATCACCACAGGACCCTGGCAGGAATTTCGACTTTGCTGTGAAGGAGGTAGGAGAGAGTTCATATTTGGGCTTACCACAGGCTTTGAATTTTGTTCAGCAGATGAAGACAACACGAAAGCTGAGTTACTCAGATTTGCCATAAATTTAGCATGAAAGATAAATTTGATGCGAAGGCTCCCTGCAAAAGTTTTAAAAAGTGGATCATGTGAAATAGCAGTCATACATAATCATGATATAATGGAACTTATACAGTTATGTTCATGTAGTTTCTTGCACTTGCCTTCTACCTATTTTAAAAAATATATACTATATTTCATATAACCCCAGGATTAATGTCAGAGCATGAGTTAGATTTAATAAACAATTGGAAAGAATTTCAAAACCACCTGACACCACAAAGTTTTAGGGACACCTTCCCCCTCTTTTAGTGTACCGCTTTTAGAAAAGAGGAAATACACGCAAAGTGATTTATAAACCGCTCAAGCTTTTCTTTTTCCTACTACTAAAACGCCACCACCACCAATGTAACCAACAAGCTAGATCCTCGTCGAGACATTAGCATCACAATTCTATTTTTATGGGACAAGATGAAACATTTTTCATCATCGCAGAAGCACTTTAAGAAACCCATCCCAACCACTTTTAAGGCTTGATAATTTTGCAGGAAGTAGGATTTGATCGCTAACAGAATAGAAAACAAGTTGCCCCCACGGATCTCATTAAGCACGAGATATTCAATTGAACCTTCTCCATATATTGGGGCTATAAAATTCAGCATGCAATTGGTGGAGCCAAAGTAGCAAGAAATTAGAACCAAACCCAGACAGTAGAAGAAAAGACAAGAAGAAGGGGGGACAGACACATAAAAGATCCAGCCATACAAAGGGATTGTCAAGTGCAATTTTGCACTCTAATTTTGTGTATTCATATCCTGTATATATTCCAGACCCACCAGAAAAAGTAAAAGAACTCATCTTACACCTTATGTCAAACTAATGAGTAACTTGCCTAATTAAACTACACAAAGTAGAATAAATGATCAAGAAATCCCAATACACAACAGATGATCTTGATTCTTTTATTCTTTTTCTTTTCCTTCGAGATGATCTTGGTTCTTCTTGAATAAAAATTCAAGGCACAACTAGTTAAGGAACCATGATTTTCAGTTCCAGTACAAACAAACAATTGTAAAGTGAATCCTATCCCTCTTTGTCAAAAACCCTACATGCATGTCCATCCACAACCCATATCCTTTCGCTCATCAATTGTCATACACACATATACATACATATAGATACATACACGTACACATGGTGATAAAAATTTAAAAATAAAAAAATAAAAAAAAAAAAAGAGAGAGAGAGAGAGAGAGAGGACCTGGCCGGAGCAGGAAGATGTGGGAATTGAAGGAGCTTCCCGGTGAGGAATAATCAAGAAAGATCTTTGAATAGCTTAGGAGGTGGAGTCGTCAATGGTACAGTTATAGTTACTTCTCGGAGATACACAATAAAAGCATTCATGGATCTTCTTTCTTGCCCGAAAATTGGAAAGGAAGAATTGGGCTCTCCCACGACAGACAGAAACTGGGCCGATCACCGTGATAATGTTTTCCTTTTCTAGGTCTCTGAAAACCTAAACAGTCACTCAATGAATAATAATAATATATACTTATTTTGAGTATGCAAATACAGTAGCACCATTTTCTTCATTTTACCACCGCCTTTCCTTTTAAAAAAATATATTTTAAGAAACAAGGTTAAAATAAATAAATGATACTTTTTCGTCAGTAAAAACTAGAAAGCAAGCAACTTGAGAATATAGTAAATATTCCCCTTTTTTCTTAGTAATTGAAGTTTTAAATTATTTTTCTTTATTATATATTTTATTTTTATCTAAAAAACCATAAAAAGTAAATATAGACTTTGTATTTTTTAAAATAAATTTGAAATCTATCTCATGTTAAGTCCTAAAAATATTATATAGCTTAGTATTGTATTATATCATATTGTTCCAAAACATAAAGTTGTTTATTATAGAAGGAAATTGATACCAAATATGAGAAAATATTCTAACAGGAGCTGCAGAAAAAGATATTGTTCAATTCAAACTTAGTTAACAGCCCAAAACACCTTACCCGGGTAATGAAACAGTGAACTCAGAGCTCTATCTAAGACCAGGACTGGGTTTTCAGTCATATAGTAGCTATCAATCTATACAAGTTATTCATACAAAATAACTCCCAGAAGGCAACTGGAAAATGAAGAAAGAAATTTTCCATCTAGATTTTCAAAAGCATAGGTACAGACAGTTCCGTCAGATATCAGAGCTGTTGAGTGAACAATCTCCATGGATGTTCCAGTAAGGCAAAATATTTGAAATTAGGATGACAGGACCCTCTCTATGGCTGCCACATAGAACTCCTTTGGCATGGTACCAATAACAGATTCACATTTTTTCCCATTCTGGAACAAGAAGACCACAGGAACAGCCTTAATATCATAACTCTCAGCAATATCAGAATCTTCATCTGTATTAAGCACAAAGCATTTCAATCTACCAGAATAATCCCCTGCAATTTCATCAATAACCCGATGGACCATTCTGCAGGGCCCACACCAACTAGCATAGAACTCAACAAGCACAGGGACGTCACTTTGTGAGATCAATTTATCCCATGATTTACCAGTGACCACTGCAGCTGCACACATAAAGAAATCTGCTTGTTCAATAAATTTTAAGGAAGAAACCACCATCCAATATCACTATCAAGGAATATGTGTCAAGTATCACTTTAAGTGTCCCAGCTAAAAACACATCTAACTTCACGGATAGACTAATTTCGGAAAGAATAAGACAATCAACAGCAACCAACTAAAGTTCATTTTCTTAGCTCTTAAAAGCATATGCAGGCCTCAGTATTATATTGGTGTATACAAGGCTTACATAACCATACTTGAGACCAGAATCAAGACTATGGGTCACCTAGCTTTAACTTTTTATTTGAATTTCTCCATCCAAATCAAGCAATAGTCATTTTGTATCAGATGCAGGTTAATAACCAAGGAAATGGGGTAAATTCTTTCTTTTCCAAATATACATTTGAACTCTACCTCAAAACAGAAAACAACTCATAATACACACCAGTTTGGTTCAATGGACAATCAGCAAAAGAAACCAGCTTTATTTGATATAGGAATGCCATTCAAAAATTTAAAATCCTCACTCTCACAATACTTCTTCCAATTATCTTGTCTTACATCAACATTGTCTCTATTGTCACGTCCGCTTCTGTGAGTTTCAGCAATCACTATCTTCCATTCACATTTAGTTCCCTTCGGGAACCAACTCCCACTTCCCTCCTCTCCCTCTCCCTCTCCCTCTCCCCCTCTAACAGGAGGACAGCATTCCACTAAATAATTGACTGAAGAGGATTCAGCCAAGTAAATATGTAAAAAATAAAAACAACAAAAGGGAAAAGGAAAGGAAGAGTATCTAAGCTATATCCAATCTGCTGCATATGGCATCTCCTTTAAGAATAATAAAAGGACCTACAAAAGAAATTCTCTGCTGAACCATCTTTCTCATTGTTGTACAATTAGAAAATCAAGTATACAGTATTCAGATATTGGAATGGAAGAATATGGAAACACATCTTAATATCAGATCATGATCAGGATACACAACCACCTACTTTTCTGCAAAAACAGAACTGCCAAGAGAAATATCCAAGCTTCAAAAGAGTAACAAATTCACATTTTAGCAAGGCTTATTTTATCTTTACTCTCACTTAGTATAAAATGGGTAAAAACATATAAAAGCAAACATAACTCCAGGGTAATTTTAAATGATTTTATCAAATTGTAAATAATTCTTGAAGTTTATATTACATTATTTCAGTGTTTACCTAAAATTCGCAGACCTCACTCAACTAAGGATCTCACGGCTATGGGAAAATTTTATGCCACCAGTTAGCAGAACACATAATTTTTTACAAATTAAAACATTTGAAGTTAAAATTTAAGCACAGGATCTCCAAAAACCAGTACAATAAGCTTGAACACGATAATACCTATTGATGAGATAAAATGAACATGCCCGACAGAAATAGTGATTACCTTTAGGATCCTGAAGGCAAAAAACGCGCAAATTAGAATGGGGTCTCCGAATCCTATAACCCCTTTTAGAACGAAAGGAAATCCCACCCACGTGGTGATTCTGCAACAATTGATCGTAACATCTAAAAGAAGCAAAACTGTGACCAGGACCACGAAAACGCAGAGAAGAACTTGTAGTAGAGGAGGCAAGTATCGAATTGTATCCAACTGAAGTCGAAAACATTGTGAGAAAAACTCAAAAAGGATTTGCAGAAAGACTGAAAATCGAATGAAGGCAAGAATACCAAATTGATGGATGTTCTGTTCTTATTTTCATAATTTTTTTTTTTATAAAAAAAAAAAAAAAAATAAAAGAAGAAGATCTTAATCCATAATTAAAAAATTAAAAATTAATAACACGCCCAGTGGGACTCGAACCCACAATCGCTTGATTAGAAGTCAAGCGCCTTATCCATTAGGCCATGGGCGCTCATGTACATATGATTACAAACTAATAATAAATTTAATACTATTTTAAGAAAAAGGATTTGTTGTTAATCTTACTATTAAGATACCCTTGTAAAATGATGAAAAATAAAAATTAAACATTAAAACAATTATAGTTTTCAAAATCACGATTGTTAAAATTTTTATTGGTATAACCACTATTCCAATCAGGTCTAATTCAACTAGGGCCCGTTCATGATCGTCTTATGCCACATACATGACCAGCCCCAAACAGCACTTGTTCAACTTACCCATTTTTTTTTTCTTGGGTTACAGTAAAGAGAAGTTATCACATTCTAAAAACACCATATTTGGTATTTTGAGGTCCACGGTTCAGTGAAGCAGAGATGCAAAGGCCTAAGACCTTTCTTGTATCGGCTGGATCAATAATACCATCATCCCAAAGTCTTGCAGTGGAATAATATGCACTACCTTCTCTTTCGTATGCCTCCACCACTTCAGCCTTGAACTTTTCCTCTTCTTCCTTTGTCCACTGATGAATGTGACTACAGCCATGAGTAATAATCAGACAAAATGCAAGTAGAAATGCTAATGCTATTACCTGAACACCGGATTTTTTCTTGTTGGCCTTTTCTATCTGAGCCAACACACCAGCAGCCTATATAACAACATACCACAAGAAAAAACAGGATACTATTAAATAATAAATCATATGAATTCAACAGCATGAGCAACGCCAATGTGTCATAATGCCTGCTGGAACATACGCATTAAATAATTGAAGATCATAGAAATTTTATAGGGCAGATGAAAGACACACAAATATTTTACCAGAGTTTATCAGACAAGATTGAGCATGCTCCAGCAAAGAAATAGTGGGGCATGCCATAGAGTAATATATTTTACAAATACATAGGTAATTGAGAAAATCAATTAGATAAAGAACAATTTTGAGATGGATGCAAAAGATTAAACTCTCTTGATCAGTAAATCTATCACAAGCTTTTAACCAACTGAAGATATTGCAAAATCAGAAGTTTTTAATATTTCTGATGATTTCTAGATGAAAAATAAGAAGTGGTTTGATGTATAAGGTGTAACAAGCTACCTGAGCTCCGCCCATCACTGATACTCTGGCATTGGGCCAAAAGAACATGAAATTTGGACTATATGCACGACCGCACATTGCATAATTTCCAGCTCCAAAGCTTCCACCAACAACTACAGTAACCTTTGGTACCTATTGGTTCAAATTTTCCAGAAAAATAGAACATGTCATTCTTTTCATACTTCCGCTGACTGTGAAGGTCAAATCCCAATGTTGCAATAGTAACTCGGAGTTTTATTTAAATTTGAGGGTATTTCAGTTTGTAAAGAGTGATTCGTATCTGAATGCAACATAACACTGACTAAACATGGACTCTCTGCAACTTGTAAACACAACACAACACAAAAGTATTGTATAATTAATAGCTAACCTTTGCACATGAAACTGCCATCACCATTTTGGCTCCAGATTTTGCTATACCATTTGCCTCAGATTTAGAGCCAACCTACAGAATGGAATAAAATCTCATTCTGATAAGATCCATTTTTCTACAAACCATAGTGAATAGCATAGGTCAAACAACAGGAGGTGTAGTTTGAGCTTAAGAATTATGCGGATAACAAGAGAAGACTAAGCACCACAAAAGTTTTAAAAACTAAAATCTACCTAAAGCAAAATATGCAAAAGTCAGCTTATTTCATGGTGAGGCTAAAGATTTTATAGAAAAGTTTTGAGTTGTTTAGTTGACAAATATGGACATCTCAGGCAAATAGCTAAACTATAAGCAGCAAGAATATTTTTAACTGTTTCTTTTTCCCCCTAGAAAGTAAACCTACATGTGGTCTAGATGCATAATGAAGAATTTATTCATTTCCTTTTTCTTTTTTTAAGGGGATCGAAAGAACATGTCATACCATAAAACCTGTGATATTCTGAAGAAAGATCAATGGTATGTTACGTTGAGTGCACAGTTCAATGAAGTGTGCCCCTTTTAGAGCAGATTCATTGAATAGTACCCCGTTGTTTCCAATTATTCCAACCAGCTGTCCATAGATTCTAGCGAAACCTGTTACCAGTGTCTTTATAGAGAAAATAGAATTATCAGATACAACCAGTGAATGGAGGCAATCAAAAAAAAAAAAAAAAAGTCCTTGAGAAGTAAAGAGCCTCACAGGGCCATACAGTTTCTTGAATTCATCAAATTCACTTCCATCTACAATGCGAGCGATAACTGATCGAATATCAAATGATTGCTTCAGGTCTACTGGTGCAACTGAGCGAAGTTCCTTTACATTGTACAGAGGCTCCTTATACTCAGTGCCTTTATCATGAGAAATAGCATGGTTCCCAGCCATATGCAAGTTTTTTATGATATTTCTTCCTATTGCAAGAGCATGCATTTCATCTACAAGTTACAAATACATATCAAATATCATCATCAGTAAACAAGCAGCAAAACAATTAAAGAAATGTCTTTAGTCAAAGTTCATAAATCAATAACATGAATTTCTATCCAGCATTTTCTGCCATAAAAGAAGAAGAAAATAAAAGAAACTATAGAAATAATTACCCTGGGCTAAATAATCTGAAACCCCTGATGTCATGCAGTGCACTGTTGCACCCCCCAATTCTTCTGCTGAGATTTCTTCTCCAGTTGCAGCCTACTAATAATTGTTATTAGAAATCATACAAAAACGTATAGGCTGCAAGATTACACAAATAAACATAACATAGACCAGACAAAGGCTGCAAAACCTATACACAATGTCAAACATGTCTGTCACTCTAAATATTCTAAAGGCAAAGATATTTCAAGAAACCAACAAATGCCTAGAAAAGAGGGTCTCAACTCACCTTAACAAGGGGAGGCCCAGCCAGAAATATGGTACCATTGCCTTTGACCATCACACTTTCATCTGCCATTGCAGGTATGTATGCCCCACCTGCAGTACAAGAACCCAAAACCAAAGCAATTTGGGGAATCCCTTCTGCAGACATCACAGCTTGATTGTAGAAAATTCTACCAAAGTTTTCCCTATCAGGAAAAACCTCAGCCTGCTTCGGAAGGAATGCTCCTCCACTATCAACAAGATATATACAAGGAAGCTTGCATTGAGCTGCAATTTCTTGTGCCCTGAGATGTTTCTTCACAGTGATGGGATAATAAGTTCCACCCTTCACAGTGGGGTCATTTGCCACAAACATGCAGAGCTTTCCATGTACTGGTCCAATTCCAGTAACAATTCCACCAGAAGGTAATGGTTCTTCGTACAGTTCATGGCCAGCAAGCTGAATAAATTCAATAATGAAATCTAGGTAAAATTGTAATAAGTAATAGGAAGCAACAGTGGTAACCTTGAATGAAGCATCACTATATTGTCCAAAAGCAAAATAATTCTAAGCAGAGTGATAAATATGTTAACCCTGGGTTTAATTTGCTAACAATACTTAAATCCATTTAATTCCCACAACCCTTCACCCATCCCCCCAAATAATAAATAAATAAAATACGCACACATCAAAAAGAAAAAGAAAAAGAAAGAAAAACTGCAAGCAAACAACTGCATAACATCTGCTGATACACATTCTTGCTGGGAAAACATTTAAGACCTGAGAAAGCTCGAGAAAAGAAGAAGAAGGATCAATTAAGCGATCAATTCTTTCCCTAGGAAGTAGCTTATTCCTACTCCGGTTCCTCTTCACAGCTTCAGCTCCTCCTCCTTCCACAACCTATCATTTAAAAAAAAAAAAACTCAAAAGACTCAAAACAGAAACACCACTAATAAACCTACCATAGAAATAGAAAGGAAAAGGCAAAACCTTGTTCACGTGAGATTGAAGTTGGGAAATGACGCCTTCCATGAGCTGGGAGTTGCGAGCAAAAGATTCCGAGCTCCGGTCCAAAGTGTCCGGTAAGGCTCCCAAACAGAAATTCCGGGATAAGGCGGCGGCCGTGGGATTCTCTATACACGGTTGCAAGGAATTCCATGAATTCAATGACGACGAAATTCTCCTTCTCAGTACTCTCAACATTCTCCCAACCCCCAAATGAATAATCCAATTCTACCTCCTTTCAAAATACTAACAATAATGGATAATTTCAGCATTACATAAAATTTATTTTAAATATTCTTTTGATGTTTATCTATTACTTTTTGCTCCGCTTTTTAGTACATAAAATTTATTTAAAATGTACTATATTTTTCTTTTTTTAATAAAATAATTTATTAAAAATAAATAAATATTACACTTTAACCGGTAACAATTTTCCATCCTCACCCTGAACAGATGACGTGAAACTGCAACCGAAAATGGAAGTCACTTCTCTTCCCTGTTATTCTTTCGCACATGTCAAGTCCGACCGTTCACCGCCCATCTCCTCCGCCACCATATTCCGACGGTCATCACCTTCTGTTTTCGCAACTTCTGTAAAGCCAAAAACACCAAATCTCAAACGTTCTGTAAAACCCACTAAAACCCTTACTCCAGCTCCCACCACATTCACTCCCGACACAGTAACCAACCCATGTCCTCCCAAGAACAAGAAGGTTAACTTTTATTTTACATTTCTCACTAAAACTTGTGGTTTAGCACTGTCTAGAAAAGTGCAAAGTTTGACTCTTTCCTTTTTGTGTTTTCTCTGGATTAAATGCCTAAAATTGTTTTCTTGGAACTCTCTCTCTTTTTTCTTTTCTTTTTTTTCTGTGCAATTTTCTTTTCAAGTATTGAACATATCAAGCTGAATTGGTATTGCAGTGTGTGTATCTTTAAGTTAAAATTTTATATCTCATTGTGTGATTAAGGGAATTCTTCATTCTTGTTTTCTTTTTCTGGGCAGGTTCTGGTGCCAATTGGATTTGGCACAGAAGAAATGGAAGCAGTAATTCTAGTTGATATTCTTCGTCGGGCTGGTGCAGAGGTGATCTTAGCTTCTGTGGAGCAACAGTTAGAGGTTCAGGCCTTTGGAGGCACAATATTGGTTGCTGACACTTCTATCTCTACCTGTTCTGATGAAGTTTTTGATTTAGTTGCGCTTCCGGTTTGTAATTTTCTTTGATTGTATAATTGTATTGCATCATACAGTTCCTTTCCCTTTTTTTTGAAGAACACCAAAGTTATATATGTATCTGTAAATCTGTGTTCGGCTGATCTTACACCATTTCTTTAGGGTGGAATGCCAGGCTCTGCACGTCTGAGGGACTCTGAAATTCTCAAGAAAATCACGAGCAAACAAGCAGAGGAAAAACGGCTGTATGGTGCAATATGTGCTGCCCCAGCCATCACACTTTTACCATGGGGACTTATTCGGAGAAAAAAGGTAAGCCTTGACTGGTTTCTTTCTTGTCCCTAACAAATTTAGTTTCTGCTATTGTCCTAATAAAAGTTGTGATTTCTCCCTCAAGACAACTTGTCATCCTGCATTTTCGGATAAGCTCCCTACTTTCTGGGCAGTCAAGTCGGATATACAAGTTTCAGGAGAGCTTACAACAAGTCGCGGCCCCGGGACTGCTCTTCGGTTTGCTATATCATTAGTGGATCAACTCTTTGGTGAATCTGTTGCCAAGGAAATTGGAGATCTACTAGTAAGTGTATAATGAGCTATATATCTAGTGGATTTTAATTTTCTTGTATTTGTAGGTAATCTTGCAATAAAGATTAGAAGTTTTGCAGAAATGCAAAAAGAATTGCATTTCAGAATATCTCCTTTGAATATTTTAAAAGCAATTTCCGTCATGTATATATTGAATACTTTGCTTTCCTTTATTCTCATTTAAGTTGCTTTAGCTAACAGATCTTTTTGCTTTTGTTCGGCGTAGCTAATCAGTGCTGCTGATGATCTTCCTAAGAAAGAAGAATTCAATGAAGTTCAGTGGTCTCTTGATCATAACCCTAATGTAATTTTTTTTTCCCCCTAATTCTTAAAAATTTGAACTTTCCTGCTTAAATTTGTTGTCATGTGCTTAGCCTTCATTTATGTCACCTAAACTTCCTTATGGTATGGCATTTTTGTTGGTCAATATTAATAGAACTAATTAGTTTAAATACTCTTTTATTTAGAGTGGTAGCTCATCTGATTGCGCTTTCAATTGAACATAGAAAACATTGTTTAATCAAACTTAATGTATTATGTAGAATGCGTCACTTTTTTTCTCAAACTGCATGTGTGGTGTTGTGGTCATTAATATTTTCTTCCTAATGTTATTATAGGTTCTCATTCCCATTGCAAATGGTTCTGAAGAAATTGAAGTTGTTACAGTTGTAGATATCTTACGTCGAGCAAAGGCAAATGTCGTGATTGCTTCAATAGAAAATTCTCTGCAGATTTTGGCATCACAAGGCACAAAAATTGTAGCTGACAAATTGCTTCCTGCAGCTGCTGAAACAATTTATGATCTCATAATTTTGCCGGTTAGTGTTTTCTTTTTCGTTGATATAATCTCTTTTAACCAAATGGTGAGGCTAGCTTCCTCTTAAAACATTGTGGTGAATTCAAATAAAGGAAAAATAAAAAGCTCCATGTCACTAACTTCTTTCAATCAGCCACTGCTTTTCAATTATGATTGAATATTTTGTCCTTAAACTTCTAGGGTGGGTATGCTGGAGCTGAAAGGCTGCACAAGTCCAAGGTCCTAAAAGGGTTACTTAAAGAACAAGTCAAGGGTGGAAGAATGGTTGGTGCAATGTGCTCTTCTCCAGAAATCCTACAAAGACAAGGATTAATTAAGGTACTGTTGAGAATCTCAATAAATATCATGGTAGCCGTTACTTTTGAAAGTTAGAAGATAAGACTTATTTCTTCCTATGGAAACAGGACAAGAAAGTCACAGCTCATCACTCAGTCATGAGCAAGCTCCATGATGCAGTGGATGGTGCTCAAGTAGTCATTGACGGTAGATTGATCACGAGCAAAGGGCTTGGTACTGCAACAGGTTTTGGGCTGGCTATTGTGCATAAGCTTTTTGGGCATGCAAGAGCAAGGAGTGTTGCAGAAGGTCTTGTTTTTGAGTACCCCAGGAGCTAGAAAGGTGGTTGTGCTCTGTATAATGAACAAGTGGAAACCACCATCACTAGAAAGAAGTGATGCATTTGTGGTCTTGTTCTCGCGAAAGCAAGCTGCTACCTTCATGTCAGGTACCAGCGAGCTCATCTGTGCTAAAAACATACGTGGTTGACTTTGGCAGTTGCTGGTGCAACATACATGGTTGTGGAGATCTGCCCAGAGATCAGGGGATGATATACATATATATAGTTTCGCTGTGGAGTCCCCACACATTCATTGCTGAAGATGGCATAGAGTGGCCTTGGACCCTGTCCCTTCCCCATCTTCTGTACTTCCTTTGTTTCAATTTTTTTTCTCGCCACATGTAACGTAGTCATGGGACAGGAAAAATGGACTTATAATTTTAGTACAAGAAGCTCTGGCTTGGAATGAAACACAAATTTAAGAACCCAAGAACTCATATTTGCAATAGTTATTTTGAGTGATCGAGTTTTCAGTGGTTATTATGACCAATCAAATGTGTACAGCAAATCCTAAGACTCGAAGCACTAATCCATCGTCATCATCATGTTGCTAGCCACTAACTGGTAAAGTAGAAGCAAACAGAATATGAGAATAGGAAAACTTTGCTACAAGACTGGCAACCACATTTACAGCATTACACTCTTTGCTTCTTTACATAAAAGCAGCCTATCATGTGTACAGAAAATATCAGAAAGAGATCAAAGCCAAATACTACCCTACTGCTCCAGAACTAATGCGTCACGAGTCATAATTCATTCTACCAAGGTCCAGTCAGTGTTCTTCTTAAGCATCTTCGTTTACCTCCCCATGGCATCTTCATGGTCTCCAACACCTACAGACAAAATGGATAATTCATTAGTAAGCATCTCAAATATCAATAATACAACCATTTCCTGCATAACTAATAACCATACAAGGAATAATAATCTGCCCTTTTCCCTGCCTCTCTTTTTTCCTTTTAACAATATGACAAGAAACAAACCTTACAAATGTTTTTAAGATGCTGTATGTTTTAACAATCATTTCAATCCCTAAGTAATTACCCCCTTGAAGTAATTGAATGAGAGTCTTTCTTAAGGTATAATGGTCAACAACAGATATTTTTGGTAGATTATTTGTAGTAAAAATGGTAATACCTGATTTTTCTGCATCTCCACAAGTTCAGCCTGCAATAGTTGGCAAGAGTAAACCAAGTACTCGTCACAATATGAATATTTCAAGGCATTATAAAAGCTTGAAACTTTGATTGCCAAATTTACCTACCTGTTTTTTCTGCAACTCCTCATTAATTTGCTTAAGTTTAGCTACTTCTGCCTCCAATTCCAAAGTGTAGGCCTGTAAAATTCAAGAATCATTAGTGACACAAGTATCACTGATCACTTGATATTTAATGAGAAATTACAAAACTACAGTAACACAAGTTAACAGTACAAGTTGTCTTAACTACCCTAATAAGCAAAGTGGGAGGGGAAAAAAGAGAACGTGATTTGCTCATTAAATCATTTCTTTGTCCTAGGTCAATTTCATACATCCTATCTCAGACTTCCAAGAGGAAGTGGACTGGGGAATCAGATTGCTATTTCCATTATCATGGCACATAGAAAGTATAAATTATTTTCTTCCAGCAAGAACCTACCTTCAGTTTGAGAACCATACATGATTAAGAAGAGGATAAAAGGGTCCTACTTTTGGGCTCAAGAAAACAGAACCCGATTAATCATAGTAGATAAGTAGTAGCTTATTCGAAGAATTCACCTGCTTCCTGGCTCGTGATCTTGCAGCAGACTCTCTGTTTTTTATCATTCTCCTACGTCTTCGCTCCACTTGCTTCTCTAAAGAGCTACAGGATCTCCGGCCCCGACCACCACCTTCATTAAACCCATAAGGAGAAGGAGACAGAGAGGATGTATCCAAACTGCTCTTAGAGATGGAGTCAGGTTGTAATTGACTCCCAGGAGATCCTCCAGCAACAGATGTTGTCACACCACGTAACCCTGCCATACCCATGACACCAGTAGGTGTAACTCCAGTTTGAGCCATGGTAGAATTCATAGAAGCATTAGCCATCCCAACAACCGAAGCAGCTGCACCAGGGCTTGCCAGCTGATTACCATTGCCTATTTGCTGAACAGTAGCATTTCCTAATTGAGAAGAGGCAAAGGGCACATTTGTTTGTTTGGGGAAAAGAGGCTGCAAATGTTGCTGAGACTGCTGATGTTGTGGATGCGAAGACCTGACCCCACTGCCGTTGAGTAATAAATTAGATGAACTAGAAAGTGCATGGTTGTTCCCCCCGATTTGATTACCCAGCAGCATTCCTTCATTTCGAGGTTGCTGTTGAAATCCAATAATGTTATTGCCATTTGCTGGAGCCAGTCCGCCATAAAATCCAAGATTACATGGCTTTCCACTTTGCTGCATTTCTTCTCTAACTACACCTGCCCTAAGTAGAAACTCCTCTAAAGTCATCTCTCCCAGAGTGGGTTGCCGTGGACCTAGGTTAGCAGCGCCACTGTTGTTGTTCCTATCATTTGAGCTACCAATTTCTTTAGCAAAATCTTTCCAGACTTCATCTACAGTTCTCTGGCTAAGCGTCCGTGGCAATGTTAAAGAACCTTGTCTAAGCAAGTTTCCACCAGGGACAGTCCCGGCTCCGGTAGTTGTAGCATTGACTTGAGGTTCTTCAGCTGTCCAAATATTCTTTAGTAGATCTTCCATATTCATAGAACCAAAGTCTTTGCCAAGTCCACCCATTGTTTGAAGCTCATCAAACGTCAGTGAGTAAATAGAAGATTGTCGAGCTAAAGGAAAATTGGCCGGTGTCTTTCCCACGCCACCGTCTGGCTGTGCCATGTTGCTTATGTTCTCGAAGTTCATACAAGAACTCATCATAGTATATAGTTAACTGACACTAGTTTATCACAATTTTATGCTTCGGAAATAACTGAACAAGATCTCACATGTCCTGATCAAAAACAGCAGTCATAAACAAAAAATCAATATTCATCCACCCTTTTTTTTTCTTAGTCCCAAATTATCAGAAGTTTGACCAAATGAAGAAAAGACACGCACGGAACAAACACAGCAGACTTATATAATTTGACAAGAGATGGTAGCATGCAATTTTGTTCGATCTGTCTCCATTTCAACAAATAGGAGGGTATATTGCACAATAAAAACGACCAGGAAGTTGTACTGTACCATCACACCACCCTTCTCTTTTCTCATCGAACTCTAAAAGTCAGCACAACATAATCCCCCATCATGAAACTCCATAACTAAAAATAACTACAAAAGAAACAGAATTTTTTAAAAAAATATTTTTAGTAAAATATGTATATATATATATATAATATTTACAATCTTAAGTTTGCCGCAACTTCAAACCAGCCTTGAAGGATTGGCAAATCAACGATTACTCAGATTTGATTTCACTTGAAAATCCATTTTCAATAGTAGGATAAAATATCAGAAAACACTGACGGCCACCATTTCAGAATTAAATGGAAAAGGAAAACAAAATTCTCCCTGATAAAATCTATCTTCCGGATCAGATTCCAACTCCTGATCCAAAATTAATCGAATACCATTAAAAAAAAAAAAACATCAGTTCACTAGCCAATCCTACTATCTCAGCTTTATCAATCGCCGACATAATCTTAAGCACGATAGAATTATCAAATCTTCTTTTTTTTTTTTTCCTTTTTCTTCTCCTCCTCGTTAAGCTTCCTCGTATGCATAACACCATCGACGGGAACGGAGAATAATTTTTCCCAAAACACAGAATCATAACCGATCAATCATTACAGTAGAATTTCATACTCGAAAAAAATCTAAATTCATATCGAATCTTATTAAGAATTAATTTTATTCCATTTAATTTTAGATTAATTCAGTACAGTATCATCTAGAACCAATAATAAAA
Organism: Cynanchum wilfordii; assembly: GCA_025388415.1. NCBI lineage: Eukaryota > Viridiplantae > Streptophyta > Magnoliopsida > Gentianales > Apocynaceae > Cynanchum > Cynanchum wilfordii. The sequence continues at coordinate 3,164,629 of JAHSUH010000001.1, forward strand.
CCAGAAGCAGTAGGAGAAGCGAAAAAAACCAAAAAAAAGGAAGATGTAGAGACAACTTTACCCTTAGAAGAGAGAGAGAGAGAAAGGAGGCGGGGGCGGAGAGAGCGTGTCGTTTCCTTCTTCTTCGCCGGTTAAGGAGGCTATTGCTGCAGGCGACAAGTGTCTAGTGCTCCTTCGACACGAGTCCTTCATTTAAAGCTGAATGCTTTCTGATTTATCCTATTTTTTTATTTCTTCCGATTGAATATTTTAATTACGTGGATGTATCCAGATTTTGCTACGTGGCCCAGTCACTGTGAGGATAGTTTCCCGATGTGATATCCAGCCAATGGAAGGAAGCAAAGTGGTGACATATAAACCGCTGATTAAATCTTTCCGACAACGTAATAGATGGCGATCTATTATTTGTCGGCTTTCATATGGGGTCTGAAATGGGTTATTGGGTTTTTTTATTTGGGCCGTTGAAGATTGATTCTATATGGTCCTTCGCCACATTCTGCTCCCGGATCCTCTCCACTCTCCCAGAAAAAATTATCTCTTCCTTTTTTCTTTTTTTTTTTCTCTCATGAAATTTATATATTATTTATCTTTTGATTTTTATTTTATTTTTTAAAAAAAAATATCTTTAATTACAAAAGAAAAGGAAAAAGAGAAAGGGAAGAAATATAAGTCTGACAACGTCACTATGATGACAATGAGTGTTCCACTAAAAGGAAGGATAAATGGCTATATATTAATCCCCAAGGTTTGGCACAGCATGAAAGTGTGAATGTTATAAAATATTAGAGATCAAGAGTTTAATATTTATTATGAAATATTTTTTAAATTAAGAAGATTTTATTGATTTAATTTAAATTAAATTAAATTAAAATTGTAATAATATAAATTTCGAATATCAAAATTGTTATATAAAGTTATATTATATTATTATATTGGGTGAGGATAATAAAGGAGAGGTGGGGCCACAAAGTGTTAAAAAGAGAGCGTGCAGAGATTTGGTTCATTTTGGGTTAGAAAATAGAATGTGTGTACAACCACGATTTGTTTAGCTTTGCGGTGCTGTTTCCATTGGTGGGATCCTACTGCTGTCGTAATACTAACAACCTTTCATTTCTCATTTTTCTCGTTTATTAGTACTACAGCATCAGTAGTTATCATTTTTGGTAACTTTTGCCATTATTTAGTAGTTCTTAGTTGGGGAAGATAAGGTAATTCATTTCCTTCTTTCAACGTCGTCGTATCACTGTTTCCCTTCAAAAATTAAGACTTCTTTTGTTACACTATATATTATTCGAAACTTCAATTAATTCAAATTTTATTAAGTTGTTTCTACAATTTAATTTTTACTCAGGGGAATTGAATGATTCATTTTAGTTCTGAAACTATTATAATTTTGACTAATTTAGATTCTACTTGAATTATATCCGCATAATTTAATTTTTATTCAAAAAAAAACTTCACATTAACTCTTATATGATATTCATAACTAGTGTCTAACTTTCAACCCGTGTAATATTTACAATAAGAATTTACTATGTCACAAAATGGATAAGTAAATAATATATCTTTGAATAATCTCAATTAGATTAATATGATCTATTAATTAAAAAAAAAATGTAATTTTTTTTTCAAAAATATAATAGTAATTTTTTTAATTATTTATTTATTGGATAGATTAATAAGTCAATTAAGAGGGCTTCCTGGAAACGGGTGATGGTTTTTTTTTTTTTTTTTTTTTTTTTGAGTAAAGATTCAGTCAAGCTGGATTATCATCGCCAAAATAGCAAAGTTTACACCGGCATTAGGGCCGCGGGATGACCAACAAAATCAACAGATCTCGGAATATCGGGGGACAAAAAACCACAAAACGGGGAACTAACTGCCCACTTAGCAAGGTTGTGGGCAGCTGTATTACAACACCTAGGGACAAATTTAACTAACCAACCAAGATGCTTCTCCTTGATATTTCTGCATGATTGAATAAAATGAGACCCTCTCCGGCCGGTTACATTAGCCCGAGATGACGCGCCCTTAATTACATTAAGAGCATCACCTTCCAATATTACATTATCCGATTGGAGAGACTCCCCACTCCCGAATGCCATTTCAGCACTGCAGCCTCTCTGCGCACACGAACCATCAATATTAATTTCAGAGACCCGGGCTTTAATCACCACTGCATTAGAGTCCCTAACAACCACAGCAGGATGGGCAATACCCTCATAGTAGGCAGCATCAAAATTAACTTTGAACCATCCCAACGGAGGTGGGATCCATTCAATCTGTTTGTTTGGGCAACTTCTCTTAGATTTCCTAGTGGAGGCAGCCTTCCAAGTAAATAGTAGCACTTTTATCAATCGAATCAAAAACCTTTATCCACGACATTGTGCTATCTCCTGCACGAATCCGATTCCGCATCCACCATATTCTTTCCATTCCAACAAGCAGCGTAGTTTAAGCATTCTTGTCTAATATCCAAAGGGATAGGGCAAGAACTAGAAAGAGAACACAAAGCAACAATCCAATTTGAAATATTCGAAGTCACTAGACTCTATCAAGTTTAATCGCCCATTTTGAGTTAAACCACATAGCAATAGAAACAGGACACTTGAGAAAAAGATGATCAATAGATTCCTCGAGCTACCCCACATATTACACAAGTAGGATCAACATTATGAATGAAGGGACTAATAGCATTAGCATAAGGCGGTAGTCCAGTGAGGACTTTCCACAAAAAGTGTTTATGTCGCGGATGGAGCTCGGATTTCCAAACACTATTCCACACCGATCCGGAAATGGGGGAATTTGCAGAGAAACGGGAATGAGAAGTTAACCTATAGGAAGACCGGATGGAGAATTTCCCTGTCGGGGAGGGAGTCCATACCGGTTTGTCTTGTTCCCCTACGGAGGGAATATTGATTTTAAGGATTTCCTTGATAATAGAGACAGGAAACAAAGAGGCCAAAATATTCATATCCCAGCAGTTATTGGAACTCGAAACCGGGTCACTAACCCAAGCATGGTCCATAATCAGCTCTATACTGGGCTGGAGGGGAAAAATTTGGGATTGACGGTATCCAAGGGTCATCCCAAATGTTAAGATAGGTCGGATTGCCTACCTTGTAACACACTCCTGCCTTAAGCTTGTCCAAATTGTCAACAATCCCTTTCCAAATCCAAGATCCTCCTTTCCTATCCCATTGGTCGTTCGAAGCTTCCTCCCACGGAGATACTTGGCACGTATCAGCTTAACCCATGTTTTTGTTGTGTTTGTTAGGAGTTCCCAACCAAGTTTGGTCATAAAAGCTTCATTTGTGTCTTTACTAAGACGAAATCCCGGACCACCAGCTTGTTTGGGGGAGCAAATAGTCTTCCAGGCCGCCAGATAAAGATGTTTTTTTCCTTCATCTTTGTAACCCCACCAAAAGTCCCTAATGGTGGCATCCAATTTAGAGTATATTCCCTTGGGTAGGAGATATGATTGCATTGAGTACATGGGAATTGATTGAGCCACGGATTTGACTAACACAGATCTTCCCGCTTGAGAGAGGAATTTTGCCTTCCAACCGGATAATCTAGCCTTCAACTTATCCACCGGAGGGTAGAATGCTTTTGTATTTAGATGAACCCCTTCCAAAAAGAAGTCCAAGACTCCTTTGTGAGAACACTCCTTCATACCCATAGTAGAACAAATATTCCTTTTTACCACATTGGGCACGTTGCTGCTTGAAATGGATACTAGACTTTGAATAGTTTATGGTTTGTCCGGACCAAGAGCTGAAAGAATTGAAACAGTGGAGAAGGGCTGCAGCTTCTTCAAGGTTTGCTCTGCAGAAAATTGTCAAGTCATCTGCAAACATAAGATGTGAAATAGGGGGACTAGTTCTGGAAATTTTGATACCGTGAATATCACCCCTATTTTCACCTGGAGAGAAGTCTAGCCATCACATCAAAGAAAACCACAAAAAGGGCAGGTGAAATCGGATCACCTTGTCTAATTCCTCTAGATGATTTGAGCATACCATAAGGGGAACCATTAATGAGGAAAGAGAAAGAAGGGGTAGAAATACACCGATCAATCAAATGAATAAATTTCTCACTAAACCGTGGTTTTTAAGGATATGCAGTAAAAAAGACCATTCCACTCTATCGTAGGCTTTTGCCATGTCAATTTTTAGCGCCATAAGCCCAAGCTTACCTTTTTTCTGGTGCATATGATGCATAATTTCGTGGCAAACAATACTATTATCTTGAATAAGACGACCCGGGACAAAAGGGCCCTTGAGAAGGGGAGATTATAGACTCAAGGACAGATTTGAGGCGGTCCGCAAGAATTTTGGATATAATCTTATAGCACACATTACAGAGAGATATGGGCCTGAAATTCTCAACTTTTGTAGCTGATTCAGTTTTGGGAATAAGGGTAACAAAGGTGTGATTCCAAGATTTTAAGAGATAGCCGAAACAAAAAAATTTTGGACAGCCCTTTTGGTTGTTTGAGCAATATGGGCCAAAAGTGTTTGTAGAACGGGGGGGAAACCGTCCGGACCGGGGCTTTTATGAGCATTCATGGAAAACACAGCATCTTTGATTTCATCATGATTAGGAATAGCAGTCAACATAGAATTACAATCATTAGAGATAGACGCAGTTATAAGACCATCTATATCCAAAGGGAAAACAGGAGAGTCCGACTCAAATAAATCAGTGTAAAAATTCACAAATTCATCCCCAATATCCTTCCAATCATGAATCCAAATATTAGCAGAATTTAAAAGAGAGTCTATGCTATTGTACCTGCGTTTGATTATAGTAGAGAGGTGGAAAAATCTCGTATTTGCGTCGCCCTCCTCTAGCCAGCTTGCTTTGGCTTTATCTCTCCAGAGGATTTCCTCTCTTTTCAAAATTTCATCCAAGGCAGTTTGACAATTCTCCTCACGAGAAATATTTGAAGGAGTTTGGGGAGAATTTTGTAAATGCTCAATATGGGCGAGGATGTCATTTTTTTTCTCGGTGAGATTTCCAAAGGAGGCACGGTTCCAAGCTTTAAGAGCGAGTTTTGTGGAACGCAATTTTTCAGAGAGGGTAAAAGCAGAATTACCTCTAGTGTGTTGGTTCCATGCCGATGCAACAACATTAAGAATAGAGGGATCACGAAGCCACATAGATTCGAAACGAAAGGGTCTCGGATGAGAAATTGGGGGGGCGAGAGTATGGAGAAGAAGAGGTTTGTGATCGAGTGGAGAGCAGAAAGGTGTCCGATGATTGCATTCGGGAAGAGAAGTCGCCATGAAGCAGTAGCAATGCCCCGATCAAGGCGTTCTTGGATGTTTGAAGAGTTTGAACGCTTATTATTCCAAGTGAAGGGGTGACCCGAAAAGCCTAAATCAACAAGACCAAAGTCGGCAAGAAATGAAGTGAAGGGATTAGTGCTACTTGAGGCGAAGTGGGAACCCCCCAATTTTTCGAAGCTTTAGTGATACAATTAAAATCGCCCATAACAAGCCACGGTCCATTTGAGATACTACCAATGTGAGCAAGGTCGTGGAAAAACATGTTTTTTGCCACGGAGTTTGGGGGGCAGTAAATGCCTGTGAACAGCCAGGATTGATTAGAGGTAGAAGTAGAGATTAAGCAGTGAATGAGAGATGAATTAGAGATGAGAATTTGTAGTTGAATATGGGGCTCCCAGCAGAGAGCAAGACCGCCAGCAGTGCCCATAGCAGGAACAACATGAAATAGAGAGAAACCGAGAGATTTGAGAATACGAGAGATGCGGGGGATTGAGGAGAGTTTGAGCTCGGGAGAGAAAGAGAAGAGAGGGGGCGAGAACGGAGGAGTGTCCTCAAAGACGAACACGCGCGCAGCGACGTGCAATACCACGACAGTTCCACACTAAGAGATTCATGGAGATGGAGGGGGCAGGGAAGAACCCGCCGCCTCGGGAAGATTGATGTTATCGGAAGAGGTGAAAGATTGAGCATACGCAGGGGAATTATGGACGTTCGGAATTTGGGTCGAGACGGAAGGAAGAGGAATAGGTTCTCCGAGGTGGGGTGAGAGCCTAGCATTTCGTTTGATGTGGATGAACCTACGACGAACAGAGACCACTTCCTCAGTAGCAATGTGGGTTTCGAAAGATTGGTCTTGCAAAGCGGGAATGACGAAGCAGGGGGTGGAAGGGGAATGATGGAATTGGAGATAAAGAGGTTCGAAAGTTTTGAGGAGAGAACGGAGGGGTGTTCGGATTGAGCGGAAGACAAAATTGGAGCTCCATCCGGATCTTTGATACGTTTTGGGAGAGGGCCCACCATCTCCCTAGATCGTTTGGGCCGTTTATAGTTTGTGGACTCACATAGGTTTGGGCCACCAGATATTGTAGGGTAAGATATATGAGATGAGATGGAAAGTGGGGGATCCGTACAGGGATTTTCGGTTATAGGGAGGGGCGTAATCGGATTAAGCTCCTCGATATTTGTAACCTCAGGGGCGGTCTCGGGGGACTTTGCCGGATTTTCAAACGGCACAGAAATGGGAAGGGGGTCTAAATTTGGGGAGGGAGGTGATTGAGGTTTTGTGAAGGAATTGGGTAAACCGTGTTGATATGAATAAGAAGCTCTCATCCAAGGTCCAAAAGCAACACTAGGTTCTAATGGACGTGGAAAAGTTTCACTTTTCCTGGGACAATCTTTGTCAGTATGGTTAAGGAAACCACAAGAGTAGCAAAAATCAGAAAGTCGTTCATATTTGAAGGGGATCCAAGATTTCCCATTTTTCTCAGTATCGAAATAGAATCCACATTTTAGGCTACTGTGGACATTGATTTTTACTTTGATTCGGAGAAATTTTCGCCAAATCTTCAAAGGATTTGTTGAGAGGTCGGTTTGAAGGAAGCCCCCCCCGTTGACCAATAGCTTTAGCGTTATCCAGGGTTATAGCAAGAAGGGGGGAAGAGAATGGACTTGGATCCAAAAAGCCGATTCATCAAAAGTCACTTTGTCGAAAGGAATATTTGGGTTCCAATTCTTTAGAATGATATGGCTTCCTTTAATAGACCAAGGACCAGTTTCTTGCACTTTGGTTTTATCGGAGTTGAGGCTAAAGTCGACAAGAAAGGTATTGAAGTCAAGGGCTTTGAAATTTATTTCACCCATAGGTTTCCAAGCCATGTGGAGAAGATTTGACCGTGTTTGGATAAAAACGTTGGTTGGCAAGGATATGAATGAGGATAGTGGGTGAGTAAATGTCCGACTGAATGTCGGGGGAGTAAAGGAGCTTAAGGGTGCCCCAACCCATCTGACTTGAGGTAGAGTAATATCTGCCATATAAGTAAAAATAGAAAGAAGGAAAAAAAAAAAAAAACACAACAAAAAAAAAAAAAAAAAGAAAAAAAAAAAAAAAAAAAAAAAAAAAAAAAAAAAAAAAAAAAAAAAGGGGGGAGAGGAGAAGTAACCGCCTTGATGAAACAAGGAAAATAAAGGAACTCACCTGGAGAGGAGAGAGAGAGAACTACTCAAGGAGAGAGAACGGGTGATGGTTGAACTACTACTGCTGCTACTAATTAATGTTCGTGGATTGCGGCTATGGAGACGCCTTTTAATTTTTCTCATTGGTAAGCATTTAATTATGGATATGTTCGCAAATTACTTTTTCTTATATTTAGACAATTATTTTAATCAAAAATCAGAATATAATTGTAGTTGAATAATTTATTTATTTGTCTCCTTCGTTTATTTAAGTAGACTTTGTAATATATCCATCTATTTAAATTAAAATACTAATTATATGCATCTGTTAGTAAATAAATTTAATATAATTGGAAAGAATGACCAAATTATATAAAATGTTATATAGTAAAGATCAAAATATATAAAAATGTATATTTAAGTTGAAAATGATCAATTATCCTAAATAATTATAAGTAGATTACAATCTATAGAGTTTCGATTTCTTGGTTGGTGTGATATATATATATATATATATATATATATTATATAAATATGAAGGGGGGAAAAAATAAAATGGTAGCACCACAAAAGCACGTCTAGGAATAATGCATAGAATATTTTAGGCACATTATTGACTTACTAGATGGCATCTTGGTTCAGACAATTCATAGTTGAACCACTCACTCCATGTCCGAGCATCCCACTATCACATTTCCAATTCTGGAATTATGTCTTATTTCCTTTTTGTTTTTTCCATTCCCATTTACCCGTATCTAATCCATATTTCTCTCGCGAATATATTTATTCTATGTTATGTTACTAAATAATTTTTAAAAATTTTGAATATTCTTTTTTTTTTCTATATTATATTAGTTTATATTTTAAGTTAAATATACAACTTTTGGATTATAAGTAATTTGCAGTACCAATTCATAATTCTTAATATATATAATTTTTTAATCCTTCAACCTATTCATTTATTGTATATTCGGTCAAATTTTTAAAATAGTAAAATTACATTTAACTTTTTTTATGTTAACAAAAAGGTCCAAACATGGAATAAACATAAATTTTAAGGATAAAAAATAAATAATTAAGAAATTAGAATGTCAAAAAAAAAAAAAAAAAAAGAGAAGAAGTTAAGGACTAAATTCACAAATTTTCAAAGTTTTTTATTTTTTTTTGTTTTGGGTGGGGGGGGGGGGGGGGGGATGGGTGGATTTTTATTGGGCTGGATCAATAAAAATAAATGGACCACTCTGTTTGATGTAGAACTATTTCAATTTGGATTACTTTTTCTCTAAAGCCCATTTCTTGGATCTCCGGTATCCGAACTCATACGGGTCGACTAATCCGGATTCAGAGCAAGTCTAAAGATTACGGCTTTAAACTCCTTCCAATCGTGATTGTGGGGGATCGAACTGTGGTTCCCCTACCAAGTTCAACCTCCATGCGCCACTAAGCCAACCAACAATTGGTAATCGGAATTATAATTTTACAACAAATCTATGGAAAAAGGTAATGAGTGACATAATAAAAAACGCATTGTAAATATTACACGAATTTGAAAATACATACAGCGATATTTTCCCTAATTAAGAGTTAACCTGTTCAATAATTAAAAATTTATTAAGTTATGTTATTTATTATTTTAATATTATATATATATTTAGATATTAATAGGTTAGTATTTTTGCAAGTTAAATGGATAAATTATTAGATAATGGATTGATATTAAGTAATCAGATTAAGGGTTAAGATTTTTGGATTTATGTATTGTAGCATAATTATGTTAACTTAATCACAATCGTATTAGAGTGTTTAAAAATTATGAAAAATACATAATTTAAGGGAAAAAAAAAGGAGAAAATTTTAAAACAAATATTAAATCATGACATTTGAATATATTTAACCCGTGAAACATTTTAATATGACATATGTAGAGATTATATATATATACTTTAAATTTACTTTTGTATAAATTTTAAACAATAGTTTAATCAAAAAATTTAAAATATAATATTATTTCATTAACACAGTTAAAAGTAAATTTTACAATATAATTATTTAAATTAATATATTGCAACAAGCTCCATCCAAAAATCATGTTCATATTTTATTTTGAAATATTGATATTAATAATTCAAGAATTATAAATGTATTAAGACATCATATTTCATACATAATTTTTTTTGGTTGAAATATGTATTTTTTATAAAACTAAAAGTCACTTAATATTTTCTGGAAAAATAAGCAGTATATTTGATACATAGTTGAAAAAGAGAAAAAATATATAAAAAAGTAGTTAATAAATTATTTTTAAAAAATATAAAATCATTATTTTGTATTTAAAATCAATTAAGCCAAAAAGTCCAAACTTATCTTATAAAATAAACCTGAGGTGGTCAAGACGTGAAGTCCACGTAATGAGGCTGGATTCTATTATATTGGACTGAGTTTCTCTCATTAGAATAAAGTAACTGAAGAAAAGGGCAAAAAATAAAATATTGCAAATAAGAAGTACAGAAAAAATATCTGGTTGACATTGTCCAAAGATATTATCTCGGCTACTGTATGATGACGTGGCACGGTTAATGTTACTGACACGTGTAAAAGCGCTGCCAAGTGGAGCCTCTATCGGTCCCACTTCTCCGAAATGAATTTACTTTCTAAAGCACCGCCATCCCGGCTTCCATTTTCACCTATTTTCTCGTGGAGAAAGGGTTTTATTTCTCTTCAATAGTTTTTGTTTTGTGTTAATCTTTGATCTCTCCTTAAATCTGCATTGTCTGCGGAGAGAAAAAAAAAAAATGAAAGAAGATAATCTGTGCGAGAGGACGCTGACACCTGTGAATTTGGAGGAATCGTGCAGTTTTGAATTGACTGGGTTGAACTCGAGCGTTTCATCTTTAAACTGTGAGAATAAGAAAGATCTTAAGTGTCATTGTTTTAATGTAAGACTCGAAAATTTTATTTTATTGTGTTTTCTTTCTATTTTCTATGTGTATTTTTTTTTTTTAATTCATGAGAATTTGGTGAAATTTTAAGAATTTATTATGAGATATTAGAAAGGAGCTGTAATAAATTCAGAAGGGTTTTCTTGTTATTGCTGGGTAATTCTATCCAAAATGTTCAGTTTTTCTATTAAGACGTGATAATTTGATCCTGAATATGTAATCTGTGCAATTTGTAATATGTCTTTCATTCTGATACTGTTTATGAAACCTGCACTTGTATTATAGCTTAATAAGTACATTTTGGTTTAACCCTACCATATATTGACAGATGGAGCATGCTATGTGCTGAAACATAACAGAGATATGGCTGTTATTGTTACTTAAACTAGCTTAACTTACCTTAAGTAAGATATATATATATTTCATTTTCATTTTTTCCTGAATAGTTATTTTCTAAAAAGAGAAAGATGGTACCTTAAGTGAAGGAATGCAAAGGACAAAAATGGAGATTTTGTAATAACTCATTTTTCATGAATTGTCATTAATGTTTTATTTTGATAACGGTTTCTCCTGGCATTTACATTAGTTACATCTTGAAGATTTTCACTTCCGTCACAACAAACTTTTCATGATCTCTTGATGCTATAGATATCGACTTTAGAAAGAAATTTTCTGTTCTTTATGATTCTTTTATTACTAAATGGTTCCATGTGTGCTGCTTATCTATATAGGCTCAAGTTGGCATTGTGGAATGTAAAGGCATTAGTCACAAATATTATACACTTTACACATTAGCCTAGACTGTTCCCTGCAATCTTAAGTAGTGACCATCTCTATTATTCTGGGGCGTCTTTCTTTTCTCTCTTTACTTTTGTCTTTTATTCTATTTATCTATTGTGTGGAAATTGGAGTTGGAGGTAGATGGGAACATTTTTCATCAACGGTTTTGGAGAACATTATGCACCTACTTATGTTCCTCTCTCATGTAAAGCTTTTCATATCCAATTGTCCATCTTTCCTTGACAGGATAATAGCAAGAAGTGGACAAATGAGGAGCATAACAGATATCTTGATAACCTGGAGATGTCATTTGTCAAACAATTGCATAACTCAATGCATATGCATGCCTGGTATAGAGGGCAGTCAAATGTCTTGGCTTCTCAAAAGGAGCTTGTTGATTTGGATAGAAGTTCTGAGCAGGTTGGAGTCTACTGCTTTTGTTCTTTCTACTTTTATCTATTTTCCTTCTCACAGTTCTTCCTTCCTACTTTGTCTTTCATTTCTGGAAAAGATGAGCTGGTTAATTTTTATTATTATTTTTTCATTTGGGGTTCCAGTTCACTGTCTTGCAAGATAACCAGTATATGAATATCAACTTTGAGAAGGACCAGTCTCATTCACATACTTGGGCTGATTCAATTGATGCTCTTAAAGTTCTACAGACACCGAGTCTAATACAAAAAGATAAAAATGCTGCATCTACTGAGTTCCTAGTATCCAATGAATCTTTTGGTACAGAGAAGCACTTGAAAGGGAAGAAAGTTCATGGACTAGCATCATGTTCAGCACAGAAACACTTATGCTATTCATATGCCCAGGATTCAATTGATAGCTTTAATGGTAATTTGAAACACTTCATTTTTGTCTGCACATACTATTTCTCTTTCTTGATCATTCTTGTTTCATTTATAATAAGGAATTCCAGTAAATTGGCATGATTTGTCAATTGTCAATGTTGAGTTATAGTGTGCAATCATTTATGCAAAGTAAGCTACCACTGTGGGCAGTATTAAAGTTAATCTAATTCCATGTTTGTGTGTTGCAACTTCTTCCAATGGTAATACTGACATAACTGCTTGTGTCTCATAGATTATCAGATATTAAGATATTAGATTCATTTCATTCTTAAAATAAATTTTTTTTTTTTTTTTCGAATTTTATTTCCATCAGGAGTTTTGCAAAATAGTTAGCACGGAAAGACTTAATTGCCTGTTATTTGGGTGCCACTCATTTTTTCTATTTGTCTGAGAAATTTGATGTCACTTATTGATTAGTACACGGAGCATGATTCTTTGAATCATTTTGTTACCATTTCTATTTTCTTGTGTGTCATGGGGAGAACCAGAGAAAAGCAAGGTATCTCATATTCTTAGGTGAAGGTTACTAATGGAACTCTCTTTGTGAATATAATAGTTAACTTCTATGGTTAAGAGCTTGTTTAGTTAAGAGTTCTTTCTGTGTATTCGTCATATGTAGCAATAGTATGTCTGATAATATGCTCAAACTTAAAATAATCCCTCCAACTATAATAGATGTCCACTTTCGATTTAGTACAAAATTTAAAGGTGGTCTTACCAAGAATAGGATAAAACCTTAATCGTGTGCCAGTAGTACCATGGGTAGGCTAGGGGGGTTTCCTGAAAATAATATTCAAAGTTCACCTCTATGCTTATTGTCTTATCTGCATTTTCTCTTGATTATTATCGATATGATAAGCTGTTTATTAGGACAAAAACTTGTTTAAGCATGGAAATTTTCCAGAACATAATTGTTACATTATTTTGCTCTTGTAGCATTTTTTTAACTTCAATTTTAAACTGTTCGACTGGTGAATTTCAGCAGAAGGTACAGGTCAGAATTTTGTGGATGAAGATCTTGAAGAGAATACAAGTGTCACTTCTCGTTCCAAAAGATTGAAAATTGCTGGATGAGATACTTTAAATAATGATCAAGTAATACATTAAGTTATTATTTTTATCGTAAAAGATAAAAAATAGTATGCAGATTTAATCTACCACCAAGGATAATTTCATTTACTCCATTTTTAATTGAATATGAACTCTGTATCTCCGGTTTCTCTTTCAGATAGTACCTTGTTCCATGGCTGAGGAGGTTTCTTGCAAGTAATTCAATATTAGAAGGAGAAGCAGCAGCAGCAAAAATGGTAAAAGTTTCTCATAATCCAATTACAAAAAAGCTTATTGATGACCCAACCTGCCAAGTTTACAAGAATATAGTAATAGTATAGTAATTAAGAGAATTAAGAAGTAGTTTTAGATGCAGGTTGAAGTAGATGCAGGCAAATACCAACCACCAAGTTGGATCAGCTATATATATATATATATAATAGTGTTGATATTACTAAATAGGATGCAGTTCTTTTGGTTCTTTTATTTCTCAGGGCGGAATTTTGTTAGATTCTTGATTGTGAATTGGTGCCATCTTGAGATCAATGTGTATATACATATGTATATAGTTTTCAGAGAAAGTTTCTTGAAAGTCTTTTACTGCATTTAGAGAGTATCATGATTCAAGATGTTAAAGAGGTTGGCCCCACTATTATATTTTTGGGTTATTAGGAAACCTACTTTCTTTTTTTTTTTTTTTCTCTTAAGCACGGGTGTACTATATAATTTTCAAACTATGGACATTTTTAAGTCAAATTCATTACTAAATTAATCCTCGTTCGAGCCAGATTGGTCTTTTGCGGGAGGAAGCTTTGACTCCAAATTTTAAACAGCTGCATACAAGAATGGAGTTTAAACTCAACTTCACTTAAGCTAGTAAAACTCCTTACCAGTTCACTTACGCTTTGGGGTTTGGAAACCTATTTCTTAATTTCAGCTACATTATTATTATTATTATTATTAGTAAATTTAAAATTAAAAATGGACTGAGTTCCCGAGAAAATTACGGGAAAAGTAATGTACAAATGCTTTTCTTTTTCATTTTTTGTTGTTGAAGTAGGCAATGATGCTTTGTCTGTTGCTATTGAAGGCCAGAATCCATACAATAATTAAGTCTTTTTTGTATCTTTGAGGCCGTGTTTTTAACTTTTAAATTTGCTCCCATTAGATAGGACAGAACAGGCCGGCAAAAGGATAACTAACGTAGTAGGTGTGTACTGTGTTTCTTTACTTCTTTTTGCTGGCGGTAATGATAAAAGAAGTAGCAGAGCAATAGCCGTTACAACAACTATTTCTATATGCCACAAACCCTTGATCCAATTGAAAGGATTTTTGTTATCTTTGAGTTTAAACTTTAAATAAGTTTTAGAAAAAGTTTATGTTAATGAGGAAGAGTTTAAAGTGGTGTCTATCAACATGAAAAGATTTTTTAAGTAAGATTTCGAGTTTGAATTTTATGTATGAAGAAATAAGTATCAAATAGACTTTTTTCTCGAAAAGGGAGAACTAAGGTGACGTCTACTAATAAATTATTAGTCCAAATGAAAAAGAACTTTATTCTCTTTTTAAATAAAATTTCGAATTTTGAATTTGAGCTTTATGTATGAAAAAATATGTATTAAAAGTTTCTCACGGAAGAAATAGATATTAAAATTAGTCAGATTTTAAAATAATTAGGGATTGGTTGAACAAAAAAAAAAAACAACTATTATTACTTGATTATAGTTGATGCCTTTTGAGGGCCACTCAGCTAAACCCCACACCACAACAAATGTTGATTAACATCTCTGAAAGGTGTGAATTGGGTGTGGAAAGTGTTGCAGTTCGGTTCGGCATAAAAAAAAAAAAAAAACATGTGACTTTTGCTGCCCCATCTCTCACTCTCATGCAACCCCTTTTTTTTCTTTTTAAATTTATTTTGGTATAAAAATAATGGGATAACCTGGAAGAAATTTTGACCAATATTTAATTTGCCCCAAAAAATATAGTACTTTTGTATCAAAACCAACCACGGAAAGGACAGATACCGTCGCTGAAGAACCACCCCCAACGGAAGAGTGGGCTAACCCACCTGTAAAAAACTGATGCGAAGCCTTCTTCTTCACTCCTAATTCTTAAACCCTTCAAGATTTAAAAAAACCCTCCCAGAGATGATTGGATGATTCTAACCACGGGAATCGTTTTTTATTTTTCTTGATCTTCATTTATTTTATTCAAATTTGGAAACTGATCGATTCTCATGGCTTCAATAGTTCCAAATCAGAGGCATTCAAGAACTGACGACCCATTGAAATCGATTGGATCATCCTCATCTGCGTACAACGCCGATCTTAACCACTCGAAGAAGAAATGGTCGGGTTGGGTTCCACTTTTTGTGGCTTTGGTGGTGATTGCGGAGATTGCTTTTTTGGGTAAGCTAGACTTGGTCAAGAATGCTGACCTGGTCAACTCTTGGGCTGACTCCTTCTACCAGTTTACGACGTCGTCTTGGTTGACCACCCAGACGTACGGTGGTGGTGATGAGTCTGGGTTGGGTGTTGTGGGCGGCCATCCTGCGCGAGACGGCATCAGAGTCGAGGAAAGTTGCGAGAAGTGGTTGGAGAAAGTAGATTCTGTTGCTTACTCTCGGAATTTTGAGAAACAACCTATTTTTGTAACTGGTGCTGAACAAGTCCGTTCTTATTCTTCTCACATTTTTCATTTTTTTTAGGTTACTGTTAAGAGGATAATCTGAAGATTTTGTTTTGCCTATTGACTTGTATGATAGCATTATAACGCATAGAAGAAACTTTTCACTTCATATGTCTTGGTATGCCAATGCAGAATTCTAGACTTGTATTTGTCCTCATTGCTTGCATGAAAAAGTAGGATTTCAGGTAGAGATGGAACTGTCCTGTTACTCTATTGGAACTGGAATAAATTCTTCATCACACTTTAGGCTGGCCCAAGTATTAATGCGTTCTATCTTTTTAACAAACTTCAAAATTTTCAACTATTAGTACTTTTTCCTTTTTTTGGTGCTATGCTATGTTGTTCTGTGTGCTGCATTCTTCTTGAACTTTGTCAAATGATATACAGGATTGGAAGTCCTGTGCTGTGGGATGTAAGTTTGGATTTGATTCCAAAAAGAAGCCTGATGCTGCACTTGGTGCAGCTCAACAAGGTGGTGTCCCTAGTGTGCTTCGCTCAATGGAGTCAGCACAGTACTATGCTGAGAACAACATAGATATGGCTCGACGGTGGGTAAGAACAATCTGAGAAATGCTAAGTGTATCCTTATGCTTCATTGACATTCTTGAAGACCTATATATATATATATTTCTTTTCCGTAAAAAAAAATAATGCTTGAATATTTAATTGAATATTCTATATAAGTTTTATTATGTACTTGGTATTTCTGGTTTGCCATTCTCTATCTTTGGTGTTTGTTGGTTCTCGGGATATGTTTACTTACATTAAATTGTTAGTCCATAGTACAAATGAAGTTATTTAGTAAAAATGTCTAAAAACACAACAATCTTTGGTGTCCCTTGGTATCTGAATATATAGATAATGTGCTCATTTCACTTCTGTTCTAGGATCCAACTTTTGAAGCAAAATGAAGAAGAAATGAGAAAAGAGGCATTCGCTAAAAAGTTGTTATGTTTACACGATTTTGAGTTGGACTCATATTTCGATTTTGTATATGACTACAAAAGATTAGATAAATTTTGGCTTGTATTTAATCTTTCAGTGCAGTATCAATAAACTAACTTTTCAAATTTTTCCTCTAATATATTAGGAGGGGATATGGTATTATTATGACAACTAGTCTCTCTTCGGATGTTCCGGTTGGGTATTTCTCTTGGGCTGAGTATGATATAATGGCTCCATTGCAACCCAAAACTGAGGGTGCCGCTGCTGCTGCTTTCATTTCCAATTGTGGTGCTCGCAACTTCCGGTTGCAAGCCCTTGAAGGACTTGAGAGGGCAAACATCAAGATTGATTCTTATGGAAGTTGTCATCGAAATCATGACGGTAGAGGTGAGGTCCTGTTGACACTGTGAGCTGCTTATAAAGTTAAATTGGGCCATAGCAAATGATAATCTTAAGTATATGTAGTAGTGGGCTCTATTTAGTCTCACCTTCAAGTTAAATTTACTCCTACAATAAGGTCTTCCAAATATTATTGGATCTATTTTGTGGGAACTTTTGCATAGATTCTATTATCTTACTCTTCTAAGGGTTCATAGTGCGCAGCAAATTTTTTCTATTACCCAACTCAAGTTTTTTCTGCTTCTTAGAAAGAAATGGAAGAATCTAACAGTTGTGCAAATGATCTTCTGGAATTCATTGCATTATTAAATGGTTTGAAACACTCACTTGGGGTTGAGTATGAAAGTGTCAAAAATCTCCATCTTCCATATCTTGAGTCTTGACTATGAGTTCATGATATGATACATAATACTTGTTGGTCAGGTTAACAAGTCTAGGTTAATGTTTATTGCTACACTGAGCTGATGTTCTATATTTCAACTTGGATATTGCAGTGGACAAAGTGGAAACACTGAAGCGCTACAAATTCAGCTTGGCTTTTGAAAATTCTAATGAAGAGGATTATGTCACTGAAAAATTCTTCCAGTCTCTTGTTGCTGGTACAAAAATTATATCACTTAAAATCCTGACCTTTTCTTTCCTATGAATTTTGATGCTTTGGTACAGCATTTCCTGGTCTCTGGTTCTTAGAAGCCTAAGACATTATGGAACTCATTTTGTTAATATTTTCCTGTTTTATGTGGTGGACTTGTACTTGGGAATTTCCATTAAATATTTTGGATGCTTATTCTAAAACTGCAATACAAAGGTTCATAATTCACTTTGATGCTTCAATGTATGTTTTTTCCTTTTCCTTTTTTTTTTTGCTGATAATGGCTAACATGTCTTTGTAGGAACTGTTCCTGTGGTTGTTGGTGCCCCAAACATTCAAGATTTTGCTCCTTCCCCAGGTTCTTTGTTACATATAAAAGAACTAAAAGATATTGAACCAGTTGCCAAGACAATTAAATACCTTGCTGAAAACCCTGGTGCATATAATGAATCTTTAAGGTGAGCATCAAGTAGTTACTGTATGTCATGACAATATACTACTCTTGTTTAGCTCTTATCCTTTTAATTTTTTTTTTCATGTGTACATGTTTCCCATGTTTGTCATATTCGAAATTGAACTACTTCACATATCATAAATTTGGAATGCTCTTAGTTTCCTGTCTTACTTTCCTATTCAGGTGACAATTTGATATACTGTTGTAGGTGGAAGTTTGAGGGCCCATCAGATTCTTTTAAGGCCCTTGTTGACATGGCTGCAGTCCATTCATCTTGTCGCCTTTGTATTTTTCTAGCAACAAAGATTCGAGAAACAGAAGAGAAGAAGGCAGAGTTTAAGAAACGTCCCTGCAAGTGCGAAAGAGGATCAGAAACTGTCTTTCATTTATTTGTGCGTGAAAGGGGAAGGTTTGACATGGAGTCTGTTTTCTTAAGGTAATGTCATCATTGATTCCTCGATTCATATCTCCTTTTCGTATCCACGTATCCTAAAATAAGACATACATCCAAGTTGCATATATAGATGAACTAGGACTTTTTTTTTTTTCTTCTGTTAGAAGTTCTAAAGTTTCCATTCCTTCTTTTTCCTGATAAGCATTGTGCAGTATCCTAGATGGAGTACTTTTTGTCTTCCTCCTTTCTAATGAGTAATTATTCTATGGCTTTTACAAATCTTTGTTAGCAGTAACATCCGGACTTGCCTTTGATAGCAAACTGGAAACCATAAGTTGCATGATTTAACCATGAAGAAACTACTGATTGACCTTATGAATGTGCTGGATAAGAAGAGGGGTTTATGGGTGGATTTTAATTGAGATTGATCTTTTATCTCAAATGTACTTCTTGCAGATCAGGTGATTTGACGCTGGAAGCCCTTGAAGCTGCTGTATTGTCAAAGTTCGAGTCTATGAATCACGTACCGGTTTGGAAATCCGAAAGGCCAGAAAAGATCAGAGGAGGGAATGAGCTGAAAGTTTACAGAATATATCCTGTTGGCCTAACTCAGAGGCAGGCATTATATACCTTCAGCTTTAAAGATGATACAGAGTTCAGAAATCATATAGAAAATAACCCTTGTCCTAAGTTTGAAGTCATATTTGTATAGGCGAGCCTTTTAACATTTTTCTTGCAGCCAGCAGCCAGCAGCAGCCGTTTTATATATGCAGGATGGGTTTGGATCTCTGCCCATTCTTTTTCATATTTGTTCATCAATGATTGCAGTGTGAGGAAATTTGTTGTGACTTCTTCACTATGCAGCTTTAAGAAAAAAAAAAAAAAAAAAAAAAAAAAAAAATCTGAGAAAAATACCTAAGAATGGAGATAAAGAAAGGAAAAGAGGAACCGGGGAAAAATATTACTGTAGGTGTAAACAATTTGTATTAGGTCCCTTGTGTAAAGCCACAAGCACAATGTTACTTTTGTTCTGGTTTTTGCATACTCTTTTACTACAAGAATGCTTAAATCATCAGCAGACCAAATGGATGTGAAAGTCTCTTTTTTTCTTTTCGTTTCAAGAAAACATAGTAAGATTGTTCCAAAGATTCCGAAGTAAGTTTGGCATATTCCTAAAAAGATAATTAGTTTTTAGAATTCTTCTTTTCTTTTTCTTCTTTAATATATATATATATATATGTATAAAGATAGTCAAAACCTGAACGGAAACTAAGAAAAACCACTGAGCCACATGTATTTTGGCCTTTTTTTGCAGCTAATAATGAATAAATTAATAGTTTTTTGAGTAGTGATTTGGTGCAAAGAAGGGAGGGAGGCGGCTACTTGAAGACTGAAGAAAGTCTGAGTCTGTGGTTTTGGCTCTTGGCTCTGCTTGGAGGCCAATCCCATCATCTATCTCTCTTCAGCTGAGGCTGGAGAGCAGCACTTCTTTTCTTTTTTTTAATACAATTATAATTTTTAAGGTTAAAAAAAAATTATCAGCATCAAGTTCAAGTGGACAAAGGTACACTATAAACACTAATAAATACCTATAGAATTATATTTAAGGGAAAAAATATATATATATATTAGGAGAATCGAATGGGCACTTACTTGGGCCAAGACTTTTTCCTTAATCGCCTGTTTCCGCCACACCGCACCACACGCCGGAATACCACAGCTACCCAGTGTCGCTAAATTTCACCCGCGAAAAAAAAGGCAAGTGGCCCAACTTTCGAGGCCCCACAATTGAGAAAGAAACTAACTGCTGGAGAGGTATTTTCGTAATTTACTTACCACATGAATGGTCTGATTTCCGGGAAGTAGGGGCTTCGTCTTCTCGACGACCCTTAGCTATCACCAAGAGTCCTTCAGAGACCACTCTCCAACCCATCCCCTCCCTACAAAATGCTCTTATCTCTTTCTCTCCTCTCTCCGTCTCTGATTTTCACCATCACCGCCACTCGCTTAAGATTTTTTCTTGAAATTTTGAAGCTATGGCTTCGCTTTCTGTTAAGTTTCTGGCACCTTCATTTTCGAATTCTGTTAACAGGCACTCCAAGACTAGACTTCAAGCTGCTCCCGCACAGACGGTTTCTCCTCCAGCATCGTCAGGAGAACCAGCTGTTTCCGTTGGGAGGCTTGAGCCTAGAGTGGAGGAAAGAGATGGATATTTTATTCTAAAGGAGAAGTTCAGGCAAGGTTTAAATCCACAGGAGAAAGTCAAGATTGAGAAAGAACCTATGAAGTTATTCATGGAAAATGGCATCGAGGAACTTGCTAAGATCCCCATTGAAGAGATTGATAAGGCTAAGATTACTAAGGATGACATTGATGTTAGGCTCAAGTGGCTTGGTCTCTTCCATAGGAGAAAACACCAATGTAAGTGTATATTTCTCTTACGTATCCATTTTTTCTGTTTATGGCTGCTGCAATCTAAGTTCTGATCACTTGTATAAGAGCATATGCTTTGGTCAACTCTGCTGCCTTTGAGCGAGTTTTTGTCATTAAAGTTCGGCGATTTATTTGAAATTGTAATCTTTATTCATTGGCTATGTTTCCCTGGGGATTTCGTTTTTTCTCCCTGAATCACTGGGAGCATAAATGAAACTCAAATAATTTTAGCATCCTTATGATACATATTTGGGTAATGATAGGATTTTAATTTGCTATAAGATCATCCAACAGATGCAGTTAAATTTTAATCTTGAATGTTATCAATCTCAGTAATTCCATTAGAAAGATCAGACATAGTGTGGCAGAATGTTATTTAGATCCTCGGTTAGGAATTTGATCTTAGGACATGTACCTTTAATTTTCCCTCCAATCATTTTAGTCAAATTCTGAAACAGAGGACAGTTTTCTGTTCTCCAATGAAATCTGCGGTGCGTTATGGCTCTTCAACTAGAAAGTCATTTCATTTAAACATTGTAAATCTGTTGCATTGAGTATCAGTGAGTGTTCCTAAGTGTTTTGACTCTTTTGATATTTAGATGGTCGATTTATGATGAGATTGAAGCTGCCAAATGGTGTTACAACGAGTGCCCAGACTCGATATCTAGCAAGTGTGATAAGAAAATATGGAAAAGAAGGATGTGGAGATGTGACCACAAGGCAAAACTGGCAAATACGTGGTGTTGTCCTTTCTGATGTGCCTGCAATTCTGAGAGGACTCGAGGAAGTTGGCTTGACAAGTCTACAGAGTGGAATGGACAATGTGAGGAATCCAGTTGGGAACCCTCTTGCTGGAGTTGATCCTCATGAAATTCTAGATACAAGGCCTTACACAAATCTGCTCTCACAGTTTATTACTGCTAATTCTCGCGGAAATCCTACAATTACTAACTTGTAAGTTTTTTGTACACTGCTTCTTCATTTGGTAAAAAAGATAAATAGAATTGAATGCAACCCTTCAACATTTCGTTAGTTAATCAAAAGCTAGTACAGTGATAATGAGAACCTTTTCCAACCTAATTCTATCTGGCAGGCCAAGGAAGTGGAATGTCTGTGTAATAGGTTCCCATGATCTCTATGAGCATCCTCATATAAATGATCTTGCATACATGCCAGCCACAAAGGACGGGAGGCTGGGCTTTAATCTGCTTGTGGGTGGGTTCTTTAGCCCCAAAAGGTGTGCAGAAGCTGTTCCTCTTGATGCATGGGTTCCAGCTGATGATATTATTCCTGTGTGTAAAGCAATACTGGAAACTTTCAGAGATCTCGGTACAAGAGGAAACAGGCAGAAAACAAGAATGATGTGGCTGATTGATGAACTTGTTAGTATAACTTTACCATGTTCTACGAGATCCTCTAGATAAATTAATGCAACTTTTGTTAAATGATTTTTTCCTGTCAACTATGCAGGGGATTGAAGGATTCAGGGAAGAGGTGATTAAAAGAATGCCTGAACAGGAGTTGGAGAGAGCATCTTCTGAAGACCTGGTTCAGAAACAGTGGGAAAGGAGAGACTATCTCGGTGTCCACCCACAGAAACAGGAAGGATACAGCTTTGTGGGTCTTCATATTCCAGTTGGCCGTGTCCAGGCAGATGACATGGATGAACTTGCTCGTATAGCTGACGAATATGGTTCAAGTGAACTCCGTTTAACAGTGGAACAAAATATCATAATTCCCAATATAGAGAACTCAAAGCTCGAGGCATTGCTTAAAGAGCCTCTTCTGAACAAGTTTTCACCCGAGCCACCTATTCTCATGAAAGGTTTGGTAGCTTGTACTGGGAACCAGTTTTGTGGGCAGGCCATAATAGAGACTAAAGCTCGTGCACTCAAAGTCACAGAGGAAGTTCAAAGGCAGGTTTCATTGACTCGGGCAGTGAGGATGCACTGGACAGGATGCCCTAACACCTGTGGGCAAGTTCAAGTTGCGGATATTGGATTCATGGGGTGCATGGCCAGGAATAAAGAGGGAAAACCTGTTGAAGGGGTTGATGTGTTCTTGGGTGGCAGAATTGGGAGTGACTCACATTTAGGAGATATTTACAAGAAAGGTGTTCCCTGTGAGGATTTGGTACCTCTGGTTGTAGACCTCTTGGTGGACCGGTTTGGTGCAGTCCGAAGGGAGACTGAAGAAGCAGATGAGTAGTCTCAGTAATTATTGTTCTCCTCTATTCTTGTTTCATTACTTCACTTGCTCATTGAAATTTGGAAGAGAAAGAAATAATAATAATAATAATAATAAAAGAAAAAAATGATGTATGGCCAGAAGCAGGAAACAAGTTCTTTGTCAACCGAAAGCCATAAACAAGTGTGCAGGGGGTGAAAGATACACCATACAATCATACATGCTAATATGCTCCTCCCACTGTTACTTCATTTTTATGAGATCATTCTAACATGTTAGAGAATACCTTTGGAGAGGATAAACCAAAAGGAGATAGGATTTAGATGTTTGTTGTGTACTACTGAGAATTCCAGGTACTTTTCTTTTCATATTAATGTAAAATAATAAAAGGAATTCATTACCTATCACCTTTCCTCTTTTTTTGCCCACTCTTTCCTGACAAAAAAAAATAAAATAAAATATTCTGTATAAAGAAATTCTTACTTTTTTATTTTTTTAAGTGGAAATTGCTTGGATGGTTAATCCAATATATATATACACATATTATCAAATTAAATTAAACTAACAGATTCAGTTAGTCGGCCGGCCCAGTTCAGCAGATCTGACTGGGCCTTAATCCAGCCCACAAACAGGTTCAATCTCCCAGCGGCCCAATCTACTTCTTTTGACAAAAAAAGAATTGGATTCGTCATGCGGAGAACTTGGCAATTATTATTATTATTATTATTTTTTGCTTAAGCATTCGGTATCCGAACCCACAATTGTCGATTAGTCTGAATTCGGCCTGAGGTGCGCTTGCATAAACCAACTCTTATTCAAGGGTGAAGGCCTGACCCAGAGCTTTTTAACGTGGTGCTAACCACCCCAAGGGATTCGAACCCTCGACCATCCGCCATGAGGAGAAACTTTAGGAGTCCGCTTACCAACTCCCACACACCTCTGGATTGCAATTATTATTTTTTATTTGATAAGAATATAGGACTCCATAGAAAAAAAAAAAAATAAATATATATATATATATATATATATATATATATATATATAGGCCAATTTTATTTGGTATATAACTTTATACTACAATGTATATAGTCTTTTAGGATATTTATAGATGTAATAATTTTATTTTATTTTATTTTATAGAAAAGAAATTGAAAAGTAAGCTATAACATAGATAAAAGAAACTCTAATAGAGTGGTCCTGTAAATAGAGTGCACCCTCGAAGGGTGGCATTCCAATTACTTCCAGATGTGAAAAGTCTTTAATTTTTTGTAGAAATCTTTTGCAATTTAAAACTACGGAAAACACAACAACTTATTTTCGTATGTATATATATATATATATATTATGGTTGGGAAGTTTTATTCTTAAATTCATGGGACACTACTTTTAGCTTTTAGTTTCAAATATTAATGAGACACAGACTTCTTTTACAAGAATATATATATATAAACAAAAAAAAAAGGCAGACTGCCCAAAAAAAAAAAAAAATTATATTTTTCATAGGGTTAACATTTATGCAATATAATACTTCCAAAAACATTTTGTATACATTCTTTTTATTTAGAATTAATTTCTTTCCTCTTTATTATTAAAATTAATTCTAATAAAGAATATACATTACAAAAATTTGTGATTATAAAGAGTGATTAGGAATCCGATAGTTTGGGAGAGTTGATAAGTAGACTTCTAATGCTTCCTCCAGGACGGATGGTCGATGTTTCGAATCCCCTGAGGTGGTTAGCGACATGTTAAAAGCTTCCCCCGAATCGCAACCAGTTCGAATTGGCTCCCCAGAAAGGGCTGGACACATCAAACACTTGGATACCCAAAAAAAGAGTGATTAGGAGGGAGTGTCATGTTAAATGCATTTCTTTTGATTGATTGGTTGATGGGTGGGGCCGGGGAGTAGTTAATAATGGGCCACGACTACTCGAAAAATAATAGCATAGCAGTGATTAAGAAATAAGAGCCACAAAATAAGCCACTCTAATATCGGCTATATCTTTCATTCAAGCTTTTGAATTATTATCATTATTCAGCGGCCTGCTGGAGACGGGGAGTTAGGTTAAATTTTACAAACGGATAACGATGTCGAAAGGGCAAAAAAAACGGAAGTAGTTTTTTTTTTGACTTTTGATTTTTTGGACATCAATTTCATTATTTCGTATTATTATTATTATTGTTTGATGATTTGATGTTATTTAGGTTAATAATGGTGTTGCTATGCTCAAATTTGACAACTGCAATAGTGACACTTATTTTCGCCGTTCAAAAATACAGTAGTGTTGATTTTCAAGAATACCTATTAATTTCTTTAATCAATAATATATTTAAATTTATGAATTTAATATATAATTTGTGCGAAATTTAAATAGAATTTTTCTAGATAAATAAAAGTAAGTTAATTAATAGTAATCTAATTTATGAACATATAAGTTATTTAATAAAAAAAGGAATATGTATTTTTTTCTTTTTGGATAAAAGAGAGATTATTCGACTAAAAGCTATAGCTGGTAGTGAGAGTATAAGGAACCTACTTAAAGACCTGTCAGCCCACCACGCTCCGCTGATGTGGCGCCCAATTACGTTCAGAAACCCAACTATCCTTTCGTAGGAGTCGGGTGTCGAACTTGGATCTTACGAGGCACAAAGACTTAAGTTTGGCCAACACTTTGATACTCAAAACACATGATTTTTGAGTTGATTAATTTAAAGGTAAATTGTATCAAAACCTACTGCTTCTAGAAGATATATTACATAAATTGTACACATTTCTTTTCCTTTTAAGTTTTTCTATTAAGAAATATTTAATATTTTATAACATTCATTACGAACCCTAAGTGTAAGTATTTATGTTGGGGGATAGGGACCAGGCACGGTCCATGGAGGGGTGCACAAGTAAATCCTAACACTTGTAAAGTTGTTTTGACCTTTTTTTCTTTAAATATTCAAAAAAAAAAAAAAAAAAAAAAATGTAAAGGTAAAGGAAGGGTGCGGTAGGGAGTACGAACAGAGATACGAATGAGTGTGCAGTTAAGTTGCTTCCCTTCCGAGTGGAGACTAAGCAGATGACTCACTCCCAACTTCTTTTTCTTCATTGTAAGGATTTGCCATCATTTTCTATAGATCCTCCTCATCATGCTTCTCACTACTACCCTTCTTCACAATTTGTTTTTTCTTTTCAATTTTTTTTATTTAGATTGTTTTTGTTCAATTTATAAATGGGAGAGTAAATGTAAATGATAAGATTTTGAATGAGATATATGATTCGGGTAAGGATGCAAAAGGATGATTTCCGGCCGTATGCTCCAAAATTGGGAATCTAAACTTTATTGCATTTATTTTGCTTTGTTTGGCAATTTTGAGGTAGATATGGATATGGATATCTAGAATCATCATCATCATCATCATCATCATCCCACCTTTTCTGCACTTTCTTCTTTTGGTTTTCGGAATGGGAATATCACAATAACTCCATTCATTATATATATATATATATCTTTGACTCAAAATATAAATATGCTTTTCCGATTCACTCTTTATTATCACATATTCCCGTATCACATGTTCCAGTAGAACACGCACCTTCCTTTCTACATTTTGGATCACATTTGATTTTTTTTTTTTTTTTCTTCTTGTAATCCTCATTCCTCAATACATGTAACATATTGAAGTAAATATATACTAATTTTTAAAAATAGGAAGAGTCTCAAAGGAAATTATCCTTATAATAAGACTCAAAAAACAAATAAAATATTTGAATGGCCATAAATGTGAAACATGAAGAATATCCAAGAGGATTCTATTTCAAACATGAAGAAATACTTCATTTTGACTTGACATTAATAATAAATGTAAAACTCGTGATCTTGTGTAGTATTTACAATAAATAATGCGTTTTCTCATAAGTTTTTTTTTTATGTTTTTTAATGATAAGTATTAAGTAGATGGGAGAATATTGTCAAAGATTTGGATTTGGTTCATTAAAAAAAAAAAAAAAAAAAAAAAAAAAAGGGGGTGGGGGGACAGGTGTTACCATAAGAAAAACCCCACTTGTTTTTTTAGCAATTGATGGATCATAAAACCCGCATCACACAGCAGTTGACTTTGCAATCCCCCAAAGTGAATCCATTTCGGTAAACACACTCCTGCCCATCAATCTATCTATAATTATTAGAAGAAGAACTAAAGGAATTAAAAGCTTGTTATAATTATCATAAATTTTTTTTTTTTTAAAAAAAAATAAATAAATAAAAATGGAGACTCCTATTTACAGAATGGGATTCAAAGGACGACAATTCATTGATAAACATTCAATCAAAAGAAAAAATCACTCATATTTGTTAAAATATATTGGGATATTGATCAAAATGTCTTGGATTCCTTTAATATATATAAATTAAAAAATAAATATATTAAAAATAAGATTTCTCAAAAAATAAAATAAATATATGATTTTTGATTTGACCATTTTGGACAGACCATTATGAAAAATCAAAACTCTATCCCAACTCCCAATAAAATTCCTTTCTATTTCCTTTTTCCTCTCTAAAACTCCGAAGCAAAAACCTCAAGAACTAAGTATAACAAAAAAGATATTAAGATTAAAATAACCTTTTTCAGTCATCCCATAAAAAAGAAAAAAGAAAAAAGAAAAAAAGAGGAGACTATCAATCAAGAATGCAGGGAAACCACAGAAGTAAAGTAGTGTACAAATACTATACAAAAAGACACTAATTAGAAACATTTCAACTTTGGAAAGCGACAAAAAACCTATTTGCTCTCTTTTGTCCTATCTAATCTGTATGACAATTACTTGATCAATTTTGCTAACCCCAAATACAACATAATAATTTAGATGTGAAATACCAACAATGCCTAACTTCTTTGGATAGGAAATGAAAAAGGAGAAAAAAAACATAGGTAATAACCGACATATTTACTGAAATAATCAAATTTTGTAAAGGAAGGAAACGTGCTATGCCCACTGAAAAGGGCAAATCAACAGTGTCTATTACAAATAAAATGACCGCTGAGGGTGAGTTTCCAAAACTGTTAAGCCTTGAGCTATTAGGGCTTTCCTAATTTGTGTTTAAGAAAAACTACTCTGTGTGTGTGTGTGTGTAGGGCTTACGAGTCCTTTCTCATCCCTAAAGCCCAGGAAAGAAAGCGTGGGAATGGGGACACGTTTCATGATCATTTACCACTGATCGTGACTACCACCTGATCATCGAGGTAGACATCACGTGCACAGGGATGTACGGCGGGACCCAACCACTCCCGAAGATTCGTTCTCATCATAACTTGACTTGACGAAGGTGATCACCGTTGGATCTAGAACTTATGAGAGATCCTAAAGGCGGACGCCCATGAGCTGTGCTGCACCGCCGATTCATTTAGTTCCATTCGTCTTAAGCCCCACCATATGCCCGCGCCGGCTTTCCTGATTTTCATGTGGCGGTGTACTTTCTTTTTCCCCTTTTTTAAATTCCGTCTCTCTTTTTGTAGTGACTTCAACAATATACATTTTTTTGTTTTGATAGGCACTTCAACAATATACATATATATATATATATAAATATATATATATATATATATATATTTATTAATTTTAACTAATATTTTATTTTTTTTTTTTATCATATATCTTCATTCACTAATTAAGGAGGAATATATAAGAATTTTTTTTCAAAACTATAATATCTAACTGAAATTACAGCGTCATAAAATCGTAATTCAAATTCAAGTCTCTCATTTCACATATCAAATATAAACATCTAAATAAGATAAACCAAAACAACTAAATTATCATATTTTTCACAACTAACGTAATTAATTACCTTTCACAATTATAAAAATATTTTTTTGCCAAAATAATTAAAATCACTCAAAATATAATTTTTTAAAATAAAATATTTAGAATCACACCCATTAATCATCATAATATTAAAAAGAAGATGTCAAGGGAGTGAAGACTACAACTAAGGGTTGTCCACAAAGAAGTAAGCACAGTAGATGGAGAGATATTATTAGAGGGACAGAAAAGGTCCAAGTGGAAGAGCAATGCGGTGAGACGAGTCACGGGTTTATTTCCAAAATATGGAAAATTTTGTAATTCTTTTCAAAATATAGTTATTTTTTCACTATATTCCTAAAATATGGTATTCATAATTTGACAAAATAATGGTCATTTTTTTTAATAAAATATTCAACTGCCAAAGTAGATGCTTATTTTTTCTTAATAAAATATTAAGTCTCTAATTTACCAAAATAGAATAATCTCTTTTTTAATAAAATATTTAAAATCTACCTTTCTTTCCTTTTTTTTTTTTTTTATAAAACTTATTTATATATTTTAATTTTCTTTTCTAAATATTTTTTTTATAATTTTCATAATATAGATTATATTTATTATTAATTATTATTATTATACTTATATTATGTATAAATCAATTGAAATTATAATATATTATAATATTAAAATAATATTTTATGTATTAATGTAAAGTAATTTTTTTTTTATGATTTGTGTTTATATATTCAAGTAATTTTAATTTAAGATTTGTTTTTATATTCTTGAATTAAATAACTTAATAAATTTATATTATATATTGACATAAAAAATCTTTTATTCAAATAAATACAAGTCTTCAAATAAAAAATAATACTCTTTTATTAGACTCTTTTTTTTAAAAAAAATCATCAAATAAAATAATATTGTGTATATGTGTATATTGACTTAAAATATCCTTTATTCAAATAAAAAATCTTTTATATATTTGATAAATGTTTTTTTTTTTAAAAAAAAAATCCAATATGACATGAATTGACAAGTCAATAATAATTAAAAAAGTCAAGAAGGTGTAGCTTAGTTGGTAAGCACCCTCACTTATAACCTTCAGGTCATGAGTTCGAGACACACTAGAAGTTAGGATTTATCAAAAAAATAAAATAATAATAATTAAAAAAAAACCTTCAACATGTGAATTACATAAGATTCTTACTTTTTTTAGTTTTTGTAATTTTAATTTAAGACTTATATTTATGTTCTTGAAATAAGTAATTTAATATTTTTATTAATTTAATAAATTTATATTATATATTTATATAAAAAATTATTCAAATAAATAAATAAATTTACTAAAATTATTCTTATCTATCTATATATATATATATATAATATCAACAAATAATTGAATATATATATACACATATACACAATATTATTTTATTTGATGATTTTTTAAAAAAAAAAAATCTAATATAAATGACAAGTCATTAATAGTTTTTTAAAAAATTCCTCCACATGTGAATAACAAAAAATTCTTATATTTTTATTTTTTTAACTCTTTCAATTAATTATTATTTTTTATTTGAAGACTTGTATTTATTTGAATAAAAGATTTTTTATGTCAGTATATAATATAAATTTATTAAATTACTTAATTCAAGAATATAAAAACAAATCTTAAATTAAAATTACTTGAATATATAAACACAAATCAAAAAAAAAATTACTTTACATAAATACATAAAATATTTTTTTAATATTATAATATATTATAATTTCAATTGTTTTTACATCACTTTGTTAAATATAATATAATATAATAATTAATAATAAATATAATATATATTATGAAAATTATAAAAAAAAAGTTTTTATAAATTACTATTATTAAAAAATTTAAAAATTAAAATTTATAAATAAATTTTTAAAAAAATGAGGACAATAGACTTTAAATATTTTATTAAAAAAAAATGAGCATATACTTTGACAATGTAGAGGCTGAATATTTTATTTAAAAAAAAATAATACAATTTTTGTAAAATAAAGAGCTAAATTTTTATTACAAAGTAGAGGTACCATATTTTAGAAATATGGTGAAAAAACAACTATATTTTGGGAAAAATCCTAAAATTTACCATATTTTGGGAATAAATTGAGTCACAGCATGAGCTATCAACACACGCACGTTTCCAACACAGCAGCATATCTATTTGCCAAAAATAGTAAAGGTGAAGTGGTGTTATTAAGAATGTTTTTTAGGCTCCACCATTACATTACATTTCAATAACCACGGATTGGGTGGATTTCAATCATTTATGGGAGTTTGTTTCCCTTCCACCCCCCAACCCCTCCCCACCCAAAAAAAAAAAAAAAAAAAAAAAAAAGTTTTTTTACATGCAACATGTGGGAAACCTAAGAGTAAACTTTTTTGAAAATAATAATAATAAGAGCCAGGAAATAAAAAGAAAAAAACCATAATTCAGGGAAAAAAAACAGAGAATAAAACAAAGAATTTACAATCAACAAAGAATAATACAAGGATCCGATTTCGACCAAAAAAAAAACAAAGAATTTGCACACGTAACCCATAATAATATCCCATGGACACCAACTCTTTTGCCTCTCATTTTTTTTGTGGCAAGGCGCCCCTGGTTAAAGAAAAAAATAAATAATGAGAGAGAGAAAAAGAAAGAAAGAAAGAAAAAATTGCATTGGTAGCTTTCCAGAAAGTTAATGTTGAGCACTGAAATATGAGGCAGTAACGTTATGAGTATGCATTCATTTTTTAATGCTGGTGAGAGAATATTGTAGTGTCAATGTTTCAGCTACAATAATGATTATTGCCGAACTCCAGTCTCAATCTCTGTTATTATGCTAGTCAAATAAAAGTTTAAATAATAATAATAATATTCATTTCTTTACAAGTATTCCTTCCAAAATAAATATCTATTTCAATCGTTCGTTATTCCTTTTGAAAGCAATAGTTTGTGTACCTTATTCATTATAATTACTAAATAATTTTCTATTGGGAGTTTTTTTTTTTTTGGGTTTCTCCTTTAATTAAACATCGTTTAACTACGAAGTACCCCACAACACTAAATGATGAATCCCATTCTGTGAAAAATTTGTCATAAATAGGAGCCAATGACAAATCTTGAATCCAATCCTATCTCATTTCATGTTATGGTTCTTGTGTTAACAATGTGGTCCCAAGTCCCTTCAAAACTTGGATTTTCTACGAATCTAACCTTGCCAAGTTCTTCCTAGCACACACAAAAAATTAATAAAAAAAGCAGCCAAGTAACCAGATGCCACGACCATTTACCAACATTTGGCAAACTTGTTTACCTCCTCATTTACCAACAGTGGAAACTTCAAAAACCGATTCATCTATATCCTTTCCACCCTCCCTCATTGTTGCCTATATAAACCCTCTGCCATCCCTCTCTACTTGACTTAAGACGATTATACTCTCAAGGCACATATTCACAACCTTCTGACACTCTTATCAATCGCCATTGTAGCATTAGTAGCAAGCTCTCACACTCGCCATATATATCTGGGAAGAAAAAGAAAACACCCGATTCTTTCAAAGCTTAGAGAGAGAGAGAGAGAGAGAGGAGGAGGAGGAACATATTGCATGGAAAATATTGTTTCTACTCTTATTTATATCCTCTTCTTTCTCTCCACAGCTCTCTCATATTACCTTACCAGGAAACGTCTGGGGAAAAACAAGCGGACAGCTTGTTTGCCTCCGGGCACCATGGGATGGCCATTCGTAGGAGAAACACTTCAACTCTATTCCCAGGACCCTAATGTTTTCTTCTCGCAAAAGCTAAAAAGGTTGTTATTACCCTTCACGATCTCCACTAAATATAATTATCTATAGGAACAAGTATACATATTTTTATATATTAATTTATGCAGTTCTACAGATTAGTTTCCTCTTTTCAGACCTTGCTTTTTGCATGAAAGAAATTAATCATGCAGTAGATTCCAACTGATGATTTTAATTTCTTACTTATTACGGTACAGTTATGGAGATGTGTTCAAAACACACATACTTGGGTGTCCTTGTATTATGCTGGCCAGCCCTGAGGCAGCACGCTTTGTGTTAGTGACTCATGCTCATTTGTTCAAACCCACTTATCCCAAGAGCAAAGAGACTATGATCGGCCCTTCTGCTTTGTTTTTCCACGAAGGAGAATACCATAATCACTTGAGGAGGCTAGTTCAGAGCTCCTTATCACCAGAGGCTATTCGAAAATTAGTTCCTGATATTGAAACAATAGCCATTTCTTGCCTGGAATATTGCGCCATTGGACTCGCCATCAACACATTCCGAGAGATGAAGAAGGTACTTTTCTAATTTACCCTCAGATTGCTACATGAGTATTAATTATTTGATGGTTTTTTTTTTAAAAAATTATTTGATGATTCTTCCGGTTTTATGGTCTTATTAGCTACAGTATAATTCATTGCATGGGATCTTTTAAGAGTTTTTGTACTTATTATATCACTGAGTTTTTTTTTTTTTAATAGCTAATATGATTATGATTGCAATCACCTCATACGTGACATCTTTTGTGAAATTGCTACAGTTCTCTTTCGAAGTCGGCATTCTTGCCATCTTTGGTCATCTAGATAGCAAGTACAAGAACGCGCTCAGGGAGAACTATTCCATAGTGGACAAAGGCTACAATTCTTTCCCTACAAACCTACCGGGAACAGCTTATCATAAAGCCCTAAAGGTGAGTACATTAAGTATGATTTACATTAACTACCTTCCTCCTCTTAGATTCCCAACTTGACACTTTCTTTGATTTTGGCGTAATTATTTAAGGCAAGGAAAAGGCTAAATCAGCTCATAAGGGAGATAATCATGCAAGAAAGGAAAAAAAGCTATTGGATAAGGATCTATTGGGCCATTTGTTGAACTTCATACATGGAAGGGGCCAGACTTTAACTGAGGATGAGATTGCAGACAACATAATTGGGGTACTATTTGCTGCACAAGATACAACTGCAAGTGTCCTAACTTGGATTCTCAAGTACCTCCATGATAACCAGAAACTTTTGGAAGCCGTGAAGGTGAGTAAAACGTTAGATAGCAGTTTTTCTTTTGAAGCCTATTGAAAAAACAAAAGACAATAATAAACATACAATTGCTCTATAATGGTCTCATGCAGATCGAACAAAAAGCAATCTATGAATCAAATGGTGGAGGAAAGCAATCCTTAACATGGTCCCAAACGAGAAACATGCCCTTAACATATAAGGTAATTGTTTCTTACTACCTACCACCTTTGCCACTTCTATCATTTTTAAGAGAATTCAGGATGTTGCCAGGTCAGCAAGAGATTTGTTAATTAATTTACTATCATTACTGTCGCAGGTTATACTAGAGAGCTTAAGGATGGCAAGCATTATATCTTTTACTTTTCGGGAAGCTGTAGTTGACGTGGAATATGATGGTAAGTT
Organism: Cynanchum wilfordii; assembly: GCA_025388415.1. Lineage (NCBI taxonomy): Eukaryota > Viridiplantae > Streptophyta > Magnoliopsida > Gentianales > Apocynaceae > Cynanchum > Cynanchum wilfordii. The sequence continues at coordinate 3,199,088 of JAHSUH010000001.1, forward strand.
TTTCAAGCTGTTAAGTTTTTTATGCTTCTCTAGTCTCTTTCTAAAATTTGGAAATAATAATATTAATTTAAAATATCCTGTACATATTTTATTTTATTCATCATGGCACTGAAGCGTGTTGCAACCTGAATCAGGCTTTCTTATTCCTAAAGGTTGGAAGGTTATGCCATTGTTCAGAAATATTCATCACAACCCCGAATATTTTGTGGATCCTGGAAATTTTGATCCATCTAGATTCCAGGTATGTGATTTGGAGAGGTGATGTATAGTGGTGAGGATTTCTTCTAGAAACAAAAAAAAAAAGAAATTAATTTCTTGAATTATTAATATTGAATTATTAATTTTTTTTTTGTGGTGGCTGTTGCACTCAGGCTGCACCAAAGCCCAATACCTTCTTGCCATTTGGCAGTGGATCCCATGCTTGTCCAGGAAATGAGCTTGCCAAATTAGAGATGCTGATTATAATCCACCATCTGGTTACCAAGTATAGGTAAGAAAATGACACCAAATTTTCCCCAAAATTGAATATACTGTTATGCACCCCAACCCCAATCCCAACACCCCACACATTTATCATTTAAAAAAAAAAGAAATCCAACGTAATCATGAAGCAATATTGACATAATTTTATAAAATTTGAATGTAAAGCAGAAAAATATTACTTGTAGACCTTTTATTTTTAGATATATCACAACAATAATAGCCTACATCAAATCTTTATGGTTATTGTCAATAATTTTTTGAGAAACATAATATTAAATACCAACATAACTATTTGTTGATTAAGAACTTTAAAAATAGATATTAAGTAGAGATCATCATTCATGACTACAAAACAAGTATAAAACCAATCAATATTTACAGATCTTCTCACTCCTTTCCTCCATTTTTTATTTTTTTATTTTTTTGCAGATGGGAAGTGGTTGGTTCGCAGGGTGAGATAGAATATAGTCCATTTCCAGTCCCTCAAGGTGGCCTCCTAGCAAAGTTTCACGAAGAATCTACGAGCCAGTAAGCTTCCATTGAGTCAAAGGCAAATGGATCTCTCTAGAAATAAAAAGTAAAGCCAGCAGAAGGGGCAAGACGAAAGATACCTCTGATATCTGGTTTTTACTTTACATTTTTCTAGCCCAGAACAACCCTAATTATTTTTTTTCAAATAGGGTATCTAAAGCACTTTGCAACTTCAGTGCATCATTGTAACTCAAACCAATTATATACTAATATTATGTAAACATATTACTATTATGTTTTATTTTGTTTAATAATGGATCAATCTTTTTTATTAAGTTCCACTAAAGAAATGCCTGGGGATGTAGATATTTTCCTATTCAAAATAAACAATACCAAACTTCTTACGGGAGTAATGGAGTTCAATCCATTCTCTAGTGGTCAAAGTTTAACAGCTCAAACCAAAGTTTACTAGCCAGATCTGGATGCAAAGAGACAGCTAATCATTCAATAATCTCTTTAAGAGATTATAGAGATTTACTTCACGTGGAGGTCAGCATCCATGGATGCAGTGTATCCACGTGTTGTTTACTGATTGGCTGCAAAATAAATGCACTGCCCTCTGGTAAAGGGCATGCAGTTGGAGAAGACAAGGGTTTGCCAATAGCAATGGAAGGAGGGACCCATACCATAGCATTGTCTATTTTAACTGCCGTTTGTTACCTTTGGAAATCTGAAGCTAATAGGGTTTGGCCGGCGACCATTATTATGTTTTATTTTAATGATATTTGAGATTACACTGGCCCTAATAATGAAGAACATATGAAGGTGATAGAGATGTCCTCAACACTATACTAATTACAAAGATATCCCCACCTGTTTTTTGGTCTAGATTGTTCCTACAGAGATGTACAACACACAAACAGAGGACAAACTCATAATAAGTTTAGGACAAAGCAATGCATAAAACTAAAAATAAGTATCTTAAAATGGAATAAACCAAATATCAAACTATGCACTCTGTAGTAAAGTCACTAAAAAGTTCGACATTAATAACAACGACATCTTACTTGAGGTTTCAATTGTGGGTATAGGCTATACAATATAAACAAGTACTTCCAGCACTTCATCAGCATCTGCAAAACAGAGGATTTGCTAATCACTTCTTGAATTCCAGAGAATATAGAGAGAAGATTAAATCAATAATTTACCTAGGTGAACTAATTTTTTAGGTCAACATTTCAATTGCCAAGCCTTGAGCAGAAATGGTCGCTGAAAAAAGAGAAGTGAATTCATCAAATTATCTACGTGGCAGAATTGGACCATGCAGGAACTTTTTCTGCTAATTTTATTTCTTTCCTTTTCAGTTTTTACCAAAACAACTAATTTGCTGTCATACAAGAGACTTGTTATAGCCATAAATTTGACCATATGAGAACAGTGGCAAGCTAGGGATATGCTCAATTCACCAATAGACTTCTGAAAACACTTAGAGATACAAGTTCAACATGAGAAAGGACCATGTCATTAAGTCAATAACAAAATTAAATTGAAGTTACAGACTCTGAGAAAAACTGTAAAGATGAATCTCAGCATCAAAGTTGATACTGCATATATGGTATCAATTTTGGAGTTTAGACACTTAAGCTAAAAATGTTTTAACAATTATCACAACATTAACAAGAGTCGTAGTAAAATCAAGTAACTAACCATGAGTTGTTACTTGCAGAAAATGATATGTCTATTAGCAAGAAATATGACAGCTAGTATCATATTGCTATTGGTATGTTTGGACATGACTGTGTCACATACTGATATTTAATGTTGCAACTAATCCTTTCAAATATGAAACAAATTCAGGAAGGCTAAAGAAAGGCATATGTAGGGACAGAAACTTACTTTCCTTTATAGAGAAATAAAACATATTTAAATCAGTTCAAAAATTTCTAAAAGAGCATGAAGATAAAACAATATACTTGGTGCCCTAGGCAAATCATGGTATTACAGAACATTGATAAGATCAACATATTTGTAGTATTGGATGTGCAATATCAAAGTGACTGTAGGAACTATTTCCATTATGTTGAAAAAAGAAAAAAAAAAATCCAATTTCCCTGAATTACCATATTCAGCTAATTACTATAGAAAATTGAATTACTGTTTCCAGTCGAACATTTAACAAGAAGTGAAATTTCAAGAAGTGTAAAGACTTTCCTCTAGCTCCGACAAAATTACTTTTTCCAAAACTGATACTACAAACAGTTCCTATCAACTAACTCCGTAAGTCCTGTTTATTTCATTATTTCCCTTCATTACCGTTTTAGGCATTCTCACAGTCATTACATAAGGTAACACTTCACTTTTAAACTGAACAGCAGCTGAATCTCAAAACTTCTATGACAACATCCAAAAGCATGAAATTCTATAAGATTCTGAGAGGATTAAGACCTCGATGATGCAACCAATCAAGACTCATTTTCCATTTTTTGTCTTACTACTGATCTTGAGCCCATTTAAATAACTTGTGGACCATGACTAGGAACAGGAGCAATTTAATAAAATATATCAAAAGAGGGATTTGGAGCACCTATAGAGAGTTGAAATAATGTTGCAATAATAAAGCATCCACAGTTTCATGTCTCTAGCTACTTGAAGTAGGAGGACATGTGCTTGTAAACTTCTTTAGGAACTTAGTTGAAGTCAAGGTAGAGAGTTCCAGAAATTAATAGAAACTCCCACCTAGAAAATCAACCAAAAACCATTCCTATTTTTCATCAACCTCTTATTGGCAGAGCATAAGTAGTTAGAATTGATGCTTCACCAAACTCTTGAGATGCCTAGTACAAGTCTTATAAACAATAAATTCCACGTGCTAAAAGTTGAAAGTCAGAATTCTTTGACATTCAAGCCCATTCAGTACCACAGCTGACAAATTCATGGCAAATGTGTCCCTTCATACAGCAAACATGGACAAGCATATAGATAATCAATCTTACAACTAGTTGCTCATTTTTTTTTTTTTTTTCTTTTCTTTTTTTTTTTTTCATGTTGCTTTTTACGTATGATTGGTCTCCCATACGATTTCCAGAATTCTCCCAACACATAAAAGTTTTCTCTCTCCTGTGTATTTTGAGACTAGTTCCAAAGATGAATTTGGTATTCTCTGTACAAACCTCTCAGCAAGAATACTATTGAAAAAGAGGGGGAAAGAAAGGTCGGCAACTCCTGGATGCATAACTAATTATGTTATCATGTCCTTTTCTTCTTATTCTTTTCCTCCCATGAGTTGAGAATGTGTTGAAGTTTCAGTATAGAGAAGCTATTGGATTTTAAATTGGAGGAATTATCCAGTTTGAAGGGCTTACTTCATTAGAAGCAATGTACAACCATCAAACCATTTAAGAGTTATGTGCACGCCAACAATGAAAGGAAAGGAACAAAAAGGAGAAAGAATGGGATGATAGCAAGTTCAAAAGATGTATCTCTATTCCCTGATTGATGCTGAGCATTTCTTTGTATACTTAGAAATAGGTCTAGAGAAATAAAGTACTAAAAACAATGTCTGTTTAACAACATTTCTTTGAGCAAGATATGTACCAGCCATTACTAGAAAAATCATTCCACATTTTGGTGAAAAACTAAAGAGAAGTGTGCAAAATAGATAAATCAAGATATACTCTATCCTTTTGGATGGTCATGTGAGTAAAAGTGTTGTTTCTCATGCTCATGTCAATTGCAGAAATCATTGGTGTTCTATTTAGCCATATCTAACAACAAAACTTAGCTTAATACTGCATCAGCTATTCTACAACTTATATCTTCAAGAATTAACATGTTCCAAAAAGAGGCAGATTATAATGACTATTTTACACTAAATCACTTTTCATTATTTCATCCATCCAGCTATTCCATAGCTGGTGGTTTGGACAAATATTGCCTGAGTCAAGAAATTATAAATGCCCAAAGATGAGTAAGTAACGTGCACCTAGTATATCTGAGAAAGTAACTTGTTAAGGTGTATTCTATTGTTTTAGTGCCAAAATTTCATTATCCTCAATGCCAAAAGTTTATAAAATAATTTGAATCTTCATTTTTTTTTTTTTAATGGAGCTGTTCAGAGTGAGAACTAGAGCTTTATGAAGGTTAGCATCAGAGAGCATGTAGGAAAGACGGGTAATGCCATATCAACAACTATGGCTCACTTTTGTTTGAGCAATCCTTCCTTCCTACTTTACATTCTATGCATTTTTCAATTATGATAGCCATGTTCACTTCACTCTCTCCTTCACAACCCTGAAAATGTCTCCCATATTATGATGCCCTGTATATTCAGTAGTAAATATCCTGTCCTGCTCAGAGCAATTGGCCCATTTCCTTTTTACAAAGTCCTTAATTGTCAAATAAACCCCATCATGGCACATGAGAAATATCCAAATACCAGCAAAATTCTTAGCCAGCTTAATTTTCCACATCTTTCCCTTGTTCATCATCTACAATATCGCAACACTGCTGGAGCAGAAATATTGAGAAATTCAGAAAACAATATTACATAAATATTAAACTCATCCAAGGACTCCTTGCAGAGTATCAGTTCTACTGCCATAGTTGCTCTTGTACATAACAGGTAACGTTAAAATATCCAGAGCTACCATGGCAGGGCAGGAAAAACGTTAAAATAGCATATGCCTAATATTTTGCTGCTCCAAATTATATTATTTTCCAAAATAACAATAACAATAACAATAACTAACTTTCTTCCTTTTTAAAGGAAACTGTCTGAAATAATTATGTCTTTAATTCTAATATCAAAATAAATCTGAGAAGTAGTTAATGTATTTTGCCCTTATTCCCGCATTTTCATTCTTTCTCAGCTAAATAGATGCACTTAAGAGTTGTGAGCATAAATCCAATTCTACCACTATAATAAAATCCACAAAAATATAGTTCAATAAATTTTGAGGAATGCTCACACAAAAACAGTAACTGTTCAATTAAGCAGTGAAAGAACTAGAAATAGTACTATGTGGGAAAATTATAGGGCACACAGATATATTAATGCAGTGTAAAAAAAAAAATAAAAATAAAAATTAGGAGAATGTAAGGCAAATTTTAGTTTCAAAAGTTTAAACTTAATTTAGGGAAAAAAGAACAATGTTAAAAATTTGGAGCGGCCGACCAGGCGCCAACCCCACCCCCATTTCCATCCATGAACTTAACGAATGTTTAATTGACACTCTAATTCCTACGTGATATCAGCTTTAGAAATTCCCGCACGATTACAATTTACTTTCAATGCTTAAGCATGCAATTCCATTAAATACGGACTAGCTTAAAAAAAAAAAAAAAAAAAAAAAAAAAAAGCATTATATACAGAGAGGAAATCGAGTTTACCTTGTGATGAATCCTCTCTGGATGAGATGTCGGGCACACGGCCATTGATGTATCTCTAGAGCGTTTCTTTCAATCAAAGACATATACTGCAAAACATACCTGATGAAAATGATGCATTAGTCTCCAGTACCATACTACCATTGGCACAGATAAACACATACTTTACTTTCCTTTGGAGGAAAGCGAATCCGAAGTGAACTGCACGCCAAGATGTTCATAGCAATACCGATTGGTCCATGACATTTCATCGTATGTAAACTTTGATTTCCATTTCAGCAATGAGAAGACGGGAGGAAAAAAAAACGATATCACGGTTAATCATCAACCCTAACCCTAGTAGTCATAGTCTCCAGAAGAAGCCGAGGGACTGCACGCGAAATGCAATATTTATTGCGTTCCCCTTGAAAGTTTTCTGTTCCTTGTGAAAGTTTGCGAAATCGTGTTTTGCATGACAGAAAAAATGTAAAAATAAAATACTACTTACACTCTTTTTTTAATTAAATTATATTAACGATTGAGGTTAACAAAATCTCACTTGTATAACACACTAGTGATTAGGATTAGTCAGGAGCTTTCTTCGTTATTTCTCCTTCCCCATTGAATGATTGACAAAGATTTTTGCAAAAGTAAGTTCACTCATTTTGTGTAAACCTTATAATACTTAAGTAGTAAGGATTTAGTATAGGTTCATATGATATTCAAACAAGCTTATAATATATATAAAAATGTGTATGTAGTAAAAATGTAAAGAGAATTAAAAATGCTCAAGTCTAATAAATTTTACCTTTTTTTTTGTGTTTAGAATTATCTTAATTTTTATGAGAGAGTTTTGACAGTTATACATCAGCCAATGATGCACCATATTACTCTAGAAATAGATTTTTGTTTTGAATACGTCTCATAGTAAAAGTGTCAATTGACGTTTTTTATGCTTATATTTGTAGCTTGGCATGGATAATATACTTGCTAATATTATATGCATGAGTATATGCTTCAATCGACATATTCTACGCCTACATTTGTGACTTGGTACAAATAACACATTAGCTCTTGTTATACGCATGAGAGTGTATTTTGGTTGCCGTACAAGGGGACTATACTGGTGCAAACTCCATGTTTGAAGTACTGAAGTATCCACCATTTGGTAAGACAATGGTGACGTGGCGGGTCCAACGAAATACCATGGAAAATTTACTCTACAGTAAGATAAGTACTTCCAATGTACCAAAGTATAATTCAATGTACCAAAGTATCTATTATTCGATTAAACAATGATAGCATGGTGGGTCAAACAAAATATCATGAGAGATTTATTTCGTAATAAAAACAAATAAATCTATTAAGATACTTGTATTTCGAGTATCTCAATAACATATTAATTTTAACCTTTGTTTAAAGGTTGTAAAACTTTTTTGTTCACCAAATAAAAAAAAAAAAAAAATGGAAGTATATAGTAAAATAATGAGTAAATATTAATTTTATAAGTTGTTAATGGTACAGCTATCCACAAAAAAATGGTACAGCTATCCAAAGCATTCAAGTCCAATTTTTTTATTTTTTTTTACGGAAGTGGGACCCACAACTCCACGAAATCCTAAGCTATTGATTGCAGTCATCAGTGCTCTCGCATGAACCAACCGAACAGTCACAAGATCTGCACCATTAACCCACCCTTCCCTCCCTAGCGCCTTTTTGCCCTCCCGGCCACCTTCTCCCACCTCCCCGCCACCCTGTTAACCGTCCCCATTTTCCTGCTATATTTAGAGCTCAAGCACACTCCAAATTCCTCAGATAAACTCCCCCCAGCGGCGAAACCCCATTCTCATTCCCTACCTCCGTTTGTGAATTCATAATACAGGAAAGAAGCAATTCCTATTCACATCGCTGCAGTTGTGGTGTATACAGAAGTTCAAATAGGGTTCAATAGAGCCGTTTGGGAGCACATATAATGAGAATTGATAAGTAAATGTGTACATGTAAACTGTGAAGTTCTGGTTTCAGTTCTCTCATGGACTACATCTCGACTAACAATGGCGTCCCCAGTGTATCTCATTTCTACATCGCAATGTGCTTTGCAGTTGGTTTTGGTGTGGCAAGGTTCTTCTTAGACAGACATGTTTTCCGCGTAAGCTTCCTGTTCTACAGTAAATTGGATAAGTTGATACACTGATAAGTAGATTTACATCGTCGCGATTTACGAAATTGGTATTTATTGATTACTCTGGTTATTATATTCCATGATGATTTATATTCAGTATTGTGTGTAGTTAGTTATCTTGAGTGGAAATTAGACTCGTCCAATTTCAGATCTTAATTGAACGTATTCCTATTTGCCTGTTGTGCTATACTTCTGCTGATATTTTCAACCAATCAATAAGAGCAAGGGTAGGAATGGTCCATTTTTTTCTTTTTCTTTTTCTTTTTGATGAATAGGTAAGAATGGTCTATTTATTATTTTAAACATAAGAATTATTTGATTTTTCTGGAAAGAGTTATGTCTCACAGAATAAACTAAGCTTCTATTCATGCCTTTGTTTTACCACCATACTTCTTAGAAACTTTAATGGATAAACATTCTTGGATTCTTCATTTTGTTCAATGGGATGAAATTATTATTAAAACTGGATGATCTTTAAATTCTATCCTCAATATAAAAGCATCATTAACCTGTGACATTTTTTTTATTATTTTCTCTCCGTCTGTGTTTTTTGACATACACACAGACTTGTTTAGGAGTCCTCTTCTTGGACAGATTAGAGTCGTCATGTCCATAGATCAATATTACTTCTATTAGAGAGAGGATAATTCTGAGTGAACTTGCAAAGCTTCCAAGTGCCTTGAACTAACATTTGCACTAGACACTTGTTCTTAAAAGTGGAATTGGTTTCTTTATAGGGCACGGGACTTCTTGCTTATCACAACTTTCTCTAAGATTCTCCTTGCTTATGACAACTCTCTCTAAGATTCTCCTTGCTTACCAAGCTTGCTGAGAAGCAAGAGATGACCTTCTGTGTTATTCCTAAAGAAGGATGGAATTGTGCATGGCTTCTTTTGTTTATTTTTATTTAATTATACTAGTTACTGTTGCATTTCAATCCCATTAAAGGCTCGAACTGGATACTTTTCAACTTTTGTAAGGCCCTAAAATTCTGATAGGTTGATAAAGCCAAATGCTATATCAATTGTTTGATTACATTGTCTGGACATTCTCAGGACGCTGCTTGTTTAGAACCAATATTCCCAGTAGTATGAGACACACTTGTATGATTAATATAAGAATTGGTTGTACATTGTATCTTGTTTCTTTAGTGAATCTGTGATGATTTTTGCTCAGATTTTTTTCCTTTAAAAAAAAAAAATAGTAGTAATAATAAAATAAAATTGTTTGTTCATACAGAAGCTAGCAATTTGGCTACTTAAAAATGGACCTACCCCACAAAACCTTGATGAGGCCAGAACATTGAAGATTGCAAAATGTTCCGAGTCTATGTGGAAGCTAGTATACTATACCAGTGTTGAGGTTTATATGCTAATGCTCCTCCATAATGAGCCATGGTTTCTTGAGATAAAGGAGTGTTTCAGAGACTTACCAAATCAAGAGCTCAGGTGGGTGTTCTTTCTTTGCAATAAGATAGTTACAAAACTTATGAAGTTCCTTTTTTTTTTTTTTGGGGGGGGGTGGGGAGGTTAGAGATTGCTGAAGAATACTATAAAGGGACATGGACCAAACTTTTTCACGTTTGTCTCCAAATTTGATTAATAGACAAATTAGTCCATGTGGCTTTATCTGACAAACTTGATGATTTTGTCTAAAATTCCTTGTTACATCTTATGTATCAGGCCATTGATGATACTTATGTACATGTGCGAATGTGGCTTCTACCTATACAGCATCACTGCGCTCCTTACTTGGGAAACACGTCGGAAAGACTTCTCTGTCATGATGTCACATCATATTATTACTGTTATCCTCATATCATACTCCTATATGACAAGGTATTCTTGTATGTCAATTCTATATATCTTTTTAGGTGATACCCTTAAGATTATTCTTCCAATCTGTCCAAAGTCACACTCTTCTGTGCAGTAACTGTTGCCAGATTTTTATTTGATCATGTTATGCTATTGGCATTCACGGTCAATCTCTTTTATAGTTTTATTCAGACAAGGATATTGTTGTCTTTTCAATATGTCTTCTTTGCCTAGTAGTCTTGCTACTTGATAGGCATACAACTTACAAGATGACATATAGAAGGTTTATTCAGAGTTTGGAATTTTGAAGCATCCAAAGATGTATGTTTCTGTTGCTAATGGATATTGAAGTTAATGTCAGGATTTTTCTTGATTATGAAATTATGTTTATTTTCTACATTTCTGAAGTCATTATTGAAATTATGTTTATGACAATTATGAAATTATGTCTGAAAAATGGCTAAAACTTGCGCTATATACCTTGCTTATTATTTCCCTGAATTAATTGATCGGATCAAGTTTTAGCCGTTTTTCTTTTCTAGTGTGCTTAGTGTTATCTGTCTTATTCTGTGGACAAAATATTTCAAAAACCAGAGAAGGATGTCCTGTTATCTACTAATGAAGTATAGTGTCATAGATTCATGCATGGTGATAATAATTCAAATTTGTGAACTGGCATTATGTAGGTTCTTTCGGATTGGATCGATTATTATTGCACTACATGACGCAAGTGACGTGTTTCTTGAAGCTGCTAAAGTTTTCAAGTATTCAGAGAAGGAATTTGGTGCGAGTTTCTGCTTTGGATTATTTGCTATATCTTGGATTGTGTTGAGGCTCATATACTTTCCATTTTGGGTCATTAGAGCCTCGAGGTTTGCTTCTCATATTGATGCTTTAATATTGTTTCAATCAGCTTATGCTAATTTTTCCCCCCTCTAATTGTTTGTCTGGTTGGCATTTCTCAGCTATGATTTTGCTAAATTCCTGAATCTGGCAGATTACAAGTCACTGTACTACGTCTTCAATACCATGCTATTGACACTGCTTGTCTTCCACTTCTATTGGTGGCTTCTTATATATTCTATGATCATGAAACAACTTAAGAATAGAGGAAAAGTTGGAGAAGATATACGATCTGGTAAGTATGCATCACTGAGAGTTGTATATTTCTTGACAGGAAAAAAATTGTATTTCATACTTTAGTTTTTCTTCTGCTCTTGTATATTGCTTCATTTGAATGTTTGATTATTGAAATGTGGTGTTCTCTTATCTCTACATGCAAGAAGAAGGTTGAAACTAAAACAAAACAATGACAAGAAAAACAAGTTCTAATCACAGTCACTAGCAGTGCTATGAATAGTGAAATTAAACTTCAAGTATTCAACGAAAACTGTAGTTGTTCTCTTACTTTTTTTGGGAACTGGGATTTGGTAACTAAAAGTAAACAGGGAAATCGTACAGTTTTGAGTGGTAAGTAAACATAAATAAGCTTTTTCTTTGACAATTTCATTTAGTCATTGATAGCACCCACTGATATTTGTTCTCTTATGTTCACAGACTCAGAGGATGAAGATAACTAATGGGAAGATAAAGATCAAATTACCTTTAGACGACACCTTATACCAGTAATCTCTGAATTTCTATTTTGTTTTAGTCTCTGCTGGTTTTTCCAACATCTTCTCTAAGCTTTTGCTCTTAATGTGTACTGTCTGATTTGTTTTTCCCTTAGGAAAAAAAAGCTGTTTACAACCTTTTGAGATTACTTATCTCTCTCTCTCTCTCTCTTTTTTTTTTTTTTTTTTTTTTCTTTTGATGTAGAGAGAGATTATTTTTAGGAAACTCATAGCTGTAACAATTTTTGTCTATAAAGTTCAGAGAACAGCGCATTTCCTTTTGTAATTGATTTTTTCTATTGTATACAATGATTTAGTGTCTATTTTAGATAATAGATCAAATGGAATAGAACTGTAAAATTATCAAAAAAAAAAAGGAAGAAAGAAAAAATGGAAAAGAATTGTATCAGATTTGAAAAGGTAAATTGGAGGGATAGGAAAACTATATTTTGTTTTGATTTGAATTTGAGAAGGTTTATACTGCCATTCTAGATTTTCTATTTGGGCAGAAGTTAGTTTCTCACTGTCGTGTGATTGGAACCGTGATACTTCCCGGCCCGCCCTCATGCGTGTGGTGGAAACGAAGCCATAAGCAGTTTGGAAGTTAGATGCAACCCACGCTTGATTGTGTAATACTCTGAATCCGTGGAAGAAGTTAAATATATTTGTGGCCTGTTTGCAGCAACAGCTACAGGGAGGGCAACTCATGTGTTGTTGACATGGTGCACGGAATGGAAACAAAAGGTGCGTCTTCTGTAGGTCCCCCTCCTCTCAATTTCAACACCTGCCTTCCTAAACATTTGACATAAATATTACTAAATGCAAGAACTTCTTGACCATCATAAATCTGCTAGGAAAATTTAATATATTAAATAGTGAAAATTTGTTATTCTCCATCTAATAAATAAAAAATAATAATTTATATAAAAGCTTAAGCTTAATATTACATATCCTCGTTGAGTAGGGGTTTGGAAACTTTATTTTTTGGTAAAAAGGAGTTTCTTTTATTTATGAGAGGAGGGAAGAAGGGGATACAATGAAGCTCTCATTGAGAGCAAAATAGTCAGTACAAGATTGTCTGAGCTACAAAGTACCAAACAGATCATTATTGAAAGTAAGTAAAGAGAAGGGGGGAGGAGAGTGAAAAACAGTAAAGTTTCCAGGCTCATTATTTCCATGCTTTGCCAATGAGTCAGCAATTGCATTTGCTTCACGGAAGATATGACTAATCTTGTATTCCACCAGCTGTGTAAGTAGGTATCTGCAATCAGAAACAATATTTGCTAAGTTAGTAGCTGAGGTATTTTTTAGTAATGGAACGATTAATTACTGTGTGAGTTTGAATTGATCTCAAGTGTATGTATCCCCAAATGATTTGCTAATTCCAGTCCCCTTTTGAGAGCAAATAGTTCAGCTTGGTTACTGGAAGAACAGTAAAAACTATAGGAGAATCCTATAATCCATTCGCGTGAGCATTTCGTAAGACACGGGGTTTGGAAACTTAACTCGTAGATACAGACACAATAGTACGGTGGAATCAAGAATGGACCACAAAACGCAGGGGTTTCATGTTGTTGTAATGTCTTAAGGCCCACCCTTTCAAGATTCCATCTTCAATTGCACTTTTCAATGAGTCCAAATTCCCATAATATAAGTTTTTTTAAAACACGTGTAAAAATTGAACATAAATACTAAAAGTAGTTTTTTGAATAATTTTTTAAAAAAAAAAATAAATAATGAATATTTTAGACTTAATCTTATATTCGGCAACAAATATTTACATATTTTTAGATGTCATATGACTAGTTTCCTAACATAATAATACTATTATACTACTAGTACTTTCATCAATTTTCATTTTCGATTCGGTCTTAAACCTAAAAAAAAAAAAAAAAACTTACTTATATATAGCTGTCACCTTAATTTATTTATTTTAGGTTGACCATGTAAAAAATTCCAATTTTAAATATGTCTGAACAAGGAAGAATTATGGAGAAACAGTCTAAAATTATTTTCTAAATCCAAATTAAGTTTTCAGCCTTGACCTTTTATTTTATTGTTAAGGAAAACCGCGAGAAGTTGAAAACTCTTATTTCTGATCAATAACAATACCGTGGTCAAAATTGTGTGGCATCTGTTTAGAGAAAAAGTTAAAAACTTCATCCAAATCTATTATTTTATCCACGAATTTTCTTATATTTATATACATAACTAAATACAGGTTTTGTACACGTAACATATATTTCTAATTCCAATTTACTTTTCCACATACAATTTGATATAAATTAAAATTAATCAAAATATTACCTCTAAATATTGTTACACTAAATCAATAATTTAAAATGTTATTATGAATATTATGTTGGAATTAAAAGTGAGATATTTTCTAAAGCAGAATTATTTCTGCAGGTCCAATTTTTTTTTTTCTATTTATAGAAATTTTCAGGTATTCGGTTGCTTCAATCCTTCTAGAAACACTATACTGCAAAACGACAAAGACCTTCTTCTACAGTGTCTCTTTCAATAAAAAAGAAATTGAACATCTGTAATGCATGACGTCACCTTTTACATCCTTAACCGTCAAACCAGTAGAGGAGCCAAACGTTGGGAGTCCCTACACACCGTGTGAACGCCTCTAACTCTGATGATGTGTCCTTTCGAATCAGATCGCCACGTCCCACCACCTCAACCAAGGGTACCCATTCCTCCGTAGTAGGTCAAAGTGTCCGGTCAACATAAAAAACATGGTCTATTTCATTGTCAAATACTTTCATATTATTGTCATCACTAATTTATTTTAATACAAACTTTTAAAATAATTAATTTTTATATAGTAGCATAATACTATTTAAAATTTAATTCTTATATTTCTTTGATTGATTTGTTATAAATAATTTATGAATATTATTTCCGAATGTAAGTATCAAACACACTGTAGATAGAAAATAAACAGAAAAATTAAATATAATTATAACTAAAACATTGTTTCTAAATTCTAATCGTGTATCATAATCACTTTTTTTTAGGTTAAATTTGTCTTCTATAATATACAAATGATGATCTGCAAATTTCCTTTAAGATAAAAAGACGCTCTCAATATTTACACTTTATACCAATGAAAATATTGCTAAAAGAATAAAGAATTTTATCTTCTTATAGTTATTAGAAATAAAATAAATCTATCTTTTTGTACATCTATAAACATTATCTCTTTGATCTCTTGTTGTAAGTAGATTAATTAAATAATATAACAAAGAAATATATTAAATGATTATTTTAATTTGAAGGCTCCATTCTTAAAGATAAAAAAAAAAAAAAAAAAAAAAAAAAAAAATTCAATTCCCCACGTGGAGACAATGTTGTCTTTTCACGAGACAGACCTCCGACCCGGATTTTCCCGTGTACGAGAAGTGTGTGAGCTGTCATCCTGGTGGACAGTATAGTCTTTTCTCTTCACGCACATATATATATTACACGCCCCCCTTTGACCTTTGTTCTATTATCGTCAAGAACGAAACGAAAACATCTGTAAGACAAAGCATTTAATCAGTAGCAAGCAAGCGAGCTCGCGATTTTCAGTTGCAGTGACTACACGCGAGACATGCACAGGTCAACGAAGAGATTCAAGCAAGAAGGAGGAAGTACTTCATTCAATTCCTCGCCATCGCCGCCGCCGCCGCCAGTACCAGCTGTTTCGCCTCGTGGTATAACCAGCGAACAGGAAACAAATGTAATGGTAACCGCCTTGAAGAATGTCATAGCCGGTGGCTCGTTTCCTTCAGCATCATTCGAATACTCATATGCTACCACTAGTACTTCTTCTTCTAATTCGGGTCATGTTTTTGATCAGTCATTTTTGCCAGTTTCCGGTGGAACAGAGACTTGTCAGTTTTGTCAAATCAAAGGCTGCTTAGGTTGCAATTTCTTCGGAAATTCATTTTCAATTGAGGATAGTAGTAATAGTATATAATAATAATAATAATAATAATAATAAGAAGAAGAATGTTGTGAAGAAGAAGAAGAATTACAGAGGAGTAAGACAGAGGCCTTGGGGAAAATGGGCAGCGGAAATAAGGGATCCGAGAAAAGCGGCTCGGGTTTGGCTTGGAACTTTCGATACAGCTGAAGATGCAGCTCGCGCCTACGACAGAGCCGCCATTGAATTCAGAGGTCCAAGAGCTAAGCTTAACTTCTCTTTCTCCGATTATACATTACCGGACGGCGCTGGACAAAAACAAAGCTCACCACCGGCTGCTGCTGCTGCTGCTGTACAACCACAACCCCAACCACAACCACAGCCACAACCATCGGTGCCTAAAATTGAGCCGACAAGTAGTCATCATCAAATTAATGAAGTGGTCGGGAAAGAAATGGAGTTCTGGGAAATGATCGGAGAGGATGAAATTCAAGAATGGATGATGACGATGGACTTTCACGGCGATTCATCAAGTTCCGGTGGTAGCGGGATTAATATACAAATAATGTAATTTCTGCATGCAATGCAGCAACTCGCTCACGACGGTTCTGCCCATAAGAATTTTATAGTTTTGGGTATGTGTGAAGAAGAAATTTTCAATGTCTGTGTTCTGTTTTGTTTGTAGCTTTCAAGTCTTCATTAATTTAATGTATAGAGTTTATATTTGACGATTCAGAAAATTAAATGGTGATATTTGCATGGTTGAGCTAACAATGTTCGTCAAGTTTGATTCTACAACCTACAAATATTAATTACAGTTACAGGATGAGATTGATTTACATAACTACAGTATTTAAAATTTCTTATTTTTTCTATGGAAATTAACAAGGAATATAACAATTTCTCAAATATTGTCATACAACAACACTACAAAATCTTTGTTTTTTTTTTGTCCCCTGAAACTTTTGGAATGGATATTGTAGATTATAGTATTTCTACATTGAACCCCACATATATTTTAGCAATGTGCTTAAATGGGTAAAGAATTGAGAACATGGTTCACATTTTACACGTGCTTCAAATATATATGTACATCTATCTGGAAAAACCAGTACTGGAAAACTATCAAACTGTGTGGTATCCACCAATTGGATTTCTTTGTGCTTAAATAAAAACCATATACATAAAAGTGTGGGATCCGCCAGATATTTGGGGAGAAAGGCAAAAAGGGCAGTGTAAGAAGGAAACATAACCGTACCTGAGTCAAATCTAAGATAGAATGGAATCGACTCGCTTGGGGACCTTTTAGTTTCCTGGGTGGTTCCCCCAAACTTTTAATGGGTGAATCGCGCTGACTCACTACTCTACTCGCTTTACCTCACTCGGTATTGTTGACACCACGACGCGTTCACTGTTTTATCGCTTTTTCTTCGAATATTCCAGTTTTTTTGTCTGATTTTTTTTTTTTTAATCTTACATATTCATCGATTAATCCGTTAAAAAATTTACAAAAAATACGAAATATTGC
Organism: Cynanchum wilfordii; assembly: GCA_025388415.1. Taxonomy (NCBI): domain Eukaryota; kingdom Viridiplantae; phylum Streptophyta; class Magnoliopsida; order Gentianales; family Apocynaceae; genus Cynanchum; species Cynanchum wilfordii. The sequence continues at coordinate 3,216,459 of JAHSUH010000001.1, forward strand.
ATAAAATTATTTCTAAATTTACTAAACAAGTTAAATAAAGATATTTAAATAACTAATTTTTATAAAAAAAAAAAAAAAAAAAAATCTACGAAAAGACAACTTAGTACATAAACTAACAGTTTTTAATCACGAGAAAGTACTGAATAAATGAGTCAGATTTATAAGAAGTTGATTTGCATGTAAGCATGAAACGCATGGCTGTCAATTAAAGCCATTTTATTTAATACCAAACCCTTTAATTTGGATATCATAACTTATATTTTATTATATGTGTGTATATATATATATATATATATTAATTATATCATAACCACAAAATGCACAATTTCCCCATGCTGAAAATTGCTCTTTCAGTGATTTTTTATTTTATTTTTAATAAAAAAAAGTACTCTTGAAAAATATATATACTAAGTTGTCATTTGTCCACTTTTTCAAGTATTCTCAATATAAATTAATTTTATGTAATATTATATTATCTGAAAAGTAAAATGAAAAGGACAGAAGCACCCACGTCACCTTTTTTTCCACATAAATTAAATTTACTTTCTTAAAATGATTTAAGAATCTCCTTTTTTAATAATTTGATGGGTGAGGGTAAGAAGACAACGTAGTACTAATGCTTTAATTTAATCATAAAACTAAGAGTGCGCAAATGGTAAAAAGCATGGATTAATTAATCACTTTAAGACAATTATTTTGGCTCGTGATTAAATAAATAATTTTTAAAATTTTTTTTTAAATTACTCGGTATATATATATATACTTCGTTTTCATAAATGTTTCTGATCTTATATTGGTCGGGTCCCTTCCTTTATTTTTATTTTTTTTTTACCACTTGGGGCGTTCGGTGTCATTCCATGAGAAACTTCAACCATTTATCCTGGAGGAAGCATTAGAAGTCCGACACCAACTCTTCCAAACTATGGGTTGTCGGGTTCCTTCCTTATTATTGCTTTTGCTGTGGAATATTTCAAACCTCTAATCCTAATGGTATTTAGACTTTATTAGTTCATAACATTTTTTTTTTTTTTTTTTTTAAACTAAAGGGAAAACGTCAATGCACGTTCTTTTTGAAATAATAAAATATTTTTATTTTACTGCTTGCGATGCATTAAAAATATATTACTCTCTCTTCCTTTTTTACTTATCCAATAATAAGGACAAATATATATATATATATATATTAAAATTAATGTGAACTGATTATGAGAAGGTTAGAGTTTGAATTCTTATTCACTTAACATATACAACTATTTAAAATTTGGACTAGGTCTTCATTCTGCAAAAGATCAACTTGGCTCGAACTAGATTAATTTGGATATGAATTTAATTAGAAAAAAATAATAATTTATTAATTTTTTTTATTTGTATCTTATTAAAAAAATAAAATTTAAAAATATTTTAATCTTTTAATTACGTAAATTTTGTAATTTATGAAATATTTTGGGCTAATTTTCGGGTTCTTTTAAAAAATAAGACCATAGAATTATTATTAAAAAATTTGGAAAGGCTTGGGATGGGTATACCAGATTAGTGACTAAATAATAATAGACATAATATCGTTTATTAGGTCAATGATGGTTTTAAACTCTCCCACAATAAGTGGATTAGGCCTTAATCATTCTATTTCATTGGGCTTTCTAACAAGCCATGAAACAAATTCCTAAGACAACCTTTGATTTTGGACTTCCCAGAAAATCCATTACAAACTGGTTTATTTTTTTTTTTTTTTTTGGTAAGCTACAAACTGGTTTACTTAATCTTATGGTTTTTAGATATTGGTCCAAGATTGTTATAAATATTTAATATTATTTCTTTATTTATCATTAAATAAAAAGGCCGAAACTTCATGTCTAAGCAGCAAAAAAAAAAAAGGGGAAAACGGGAGACACGCAGATCCCACTGTTTGTCCCTACGGGTCCTCGTCAGATCTACGCGACCGCCTATCATTTCTCCCTCCACCACGGCATTTATAAACCCTAGTTTCTCATTTTTGCCCCCATTTCCTGACTTTCTTACATTTCCAATTTCGAATTTCGCCAATTCAAACTTCAAATCTTAACCGACTTTTTCCATTTCATTTGATATTCTTTCCTGCTTGACGAACGGACCCCGCAAAATTCTTGCTTCACTTCCTGCTTTTTTCAATTTCGGTTTCATCTTAAGAATATGGGAGGTTCGCAGAGCAGAGAAGGACTTGAACTATCCGATTCATCTGATTATGAAGACGACGATGATTACGAAAATGAAAGTGAAGATCGGTATGAAGATGCTCCTGAAGATCATAGAAAGAAGGAACCCTCCTCACACTTTAGCTCGAAAACCATCGACGATGTTGATTCCAGGCTTAAAGCCCTTAAGCTCAAATACCCTTCTTCGGTTTCTAAGAACGCTGTTAAACTCTACCTCCACGTCGGCGGCAACACGCCCAAGGCCAAATGGGTTATATCAGATAAGCTCACTTATTTTGAATTCATTAAAACTTCTAAACTCGACGCTGTCGGAGGTTATGAGGATGATTTCGATGATGAATCTGATGTCGGTAGTCAGAAAGATGGATTTTGGGTTTTGAAAGTGGGTAAAAAAATCAGGGCTAAGGTTTCAACGGATTTGCAGTTAAAGTTCTTTGGTGAACAGAGGAGGGTTGATTTTGTGGATCGTGGGGTTTGGGCGTTGAAATTTTTGGTTGATCAGGAGTATAGAGACTTTGTGACCAAGTTTCAGGATTGTTTGTTTGAGAACGTGTATGGGTTGAGGGCTACAGAAGAGAACAAAGTGAAGATATACGGCAAGGAGTTTGTCGGATGGGTCAAGCCTGAGGAATCCGATGATGCAATGTGGGAGGACGCTGACGAAGGAGTGTGGAAGAATCCGGAAAAGAGTCCGATGGGGGAGAGGGAGAGCCAGGACTTGTTGGAAGAGTTTGAGGAAGCTGCAGCAGATGGTGGTATACAAAGCTTAGCATTAGGAGCTTTGGATAACAGTTTTCTGGTGGGTGATTCAGGAGTTCAGGTAGTTAAGAATTTCAGCCATGGAATTCATGGAAAAGGTGTCTATGTGAAGTATGACAGTGGTGGAAAAAGGTCAAGCATGAGCGGCGGGCATTCAACTCCTAAGAAGGCGCTTTTGATGAGGGGAGAGACAAATATGATGCTCATGAGTCCATTGAAGGAAGGGAAGCCTCATTCTACAGGACTCCATCAGTTGGACATTGAGACTGGAAAGATTGTTACAGAATGGAAGTTTGAGAAAGATGGGGCTGATATTACAATGAGGGACATAGCAAGTGATAGCAAAGGATCGCAGTTAGACCCTTCTGAATCTACATTCTTGGGATTAGATGATAATAGGTTGTGTCAATGGGATATGCGTGATAAAAGAGGGATGGTTCAGAATATGGGCGGTGCAGTAGATTCGCCTGTACTGCATTGGACTCAGGGCCATCAGTTTTCCAGAGGGACAAATTTCCAGTGTTTTGCAACAACTGGTGATGGGTCGATTGTTGTTGGATCACTCGATGGAAAGATTCGTCTTTATTCAAGAACTTCAATGAGACAAGCTAAGACTGCCTTCCCTGGGCTTGGTTCCCCTATTACACATGTTGATGTAACTTACGATGGGAAGTGGATATTGGGAACAACTGATACCTATTTGATCCTAATTTGCACTTTGTTTACTGCTAAGGATGGTTTGACTAAAACAGCTTTCAGTGGTCGAGCTGGGAATAAAATTCCAGCTCCAAGATTATTGAAATTGACTCCTGTGGATTCCCATATGGCTGGAGCAGATAACAAGCTTCATGGTGGCCATTTCTCATGGGTAAGCTACTTAAACTACTTATCTTTTGTGTAATTAGTTCATCTTGTGCCTTTGTGTTCTTGCCATAATAGTTTATTTAGAGATGCTCTGTTATCCTCTTGTTTTGTTTGAGTTGAAATTTGCTATGCAAAAGCTTGACATCATTTGTTATTTCTATCAGGTAACTGAAAGTGGTAAACAAGAACGCCATCTGGTTGCTACGGTGGGAAAGTTTAGTGTCATATGGAATTTCCAGCTGGTGAAGAATAGTGCACATCACTGTTACCAGAATCAACAAGGGCTTAAGAGTTGTTACTGCTACAAGATAGTCTTGAAAGATGAGTCCATTGTCGAGAGTCGATTTATGCATGACAAATTTTCTCTTGGAAATTCACCAGAAGCTCCTCTTGTTGTTGCAACTCCAATGAAGATCACTTCTTTTAGCATGTCTGGCAAAAAATGAAGATCTGATCTTTCGCGCATTCTGGTGAATCCTGCTGTGTATATCAACAACTTGCCAATTAGTCTGCAAGTGATTTTTTTTTTTTTTTTTTTCCTTTGTTTGATGGTGGCCTTGTACCTAATTCAGATTCCTTTCTACCTTTAAACACGTATGGATTTTTTTTTTACTGTGAATAAAAAGTAGATATATAGTGTGTGCCGCTGTGCTGTGGTTTTCCCCTGTGAGTCTCCAGCCGATTCAAAGTTCAATGGATTTCATTTTCATATTACCAATCTGTTTCTGATGGTAATTTCTTCGCTTTATTGATTTCTTGTATTGGGGTTTGTGTCTTTCTTGTAGAAATCACTTGTCTGATGTCTCTGACAATTCTTTCTAACTTTAAAAATAACGGTAAAGTGACTACAAATATATAATAACTATGGAGAGATAATGAAAAAGTGCATAAGAAGTTTGATTTTGAAAATTAAGGCATAAAACTTACTTGGGAGTTTACTGTGCCTAAGACCAATTTAAATAACTTGGACAGCAAAAGTACAAATAATGAACATTGATGAATTAGCCACAATTCTCAGGTTGTGCAAAGTAACTAAAAATACAATCCAGCTTCAAAGTGCATCTCGAGAAGCAATCCTGCACGTTATTGCATCACAAAGAGAAGAGATTCCTAGCTCTGCAGCTGATATTTTGTAGTGCTGTTGAACAAACATCCAACCATAATAAATCATCAGTTGACAAAAGAATGCAAGATAGAGTTAATCAAGTTCTTTATCAGAAAAAAAAAAGAAAAAAGAAAAATTGTGGACCTTTTGAATTTGTGGTTTGTCTGCTCTTCTTTCCATTTCTTCCAAGTCAATCTCCTTCCCTTTGATTAGCTTCTCTATGGCTGCCATCTGGTGAAACAAATGACATACATATCCACACTAAATAACAACTCACCTATGACAGCGAGTGTCAAAAACAGAAACTTGCAAAGACTTTGGTTGTGTCATCTAACCTCGTCAGCAGAAGCAGCAAAACGAGCCACAAGAATGTAAGTTGAGTTTTCAGAAATTCCACATCTTTTCAGGGATTCTGAAATCTGTTCATGCCAAGAACTCAAAATACTTAGTAAAAAAACACTCCTGAAAAGAAAGAATTGACACACTAATGAACCCTTACATGCTTAGAACCAGAATAATTATAAACCAGTTCCGAATGGGGAGTACGAGTTGTTAATGATTGACGTGATTTAGCTAAAAGAGTCTTGCTTGCAGCTGCTAGAACAGGAAAAATATCCGGGATCTGGCTCAATAATTAGACAAATGATTATTATTAAAAAAAAAAAAAAAATGTTTAGCAAGTTAATAATAGTATAACTATAAAAGAATTGTTTCAAATAAGCAAGTTTGATGGGGATTCTAACAAGTAATGCATTGAGCAATGCTAGTTCTGGTTCCAATGTTCCAGCTTGCATTAAATCCAGAAGTTCTCTGCAAGAAGAGGAATTGTCATATACACTGACCTACTCCTCAAGAGACAAAAATGGATTATCTATACATACAAAAACAGCATTCAATTGAACCATTTTTTTGGTAGGAATCTCAAAAAGACTTAGCCTCAAAGGATATTTTCAAGAACATCATCAGTTTTCCACACTGAAGATAAATACCAATACAGTAGGAAGGCCAAGAAAACTTAGAATTGCAGTTTTTCCAAAACAATATAAAGTTCATTTCCTGTATTATTTGTTTGATTTCACAAATTTCCGTTTCAGACACTGCAAAAACTGATTTCTCAACAGTCAATTTCTCAAAAAAAAAAAAAAAAAAAGGTTTGTTTTTAAAGGAAGGAAATTACTTGGAGTTGGTGACTTCATCGAAAAGGGCAAGACAGAGAGTAGTTCCATCGACATCGAACACCTTCATAGTTGGCTCCCAAGAATGAACAAAAACGAAATTCTGAGGAAAAATCAAGATTGGATTTTTATGTAGGACACAAAAAAAAAAAAAATGTTTGAATTTGCAAAAAGGTTTTTTATTGACTGTTTAGGGTAGGGTTTCTTCTACAAGATCGGGGAAAAAGATGAAAAGAAAAAAAACGCGCCAGGTAGGGGTCGAACCTACGACTTTCTGCTTAGGAAACAGACGCTCTATCCACTGAGCTACAGGCGCTCATGTTTTAAAAATTGTATTATATTATTATTACTTTTTTACTAAATAATGGAAAAAAATTATAAATAATTGATTTTTTTTCCCTTTAAATATCTTAAATAAGAATAATTATATGTATATACAAATTTTTTAATTTTGGAGGCAAGAGTAATTATCTCTTATCTTTGACATTTTTAATTAGGTTAGTTTTTAATGGTAAATATTAAAAGTTACAAGAAGTAAATTTGTGTCGTGGATTATGTCTAATGGTTAAACTTATAAGTAAGATGACGTCATCATTTCGTAAATACAAGAAAGAACAAAGAAAAATGGAGGAGTTGTATTGATAATATTTGCGAAGCTGGGTTCTTGCACTATATATAATATATATATATATATATATATATTTATTTATTTATGACAACCAGGAATATATGATATGAGGCTTTTGGGTCAATCATCAAACATTCTTTCTAACTTCATGCAGAGCCCTTGGTATGACGCAGGTCCTGATTCCATCTCAGTATCTTCCTTCTGAATCAATTCAATTTTCTTTCTCTTTCTCTTGCTCTCTTCCCAGGCTTTAGCACAATGTCGATCTCCATCTTCCTCCTCTGGCTTGTCAGCATCCCTTTCGTCCTCCACGGGAATGCCTCTCCTGTTAATGGAGAAGGAAATGGTGAAGATATTCCCGCGGGACTCCTAGGTAAAATTTTGCCTAATCTACGATCAACATCATCTCTAACGCCGTCCTAAATCCTAATACATATATTTCTGGATTATTCAAATCGAGATTCTTCTTCTATTTTGTAATTTTGTTTTTAATATGTTCAATTACATGTTTTTTGATTCGTAGGTTTCCAACTAAACTGCGGTTCCGATAAAGATGTAGAAATTAATAATATTGTATACAAGCCAGATGATGAATTTATAGGCGTGGGAGAAAGAGCAACCATAAATCAATCGGGTATATGTCCTTTGATAACTTCGGTCAGGTATTTTCCGAACCCTAATGCTAGGAAGTATTGTTACGACTTCCCGGTGTACAAAGGAATGAAACATCTCGTGAAAACTCTGTATTACTATGGTGGTTTTGATGGAGGGAAGGAACCACCTGTGTTCGATCAGATTATTGATGGAACGAAATCGCATGTAATCAATACCACAGAGGATTATGCACAGCGGACCTGCTCTTACTATGAGGTTGCTATCATGGCTCGTGGCAAGACAATGAGTGTGTGCCTCGCTAGGAATGCATACACAACTTCCAGCCCGTTTATCTCAGCTATAGAAGTCCATCCTCTTGATGATTTTGTCTATAATTCTACTAATTTCAAGAAACATGGGTTGGTCACCATTGCTCGACACAGTTTTGCCAATGCTGCAGAAGTCATTGGGTACGGAATTTCTTCAGCTAATTTCATTTCATTTCATTTCCTTTCGGTTTATCAAATTCCATATTTTGTTGATTGGAGCCTTCAAGTGATTGTGTTTTCTGATAAATAAATGTTCAATTTGAATGAATCAACTAGTTATCCAGATGACAAGTTTAACCGTTATTGGCATTCTCTGGTGCATGAGAGTCCTGTTGTGTTAAGTCACTCCAATGTGACCCCTTCAACATTTTTGAATCACCCACCAAGTAAGCTATTTGATTCTGCTATTACAACCAGTAGAGGAGAGTCCCTTAAAATCAACTGGCCACCATTTTCAATTTCTAGCTTCATCTACTATGTTGCACTCTACTTCCATGAGAACCGGACCCCGAGTCCTTACAGTTGGAGAGTGTTCGATGTTGATATAAACGGCAAAAGGTTCTACAGCAACCTCAATGTCACAACCACAGGTGTCGTTGTTTATGCCGCGAAATATCCTCTTGGTGGTGACACAGAAATTACCTTGACGCCCAAGAGCCATATGCCTGTTGGGCCATTGATCAACGCTGCCGAGATCCTTAAGATCATGCCACTTTCCAGAAAGACTCTAACTAGAGATGGTAAATTGTTTAAATTCTAAATTTATTTTCTGGAGAAAAAGACTTAAAAAACTTGCCTTTAAATTCTTGAGGGTATATTGTGCAGTGCTGGGAATAGATGAGCTATCAAGTAATATTGACAATCCTCCTGATGACTGGTCCGGAGATCCATGTATGCCAAGAGATTACAGTTGGACTGGAGTAAAATGCAAAGAAGGCAAAGCTGTCCGAATTTCCTCAGTGTAAGTGTATCAAAAATATTAGAAGGGAAACCAATATAAGATCTCTTGATTTGCTTCTTATGATGGATCAAAGTTCATATGTGATCTAGAGCATTCAAATAATTGGCACGATTTTGTTTTCAAATTTAAGGCAATCTGGAGAAAAGAGAAATTATATTAGCTCTTTTTTTTTGGCCAAAAGTCCAATAAGGTTTTTGTTTCACACTTTTCTCATTCTGTGAAGAAACTTGACTGGCTTCGGAATTTCTGGGTTGCTGCCACCAAGTGTAGCAAATTTAACTGCTCTACAGCATCTGTAAGTAGTCAGTCTATTGCAGTCTCTGTATATTGTCTTTTTTTTATTGACTTCGGAAGAGAGGATTTACTCAATATGCTCATAATTTATCTGCAGTTGGTTAGGGTATAACAAATTTAAAGGTCAAATACCTGATCTCAGTAACCTGCAATCATTGGAAACTCTGTACGATCCTAAACAATTTGTTTTTTTTTTCCCCTTAAGTAAATTACTATTGATTTTCACCTTGAATGCATTGACTAAAGTTTCTTTTCTTTTTTTTTTCTTTTTTTTCTTTTGAAAAAGAAAGGCATTTGGAGAACAACCATTTTGAAGGAGCCATACCTGAATCGCTTGGGAAACTTCCAAGACTGCGAGAACTGTATGTTTTGTCATCGAAGGAAACATTTATAATAATGGAAAGTCTTTGCATTATTTATCTGATGATGATTTTATTTTTCTTAATAGATTTCTCCAAAATAATCCTCTCAAAGGTGAAATCCCTTCGTCACTAAGAAACAAGAAAGGTTTAAACATCAGGTATAATTGCAGTCCATCCAAACCCCTCCAAAATTCCCCAGAAAAATAAGTCTGTCATAGTAATGCTTTCTCTTATAGTTAGTAATTTATGTCTGCAAAATGAAGCTTCATTTCTCTCTCACAGGGTCACTCCTGAATAAGCCTCTGAAGTTAAGATGAGCCTCTGCCAAGAAACTGGATGATGGAGATGCCAAAAGAAATGAAGGGATTGCATGAAGTTGATTAATCAAGACAACATGTAAGTGCTGCATGATGAGGGATTACCATCAGATTATATTCTCTTCAACATGAAACACCTATCTTCCCCAAAAATATTTTTTTATTTTTAAAAAAAAAACACTGAAACACCTTCCATATATATATATATATATATATATATATATATATAGCTCAATCCAGATTTTTCACTCTTTCCTGAAACCTGTAAATTATGTTATAGTACCCTTTGTTATTATACATATGAGGATATGTATTTTTAAGCAGGAAGAGAATTCAGTAAAGATTTATGTTTCCAGATAGGGGGAGAAGATTGTGAAGGGGGCAGAGGTAACAGCAGTTTTTCATCTTGTTTGTGATAGAGTGGAACCCTGTCACCTATGTTGTTGATGTAGTTGTTTGTTGTTTTTCATAAGAACCTGTTCTATTTTCGATTAGCCAACTACATCCTTAAAACATTATTTTTAACATTTTAGACGCTTCTTTTATTTTTTTTTTCTTCTTCCTTTTCTTTTGCTCAGTTAATAGCTTTTCTACCATATAATTAGTCAATGTGGCTAAGGAATTTAGAGTGTGAATCTAAAAAGTTATTGATTAAGCTTTAGGGACTTAATTAGCTATTTTAAAAAATATAATAAAAACTGTAAAGAAGTGAAGAAAAATAAAAATAGAGGGCTAATTAAAAATTAAACTAATTATGCTAAATACTGACTACCTTTGTAGCAATAATAATAATAAAAAAATTGTTTTTCTTTTATTTAAATAAAAATCATTTTACCTTTAAGGATTCATTATATTTAAAATTTGAATTTAAATATATATATTTAAAAATAATTTTCAATTACTATCAGAAATACAGTTTTTAAATGACAAGAAGATATTGATATGAGGTAAGGCTTCACTACAAATTTTTTTTTTTTTTTTTTTGTTTTTATTTATAGAAATTAATAATAATAAATTCACTTTTTAGGAAAAAAAAAAACTTGAAATATGTGCATGTAAATAAGTTCTTAAAACCGGGACTACTGCTTACAAGGTGGATGGTACACGTTAAGAGTCTGCAATGTTTATCTTCATCTTACTAGCAGCTCTTCTATTCTCCAATAGTTTCAACTCCGCATCTGTTAATCCTGGTATAAGCTGACAAATTTAATTGGCAACGGAGATATATATATACGTATATAATATTGTACTCCATTTTCTTCGAATGTTGCCTGTAAACCCTAGCTCTTCCTTTATCCCTGCAAGACCCTTAAATTTCACATTCACTCCTAAGATTTATCCTTCAAATTTATCCACCATTTTCCGCTGCCGTGTCACGCCGGACTTTTCGGCGGGGCCGTCATTTCCGCGCTGGTGGTTCAATTTTCCGTCATCTGCAGAAGCCACTGCTACAGGTGTTGGACAGAGCTCCGATATTGGCGGCAGTGCAGGGGCAGCAGCTGAAAGGCGAAGTACGAGTACGACAAACAAAAACACCAAGGTCAATGCCAAGGAGAGGTGGTCGCGCCACCGAGAAAGTTACTTGACTGACAACGACGATGCTCTTCCTCTTCCTATGACATATCCCGACTCTAGTCCGGTGTCGCCCGAAGAAATTGACCGCCGGCTCCGTTGTGATCCTGAAGTCCAGGTTGTTGGCTATTACTTTACTGTAACCTTCCATCCATTTCTGTGTCGTTTTCTTCGTTTCTTATTTAGGATTTACTGTAATTTTTAGTGTTCCTATCTATACTTGTGAAAATTGAATCATCGAATTCATTTGTTCATTTGACTAGTTTTTTTTTTCGTATGTCTGTGAGGGTAACTTGATTGTTGGTTGAATTCATCAAGCACATTCGAAAGGTAAACAGGGCAATGAAGATGATAATAAGCTGTGCGGCTTTGTAGTACATCTTGGACAATAAGCTTTGGTTCTAAGTCTTTGATAGTTGCCTTTAATTATCATTTTTCCGCACAAAACATATACATGAATTTAAGTTTTTCTTGTTTTCTTGTGTTTGGTTAGAAAGGACCTGTCAGCTTCTCTTGTTGAGTGAGTTCTGATTATTTTAACACATCTCATGGGATGAATGTAGGACTGTAAGGAAGTTGTCTATGAATGGACTGGAAAGTGTCGAAGTTGCCAAGGAACTGGATACGTCAGCTACTATAGCAAGAGAGGGAAAGAGACTCTCTGCAAATGCATACCATGTCTTGGGATTGGTAATATGTCTTGACACTCTGTTCGCAGTTTAGCACGTTTAACTACTTGTCAATTTGAACATGCTAGAGATATGTTTCTTTACTACCTTCTCTCACATAAAAATGTAATTAAGATTTCATTTATGGGGAACTAATGAATTCAACATCTATTTGAAGTTAATAAAATTTTGAATGTGGAATTTCGTAAGAGCATCTATGTACATTAATCTTTGATTTTGGTGCTTGATGTCAAGGGCTTATAGAATCCAAATAACTCCAAAATGATAGAAGCTTGTCCTTTGCTTTTGCATGCTAAGTACAAATTCTTTACAATATGTACTTATGTTTTATGCTAAGATTATTTCACTAATATGAGAAAGTAGTACAAGTCTCTCCATCTCTCTTACCCAATTTTTTTTGCTTCTTCATAGTTTCTATACGACTATTGAGCCGATCTGGATAAGATTCAGTATCATGACAATGAATTTATTCCTATTTTATGATACTTCAATAAATTGCACAGTTAATAATATGCTTATATTTACTTGCTGTAAGTTCTCCATGTTTACCATCTTAGTTCTTTTCTATTAGTTAATACATTACTTCTCTAACCGTTTGTTACAAACAAAAACATATTCATCACTATAGACATTAATTCACAATCCCTAGAGATATTGTTGGAAGAAAATCTGTGTCATGCATAATATGTAATGTTAGCCCTATCATTAGTAAAAATATAATTATATAATTTTTTTTTATGTGAGTTCGGCTGGATAAGTTCTCCATGTCTTCCCTACATTATATTTTTAACACCGATTAAGTACTTCAAGTATGCTACTCGAAGTTACTTTGCGAAGCAAAAGCCTCAAAACTTAACCCGTCAGTGTAGCTGCATGCTTCCATGCAGTTCTTGAAATTCTCAATAGTGTGTGCTATATTATAGTAGCCTCAACTGCAGAAATTCCTCGTTATGTTTTTTATACCAAGTATAAAAAAAAAAAATATTCGTTACCAGCTCCTCATTCAAACTATGTTACTTCACCAATTTTCCTTGAGGTTCTTAGTAATTTGCTGACTATAAATTTTCTGAATTTCCCTTAATACAAAGTTTCAAGAAAAATTTATTGACTTGCTTGGAACATATATAATTTCTTGAAACTTTTTTTATTTCACATCAAACATGCAGAGGCAGAAAGAGAAATATGCAAATATGTGCTTTAGAGACATTCTTGAGAAAGTCTTTGAAATTGATATTCCTACCATTCGAGTGTTCTGGGTAAGAAGTTCTATTAGTTCCTGAATGAGAAAAGTTCCCTATGAATTTGTAGTATCTGAAATTCATTCATCATGTTTAAAATAAACAATTGGATTGCTTCTTCCGTCTGTAGGGAAGTTAAGAACTAAACTTAGTCCTGCGTCTTGAACCTAAAATCTTTGAAATTCCAGGATATGTACAGAAGATAACAGCACGCAAGGATATTGATGTGATGGAGGACTTGGATAATGGAAAACCCCCTTGACATAGAAGAGGAAGTTTAAGTAGCCTCAGATGGTTCGGTGGCAGAAGATTTCATCATCTAATTATTTTAATTATTTTTGTAAATTTTTTTTCAGCCTTCCCTAGTTACAGAGTCAACTATGGGATGGATTCTATGACTTCTATAACTAGGAAAGGTAACCTGATTCGAGGTCTAAGTTGTGACGAGAATCTTAAATTTTTGCTTTACAGCAACGGCAGTAATCAAGAATATATTCTTTCCCTTTAGTTGATTTCTCTTAAACTCTATTTCTTCTTTTCTTGTCCACTTACTTATAGAATCTTGGTCGCCTGTCAGCTGTTTTGGGATAAAATTTATTCTTTCTTATCTCCCTATTTAAATAATAGCTAATGCTGATATTGATGTGCATCTTAGATATTTGAATTCTGATTCCTCTGTTGTAATATAAATAAGGGAAAGAGTCAGGGTCTCATTTTGGTCGTGATCTTTGTGGTCTTTTCAAACTACCTAGTGAAAGATGTCAAACTTGAGCTTTCTTGATTTCCAGTATAACCTCTCCAAAAGAAAACTCTTTCGGAAACCAACCCGAATGTTTTCAAGGGAGAGACAGAACTCTGGTTTTTCACCTGTTTACCAGCACAACCTGGAGGAGCTGAAGCAAGTATTCAACAAGTTTGACTCCAACAAAGATGGCAAGATCTCCCCAGAAGAGTACAAGAGAATACTGAAAGCCCTTGGCAAGGGAAATCTGCTGACAAAAGAAGTTCAGAAGATATTTGAGGTTGCAGATTCAAATGGTGATGGATTCATTGATTTTAAAGAGTTCGTGGAAGTACAGAAGAAAGAAGGTGGGCTAAAGACTGCTGACTTGCAGACTGCATTTCGGACATTCGACAAGGATGGTGATGGAAAGATTACAGTTGAGGAAGTATATGAGTTGTTGCAGAAACTTGGAGAAAGATGCAGCCTGCAAGATTGTCAAAACATGGTGAGTGCTGTTGATGTGAATAGGGATGGTGTAATCGACATGGAGGAATTCCTGACCATGATGACTCGTTCCCTTAAACGTAATTGATATACACTAAACAGTATAGGTCTGTGAGACTGCAGAGTGACGATATTTTAACATCTCAAGCATATTTGTACCTTTCTGGGTGGATAAACCTCAGCATTTTCTTGTTTTTAATATTGAGGTGGAGAATGAAATGGTCCCAATTTTTAGATGTGTATTAAAAAATTAGCAACATAAGTTAAAGAGTGTGGCTGTTTGAATTAGTATGTCTTTTATGAAGTGTTTAACTAGCTAAAAGCTGTATTTTGTTGTCAACTTTTTCATCCTTTTTCATTTGATAATTATTTCTTCTATATTCTCCTTTATAGAACAAAGCTCGAATAAGCCACAATAATGCATGTAGAAGAATGAAATTCTCAAGAATATCACATAGAAGAAACCATTTAAAGATAAAAAAAGCATATTCTTTCCAAAGCTTATAAAATAATATGAATTGTGACTGAAACCAGAGTTCCGTCAATGTGAGAACATGAATAAAAACAAAAGGCATATTTTAAATGAAGACTGTATCATCTAAAGTGTTTTTAAAAAACAAAGAAAACTAAAGACATATCACACAAATTACCTGCATATGATTTAAAGCACATATTCTTAAAACATCAATATAAAACAATTAACAAGAAAACTCAGTCAAAAGTTTCTTTATATGAATAGATTTTCTAGAATAATAATCCTATTAAAATAATAGTAAGATTTTTGAAAAGTCTCTATTTTATCTATTCCAAAATTAGAGATATATAAAGTTCGTGGTGTCAATCTAATATGGTTGAAATTTATGGGGCGAATTGAAAAAAGACAGGTAGTTTAAGGGCGCAATCGTAAGAATATTTATTATTTATTTATTTTATTTTTTAAAAGTATACTCTCCTACCAAAGGTAGAAAAGAGAAGGGCAAAAAGGAGAGGGAAAAAAGAATGAGAAAAGGAGGGGGGAAATTGAGGAGCCAGTTCCGGTTTACCGCCAAACATTTGAAATCGAGGAAGCGTCTCAAGGAAACAGATGCTGCAGTGAACCATTGGATATGGAAGACGAAGACGAATCTCTGTCTTCATCAGATGCTACCGAGTCCGACGACGACTTCACCTGCGAACAAGAAGACGATGACCCCCAATATAAATCATCCACTAGCGATGACAATGGCGAAAACTTGGACACCGAAGTCAAAACATCCAGCACAAGTTCTTCTCCGGAAAACGACGACCGAAAGTTCCAAAACGTTGATGCTCTTCTCAGGTCTGTTCATTTTCCTCCATGCAGTTTGGGTTGAATAAGGTTTTTCTAATTGAATTCAGAATATCTTCGTTCCGCTTAATATATAGACGTGAGCGATTTAAAATATAAAGCCCTAGCTTGCTACTAAAACTCTCTGATACGATTATAATTGCACTTGTATGCTCTCTTTTGATATCTTATCATACATATTTTATGGTACTTGAATTTGATGTATATCTTCCTTTTCTCATATTTGTTGTAACTATTAGTTTACGAATGGAAGCCCTTATTCTAAGGATCACATAATTGGCATTTAAGATATGGTAATTTAAGTTATTGAGTCAAGTAAGTGAATCATATTATTAAAGTATTTAATTGATATTCTGGAAGTTTTTGAATTACATTAATTTTGACTATTAAACTTATACAATCACTTTATGAACTATCTGTATGTGATTACACTTTTATTTGAAGTGTCCAAACTGATGGGAGAGGGTTGAACTGTTTCTAGCTTGTGTCAGCTCATTATGTTATTATTATTATAATTATTTTTGCATATATAGTTAGACCAAGTTAGTAGGTGAAGGTTTCCCTCAATACGTGGCTTGTTATGTTTGGATTTTGGGTTGTGACATTTAGTTCTTGGGAGTATCTAATTTCCTGTGCAGGAGCAATATTTGTTTAATGATTACTATTCTATTGGCATGCCATTGATCTGATTAAAAATTTGTTGAATTCTTTTCATTTACCAGGGGAAATCTAGTTGTGAAGAGGCAATCATTACTTCCACGATTTTATTCAGTGACTGATGCAGCTGCTAGACTTAGGAAGCCATTTAAGCTTCCCTGTTCGGTTGGGTACAACAACGACAATGAGCAGCTGGCACGCCGGCTCAGGGCTCGTAAAAGATTTGTGCCCTGGGGGTCCACAAGACCAGCTTTGATTGCTATTACAAACAGAGTAAGTTCCTATGAAGTTGCTGCAAAAGATGAAGTTGAAGAGAACGTGGATTTACCACCTGGAGTTGAAGTGTTGGTGTTATGGGAAGCTGATGAATCAGACTGCAACTCAGCAGCAATTGAAGTTGATCCTTTGCTTGTTAAGTTCCTTCGGCCCCATCAACGGTATTTTGTAAATAGAACTGCATGTATACATTTTTGCTTTAATGTGCACATGATAACTACTATGTTCTGAAGAATCAATAGAAGCACCTAGGTGTCATCTTTCGTCTCAAAATGCGTGGTCAAGGGGCCATCTTTAGAGTCCTGCAGAGGATTGAGTGTTGGGCTCAAATTAGTGTACAAACACATTTGCACAGTTTGTTTCAAGTTTCTTCATCAGTTATTAAAGAATTACTCTAAAGCCAAAAGAAAATCAATACTTCTTAGTTTTAAATACTTCTTTGCAATTTATCAACAGATTTTGAAGTGACTGTTTGTTTTTAAACTGCAGAAAAGGGGTGCAGTTCATGTTTGACTGTGTTTCAGGATCACTGAGTTCTGATGGCATTAATGGATGCATCTTGGCTGATGACATGGGGTAAATATTCCTTGGGATCAGCAAGTGCTTCTGCAGTTATATTTTGTACTTTGACTAGTAACGATTATAAATTTTTAATCTAGCATGCTGTTCTTCTGCAGTTTAGGGAAAACTCTGCAGTCAATCACACTACTTTATACTCTCCTTCGTCAAGGATTTGATGGGAAACCAATGGTAAAGAAGGCAATAATTGTTACCCCTACAAGCCTTGTAAGTAATTGGGAGGCTGAAATTAAGAAGTGGGTTGGGGAAAGAGTAAAGCTTATTGCTCTATGTGAAAGTACTCGTGATGATGTTATTTCTGGTATTGAAAATTTTGTCTACCCTCAAAGCCATATACAGGTAATTTTCTGAACCAATTTGCACTCTGAAAAAAATGGAAAGATTCATTTTTAATCCATCTTCCTTCTTCTAGGTATTAATTATCTCCTATGAGACATTTCGAATGCATTCTTCAAAATTTAGCCAAAGTGGATCCTGTGATCTTCTTATTTGCGATGAGGCTCATAGACTGAAAAATGACCAAACATTGACTAATCGAGTGAGGAATAGTGAATTTTAACTACCCTTATTTTACTCCAATCCTTTATCTTGAGATTTCTAATGGACAGAAATGTATAATTCAGGCATTGGCTTCTTTATCATGTAAACGCCGCATCTTGTTGTCCGGGACTCCAATGCAAGTGAGTTCTAAATGACTAGTAGTTTTGGTGTTTTTCTACTTTTAATTTTATCTTTATATCAAGCTTATTTGTCATCTTGTGGTTCTTAATGTGGCTTTTTACTTTTAACGCCCAGAATGATTTAGAAGAGTTCTATGCTATGGTTAATTTTACCAATCCAGAAATCTTGGGAGATGCTCCATATTTTCGACGATATTATGAGGTGAGCTAAATTGTCAGGCATTTGATCACACATATATATATGTGTGTGTATATAATTTCCAAGAATAATCTCCATATGTTTGCTGATTATATGCTTATTGAATTCACATGTAATGCAATTGTGCCTATTTTCTAATAAGTGATACCCAAATCCTCTAGAGTATATAAAAGTTTTTGCTTTTTTCTTGTCTTTCACTTGTGATTTGTAACTGTGTTCTTTTATATATGTGAAGGCGCCAATCATCCGTGCTAGAGAACCCAGTGCTACTGAAGAAGAGAAAAAGTTAGGTTCAGAACGTTCTGCTGAATTGAGCTCCAAAGTAAACCAGGCAAGATATCTAATATAGGATACAAACTCCAGAATCTGTATCCCTCTTATTCGCAGTGAATTCGTTCCAGGAATAAGATGAACTCTCTTTGATTTTTCTGAAGTTTGGTTTTAGTTGCATAATTTGGATATATTTTTGATAGAAGTACCAAAGTTGCCTTTGAATTCCTTGGAATAATGTGTATATTTTTTTTTTCCCCCTTTTCTCCAGTTTATATTGAGGAGGACTAATGCATTATTGTCAAATCATTTGCCACCGAAGGTATGTTTCATTCATTTGGCTTGTAGTATTTGTTAGCCTGAATAATCTGTTTTATGAAAATTCTGTACTTACGTAAAAAAAAAAAAGCTTCTTCCTAGGGTTACTATCTAAATTAATAGAATAACCATATTTTTTTCCCCTCTTAAATGTTTCATTTGTTCCTAATTCTTTGAGCAGGAACATATATACTCTCACCATAATAGAAGTCATTCTCAATTTAGTTGATATTTATACTGATGAATAAATGTAGTTGGCTGATTCGTTCCCTTAGCTGAAGCAACAACAGATTGTATAATTGTTACAAGAATGCTCAAACTAAATATTTTAATATGTTTGGTAAGAATTGATGACTATGGAGTAGTCAACTGATAAGATTGCCAATATCTTGGTGATGCAAGTCTATTAGAAAATACTGATTCAAACCCTTTAGTTCCGCTTAAATAAAATGTCTGTGGGTTATCACTAAGAATGGTAAAGAATGATAGTTTGGCCTATCTCTCTTGCTGCCACTTGAAAAATTGTTGGTACAAAATAAAATTCATCTGAATTCCTAGATTCTGATCTGGTTGTTTTGGTGTTAAAAGTGTCAAGTACAAGTTCTGCACCGGGATTCTTATCTTTGATAAGTTGACCTATATATAAGCCACCATATTATGCTCTGCTTAATTATGGGTGTGCAAGTTTTTGGTAATAGTGATGTATCTGTTTTGCAGATCATTGAAGTTGTTTGTTGCAAGTTGACACCTCTCCAATCAGATTTATACAATCATTTTATCCATTCAAGCAATGTAAATTATCTTGTTCATATTTTCTGGTGATATTTTGAACCGGGTTCAGTTTTGAACTTCACAATGTCAAACCTTGACTGTTTGGTGCGAATATCATGTAAAGGTCAAACGAGCAATTACTGAGGAAACAAAGCAATCGAATATCCTAACTTACATAACAGCTCTGAAGAAGCTTAGCAACCATCCAAAGGTAAAATTTTTGCAGGAAAAGCTCCTGTTAGCAAGTGTCTTATTTTATCCAGTCCTGATGTCCAAAAGAATAAATTGTAAAAGTTTCTACCTTACATGTGTTATTCTTGCATATCTGTCTGACCTACTTATATGCATTTTCTAGTTTTGGACTATTTTAGGTCTCGTGAAGTATGTCAAACATTAGTATTCCAGGTTGGGTAGATGACCAATTTAGTAAATATCGGAATGAATCTCCTTTTAGGTGAATGGGACGGTTAACTTTGTGTGCTCTATTTACATCAGTGCAGCAATAAGCTTCTTTATGCTTATAATTGCGTGAAGATAACGTTTCATATTTTCCTCTCTTTCCTTTTATATTCCACATAGGCATGTTCTTTCATAAACATAGACAATGTTTTATGAATATGATATATGATACATGATACATGATACATTTGTTAAAAATTTCACCTGCCCTCTAAAAGCATAATTTGATCGAGAGGGGTTATATAGTTAACATACCCCTCATGTGTGGGCCAAACATAAATGCATAACGTTAAACGTATAAATTCAATCCTTCTCTGTTAGCTTAAAGCAGGAGGTCTTGTGTTTGACCTTTGTCTCCATCCTATTTGTTATTTATTGTGAACATGTTGGGCTTGTTATTGAGAATTTGTGTTCAGTTCACACGTGAGGGCATTGAGAGGTATGTTAAGTTATAAATTCAACCCTTTTATAAGCTTAAGTTTTTAGATCAAACAGTGATTTAACACATAACAAAGCTCAACACAAGCACAATTATCAACAAATGAGGTAGAGCCAAGGCTCAAACACAGGGCCTCCGACTAAACCATATTGTACACCCTTTTTATTAGAATAAACTTTTAGATGGGTTGAAAATTTAACATGGTATCATAGTATGATATCCTAAGTTCTACTCTTGTCGTTGTTCCTATTTTTCTGATTATTGCTCACATGATGAGTCTATTATTGAAATTTGTGTTTGGCCTACACGTGAGGGAAAGTGTTAAGTGGTTAAATTCAATCCCTCTCTATCAATTGAAGCTTTTAGAGCATGTGGTAATTTAACAACAATAAATGAGTTAGCCCTTTATACTTCTAACTGATATTAGACAAACATTGTTGTTTTCCTTATATTCCTCCATGGAAATATTTGTTTTCTTATGCATGAACAATCTCTTATGAAGCTCATATATGATACAATAAAAAGAGGGAGTCCAGGAACAACTGGCTTTGAGGACTGCTTGCAATTTTTCCCTCCAGTAATGTTTTCTGGAAGGTAAAAGTAAATTATTTAATGAAATATCTTTTAAACCTGTCTCGAAACCTCTAGTATAAAAGGTGTTTCTCTTGATTTGTCAGATCTGGAACATGGACCGGTGGTGATGGACTTTGGGTTGAACTATCAGGAAAAATGCATGTGCTTGCTCGGCTACTGGCTCACCTTCGGCAAAGAACTGATGACCGGATTGTGCTCGTCTCAAACTATACACAGGTAGATAATGCTCTTAGCTGGCTCACAATTCAGATGTGTGGTGTATGTATGTTTGATTTCTTATGATTGACATCTGACACGATATATTGTACAGTTCTTTTCCATGTGTTTTTTTTTGGGGGTGGGAGGGATAACTTTATACACTTAACAATTAGCAATGCACCAAATGCCTTGCAGTTCCTGTTCAATAATGTAATCTCTACTTTCAAGTGTCTCATTTTTATTGCCCTTTTGATAGATTGCAGTCAATTTCATCTCTTGCTCAGTTTTATGCATGAGAAATTTTAAAGATTCTATATCCAATAGTAACTTCCCCTCAAATTCTTAAGCTCATAGTGGGACAAGAGTCTCCTTCAGTTTCCATTTCACTTAAATTTTATTAAATCACATTGCAACAGACTGATAACATGAAAGAATTTTCTACAATACTTGTTGAATCCTTTTAGCTTCTACAAGGGTCTTTCCTACCAATTTTTGTTTGTAAATGTTACTGGAATCCAGTTCAAGTTGTGGCTGCTTCTGAAATGAAGACCTGGGTGTAATTTTTCCTCAAATTCTCTCTTGTGATAAATTTGTCTTTTGACTTCAGACATTGGACCTGTTTGCTCAATTATGTCGTGAACGAAGATATCCCTTCCTAAGACTTGATGGTACTACATCAATTAGTAAAAGACAAAAATTGGTTAATCGTTTCAATGATCTATCAAAGGTATGTATTTTAACTTGACAATTTTTATTTTTGTTAAATGGCTACCTAATGGAGAGGCATTTGAGCCATTTTACAGGATGAATTTGCCTTCCTCTTGAGTAGTAAGGCAGGAGGTTGTGGTCTTAATTTGATTGGTGGGAATCGGCTGGTTTTGTTTGATCCTGATTGGAATCCTGCCAATGACAAACAAGTAAATTTTATCTGTTACACCTGGATAGACTATACTTTCACTGCTTGGATGAATAATTGCTGTTTATTTTCTAAAATGTGATTAGTATTCTTTATTCTTTTGCTTTCATGCCAATCACAGGCCACAGCAAGAGTCTGGAGGGATGGCCAAAAGAAGAGGGTTTACATATATAGGTTTTTGAGTACAGGAACCATTGACGAAAAAGTAGTGATTTCTTTCATAATGGCTTGTTTAACTTGAGTTTCTTTTCTTGCTGCATTAAAAAGAAATTATCAATTTTCTCCAGGTATACCAGCGGCAGATGTCAAAGGAGGGGCTTCAGAAAGTTATTCAGCGAGAGCAAGCAGATCCTGAGGTCCAAATTCTCTTTCAGTTGTTAGTTCTAGTCGTTGCTAATTTGCTACACGCATCTTTTAAACATGTAGTTTGAAAAATTCCAATTGCAGGGCAACTTCCTTTCTGCTGAAGATCTTCGTGACCTGTTCTCATTTAATGAGAATATCAGGTATTCCTTTGACTTGAAAATTTACTATGAATGCATTTCTCAGAATCTATTTGCTATTAACTAATCAATCGCTTAACAGAAGAAGTTCCACATAGAAAAAATTTCTCTAGAGTTCTGTAGTATAACGCTTTTGTTCTGTCACTGTTATTTTCTCTTCTCTCTCTCAGACACAGTCAGGGGTGTGGGGGGATTGGTTATGATTATCTTTTTGAAAATACTTGTTTGGAAAGAGCTAAACTCCTCAGAGGACTTAATGTACTTTTATATGCTTATTGCCCATGATGTCAAACCATCAATAATTTGAATCTTCATGAATTGGAATCAGACTTATGAGCTTCACAATGCATCTGCAGCAGATGGAACCTTATTTAGTTAATGATCAATTTTGATCTTATTTCCAATTCTAAATTTTCTTGTCCTGTTCAGGTCTGAAATTCATGAAAAGATGAACTGCAGTCGTTGTGAAATGTATGAAGTGATGGTGGATCATCAAACTGAAACCAACTGCACCCACTCTGATCATGAAGATATAGGGGGGTTTGCCAGGATTGCTGGGTGCTTGGACAAGTTGAAGAGTTCAGAGAAACAAGTTAGTATCTGCTTTTACTCTTTTTTAAACTGTAAGTAGGTTCTTATATGGTGTTATTTATTTATTTTATCCTCAAGGTGGGAACTCCGAAAGAAGAGGATTTAGCCAACTGGGGGCACCATCTATTCACCACATCGGTACCTGATTCTGTTTTTCAGGCTTCAGCTGGGGATGAGGTAAGGAAGGAGTTTCTATTTTATATAATGATTTGTTTTTCCTCATGGTGAATTTTTATCTAGAATTCAATACATTGAAGTTTTATCATGTTATTTCATTCATAACTCAAGGTAATAAAAATTTAAACCATAGAGATGCAGCTAACGATAGCTTCTTTTTCAAAGTTTTCTGGTGTCTTCTTCCTTCTTACTCCTTATCTGGTTCCCATTTTGTATTTTGCTTCTGTTCAGTTCTTGTTTTGTTTAGAAATGTTTCTGTAATTCTTTTCCCATATTATGTATATAAACCCATTTTTTCTTGGTATACAAACAAATTAATAGTTTCAGTGCTGCATTGGAAACCATTAGCGCAATAGTTTCAGTTATTAGGATTTATAGTTTTTCAGGAAGAAGGGGGGGGTGGGCATTACATTTTAATTTAGAGGAAAATTAAAAATAACTATATTTTTTTATAATTTGAAATTTCTTATTTTAGATATTAAAAATATAATAAACTCACTTAAAAGTTTATTGTAAAATAAGTGAAAAGTTGGTCAAAGTTTTTAAAATTAATTTTTTTCCCTGGATAAATGGACCCTTAGAATCTCTTGTTTTTGGTCTCCTGATCGATGAAGATATCTAACGTTTTATCCCTTGGAGAAATCCTGTCTCTCTCCAGAGTAATTTCATATCCACCATGACATGACAGAAAAACCTTAATTTGCAGGGTTACCAGATTCTAAACCATGAATGTGCAAACCATCTCTTTGCAGCTTTGATTATTTGTGTGTCCTTTATAACCATGAGGCTAGAATCCAGTCAATGATATGAGATGCTTTTGCAGGTTTCATTTGTTTTCACCAATCAGGTGGATGGAAAACTTGTTCCAGTTGAGTCAATAATAAAACCAATCACAGGGGAAGAAAACCCTAAGAATCAGCACAATGCAAAAGGACACATGCTTGGAAAGTTAACATCTTCATCGCGGAATCAAATAGTGTTTCCGTCGATGTCATCCCCCGGTGTTTCTATGAGTGCGTTAACTACTCCTTTCAAGCCTCTGCAAAGGCCACGGACTAAATTAACAGGATCATCTCAAGGTATAATTCATTTGGGAATGAAGCCTGGGTTATCCCTTAGAAATCAATTGCCTCAAAAAAGATTTTCTCCTGATAATGTTAATGATGATGATTTTGCATAATTTTGTTGCCTTATAGCAGTCGTATATTTGATCATACCATGAAATATAAAAAACACATCAAACCTGTTACTTGTGAATAATAGAAACGTGATTCAATCATGTGACTAATGAACAATAAAAGTGCAGAAATTTTCTAAAATTTATTTCGAGAAACCCAATTTAGTTTTGTTACATTCTTTTCCTTTTCCCGTTTCGTAGTTGGTTGTCCACTTTGCCTTGCTATTTGCTAAGCCAATTAATACGGTTTGACCTCAGCAGCAGTAGCAAAAATACTAAAATGTTTTACCTGGAAGTTCGGATTTTCAACCAGCTATTCTAAAGCTGCTATGTGCTTGAAATTTAGGTTATAAGTGCATAATAGAAATTCCAATTACTATGTTATGCTTGTTGGTGAGAGAACATGGTATTGGTTCCTCTATTTCAGCTTTTCACAGTTCTCAGTTTGTGTGAATTTGATTCTCTAAATATTATTGTTATTGTGTTTACATCTAAAGATAGATCAGGACCTGAAGCTCTATTTATGCTTTCAAACAATACAGGAATCTGAGTGCGTCGCATGAGTTTTGAATAGTAACCTTACGATGATCTTGATTACATTGCATAAAGGGAAATGTACAAACAGAAAAGGAGAATGGGGATTGACGTAATTCTTTGGTAAAACTTGAAAAATATTATACTAATACTAGATAGAATAGGTTCTTAGAATTCAGTTTGAGCCTGTCTTTTGCCCAGTAATAAGGAATAGTTGATTTTAAGATGAATTTTAGCCAGTTCTGCAATTTTGACCAGAAAGAGAGAGTCATTGCCCTAAGGTTAGAATGTTGGAATAGAGACTCCCCATATAGTTAATAAACTAAACTGTAAACAAAGAAAACAGAAGTACAATTTCTCCACAAAGAAATCTTCTGCGTACTTTGATCAAGATTGAGGCAACATGCAAAGCACCTAAATTAAGAAATGTGGGAGCCTTTTTTTTGCCCCTTGATCTGGCATTGCAAAATGTGCTAGAAAAACAAAAATACTTATTACTCCATAAGATTAGATTAGATTAGATGATAATTTGACTTTTTTAACTTTTATTTAATTAGATGCAAAAGACAAAGTTTGTTCACCAAATGGGAGACCACCACAGACATTGATCATAGATTGGACTTTTTCCCCTTTTTCCCTTTAGACAGTTTAATCCAAGAAATCGGCCATCTGTTGCCATCCCATTTGACAATCGTCTGAAAATTCCTAGTTGAGGAATGGGAAAAAGGCCATGTGAGTGCCATCGGCAGAAGGGCAGGGAATCTCCCCCTTCACCATTGCACTAATAACAATTATAGGTTAAAAAGTAAAAATATCAACACCTAAACTAGTCTTTTGTCCTTTGGAGTTGTCGGTAAGACTTTAAATATAAACTCAGATGCAACATGTGCCATCGGGAATACTTATAGTGTCTTTGGCATGTTAATCCTTGTGCTAGGCTATATATACATACATTCAAATATTTATATATATATATATAAGCTCTGGCAAAGGGATACACAGAGTTAAGACATGATGTTGATAAGGTTAAAGTAGTAGTGAAGGGTCATACTAATTTTTTTTAAGTGTTAAAATGAACAGTAAATGGAGTTAAGCAACAATTAAGTGCATGTGTTAGAACAATATTTTTAAAGGAAAAAAAGAAAAAAGAAAAAAGAATTATGTTCCCTATTTGCTTCCCATGTTCTGTAGCATCGTCTCGTTTGACCACCTTTTTGTGGGTCTGTTGGAGTTATTTCTTAGCATGGATAGGTTGTAACTTAGTTGTCTATAATTCTTTATTATTATTATTATTTTAATCCTTTTTTGGAGCTCAAAAATAAGAAGATGTAGCATCTGATGCAGGGATCACGTTTAAATCTAGTGAAGATGAGAACTAAACACTAGCTGATTTTTTATTTGAAAGAAACAGCAGCAGTTGTTGACTCCCAAATGCATTTTCCCCCAAAAGTTTTATTCTCTGATCTTGAGCTAATAATAACTCTATACCACACTTCAACATGATCCACTGTCCGTCCTTAAATATACTTATCTGATAAAAAGCATTGATAAATATTAAATTGTTTCGATTTTTTTTTCTTTTTTACCTTTTCAATATAATTTTTAAAATTGATAATATACACTAGAAAGTGGAGCATAGGAAAACAGAAAGAAAAGATATATATATATATATATATAAAGAGGGAGGGGGTCTTCTTAATTTTATTGTTATCCACTAGAAGAACAGTGTGGTGAAACAATAAGCCAAATGCCAGGCATTGCAAGTCTGAGAGACAATGGATCTGCTTCATAATTTAGAAATGTGGTCAGCTTTTGTTGTATAGATATTGCAGCAGCAGCACACCATTTCAAGAGGATGTGTATATGAAATTTTTGTACAATTACTTTAATCCATATAATATTCTAAAGAAAAGAAGAGACAGAGAGAGACAGAGAGAGCGTATAGAATATGTATACTGCACATGAAGAGCAAAGCACACATATATATACACACATCTCATACATATATATATATATATATATATATATATATATATGGCACATATTACAGTAAGAGGAGAGTAAGAAACTGATCAGAAATCAGCTGGATTTACAGAGTGTAAATGGCATGCTTAAACGTGTTCAACAACAATGACCAACAACAAGGTCTTCATACAACAACAACAACAATGGGGCCTAGAATCTCCTTCTCCAATGATTTTGGTGATACTCAGCAGCAACCAATCAAGCACGATCACACCTACACAGAAGCTCCGGTGTCCTCTGATTTCGAGTTCTCTGTCTCCGGTTACAACATGATTTCAGCCGATGAGCTCTTCTCTAAGGGCAAAATCCTACCCGTCTTCACCAAAAAAACTCTCAGAGATGAACTCCTCCTTGTTCAGGATCACGACGATCATATTAATTTGGATGTCTCCCCGCAACTTTCGAGGGGTACAGCTCGATGGAGAGACCGTTTGGGCTTGAAGAAACCCTATCATTTTTTCCCCAGAAAAGGAGATAAGAATGCAGCTGAAGTTCTTCAGAGCATAGACGAATCAGAGGGCATTAATTTGTACTGACTTTCTGGGTAAAACATCTCTATTATTCTTGTTAAAAATTTGGAGATCTGACCAGAATTTGCTGGAATTTACATCATGGCTGCTGATTGAACTTCTTCCCTTCCCTTTTTGTCCTTCGCCTTCCATGCTCAACTTTAACCGTAGTCTGTAATATATTCATTATCATCAATGTAATGCATCTATTATTCAGGATTTTGTACAAAAGTATGTCACTTAAGTTTTTCCAATTTGCTTCTTAAATAACGTACTTTGTAAATCAATCAGGTTCAATTGCTCCATTTTCATCTTTTCTACTAATGGATTCTTAGTTGATGTAAGCATCCCCAACCACTCACCGTATAAATGGAAAAATGGATGATAAGCTTCCCAGAAAATCAAGATGTGAAGAAAATGAAGTTCATGGCACAGGTAATTTCATTCCCAAGCTAATACAATATATAGATTTTTTCTTGTAAATTTTCCAAGCATTGGAAAGAGGTTAACTGTAAACTTATATAAACAAAATGAAATTGGACCAGATGAAGTTGAACAAACATATGAACTTGGGACAAAAAGAAAAGAGCTTAAAACCACTTCTGCACAAACTTCCCCATCTCCAAAAAAAAAAAAAAACTTTGTTTTATCTACAACTCACCATCATATATTACAGACTTGAAGAATAAAGAACTCAGTAATCACTGAGCTATTTACATGAAGGGAACTTTGTAAACAACAGAACATCAAAGCCTGAGCAAACATAAAAAAGAATATATCACAAGTTGCCATGCTTTTATCCATGGCATTTTTTTTTTTCTTTTCTTTTGCCTGGTAATCATCATTGGCCTTAATTGCAAGGCTAGTATTCTGTATGTAAAAAGCCTACACTCTCACGTTTATCTACAAGATCTGTCTTTGGACAGGAAAGAATATTTGTAGCTGTGTTACTGCACACCTGCAATGGCAGGAGATCAAAATAAGTTTTGCAGATCTTCATTAGCAGTAAGAAAGAAATGCAGATGCCAGAAAAGAAAAGAAAAAAAAATATCATTTTTAAGATCAAGAATTTATATCTCAGAAATTACCTAAGCACACATTAAAGGTCAATTCAGGAGCCGCCTGGATATGCTGCACGGAATTCCTGGACAGCAAGACATAATACTATTTGCAGTTGTTACTTCTTGCTCTTGCTTTATTAGTTTCTCTTGCATTGTGAGATCCAATGTTTAATTGTAATACTACAAGTTTGCAAGCACAAGTAACAACCTAATGAACCTTCTTTGTCCGTCATCAGAAATCCTTACTATACCAATAACAATCCATTTGAAGCTGTTTCAAGGCCGTGTTCTATTGCATGACTCCCTATGCTGAGTTGCACCCAGGTATTTTTCTAATGATTCTTTCTTGTGCTCTGCATCAAGGCTGCAGCAAAAGAGGTTGTCAGTTCTGGTTACGTAACTACTGACACTAAGAATCTCAAAATATATATATATATATCAAGAAAGCAATTAATTAAAGGATGCCCCATGGAGGAGATGACGGGAGGACCTGTTTCTCACACCAAGAAAAGCATAATGCATAGCACGTGCAGCAGCAGAAGCTGGAGCTATAGCTGCCACAGGAGCAGCTCGAACAGCAGTTGCGAAAGCAGAGCCCACACCACCGTCTCGCTGATAGCTTTTCAGTGGTGCATGTACCAAAGCAGAAGCAGATTTTCCAATGCCATCGCTAATACTTTCACAAGCCTGAAATTTAAATTCAGGCATAAGAGAGGTCAATGCAAGGTAACAAAGTTGAGACAATAAAGTGCAAAAACAGAAAGTTAACCTGCTTGATTCCTTGGCGGGCATCCTTTGGCTGATTAGACCTCACATTTATATTCCCTCTGCTATGAGGATTCCATGAGACAGCAGGTGGGATGCCTGTGAGGATATACTCGGCATGGAGAAGGATATCATGAGCCCCAGCAGCCAGATGTACCCCAAGCCCAATAGCTTCAAGCGAGATACTTCTAAGAAAGGCAACTGTACCTGGTAAACATCAAATATAAGATTTCCACAGATTCTGCAAGACAATTAATAGAAGCCAAAATGAGTTTACAGCATTAGTACCCCTCTGTATTCCCTTCAGTAATCTCTTATCCTTTCTGTAGTTCTTCACAGGAAGAGTCACTAGCTTAGCAGCACCAGAACCAACTGCAACCAGTGATCGAATAGGAGGAAGGCCTTTCAATAACTTATGAACCTGAAAACCAAACCCACCTCCATGAAGCACAGTGAGAACATAATAAAGTGCATGAATTAAATTTATCAGACATACAAAAGAGATATTTCTAAACCTGAGTTTGAGAGATATCTTCCAACCATTCTCCAATTACTGTTTCACAAACACAACTCCATCCATAGATTCCAACTGCATGAACATGTTTTAGTTGTAGCTCCACACCCTGCAATTGAGTTCATTATTGGAAAACAATTAACATTCAATCTCACTTCAGGAAGAAACACCCCAAAAAGCCCTAAAGCCATTCCATTCAAAATGTTATAACATTCACTACAAAAAATCTTGGAAATTTGCTGCACAACACCTACCACCCGCACCCCACCTCCAAAAAAAAAAATCTAAAAAAGAAAAAATAACAGTATAATAACATAGAATGACATTCTTATCAGTTTAAACAGGATCCATAGCAATTTGGCCCTCACCAAAAGATATGATTTTTGCAATCACACCCCCTATCAGATATTAACTTTTACCGAAATATGTATCAGCAAAATAACATAGAAAATTCACCTTCCAGGGTACTAGGTTTACAAGTTCAACATACTTCCCACTCCTTAATGCTGCTAAGTCAACACGACTTGGACTATAGTCAACTCGAATCAGCACAGGCTTAATATCAAATTTCTGCAACAAACATAAAGAATGGTTAAATGTATGAACTTTGTCAGAATTATCGATGACCGTTCACTATTAAATCAAGGTTACATCATAATTTAAGATCATAAGCATTTGAATATGTAGCCAAAAAAGACTGAAGATCACACACCTGAAAATAGGGAAGCAATGCCTCTTCAGTGATCACATGTCCCCCAGAATTAGTACTTCTCCACATCTCCTTATCTTGTTCACAGAAATCATGAGTGTCAGTCTGTGATGACTCAACAGATGCCCCTCCAAAGAAGTTGATGAGAAAATCAAGTTGGCTTTGATGAAGATGCAAACGCATTGGAAGGAGAGCAACCCGTAACCTAGAAAAACAATGTCATAATCAATATTGGCCCAGTGAATTCCAATGGAAACGTTATATTCTTTCTTTCTTCTCTTTGGGTGATAGCATCTAGTGTTTCAGAAGGCATTACAGTGCTGATATATGAAGATATAGGTATGACACCTTGATGTAGTACTTAATTTTCCTTTTAAGGATTTCCAACCTCTTTCTTGTATTTATTTCGATGCCAAAATAAATATAGACTCACACATATCAGGAGGAAAACACGAAATGCAGATGATCAATTGGCCTGAATCCCACCCACCCACCCCACCCCCCCGAAGGGGGAGAGAGAAAGAGAGGAATCCTTAGAGTTTACTTGAGAGTCTAACTTCTGGATAAGCAAAGAGATGAAGTGGCCAAAAAATAATATGATCCTAAACAAGGTAATGTGTGCTCATTTAAAATCCCAAAGCAAGTTATTCCAAAATGAGTCGTCCAATTGCATTAAACTTAGAAATTTTAACAGTACTTCTAGCTAAAACTCAAAAGTTCAAGTAACCCAACAAATTAACATGTTACAAAAGCCCAAGTTCTCAGACCCAGTTCTTTCTTCACATGTTGAGCTCAGTGAAAAGAACTCATGACACATAAGGGTGTGCTTTCACATGTAGACTATCTTCTCTAAAAGCCAAAGTTTTTTGGGTACAAATTCTGCCATCACCTTGCAGTTCCTGATGAATAGAGACAAGCTAACAAAAATACCATAATAATGTTCAACCCTAAAAGCTTTAAAGATTTCAAAGTTAATATCAAAGAACACTGCAATGTATTGATGTCTTGAAGAAAGAGAAAATTAGAGTATAAAATGAAAATGAAAATATACAAAACATAAATAAATAAAGGAAAAAGAAGCAAAAATACCAAATGAATATTTTAAAAAAATGCATAGACGAAATCTCAACATTGCTAACTTTCTAAAACTTTTTTGGGTACCATTAATTGGAGTTATTTGTGCAATTTGTTGATCAAGAGATCAATCAGCAATGGAGGATAGATCTTCAAAGTAAATTCCTCAATGGAACTAAATGAACAAATTGATACTGCCTGCAAAAGGCATATTAGAGGCAAAAGTCATGAAAGGGGAAAAACTAAAATTACCTATATTCCTCCAAAGGGGTCGAAGGGTCTGGTCGAACAGATTCTAAATCCAACTTAAAAGCTTTTGAAAAAGATTCTCGAGGATGATCTTTAGATTGATAATATCCAAGAACCTTCAAGAAAAGAAGAGTGTCAGACTTAATTCAAGCCATAATGCAAATAGATACAACCAAATCAAAACAGCTGAATACTAACCAGTTTCCATGGTGCATTTTTGCTATTGTCACTCATGAAAATATCTTGAATAGAGAGAGAGAGCCTAGAAACACATATTCCACCATCAGGGAAAATATCATACTGAATTTTCATTCCTGATAGAGAGAACTCCAGACAAACAGTTGCATCTCGTCCAAAACTTACTGCATAAGGCTTCTTGAAGTTGTGCCAATCAGAACCAGAATACATTCTCCATACAATATTCATGTTCTTAAGAACCACACGACCATTAATTTTACCATATTCATCGGTCTCAGTGTGGCTGCAGGAAGCAGTGTCCTCAAGTTGTAACACACTAATTTGCTTGTCTAAGACATGATTTTCACGTATTCTCTGAAAGGTCTCCCCATACCATCTAGCATTTCTAGTTGGAGACTCTTCCAGATTACTAATTTTGCAATCAAGACTGCTTGATGACTGACTCCTTAATGATAGTTCCGACAAAGGGCGTAGGCCAGGCAAGAAATAGTCTTCTATTAATTCAGGGGCTTCTCCTGGTTGATCGGAAACCCCATCATTTTCCAGATCAGAAAGAGATCCACCAAAAGCTAAACAACAGGAGAAATCTTCTCCATTTCTGGCAAGAGAGTAAATTGGCTCATCAAGAAAACTATCACCAGATGACATATGAAACTGTTGATCCTGAATTGCATCCCGCAAAAATTCATCTTCACAAATTTCATCCAGCAGGTTGCCTTTGTTTGGTTTAGTTCTTGTATCCACATTCTCTAAAATAGGATCTAATGGGGCAGTATCACCATCAAAGGTCTTGTTTCCAGTTACCCCATTTTCCCCTTTGACATTATTCCATCTATTTTGCAAATGCACAACTGCATCTTCCACATCAGGCGCAAAAAGCTGTTGAAGCTGAGCACATAACTGAATCAAACCAGCAGTAGTATCATAACATGTATTTAAAGCAATCTGTGAGTCAGAGGATTCTACTTCCCAGACAAGGTCTTGATCAGAAAAAGTTCTCAAAAGTGCTTCAAAGCATGCTCCTTGAGCAATTTTAAGATAGCCAATAGATCTGAGATGATCTACATCATAAATACCACCAACAACCTGAGGCCCAGATACAGGGCAAAGCAGCAAACCTAAATTCTTAATCTGTATTTTAAACTCCCCACCAGAGGAATTAGACACACTGGTATTAGAAATTCTAAGAGAAGATACTGCTAATAAACAAGCAAAAAATTGCCTGTCAATCGCATTCGGACAAGCAGAACAGGGCTCCATGGGAGAACATTTATGATTAACATGGTCATAAAAGTAGGGTTCATAACTCAAAGCAACATCTACCAGATTAAGAACAAAGGATGATCCACAGGATCTGTTTATTTCAGAGTTATCCTTCTGCAAAGTCGTGTCACCTGCTGGGTCAATTTCAGGAGAGGGTGGGATGAAAAAAGAAGAGAGTGCATCCCACCAATCCAAGCGACCACCTGTTCCAACAATAGTCCCTCCTCTCACAGCAATGGACATATAGCTGTGAATATCCTCAGGGTGCAACAAGTATACAATGTCAGAACCAGAAAACCTAGGGGATAAAATGTTTAACCCTTCCCCATCTCCACGTCCCATTGTAGAGTTACTGCATGTGATTAGAAGCATATCTTTATGTGGAACTCC
This sequence comes from Cynanchum wilfordii, assembly GCA_025388415.1. NCBI lineage: Eukaryota > Viridiplantae > Streptophyta > Magnoliopsida > Gentianales > Apocynaceae > Cynanchum > Cynanchum wilfordii. The sequence continues at coordinate 3,250,188 of JAHSUH010000001.1, forward strand.
AGTAACAGAACCTAATAAACTGCCCTCTTGGTGATTAACCCAAATAAAGGAAGCAGCCTTTATCCCACCAATATTTGAAACAGAAAGCAACTCAAAGTTCTGAATTTTGAGTTTGAAGCTATGCCAAGAACCAGGAAGCTCCTTCTGAATTGAACCTTTGACAGCCTCTTCTATTTCCATGGAAACAGAAATCCCTAGTGAGTCACATTCCACCAGAACTGATCCTTGAGAAGGATGCTCTTGATTTACTGGATCAGAGGCCATGCAAGAAAAAACATCATTCAACTGATGCAGAATAAATAACAAATTATTATACTGAACTTTTTCAAGATTAATATTGACAGGACAAAGCCTTGCATGTACACAAAAACCCGAGCTTGAAATGATCTCTTGCCGAGTAAGAGTATTGAAGTCTTCCATATCCTTTACAGTAGATACAGAAGCAAACTCATAATCCTCTCCTTTAAACCTGGTTCTGGTAAGGTTCCCTGCAGTAGCAAGAATCTTGGCTTTATTTATTACCTGAGGACCAGTAAGAGCACCATCCTGCCAATACATGGTAATGGCAGAAAAGCTGTGGCTTCCTTCACCAAGAGACATAACCTTTTGTGCAAAAAATTTAAGCTTCCTAATACTGTGAGATTCACCTGCAACACTCTCTATGGTATCAGAAGTAATAAAATAAGCATCCATACTTCCCAGAGTCAAGTGCAAAGATCTAGAATTTGGTAGCATGTTTACTTTTCTTGAACTCAGTAAGGATGCCAGCTTTGAGGCTTCAACATTACTATGACCCAAGTCTGTAAGAGAAGAGAATTGAAGAGCAATAAACTGATCAAAAAAAGGGTAGCCTCCTGAATCTGCACCATTCTTATAAGGAAAACAAAAGATTATCCTTGCATTACAAAGAAATATGTTGCCCGTCAGAGTTTCATTGGTTGAAATGGTCGAGGAGCGAGAACAAGTACCCTTTGCTTCGTTACCTCGAGAATAAGACCTTCTATGCCCAAGGACACCAGATTCAGCATCATTCCTACTGCTGCTCATTTGAGAGGATTCAATTTGTTTTAGAAGACTACACATCAGATCAATAATACCAAAGTTGACCCACAAAATGAATGGTGGCAGCTTCAGTGTAAAAGATGTTGGCCCCACAAAAACATTATCAGATGTTTTAGAATTTACAGTGATTCGGCAGTGATCATTACCCAAGGTTTTCAGCAAAGATACCTTCACAACATCATCCCTGTAAATGCCTTTGCGATTGATATTCTGAATATCACTCTTTGAATCCAAGCTCAGTTTTGATTCAGCATCATAACCATTCAAACCAAATAACCATGCATATTCACCGGAAGAACAAAAAGGAGCAAGGGCATTTTGAACACCATCTTGCATTTTTGAGATTAAACCAGCTTGACTTTTGATGCAGTTCTGGTGACCATGAAACTTGGGATCTATCATATCATTTTCTGGAGAGAAGTAATCGTCAATTTTTACATCCTTAACGGTTGCTTCAAAGTTCATCTGTTCAGGAGATACCTGCTCACCTCATCAAGGTTTTGACATCAATGAAAACGTGAGGACCCCAAAATTCATTATTCAAATAACACATTTATATATAATATAAACAAATAAAAGGTACAGATGGTCAGCAGGAAAAGAAAGGAAAAAAAGTAAATAAATGAGAAGTAATGCACCTGCAAGAGGAGCTCGCCACAGAAATCTGCACCAAGATAACGAGCATTTGAATCAGCCTTAGCCTGATCATGCGTTGTACAAAAGGAATGCACAGGGTCTTCATCAGAGAAGGAGAAAAGGAGAGATATTTTATCAATAGTCACCTTAAGGTTGGTTCTTTCAACATGCTGCTGTTCTGCAAGCAATTGTAAGCAGATAAAGCATTAGTCATTCTGAAAATCACGACCATATCACAATCAAACTTCAACAGCAATATAGACATCAGAAAATTATATACAGAAATAACATACTAAGAAACAAAAATCTTGAATAACTTGAAAGAAAGCTTGCACCAAGTGCCGTCAACAAGATGACAGAAAAATATAGCAGAAAAATGCAAATTTCAAGGACCAATTTGTAATACACAACCAGTTTTGAGACCAACAAATTGCTCTTTGATTGTTAAGGGGTGTACTATTTAAGCCTTTCTAAGCAGAAGTTGAAGACCATATGGAAGTATGAGAGAAGACAAAATAAATTCTCACTTGCAATTTAGGGTTCTAATTCTTGGAACATGAGAATGAAGCAGAAATGACAATAATAGAAGACTACCATATCAAGTTCAACAGAAATCCATTCCAACTGAACCCCTGGACCAATAAAAGACGCATATACTCCCCAAAAGTTTATCCTTGCATATGAAACCAGATATCTCTAAACTATAAATCTGAAGATAAATTCAAATGAAATACTTTTAACACACTACAAATAAGACCAGCAAGAACAATTTTAGTATATGTAAAAGAGGTTAATTTACAGATAGAAAACCATAGAGAAGGAAAAAAAGGGCCAAAAATATGTTCCAAACTTGACTTCATTCTCTAAATGAACAACATAATTTAGAATCAACAACAAATTACGGTTAAATATTATATTCCTTCAATTTTGAAATACTTGTCAAAAACCTTTATTTGTGATTTCAATTACTTGTTAATTTTGTAAAATCAATAGAGTAATTACTACTTCTTTCATAGGCACAAAACATAAGGAGCCAGACCACAACATAAGAGGGTAATAGTCGACTAGTACATGTTATGGAAATAATGTCTTTAGTAAGCAGACTATCCTCCTAATAGCATATAACTCATTACAAAATGGATTAGTGACATTCTAAAATCAAAGCTTCATAAATTTCCAACTTCAACTTTGCTGCCATGAATTGCAGTCTAATAACTTCAAAATCATGCCAGTTTACCATGGGATCTACTTGCTTACCAATTTGCAGTCTAGGTTCCAACTTACAAGCATTTAAATAATATTGAGGTTGGAGAATTAAAATCGTCAGTGAAGTTATATATTGCAAAAAAGTAAATGTTTCGAGGATGAATTCTACAATTATTTAAAGTTGCCAAGTTTGAAATGTTAGCAAAAACAGAACCTGAACCCTCAATCTACCCTCTTGCAAACTCGTAATTTAAGAATTGTAACGAAAAGAGAAACATAAGTTTGGGTAACATATGAAGATGATGTAAAAATTTTATGATATGGAGTGACATCTCTTGATAAAAGTTAAGTTTTTGTGCTTCACAAGTAATGAAACACGTACCAAATGGAATATGCACAGATCCAGAAGCAAGGTTGGATGCAGCAGTTATAGCAGTAAAAACAGAGCGTGTCCAATTCCACATCCCACTGTTACTGAGAGATGATTGTGAACTTCTTAGCTCATCAAAGCATTCAAAAAACTGATCCACACTGCAAAATTACAGCCAACGAAAACATTAATAAGAATTCAACCACAAACCAGAATGTGGAGAGCATGCTATAGAGGACAAAATACCAAACCAAATAATGCTAGGAAATTGACTATAAAGCATTAAAATTCTAGGAAATTGAAGGAGAAATTAAAGAATTTCAGTTGGAAATGCTTAAGGCAGAATGATTAGCATGACAATACAGACCTTGCTCCAAAATCAGGTTCAGCGCAAGTTATCTCTTTCTGGTTTCTTCCCACCCAATCTGATATAAGATGCGATTCTGATATTAGTGCATCTCTCCCATACTCTTCTTCATTACAAGAAGAGTAATTAATGGATGAATGTTCATTATCAGATCTTAGTGAACAAGGTCCTGGGGTTGAGGAATTCTGAAAGGATCTACTGTTATTATAAACAGAATCTGACAAATTTTGAAGTGTTTGGCCATCAGTTCCTGTACTCTCCTTTTTTAAAATTTCCCACAAATATATGAAACATATGACTGTGCTCGGCTGAAATCTTAAATTGAGTGGTTTGATATGAGCATCTGCATCCACCCTGTAAATATCCAAGAATCCATTCTTCCAGGGTATACTTAAATTTATGCGCCCTGAAAAACCACCATTCTCACCTGTAACAATTTGTGTCATAGCAGTGGCTTGAGATCGACCCAAAAGACACTCCCTGAAACTTAATTCCGGAGGACAAGAATTGGACATTCGACTTTCTGTTCCATCCATCTGAAGAAATTCAATTATAGCCCCTTGAAATTCGAAAGAATGAGTGAGTTGATTTAACCCAAGAATGTCATCTTCTGTAGGTTCATTCTGCAACTGTGCATCTTCAGAAATACGTGTTTTGCATTCTATTTCAGCTATCCGAAGTACCAAAGTTCTGCAATACCTGTTATTCTTTTCCTTTTCTCCGGATGGATCAAATGCAACAATCAGTTTGCTAATTTTTACTTGGAAGCTACTAAGCAACTGGTTTACCATCTTTGCAACAGTTTTGACTCCTTCATGGACTTGCACTGAAGAAAGCATATCACTAGTTACTCTATCTTGTTCAATCTTTTCTGGATCATGGTTAGAAGGGTCAACAGCATTTTCACAGGGAGCAGTAGTCTTAGATTCATCTACATGAACACTCTTGACACACGGAGCAACAATAATCTCAAGTTCATCCAGCAGAATTTGGCTACCAGCACCCTTCCAAGACATTTGAACCAAAAGAGAGCCAATTGATCCTTCCTTCACAATAATTTTTGATGCACCAAGCTGCAAGAACCAGAAGCTTATTTAGCTGCCGGATTACATGCATTTTTCTTTTGATTTCTTTCCTGATCAAAATGGAAGGGACACAAGAGAGACATAGTTCCTTGTATATGAAGGGAATTTTTCAAGTTACTTGGTAAGATTATACGTACATCATTTAGAATAAACTTTAGCATACGAGCAAGATCTTCACATGAAATTCTTCTATTATACGTTGAAAAATAAGTTGCAATCTGTGGGAATTTAACTAATTTCTAATATCATCTAGCCACAAAAAAAAAAAAAAAAAAAAAAAAACTAATTTCTAATACAAATGTCAGCCACGAGTACATCATTTTTTTTATAATAATAACAATATGTTAAGCAATAAAATTGTTTTATTTCCCTTTTCTTGGAAGAGGAAAGTGTTCCACTCAAGGCTGCAAGGCATTCAAATAACCCTCAAAACAAAAGGTTATTATCCATCAGCTAATCAATTTGAATTTGCTAAATAAATTTGGTGAACTCCAAATTCCCAGGTTCTATATTTATCAATAATTCCAACTCTTTTGCTAAAAAAGAAATAGACAAAAAGTATGAAAAGGGAAGGGAAAGCTAAGATTTTTTTCAGTCCAATAATTATAAGGGTAAAAGAAAATGAAGAAGAGAAAACATAAAACCTTAAACAGCACCTACCTGCTGATTGATATAATCCACATTCAAGGCAAGATCATAAAGTTGAATTGTGCCGGCGGTGAGCTGTATGTCGAGCTGATTAAGATCAATTTCTCCAAGTATAAAATTTCCCAATGCCTTCTTTAAAAAGCCTTTACACAACTTCTTCATAGCCCAGGGGGAAAACATGGCCTCCGCCGACTTGGCGAAGTTCCAAGAAAACATCTTTCCAACAACAAAAGAAGAAAAAAAAGGTACCCTCGTCGAATTTCTCTTTCCTTCCCTCAATTACTTAGGTTTTCAGTGGCAAAGCAGGTCTGTCACCACCTACCTCCATCCAAGCCAAAAGCGGAGGGAGGGAGGAGAAAGACGACAGTTTTGTTTGGGTTTTAGATACAAAGAAATAAAAATTAAATTAAAATGAGAGAAAGAGAAAGGATGAAGAGAAAGAGAAGACTTTGGCGTTGGTTGAGTCGTGTTTGGGTTGAGTTTCCGTATGATTTTGTGTTTGTATTTCTCGTCGTCTGTATTATTTTTTTAACCTTTTATCGTTAATGTCTAATCATCATCATTATTTTATTAATACTTATATCCTATTATTTTCCCTGAAATTTAATTTTAATAAAAAAATATTTTGGCGGCTAAACATTAACGATGGGGGATATGGATTCACCAGATATGGTAATCCAAAAATAAAAAAAAGGAAAAATTATGGTAATCCAAATTCCAGTCTATTTCCTCTCCATTTTATTTTTTTTTTTAACTTTGAAAGAGTAAAAAATATATATAGTTTTTAAAATTATCACGTTAAAAATAATCACTATAGTTTATTTATTTTTTTCTAAAATTATAAATTTTTTTTTTATGGAAAATATATTTAATATTTTTGAAATAATACTTTATCTTTAATATTAGTTGTTTTTTTTTAAAAAAAATTAGTAGATATGATTATAAATATTTTAAATTTTGATAAATATATATTTGTCTGAATTTTTTTTTTATCTGTTAAATTTTAAATAAATAATATATTAGTAATTTGAATTGTTTAAATAAAAAATTATAAATAAAAGTATTATTTAGTTTAATAAGAAAAAAAAAACAAATAAAATGTAATTATGATCCAAGAAGTAATAAAAACGGTAGAAAGGTTTGTAGGTAAAATGCAAGGTACATATTGGTAAATTTGGTGCACAAAGCGCAGCTAAAGATTCCCTCCTGATGGGAGTATAATTGTGAAAATCATGGCGGCAGCCGGCTCATGTTAATGTTAGGAGACAAAAAGACATAAGAGGTCTCATTCCATATATCTATAGGGGAAATTATCAGGTATGTCCGGTGCACATTTTGCAAGTGCACGTAATTTCTCTCGAAATGACACGTTTCTCTCCTTTTCTTTTCAAATTTCCGTATTTATCAACATTTTTAAAATATATAAATGAATCTTATATTATGAGCTTTTGATGATAAAAAAAATTCAATTTTGTCCAACTTTCTTTCTTAAGTCAAAATATTGTTTTTTTTTTTTTTTTTTTTTTATTAATTGACTGCAAAGACTAAATGTGTGTATATATATTTGGGGAAAAAGTCCAAATAATTTAATAGTAAATTGTTTAACAATAAAAATAATAAACTAAAGATTAAATATAATATAACTAAACAAATAATCAATTCAATTAACATTTCAAATTATAAATATATTATGTTCTATTATTATATACAAAGTTTAACTCTCTTAAAAATAATGAAAAATATATGTGATCATCTATGCATATTTTAAATTAAGGTTTTTTTTTTTTAACATAATAATATTTAAAAAAAATATATATATCAATAGTAACATAAATATTAATTAAAGATATTAAAACTTTAATTACATAAATTAATGAATTAATTTTTTTTTTGTATTTTTCATTAAATAAAAAATAGAAAGACTAATCTATAAAAGAATAATAGGTAGATTTAGTTATTATATATTTTTTAATGTTCTATGACTATGGTCCTATTTCATAAGTTAATTATCAAAAAAAAAAAAAAAAACACAAATTTCAACCGGACTCCTCGGAAGAAAGTTCGTGGGCCTTAAGCGCCGCCCAAGTCCAAATCGCATAAGGTTTTCACCGCTCGGATTAGTAATTCCTCATCTTCTCTTCACTAAAACTTTATACCCAAACGCTAGAAGGTCAATTGGAGGGAATTAACATTGCAGCACTGAATCTGTGAAGCTTGGGTAATTGCAGCCAAATCACATCTGCAAATATGGTAAGAACAGTCAGTAACGCTTCCATTCCATAAAGAGATTACGACGATTGTCTAAGATTGGAGGAATTTTATTCCATTTTTGACAGAAATGAAATTGACCATCTAAATTTTCGCAGTACAAAGATATAGTTATAGAAGGCGATGGCGAAAATGAAGATGTGAAGTCCGGCGAAGGATGAAGAAGAAGGCGGGAAAAGAGTATGATAACGGAATGCGTAGAATTGTAGATTTATTAGAAAGTGATTATTGACGAGAGGAGAGAGAAGAGAGGGGAAGGAAGTGAATGGAAAAGGAGGAGTAGGCCATCCAGTCAAAAGGAAAGATCGGATTTGGTGCATATGTGGGACCGTGCACCAGATGTACAAAAAATTTACCATGATTAGTTTAAATCGACAAGGATGGATTCAGCCGTAGTCAAAACCATCAAGGTTGTTCCGTTTTAAGAAACTTCTCTGCCTCTTCCATCTTTTCTATCTATCCCTGAATCGTCATCTATAACTATTCTTCATCATGGAGCTCAGACCTGGCCTTTCCGCGATTGTTACCGGTGGCGCATCTGGAATTGGTAACTTGATCAAACTTTGTCAGAAAGTGCTTTTCGTTTGACGTATATATTTTCTATGTTCAGGATAATACAATTGTCAGTGAACTATTTATATGCACACACTCTTTTTGATAGTTGATTTGTACTTTGCGTTGTAAATCACTGCAGGTAGAGCTCTGAGTTTAGCACTGGCTGAGAAGGGAGTATTTGTCACTATTATTGATTTTTCCGAGGAGAGGGGAAAGGAAATTGCATCACTTGCTGAAAATGAGTGCGCTAAGTTTCATACAAATTCGGAATTTCCTCTTGCTATGTTCATTAGATGTGACGTCACCAAAACATGTGAGTTTATGTTATGTTGTTTTTTTTTTTTGTTATTATTATTATTTAAATGTGGTAGAAGACTATATGTAAACGGATGCATTTTTTGGAAAGATGCAGTTACCAACTTTTCTTTTTTTTTTTTAATTTTTTATTTTTTGGTGAAGCTAGTGAGCTTTTCTTTCTTCTAAAATCAAATAAATCTTGTTATATTTACAATTAAATTATAATGACACTGTTTTTAATGAAATAATTAGTGTTTTTCCAGAAAATAATAGACTTATATATAGAAGTTATGTATTATATCATGTATAATATTAGAATCTTTTTTTAGAGTGTGGGTCTAGGACAATCAACTTTATTCATAAGACTTGCAATTTGATCTGAACAAATTTTTAAATTTTATAAAAATGTTTCAATTTGCATTGACACCTCAATTGAAACAGTGGACTTGGACGCTGCTTTCCAGAAACACATTGCAACATATAAAGGATTGGATATCTGCATAAACTCTGCTGGCATCAGTAGTCCCATTCCATTCCATAAAGGGGAAAGTGATGATTCTAAGTCATGGAGGCATACTATTAATGTGAATCTTGTTGCTCTTATTGAATGCAATCGCCTTGCGGTATGTTGAATTTACTATTTTATTTTTTCTGTTTTGGTGATTAATTTGGATTTTTTTGTTAGCTGTCCAAGTCCTCATTGAATCAAGGAGATTAGGAATTATCTCTTTAATGTGTGTTTAATAGAGTTATATTCTATAACTTTGCAAGGGGTCAAGAGAGATGTTGCAGAAATTTTATTGATTGCTTTTCTTCTTCTACTTCATTTAATCTTCTATTTTTTATAACTTCACGAGTAAAATACTCTACGAAAGTGTAGACCTCCCTCCATTTTAAAAGTCATGTCAATTATTTCTATTTTGATTGTCTCAAAGAAATTGTTAATCTTTTCAATTAATTAGACATTTATTTTACTGCTCTTTTTCCCAAGTTATCCTTATTTATTTTATTGTCTCATTCTCTGTCAAAAGTCATGAAGTAAGTATTCTTTGAGGATATATTAGTTGTTCCATATAATATTTCCAAGATTTTAACCATTCTTTAATTTCTGTGTTTTGCCTTAGATTGACATGATATTTTGGGACGGAGGGAATATCATGAATAATCTTGAAGTTCTGTCTATTAAATAAATAAAATGTAAAATTGTCCTGTCTCTATCATTTGAATTTTCAAGTAACCAGAAGAAGATTATAGAAAGGGAATGTATTTTGTACTACTGTATCTGTTATATTCTTTGTGTGGAGATATGTAACGTATATAGTGTTTAAACTAGTAGGAAGGCTTGTATCCTCAGCAAATTAGTCAAATGGATGGGAGAGTAGTATTTTTATGCCATTCCATCATGATATGATAATAATTATTCTCTCTGAATTTTAATTTTCTTTCTTCTTTCAAAGATTCCTCTCTTAAGCATTAGTTCAGAATTTATATTTATCTTGTTAATTAATTTATTATAGAATTCTGGGCATCTCTTGCATGAATAAACTCAATTTTATAATACGGATATAATATCTAGATATCTGCTCCTAGATTCAAGGAATGCAAGCTGCAAAAAAGCCAGGTGTGATCATTAACATTGGCTCTGCTTCAGGACTTTATCCAATGTATTCTGACCCTATCTACTCTGCCTCAAAAGGTTTATTGCTTTTTCTTCTCTGTACTTCTAGTCTTCTTTTATCCATTAAAAGGAATGGTCTTTGCCTCTATTTCATTAGGTCCTCATGAACTGGGATAGGGAGACCTTTTTTTTTTTTCTTTTATGAACTAGGGTACAAAGACCTACTGGTTTTGAAATCCCATTTTAGGCTGAATGAAATTTCTTTTTAGGTGGTGTGGTCTTATTCACAAGATCACTTGCTCCATTCAAGCATAAGGGAATACGTATCAATGTGCTTTGTCCTGAGGTATGCTAATCTTCAAGTGGTCTATAGTTTCCAGATATATTTTCAGTTTACATAGTAGTTTCATTCAATAACTGCTAAAAGATTTGGATTCCTTTGTAGTTTTTTTACTTTCAACTGTAAACTAACTCCTTTACAGTTACCTTTCTTAAAGGTTAAATATTAGTCTACCATAGAGACACTTATGGCCCCTAGTACATGTGTGAAGAGTTTCTTCTATTAGGCAACAATATTGGAGAAACATGCTGAACAGATATGTATAAGTAATTGTCCATTTATAGAGTTCTATATTTATTTATTTATTTTAAATAGCTCTGCGACAATGAATCATCTTGAACTTTACTTGGATTAACAAAAAAAAAAAAAAAAGAAAAAGGCTACTAAGCTAAAAAATAGATTGTGTGGCTGCCAAAATTTGAAAGTCTTTCTCATTTTCACCATTTGAAGTGTTAAACCAGCATTGGTATTATCCTATTAACCAAATGGTTGTCTCATGGAAATCTGAACTGCTGGGAAATAGATATATAATTTTTAAAGTTAAAAAAAAAAAAAAAGATATATAATTTTAAAAAATTATATATTCATCAACATTCTCTTGATTAGGTGATTCTGCAATTGAGGGTCTCTTTTTCTTTTTCATATGTTGTAAGTAAATATTTTATTCCAAGTGTAAGGGATTAGTATAGTTAAAACTGGAACTAAAAGATGCCGTGAAGGATCATTGATATCTCTCCTACCAGACAAGATAAACTAGTAGATAGGGCTACTTTGTTCTCTTGATGCAAGTGGCTCCATTTTCCTTCCAACATGACTGCAACATAATACTTGAGCCTTCCTCCAAACATCAGCTGACAAAACGCAGAGCCTAGCTCTTGGTTTGAACCTTGTCATCCATGCTTCCTGTGCCCCTCTTAAAATATTGTAATATAAAGGGGAAAACATGAAAACGAAGTATTATTTTCTGGAGTAGAATGGCAGAATACATTTTCATGGCAACTGCAATGCTCATAATTTTCTAATGCTGGAATCCTTTGCTTAATAATTATGATCTATCTAGTTTTGGATATAAATATAACTCTTAAAAAAATGCTACAAAATTTGCTTTTGGCCTGATTGTAAACTTTCTATTGTTCTTATCTTTCTTTATTTGCAGTTTGTTCAAACTGACTTGGCCTCCAGAGTGGATCCAAAAGTGATTGACCGAACTGGAGGCTTTCTGCCAATGGAAAGGGTGGTCGAAGGTATTATTTCCATTGAATTTCTCTGATGAAAGTTACATATTATTACTCAATCTTTTGGTAAGATTACTTGAAGGGGTTATTATTTATGCAACATTAGAAATTTTTATGCATGAAATCAATTTCAGGTGCAAAGTTTCTTCATATTATTACTCAATCTTTTGGTATTGATGATGGATATACCAACCTTTAGGTGCACTGGACCTTATAAAAGATGAGACTAAAGCTGGGGCATGTTTATGGATCACAAAACGAAGAGGAATGGAATACTGGCCAAGTTTGAAAGAGGAAGCAAAATACCTTTTGCCTAATGCTAAACAAAAAAGAAATTATCCAGATATGTCCTCATTTGATCTTCAAATTCCAGAGAGTTTTGAGAAAATGTAAGCATGCATTTTCCTGACTTTTGGCTGTCCTGCTGGAATCTAAGATCATTCTTTTTATTGTTACCTTGGTTAAATAACATGTGTTTTTCTAATAGACAGGATTAATGATTCAAAAGGTTGATGGTAAGTAGGAAAAGAGATTCTCTACGTGTGGTCTTTCAAGAAATAGAGAATAGAACTGAGTAAAGATATTTTTAAAGTGATCCTACCATCCATGAATTCTATGTCCTTTTAAAGAATTTTCAGTGCTTCTTTCTACTTTATATAATGTCATTATCATGGCTGGTCAGTGTGAGAGTTCACTGTATGGAATTGCTATCAAAGATTGATTTGGTTGATGCCACACTTTATACAGATTGGATAGTCATGACTGATTGACCTTTCTGGCCTTTCTTTTTTCTTTGTTACGAAGAAGTCAGGCCAATGCTTTTGTATTTTGATCAATTGAAGCTATACTAAGAGTGCTAGCAGAATTTTAGGATGTTGCTGCTGCTATTCCATTTTCCTCCCTTCTTTCTTCTCCTTCCTCTTGTCAATAATTTCATTCAGTTTTAAGCATGGTTCTACTGAAAACTTCTCTTATTGTTTGGGATAGTGGCCAATCTTTTTGCTGGTTTATGCTTTTTACTTTCCTTTATACTTTTGTTTTCCTTGTTTGTTTCTAGAGTTGTTCACACCCTTAGTCATAATTTCCGCTGTGCAACAAGCATAGTGCGATCGACAGTGCGCCTGCCAATCAAACCTGATTATGTGCTTCTGAAAATCATTTATGCTGGTGTTAATGCTAGTGATGTAAGTCTATAAGCTTTTTATGATTTTCTTTTAATTGTTCACATTATTTGAAACTTTATCTGTTTTTGGTGATAAGGCATCTAACTTGCAAGAGAGTGGGATACTTTGACAACCTTTTATCAGCCATATAATGAATTTAGCTTTTGGGTGCTGTTCTATTAGGGTTTTCTGAGTTTTTGCCATCAATAACAGGTATAGTAAGCCCTATAAGTTTGCTACCCTCTGAAGTTGACTTATTTTTAAGGAGATTTGAATGCATAAGGAATGCTGTAGATTTCCAGTAGTTGAACGACATATGAACTAGTAAATACAATTACATGCTACTGTAGTTGTGCACATTCCAAAAGTAACATCCTCAGTTGGTTACTGCCTCTGTTCTTCTTCTCTCCCTTGGAACATTCATAAATTTGGTCCCAAACTATTTTCTTTTCTTATGTTTAGTCACTAATCTTTATTTTTAACTTTTTTTTTTAAAAAAAAAAAAAAAATTATCACTCAAGTCTTTTTGGGCTACATGTTTAGTCCTTCTAGAAATCTTTGCGTTGTCCTTTGACTAAATGCACTTGACAAGCTTTTAGAGGGCAAGAAAAATTATCCCATGTTGGGAAACCGCTATGGTTACTAGAAAGACTAAATATTCAGCAAGACAAAAGTTGAGGGATGAAGAAAGTTAAGTATGGAATATATATTAAAAAAAAGTTCAGGTACCAAATTTGCCAAATTTTCCTCTCTTCGTGTTTAAATTTATCAGAAATTGGAATTTTGGTTGGTATTCTTTTAAATTCCTTATAGATTTCATTTATATCATCCTAGGCTTTATGTAAAACTCGTGGTTATAATGAATTTTTACTTTATGTATTTTCTGTTCAGAAAGGTCACTAATATACACATGTTATTACAGGTGAATTTTAGTTCAGGCCGTTATTTTAGTGGCAACAGTAAGGACCTTTCTTCCAGGCTTCCATTTGATGCTGGATTTGAGGTGAAGAGAGAATAAAATTTCTGGACTATCAATTGTTGCATGAGTCCTTTTTGCTGCCCATAATTTATTATGATCCTCCATTTTCATGGTCAGACCTTGTTTACATGCTAAAATTTCCCTCTTGAGTCTTATTCCTGTTAATTATCAAGAGGTTAGGGAGATTTTGAGCCTGTTTCATTATCTCCCGTCTATCTCTTGTGTGCATACATCTTTTGATTGGGTGGATAAGCAAATGAATACAAAATTTACCCCTTTCAATGGGTAATGAACGACGTGATTATAAGAGAATGCTCAGGATGTCTGAGATTGATACAGCTATAAATGTAGCCTCAGTTCTACTATTTGCAGTGAATGTGAATAGATAAAATCCTTCTTTACTTGTCCCTAAGTGTGAATGAAATATTCACTAAGTTGACTTGATCTGATACAATTTACCTGCTACACATGGACATCTCAGTATTGTTTTTGGAGTGTCAGGCTGCATTGTTTTCCTGAATCTCCTCATATATTTCTTTCTTCTTCTTCTTATTTGAACTAAACCTTATCACATTGAAGGCTGTTGGTATAGTTGCTGCAATTGGTGATTCTGTTAAGCACGTAAAAGTTGGAATGCCTGCTGCAATTATGACTTTTGGTAGCTACGCTGAATTTACAATGGTAATCTATTGTTGAAATGTACATTTTTGTTGTTCTTTGTTTGTATTATTTAATGATTTTAAACAATCAGCAGTAATCTCCAAACTTACTTTAACTTAGCTATGTCATTATCTTTATATATTAGGTACATTCAAAACACATCCTTCCTGTTCCAAGGCCGGATCCAGAAGTTGTTGCCATGCTTACATCAGGACTCACAGCCTCAATTGCTTTAGAAAAGGTTTGCTCGGAAGTACTTTTTCTGATTTCTCTTTTAGGATCCTGCCTTGTCCAAGAGCTTGTCATGTTCTGATGGTATCTTTGTATTCCAAACATGGCTATGTTTTCACTAGTGACTTTCTTATATGAATACTATAGGCTGCCCAAATGGACTCAGGGAAAGTAGTTCTTGTTACTGCTGCAGCAGGTGGGACTGGGCAGTTTGCAGTCCAGGTATGCTTTTAAATGTCCAAGGCACATTGTAAATCATCTTTATTGACAAATTTTGGGGATGAGGGAATGACATGTGGAATAAGGCGATTGTTTCAGGTCACAGTTTCTTTTATGCATTTTCATGGTTTTTCCTGTCTTTTCTGTCATTGTAATGCATGGAAGAAGAAATTTGATGAGCTTTTTAGCCTTGAATCAATATTACTTAATCAGGATATCTTTGTAATAGTATACCTTTTGGTGTCCTAATCCGGGGAAGGGAAAAAAAAAGAAAAAAATATATAAATTTTGAGATATTTAGAACTTGTTACTGCAGCTTGCAAAGTTGGCAGGAAATACTGTTATTGCTACTTGTGGAGGTGAAGCGAAGGCTGTTCTTTTGAAGGATTTGGGAGTTGATCGAGTCATTGACTACAAGAAAGAAGATATAAAAACTGTATGTACACCTGCTACAATTTCAATTACTAGCTCTGACATTTAGGGGCCAAAGTAATCTTGTTTCCCAAACAAACTTTCATAAAGAGTTTAATCCAATCTATATGGCTTTTGAATTTTTCTGCCTGTGGAGTTCAGTCAATGATCTCTCTTCTTAATCATCTTTTTTTTTTTTTTTGTCATGAGTTCTCCAGATACTAGTGCATATAAAACAAAACTTTTTTCTCTCTTAATGTGACATAACCATACGTTATGAATTTAGAATCTATCAAATTATTATGTTTAACTGACTCACTTTTTCCTGTGTTTGACACATTCTTTTTGGCATACAAAAATATGTTCTTGTCTCCCTAGACGGTTCACAATTCATTGTATGATTCTCTCTTTAAAATCTTAAATGCATTTCACATTTCAATGACCTTTTCAATTGCTTTGGAATACCAGAGCACGCGAGATTCCAGTATCTGGTTCAACATTATGACTGTTTTTCCTTTAAATGTGTTTGTAGTACTACATAGGAGATAGAATGAGCAGCATAGTGTTGATACTATATGATCTTCTCTTGGAACTTATCAGTTGCAACAGAATTTTATCAGAATAAACTTCCTGCAAAATAGGTGTCATACCTCAGCAAGTGATTGTTGTAACATGTGCATGGACTTAATTTTTCTGGTTAACTTGATAAAGTTCTTGACTCAAGCCTTAAGATGTGCAGTGGCTCTTTCCCTGCGCAGCTAATGTACATAAATATTACTTAAGTGCATGTGATTATATGGTAAATGCTTCACAAATATGCTATGCTAACAGATACAAGTAAAGGTTGAGAAGCAGTTTTAATATCTTATCGAGTATCACCTGTTTTCTGTTTCTGTCTTGAGTTCTCCTGAGTTTAATCAAGCATCTGATTATGCCATGCACTATTGAAGAATTTTCCCCCCTTGTTTATCTAGGTTTTGAAGAAAGAGTTCCCAAAAGGTGTTGATTTTGTCTATGAATCAGTAGGTGGTGAAATGTTTGATCTATGCTTGAATGCTCTGGCAGTCTATGGAAGACTTGTTGTTATAGGAATGATTTCTCAGGTTTGATCGTACCCTTGATACGTTCTTTTTATTTCTATTTTTTTATGCCTATTGTAGTTTCTATAACCTTATGGATCATTTAATATGCTATGCTAAACCGATGAGTTGGTCTTTAGTACCAAGGGGAGCATGGATGGAAGCCATTGAATTATACGGGTTTGTGTGAAAAGCTTCTAGCAAAAAGCCAAACTGTGGTAAGTAATTTTTCTTTGTCTGTTTAATATAAGTTGGATGTTGGCCTTTTCTTTGTTTTCTTCTTTGGTGTGCTCTAGCCATCATCCATTAGAATTTTGCTCAACAAATTCACTCTGCTATGACCTGTACAGTATTGTGTTGGGCCTAAAGTATTCTGCTTCACTTGAGTATATGATGTGTTTTCCTATGAACGATGATTGTTATCAGCAACCTCGATAATGAAAATATGTGCAAAGATATTACTTTACTAGGCTGTGAAGTTGGGCTTTGATTATTCTTCTTTATTCTTGAATATGGTTGCACGATTTCAGGCTGGCTTTTTCTTGGTACAATATGCTCATCTGTGGCAGGAGCATCTAAATAGGCTTTTCCAGCTCTTCTCTTTGGGGAAGCTTAAGGTAAAATGTCTTCATACAACTTTGTTAGATGCATGTCTGTCATTCTTGGTCTAATTTATGTTTTATTTCAATTCTTCGTTCATTGAATAATAGGTTGCAGTAGATCCTAAAAGGTTTTTGGGCCTTCACTCTGTTGCTGATGCTGTCGAGTATCTTCATTCTGGTAAAAGTGCTGGCAAGGTACAGAATGATATTAATTTCTCTCTTAAATTCCAGTATAATACTATAATTATGCACGTTAGCATTTAATGGTTCATATAACTACAATGCAGGTCATAGTTTGCATTGATCCTACATTCAGTCAACAAGTGGCAAAACTATAAAAGGATGTTTATTGGTAACATCTATGTCCTCTGAGGAAAATACTAATTGCTGCAGAAATTGCCGAAACGAAGATTTTTCAATAGCAATTTTAGATATAAGAATGCGTATCCTGCTGAAATCAGGTCTCAAATAAATTTTTTGATAATAAGCTACTTTTTCATGTCATTTCGGACCGATTACAAGCTCAAATAACGTGTCAAATAAATTTCTTGTTAATAGACTACTTTTTGTGTCATTTCGGACCGATTAAAGCAAATTGGGGATGCTTTTAATGGACCGTGGATGATCCAATTGTGTTGCAAATAAAATTGAGAAACCAGGCTGTGGCTAATAATTACTTGGAATAACTGTGAAATGAGTCATACAGATCAAGGCATTAACCATGGCGACCTTACCTCTGTGTTGGACCCAAAAAAACACAGAAAAACAGAATAGTATGTTGTTGCATGGTTGTACATTATTTGGTTATCGTAATTCATACAGCAAAACCAAAATTAGGAACAAGCATCACTGATTGCGATAAAAATTGATGCTGCCACTGGAATTCATCTTCTCAGAGAATGTCAGCATTTCTTCCACTGTCGCATTCTGATTCACAACAGCAAAACTTGATCAAGATTCTTCTATGTTTATCAAATAACATACTCTTCCACGGCAGGGTCTGCCTGCAAGGCACTGCAGGGCTTGCAAGCTTTAACATATTCCTGAGGGTTGTTAATATCAGTTCCTCTGCAGTCTACCTACAAGTGACACCCTTGCAAGGATGATCATGTAAAATTGATGATTCAAAGCAGCGTTGATCAGCAGGTATGAGGTGATGAAGGATTTCAAAACCTAAAATCAAATACTTAAGAGGAATTACTATAAGTTCCATGCTCTTTTTTGAAGAATTGAAGTGTCAAGATCTCTTACCTTCTGCAACTTGAGAACCAAAACTATCAATGCTGCTTTTAGATTGATCCACAATAGTCAGAATGTTATGTTTTGAATCCACCTGGTCATTCACTCTAACAGTGTCCAGAAACTTTGGTGCATCAAGCAAAATTGGTTCTTCATACTTCTTTTTTCTTTTACGCTTTGTATGCTCCTGCTTTGCAAGTTCTTTTCCAACTCAACATTCAATAAAAAAATACAAAATCAATCTACCAAAATTGCAAGGAGCAGTTCTGAACCAGTGACCAAAAAAAACACTAAGGAAAAAGAAAACATACCAGAATTTGATGCCTTCCCAAAAGCATCCATGTTCATTAGGCAAAGAGCTGCATTTACGACATCCAAACTATGTACTCTCACTATGTGCACCTATAAATTCACTTTGAAAATTAGACTAACATCTTTTAAATATAAAATTAGGAAAAACTACTTATTAACCTCACGGAGAGGATGAAGAAAACCACAACTAAAGAGTTTAGATGACATGGTGATTAATGGAATCCCAATTGGCATTTTGATTTTTAAGAGAAGGTATTTGGTTTTTCTTGTTCCTGCTTCCATTTCTATTTAATTATCCCCTTCGCCTTGCATCCAAACCGGTTAAAAGGCAAACAATTTTCTGTTTCAACTTCTTAAAATAAATGTGAAGATAAATGTAAACTAAATCTCTATTTTCAAACAAGCCTATAGCCAAAAAAGATATAAGTACATAAGGTCTCAATTTTCTAACCTTTAGCATTTTGAGGTGTTTCCTTTTGTTTTGATCTTGTGTGTCACTTTTCTTTGTAATAATTAAAATAAAAAATTTTAAAAAAAAATTAAAAAAAAAAATTAAAAAAAAAAAAATTCTATGATGCACTATATAAACTTCAAGTTCAAGGGAGTTTAGATAATTTACCTTTAATTTGCAGGGTGCAATCAAACGGAATATCAGAATATCTCCCTTAAGCAGTCTATGGGAAATAAAGAACCCTCTCCAACCAGCACTTAATCCATGCCTATCTATAAGATAGTTTGTCTTGTATTCTTTCCCCCATTCATCCACCAAAATAATAGAAGAATCTTCACTAGGAAGATGCAAGCTGCAAAATCTTTTAGGAATAATCTGTCAAAGCAAAAGGGGAAGATAGCAAAAAAGCAACAAAATGGGAATGATTAGGAACAGGTAGATTCACATGAGAATTCTTCCTCCACATAAATCATGAATAAAGTTTTGACTTACCAACCAAAAGCTGTATGTAACATTTGAAGGGAGCATACACTTTAGGAAGCAAGGGGTCTCGTCTGCCACACTTGCTAGAACTCTTTCAGCTCGTTCCATCACCGTAAACTTAGATTCAACATCATCATATATGTCATTAGCAGCAGTCCGTTTTCTTTTACTGCTACACAGAGATTGGAAAGTAAGGATACAATTCAAGAATCTTCACTAAACCTGCTACCTGAGATATAAAACATAAAAGGAAATGGAAAGAGCGAAGGCAACGTGTTTTTAAACTTTGTACCTTCCTGATTTTTTTGCAGGATCTGTAGCTACCTGCTAAAAGATGAAATGATCAAATGATGAGGATGGCACTTATCAATCAATGCAAAGAACTCCTCAAAAAAAGGAATAAGTAAGCCCCAAAATTGGGAACTTGAACTAATATAAAAGCCGGACTTACGTCAGCTTTTCTTCTGTCACTGAGCTTAATGACAACCATGGACTATTTATATTGGCTGAGGAATGCAAGATAAACATGCAAGTTTCAGTTTCTAGTTGCACAAATTTCCTCAAGAGTAGCCTTGATTTGGCCATCTACACAAAATTTAGTAGGCAGAAGCAGTTCAATCCATTTCCAAAAGGATCCTCATTCTTCAATTAAGAATCAACAATGAAAACAAGTACCAGAGATTTATTTGTTCAACCATGTGATGGCACTAGCCACATAGGCACAAACCTAGAACAAGCACAAAGTAATTTGCACAATGTGGTGTTCACAAAGGTGCAAAAATGTACATAAGTGATACTTGCCAAGCCAATGATTTCCAGACTCCAGACGGTCTAGGAAGTATTTCCAACATGATGACAAGGGGAAGAAAAAAAAATCTCATGTAGCTAAATCCAAAGTTGCAAGTGTGAATGCCACTTGAGGGCAGCATCGTTCACAATCTCTAATTAAATGACAGTTAGAACACGATCATTGCAGAATCTAACAGTCAGTTGCCCTAAAGAAATGCAATGTCGAAGTAGAATCATAAACATCCTATCTTCACATCAGAAAATAAGAACAATAAACCAATCTCTATTAGAAGTAATTCAACTAAATCTAAATCTCGTAAAGCAAAGTTTTATAGAATATCTCTTGCATAAATAATCACTCGAGAAAACAAATCTAAAAATAGGTAGCAGATCTATAAGCAACGGTAAAAACATCTTATAATCAAAGAAAAAAAATGTTCTCACTTTCTTAGCTTTGGATTTGTGCATCTTGTGCTCTCCAGCAACCACCTTCTTCTTATTATTATTATTCCGCTGCTGCTGCTGCTTCTTCTTCTTCTTCTTTTCCATAGGTTTCTTACTCTTGTTCTTCTGATCAAGTAAAAAGGAAATATGTCGAGAAAATATATTATAGAACTGAACTACAATAAAGAAAAAGAAATATATGTATATAAGCAAAAGAAAAAACTGAGAATCCACCATCTGTTTTTGCTTTTGTTCCCGAAGACAAACTTGGTTCTCAAGTTTTTTGCCATTTACAGATTTATTGATGTTCATTTTTGGTTCCTGTTGGCTTTTCTCTCTCTCTCTCTCTCTCTCTCTCAAAGTAACTTTGAAATATTTATATCCAACTGTAGCAGTAGAGAGATGATGGCCTGGGTTTGGGGAAGCAGACAAAGACGTGAAAGCGGGTTACAACTTACAGAGACTTCTTTTTTTTTTTGTCAAAAAGACAAGACGAAAGAAAAAGTGTCCCAACTCTTTTTAAAAATAATCAGACCAATCGTGTCGGTTCAAATTTACGGGTTAACTAACTCTTAAGTCCTTTTAAAAAAATATCTTAAATTAATTAATTACACACCTCAATTACTCCAATTCCGTACAATGGATCATTAACACCATAAATAATTAAAAATATTATCAATTTTTTTAAAAATGTATTAAAACTTTTATTATTATTTCATATATAATAAATTCTCAAATACTTTTCTGGGACAAAATTATAATAGCCATCCATACACATTCTAAGAACTTTAATATATATATTCATGTAATATAAAATCTACAAATTTATATTTTCAAAATCTTTTTATTTGTCACCACATTAGATTAGATTTTATAACTTAACGGGTGGAAAAATTAAAAATATCATTTTTTTTTTCAATAAATAATAATTAATGAATAATACTTGTGAAGTATTAATAAATTATAGACCTTTTCTTAAAAAAAAAAAAAAAATAAATTATAGACCTATTTACCGAAAAAAAAATAAATTATAGACCTCAAAAACCTACCTATTAGACTTACTCAAATAAGAATAAAAGACAAAGTCCTAACTCTAATATTTAGACAATAAGTAGTAAAATCCTAATCCTAATCCTAATATGAATAGAGTTTGTAAACATAAGTCTGTACATTTCATTCACAAAAAGACAACACTGTTAGAGTGGTCAGAGGGTGGAAAGATCATCTCGTACATTACCTTCAACTGTACATTTCTAGTTATTCATAAGATATATTGGAAATTCATCTTTTACCTGCACATCAGACTCAAGGTTGCATAACTTAACTAGGCTCTGCATGCATATTCATAATCTGGATCGGCCTATGAATTTGATGGCACTTAAGGGCAAACGTCTATGAGCAGAAGCATACCGCTGGCCATTCAAGGAACCAGAAAATTTTATATCCCAACCTTCTTCAATGTTCTTTGGCACACATGCATCGAAGAAAATTTGCCCAAGAACTCCATGCGCACTTTCTCTTGGGTTAAAACAGGAAGGTGACTTCTCCTTCCTCTCCTCTTGTGAGGACCATGAATCCCCGTAGCTTGGCAGAAAAAAGTGGTCACTAGGTCCACGTGCAACCCTTTGTAGGCTCTGATTTGAATTAACTGCTGCATTCTGAAGGTCACAAATTATATCCAATATTACGTCATGCATAGCTTCCATGCTAGTTCTCTCCCCAAATCTCTGAATCTTACGGATAAAAGTTGAAAGAGATTCCTCAAGCAGTTCCTTAGTAGCATCTCTGTATTGAATTGGATCATGGTTGTAATGACCTGCAATAAAATTGCAAAACATGAGTAAATGCAGGCTGCTGCAATCTATTACAAGCATAGAAGAGCCAATGATCTTTATACAAGAAAAGCCTCTCCTATAGAAGCACAAGATTTGACCACCTAATTTTTGCTAGTCCTGAAACTAAGGTTCACTTGGGCAAGTTACCAACTAAGATAACTAGAAAGTGAAATTTGTCAAATTCAACATGTGCAAGTTATCAACGTTACACAAGTATCTTTATAGTTGCAATCTACATGATGTTGATTATACCTCAAATATATCATTTTTTGTTTCTTTCGGGTGGAGTTCCTAATCAAAATAATGTTCCCACGAAAAAAAAAAAAAAAATCTAGCTGCCACTAATATCAAAGTCAGCTAGAGAATTTAAAGAACACAGAATGGCACAAGTAATCTTTCTCTTTTTCATGATTTGATAATTAGATGCATACTGACATCCAACAATGCTGTCAAAATAAATAATTATGCATAAACCACTTTCTTCAGTTCGGTCAGGAAAAAATCAAGTCAATTAATTTGTGATTATACTCAAAATGTCCCTTCCTCTCATGATGTTGTGTATCATTGTAATAAATCTTTAAAACATGATAACAATGACAGATCATACTACAATTTATGTCATTGATGTAGATGATTAATGACAATCATTTTTTTTTTTTTTTTTTGGGAGGGGGGTGTGGAGGAGGCAAATTGAGCAGTGTCAAGTTAGGTTACGGAAATACTTAGTGAAATGCAAACGGAATGGTGATGATATGCCAGTATGTTCCCAATCCAGAATTACATGCAAGATTCAATAGCATCTTTCTTATTCATTAGATAGAACCCAAGTAAAGCAGTAATATTGAAGAAAATGGATCAATGCTGATATGGAATGTTGTGTCATGTGTTTGAGCCAAGGCAGAGTATTGACAATAACAATTTGCTCTTTGTTGCCAAATTAAATGATGGTAAGCAGCTTAGAACAACCTGAATGAGGAGAGCTTTTCCACTTTACAACCTTTACATCAGCTCCAGCTTCTTGCAACTCTTGACAATAATTATATATAGATGGATATGGAACAAAATCATCACTCTCTGAGCATAAAAAGAGAAAAGGTGCCCCCAAATTCTGAAGCCAAAAGCACCACAGTTTAAAAGCTCTAGTCAACAAACAATTATTGGAGTTGCAAAGCCAGATTTGAAGTTAACTCAGAAACTTACAGTCGAGGAAAGCAGAGTTCGCCAATAATCTGTGCTTTGGGACCCAAATCTTGTCAGGAACAGAGCATCCAGACTAGAAGTGATACCTTTTGCAACCAACGCTGCAAGCTTAGCTGAACCAGGCATTTTTAGAATCGTACGGTGCAGAGCAAATCTGGCACCCAAGTCGCTGGTAAAATCAACAGGACCAGAATCATAGATTTGACCAGAGATGCAGTTTCTAATCAAATCATTGTCCTCCTTCATGTGAAAGAAATTATTCAATAAGCTTCAAGCATTTCTAATATCTGGCACAACTACAGTTCAGTGAAATTTACAGATACCATAACAAATTTGCACTTGCAAACAAAGCAGATTCAGATGCTGATCATACCAGACTGAGCTGCACTTCACATTCTCCATCAATAATCTGAAACAAAGTGTGAAATGAACTTAAGTAAACAAAAGTACTTCACATCATTATATGAGACATTTATTTACGCATGAATAATTATACTAGAGAGTGTCATTTCAACTGAAAGAAAAACAGCCATACATCCTCATCAGTGATTTTCTTCTTATGTACTTAAAGAAAAAGAAGAAGAAAGACAAAAAGGACAAGACAGAGGGAAAATGGACATGTTGTCAGGAAAAAATAATAATATATTTTAAAAGTTCTGTGTTTGTACCTGAAAGACCTTGTACAGGCAAGCTTGTGAACCTCCAGAAAGAGATACAAGGACTAGAGGACATGGCCTTAACCTCAGATCCTGCCATTAAAGAAATAATACTAAAGGTGATGAATAGAATCCTCGAGCATAACATTTTTGCAGTAAACGGACCAAAAATTAATTTCCATAGTTACACCCCCAAAACACTCCCGCCAAAATGGTCTAGAGCAAATACAAAATAAAAACATGACTAATCAGATCGAAGTCCCTCAGTGGGTCATTGCTACTGAAAACCATTAATGAACAGAAAAATGACATACAACAAAATATTTCTAAACATGAAAAGATAAGTTCATAGTAGAAATAAAAAACAAACCTGAACAAGCTCAGCAAGAATCGAGAAAGCCAGTGATGTAGCCCTATCAGGGATGAATCTGCAGAAATAATTTCAACGTGCTCAAAATTTAGAAAAGTACAGGAAGAAAACAATATTTTGCATTTCTGACCACCTTTTAACATTGTATTCAAACTCAAATTTGATATTCATTGATAAAGTTCTTGACTTAACAATGGTACAAAAGTAATTAGTTATTGCCCGCTATAACAACATTACAGAATGGGTCAAATAAATTAACATTACGGAAAAAAACTCTACACAGTTTATGTAAAAACAATAAGATTTTCATATTTCTTTCCCTTCTTCTAGCCACTTATTTACAAGAATTAGATGTAAATCATATTCATGTATAATTACTGTGAAATTTAAAATCCATTTAATCTTATTTCTAACATGCATCTTAACAATGAAGTGCAATAAGGAAGTTCCAAAAGCAGGTAAGGTCTCCCAAGTTAGACACTGTGGGTACAATCGGGTGACTTTAGATACCAAATGGTCTATAAAAAAAAATCTAATTTGAATTTGCACTACTAAAGTTTCATCAATCACCGTAAACTGTATATAGACAATGAGTCTTGGTAAGCTATTAGAACAAAGAGGCATTCCAGTGGATGAAGCTCTCGTTATATCCTGATATTTATTAGTGCATTGCTGATGACAAACACATGAATTAGATCAAATATTTTTCAGACTCCCCATCCATGCAATATACTATTGGAACCCAACCAAATTCACCTTACACCAATTACCTCCGCAGGAGTGGTCCTAACAGAAACCCATGTAGCATGGACTGAAATTCACAAAGTTGCCACTATAACTGGTAAAGTCATTCACAACTTAGGTGTAACGAAGAAGAAATGCAAAGGGGGATGCTCATTGGTTTTACATTTAACCTTCAACTTCTTCATGCTCTAGCTCGTAAAATTATACTTCCAGATAGATTAAGTAAGCCATAAAACATCATTTAGTTCTAGCTCTCAATAATAAAAAAAAAAAAACGTGTATCATATGACGTACTCTTGTCTTATCAAGCACGGAATACGTCCAATACTCTTAAGTAACTAAAGTCAAAGAACAATATAGTTTGTGCAAGTCGCGGACATAAAGGCAATTTGACAACGCAAACACCATGAGTTTGTGAAAAGAGGTTGCTCCATTTGCAGTATTATTGTTCATGTTATCTAAGTCCAAAACTCGCTAACAAATATTTGCTTAAACACATCCATATACACGCTATGTGCACAGTACATCATGAAAGCGAGTTCATATGCAAATATGCAAGCTGAAAGCGAGTAAATAAAGCTCACGGATTGAGGAAATTGGCAAGGCAAACAAGAGAATTCCAACCGAGAGACGAATAGAGATCAGTATAATCCTTCAAACTGCTTTCGGGAATCGACACCCATGCGAAGAGTATAGCAATTCCTTTAACCTTTCCCGCAATATCCTCGTCGTTTTTCACCCAGTAGAACCTTCCCCCTCGTCCTCCTCCACCTTCGCCGGACATATCGTAAGCTTCAGGAACCCTGATTGAACTCCCTAAATCTAAGAGAACCAAACGTCGCGGGAACAAGAGAGAGGGTTTCAGTATCTGAGCGTGAGGTCGAGAGAAAAGATTGAATTGAAGGAAATTTGATGTGTGTATAAGCGGGAGCGAGTTGGGGGTGGGTGTGGAACTTGGCCCCTCCGGGCAAATGGGGAATGGTGGTGAATCTCCGAGTTGAGATCGAGCATCTGCCAGCTCGGACAGGCGCACATTAGGATATCCTGCAGACCGTGACGACGTCGTACTTGTGCTTTTCCTGTATTGAGTTATTAAAATTTTTGGAAGATTAGTTATAAAAATTTATTTAGGGTGACAAATTAAAAATAAAGTGATACTTTTGTAAGTTGTTAGGAACACGAGAATGAAATATTATTATTATTTTTTTATTATTTATTTTTTTGGTAAATTATTATTATTATTATTATTATTTTAGAATGAAATATTATTTATTTGTTTATTTTGGGATAGAATTTGGAAGGATAAGATTAACTATGATTTGTCCCATAACATCACCAACATTAATTATTCATAAATGCCAAGTCAGCGAGCTGGAAAGATATTTCCCATCCGGCGAAGCTCGTTTAGAAGAAGCCAAAAAATAGAATGTTTGGATTAAATTTTATATTATTTCAATTTAAATAAATAATAAACACTTCCATAATTCATCAAGCGGTAAATTTTATATTATTATTAGAACCTTGAGGAAATATCAGACCCTAAATTGTATTTTTTTTTTATATAAAAAAAAAAAAAAAAAAACTAAAACTGAAATCATATATAAAAGGCGACAATGGAGCAGCAGACATTGAATCTATGGAGATTGCATATAATGGTGGAATAAATATTCAAAAGGGGACACAGCAGAACCATGAATAGCAGCACTTGGTTATTAGTAGCAGTATTTTTATAAAATAAAAAACCCAAAAGTTACCTATTTCAAAAATATATAATAATTTAATAATCAATTTAAAATATAAAATTTTCATATATTTTATATTTATATTGTTTTTAATCCCTAATTAAAAAATATTATTATTGGTATTGTTTAGAATTGTATTGATCCACTTACCCAAAAAAAAAAAAAAGAATTGTATTGATCCAATCCAAAAAGAAAAAGAAAAAAAAAAAAAGGAGTGGTGCTAATAATAATGGGGGCAACATTCTTTCATTCTCCCTTTCCTCGGAGTTTTGAAATGTGGTGCATCAGATCCAAAGCACATGGAAGTCAGATAAATAGCACCGCTCCAACACGCCACGTGCAACCCGGCCTCCTTCTCCTTTGCTTCAATTTTTGTGCTTACAAGTTGTGTGTATACTGTACATTTCTTTTTAATTATTATTTATTTTAATAAGTGGTTAAAAGAATTATTTATATATATATATTTTTTTTAATCCACTCAAGTAAAATTGGCAACTTCCACATGATCCTTCTCTCACTCATTTCATTTAATAAGTACCCAAGGGTTGGTATTCATCATGTTCATGCATTTTCTTCTTCTTATTATGTGTATATATATAATTAATAATAATAATAAAAAAAGAGTATTAGTAGCTGGCTACATGGATTTTGTGAGATCTTCTTTTCAGTTTCTTTGAAAAGGGGGGATATGCATAATGAGATCCATGGAATTGGGTAAACAGCAAATATTTCAATAATCTTATATTTTATAATTCATACTTGTCAACAATATATATACTCTAGCAATCCACTTAATTACTCTCACACAACAAATTAAAATTACAATTACAAGTAAATTCTATGTAATAATAAAATAATATGACATGATGCTTATCAAAAAAAAAAAATAATAATATGACATGATAAAAACCCTATTCCACTTCAATTATATTTTTTCTTTATCAACCATTTAAATTAATTTTTTCTCTCTCTATTAATTACTATTAAACATAAAATATTGAAAACTGTTAGTTTATACATTGAATTGGATACTGGATAACGTATAGAAGCTTACTGATGTACATTTTTTTTTTTCCTAATTTTTGTAGCATTATAAATTCTATTTTATTCTTTCCAATTATGATAAATTAAGGAAGACGTTTCCTCTTCCAATGGTCTTTACTACTACGTACTATTACGATTATGACAGTATATACATTATTGCATTTGTATTAATCATTTACTTCAAAAAAAAAAAAAAAAACAATAATAATTAATTAAGTGGTAGTAGCATCATAAAGGTGGAACAAAATCTCAAGAATCATGTGTGTTGGGATTTCATTGGACAATTCATCTAAAACATATATTATAAAGTGTCAAATTCAAATTCTTTAACCCTGAAACCTTTTGTTTTTAAAATTCTTATTTTAAACGTCTAGAATTTTTATAGTACTTCACAAAAAAGACGTAGAAAATGGCACACAAGCTAACCTCTTCTTCACAGTCACCGTATACATATACCTAGAACTAAATATATAGGTTAAGTATTTGTATTTTTTGTCACCGCTGGAGAGTTGAAAACATACGAAGTACTATGTACAACGCAGACGGTTGAGAAGAATAGCGGACAAAAAGTTCTGCACAATCAAAACTATTGCACTGGTTTCATACTATTGATCACCTCTTTTTCTGTCACTTTACCAAAAGCAAATTTCATCGAAAATAAACGTAAAGCATAAAAGCTCACGGAGGTATTGTCCCACAAATATTTTCATGTCCCAGTATGCATGGCCTGGCCCTAGCAAAAAACAACAACAGACTGCACTATGGCCGGACAACTATTTTCCTCAAAAAAAAAAAAAAAAAGGAAAAAAAAAAAGATTCTAATTAGTATATACCTAGATTTAATATAAATTTTATGGTTTTCACTAGTTTATTCACAGAACACATTATTGTAGATCACTGCTTCTATTGCTGCAGAATGAAAATTACAAGATCGATCTAATATGAACTCTGTCAATTACAGAACATCCATTTTCTCTTTTATCAACATGCAATCTTATGATTATTGCGAAACCTACCTTGAACTTCTGTGGTGGAGGACAGAGGTCTTTGATAGCAGCAGCCAAATTGAGTACAAACAAAACAAACTTTTCAAATCCCATACCTTGTTGCAAAATAAATGGATAACATTAATATATAAAAAGAAAAACCCATCCACCCATATCCACATATTCAACCCAACAGCATAAATCAATCAATCAATCCCCGATCTGTCAGTTATTAAAATCAAAATCTCTACCAGTCTTCGACCAATACCAAGTACCAACAGGCTTGCATGCAGTTGCAGGCTTGCAGCAGCCCACTCAAACTTCAACACTGACTCATGATCATCAGATCATTAGTCATATGGGACAGCTCAAATTTCATACTATAAAAATATAATTTTAGCAGATAGAGGGTTCCTACACAGAAGGAGGTATATAAAAAGACTCTGAAAGAAATGGTGGCGCAGTAGTCCCACTCAAAAGATGTACATTACCAATTATTTTGGGCAATGCTCTAACTCCTTGCTGCCACTGCTTCTTTCTCTCGGAATAAATACTGAACCTTACGAATTGAACTGTACACACACTAGACAATAGATGTAGACTATATCTAAAGTTAATTATGCTTAAAAGTTCTAGCTGCATTCTGAAACAAATGAAGGCACTGAAATTAAAAGAGACACCAATCGGCTATGCTTTTTCATGAAACTTAATCATTATGTAACTGCTGAGTAAATTGTCCTCTCGTATTCTCATCACCGCTGGGGTTTCTCCTTCAAGGCTTTAAACGAACCCATTGGTATCGACCTTCCAAAGGTACGTCCTTCACTACATCATAGTTGTACCTGAACCAAAAAGCAAACCAACAGAATTGTATCGTTACTTGAATGGAGTAGAATATCTGCTTTCTCCTTTTAGGAGGAGGCACGGCACGGTATAAAGTCTAGTGTAGTGTGGGGCGATGATTCTTATCATGCGCCCACACAGGAAAATTAACCTATCCTCTGAGCCATTTGCCAGTCTACGTACAACAACTTACTTTTCAGCAAATCGTTTTTGTTGGTGCTTTTCAGCCACGGAGAAGAACTCCTCGATCTGCGCGGCTGATGGCAACTTCGATGCAGAAAATTTCAGATGAGTATCTTTTGGAGACGGTTTCGCATTCCTTATCGATGAGGACTCCATAACTTCTCCTGAATCTCCACAGCAAATCTCGCTTGAAGCAGTACTCGTTTCCCTACTCACATAATAGAGAAAAAAAAAAAATCTTAATGTTTTCTTATGATACGAAAATCATCGATAAAAGTTAATAATTCAAAAAAGAGTTGCAAAATTTTATGAAAATTTGAGGAGGAATGCCGAAACTGTAAGATTGGGAAGGAAACAGTTGTTGATCACTGTTTTCTGCTTTTGAAATTTGAGTAAAGTTTTAAAAGAAAAGTTTGGAACGTAAAAGAAGATAATATATGAGAAGACGGCAGATATAATATATAGAAGAAGTGTGTGTGGATGTTAAAATTTGAATACACACCTGATATCAGGAATAGTGAACGTGGAGCTTTCGGTTTCAGAATCACCTAGCTGTAAATACATATTAATTGTAAGAGAAATTCATCAAAGGAATAAGATCTGCTAAAACAGAAAAATCCTTAACATATATAGAAATTATATATACTTAACAAGTAAACAGAAAGAAAGCAGCTAGGAAACTGGTAGGCTAGTTTAAATTTTATCAACGCCAAACCTTCAGATCTGTGGATCTGAAACCACTGAATACGACGTCGCTTGACTGCTCATGAAGAATTGTATTCTCCGATGACGTCGTTGAATTCGCCGGAGAAGATGAAATATTCATATAATTCAAATTGGTCGAAGGCGACGGCACATTCAACAAACCTGAGCCAGTACCACTACTTCTTCGTCTCTTACTCGAAACCTCATCCATATCTCTCGTCTTCGTTCCATCTCCATGGATGTTGTCAACCTCCGTTACAGGTCTCATGTCTTCGACTAATCTCTTGCAGCTCTTTAAACACTCATCCATTCTCTCTCTCCTCCTCACTTCACTCTCAACGAGGTATATGCATGCTATAAACTATATATATATATATATGTATGTATGTATGTATGTATGTATAAAAGTGTGTGTACGTGTATACAAAGAAAAGAGATATATATGTAAATGTAAATGCTAATAAATAAAAATTATTGCAGTGTGGAATGAAATTCTCTCTTCTCTCACAGCTTGGAGTTGGGGAGGGGGAGAGAGAAAGGTAATTTGATCAGATGAGGGTGATGGAGGGAGGAGTAGGGGTAAAATGGGGAATAAGGGAACAAAAACGTGGATGGGATGTGATCAGACGGTGGAGAAAAGAAGAGGCGGTTTTTAGAAGAACAGAAACATGTGGTCCTGACTCCGTTAACGGTGACAGGCACATGGCGATGCCGTTAGGGAGAGAGAGATGGATCGATGGATGTTTTTGAGGAGAGAAATGGCTGGCTCTAATGAAGAAAGGACACGTAAGGGAAAGAAGGGTGACCGGGAATTTCAATATGTATATTTACGACTGCGTCATAGGGGTTGTTGTGATTCTTTTAAAAGAAGTTAGTAGTAAATAAAAAAAAAACGGGGGACAGAGAAAAATTTGAAACGGGTTTGTTAAAGAGGAGAGAGAGAGAGAGAGAGGGGCAAAAAGGAAAGAGAGAGAGAGAGAGAGAGTATTGGAATCTGGATGATGTCTCTGACACTTGGAAGTTTTCTTCTGAGTTTTATTTTTTGTGGCTTTTCCAGAAAGGCAAATTTGAATTTGTCTTTTTTGAGGTTATCATGCCAATTTTGCTTTCATCTTTCCTCAACCGCAATTCATTTAATTCAGCTCCCATCCTTGCGAAGATTTTTTTTTTATTATTATTATTATTATTTTTTCAAATTTTAAATAGTACAATCAATATATATTATACAAATATATAATATTATTTTTTTTTTTTTATTTTGAGTGGAGAGAGCGTGTGATGTGACAACGTGAACAAATGGGAAGAGAATTAAAAAATTAGTTATGAAAATTAAAGCATGTGAATTGTGGAAATGAGAAAGATATAGCGTCTTGGCAATGGGTGGGGGGAAAGACAAAGATAGGGTACTAGAGAAAGTAATTAATTAAAAACTACTTAAATGGATATGAATTTGGATAGGAGGAGTTGATGGCCAAACAAATTCAATGGAAAATTATTAGTTGTGATGGCTCGGCAGGTGGGCGTATATATATATATATATATATATATATTATGACTTAGGTAGGCACAAGGAGATTCAAATAATAATAACAGTAGTACTATTATTAATATACATACACATATATATATATATATATAATTTAATGAAGAATCCGTTCACCCAATAGAAGAAAGGACCAGCTCCAATTCATTGCTGTTTTACAATATTAATAAACGCTACGTGAATCCATTGAATCATTTGGGTTTTCTTTATTTATTTCTTTCAGTATAAAAATAGTAAGTTCAAATGCTGCAGAGATTTTAGGTTTGAAATTTAAAATCACTTGTACTCCCAGTACCAAAATTTTCATTCCAATCCTAGTATTCACAAAAAAATATATATGTGAAATGAAATTGTAATATAATATTAGTCATTTTAACTACATAAAAACTATATATATATATATATAAATTAATCTAAAAAGGAGTTTAATTGGTGTGATTCATTCTTTAATATATATGTTATGATTTTATAATTTATTAGTTAAAAAATGAAAAATGGAGGGTATATATATATTATACGTACTGAAAATAGTTCCTTGTTTGGCAAGGGTAAGGGTGGCTGATCCGAAGCAGATAGAAGGATAACTTTTATCAATTGTTGTACAATAAACAAGAAGAAGAGGGAAAATAAAGTGGGTTGGGTGAAATGTAAATGACCATAACTACCCCTCCCTATATATATATATATATATATATTGTACTGTTAGTATTTACTACATTTTACCAAGAAAGAACTAAAAGGTAGCATTACATTACAGTATAGTTGTTGTGTTTTTTATGTGTTATTTTCTCCCCTGGAATTTTGCATGTTCCAATATATGCATGCAACAAAACGTACCTCCTTCTTTGGAATCGGAAGCCAAGCCACCACTAAATCCTTGTCTCTAAGTTATATATGGACTTGCGGCGAACTTTCCCTTTCCACTTATTTTTAAATTGGCAATTGGAGCTTTCTTCTTCTTTTTTTTTTTTTTTTCCAAATAATATTTGTATCAAAAATAAATTGTTTGGTAAAATATCTAATTGGATTTGTCTCTGGATTAATTGGAGAGAGGGAAAATAGTATATATTTTTAAAAGTAATAAAAGTAAAGGAAAATTGGAAAAGAAAAGAGAAGCTGGCAAACCACGCTGTTCCCTCTTAAAAAGCTTGAGGTTGAGCTATCATCTAATTAGGTAAAATTTTAATAGCTTCAGTTATGTCTTTCAGAATATTTTTAAAAAAAAGCCTGCAATAGTTGTTATAGCTATATAAATTTTTTAAAAAAAATCCGTGATTTCCTCCTAGCTATTATACAGCACTCTTTTAATATACTACACACACTCTCTCTCTCTCATAAATTACTTATATTCTAATTCAATTTCTATGCATATATTTTGAAATCAAATGTATTCAAATATTATGTTTAATTTTCTATCAATTTAATTAATTCTATATTAAAAGTCACATTCTTTTCAATTAAGTGTCTAAAAAGAAATCTTTTAATTTGAGGGACTGAAATCTATAAAAACAAATAAAGGCGTGAAATGTGAGAGACAAGGAAGGCCACCCTCTCCACGGAGCTTTACTTCTTTTGTTTTTTAAGGTTTTTAGAGTGAGGAGGATGACGTAAAAAGCCTTTTAAAAGATAGATTGTTGGTCTGAGAGAGAGGGGGGCTTCGAATAGAATAATTCAAGTTCAACTAGTCACCATACTTGTGTAAAACCAAGCCACTTCAGAAATAAGGGAGGTTTGGTAGGTTCTTACCTCTTTTTTTTTTTTTTTTTTTTGACTTTTTTTTTTTTTTGGTGAAGTGGTTTTTGAAGAGTTCTTCTTTCAGCCAAACACAAAAACAGCATCCATTCATTGCCTGCCTGCCTGCCTGCCCTCATTCTCATCTTTCTTATGAGGGGAGGTTGAGCTTACACGCCCACCCTAAATCCAAAGAGCCGAAAACAATATGCATTTATGAAACATATGATTGCTAATTGCAAATTTCATGAAATGTGCAATACTTTCGTGTGCTTGAGGTAACGAAAACAAAAAAGTGTGTTGAAGGGGTAGATTGTTAAGAACTGGGCTAATCTGACTCCACCCTTTTTCACGGATAAAAAACTGCTAACTAGGATTGACATTTTTTTTTTTTTTTTTTTTTTGGGTGTAAAAACTATAAAATATCGTCTAAGATATGCATTGTAGGGTATAAAGTAAAATGGTTATAAAGAAAGTAAATACATACATATTAGCACCGCATTGGATTCTTACAGCTGTGCCATACCGGAAATGAAAGTGATGGGCATTCGCATTTTGACAAAGCCGAAAAGGTTTGGACAGACTCAACAGCCCAGCAGCGCGCAACCCCCTCAAAAAGAGGGCACTGTCTTTCCTCTTCCTCCCTTGGCACATACCAAAAATCCATAATCATAAGCAGCCAAATACAAATGTTGGCGCCTCTTCCTCTCTTATTCAACTCCCAAACTGCCAGAGATCCAAGTATCTACATAGAGAACCCCGCAACCCAAAACAAACAATTTCATCAAGAGTAGTACTACATCCATCTCATGGCTTATAGATAAACATTCCTCAATTTACCGTTAATAAGACATTTTACCAGTTTCCTCATTTTCCCGACAATTATAAAGCTCCATTGTCACCAAAGATGCTTTATATACCTGTAACTTGGTTCATGCATGCACTAAAGCATACTGGTGAAACCTTGAATCTTTTCTTCTCTAACCGTCCATCTGCAAGCCATTTGTTGTCGTATTTTTGGAGGATTTCCGGGGGCAGCCTCAACGGCAGCTTTATATCATACACTAAAGAAGTGAGAACTCGCAGTTGCATCCAACCATTCTTTAAAAGTGTAGTAAGAACATTGTTTAAGTTACACATGGTGTCATACCAAATCATGCTTCCCACCTTGGGAACTGAATATCCACCTCTATTTTTTTTTTTTTTTTAAACAAGCATAAACTTCAAATACAACTTTGGCTAATAGACTAACTTTAAAACAAATGATAGTTGAGAAATTTATCATACTAGGCTCCAATATTAGTCCATTACGAGTTGTTACAAGGTCAGATCCAAAATCTTTGTACATAGTAAGATCCTCACATTCATTATTTTCCCTTTTCCGGGAGGGGGGGGGGCGGGGGGGGGATATTAGAATATATATAATTGTACATTACTAAAAACCTTTAATGGGGCAGATGGGGACAAGAAACATGGAGGAGATATAGAAAAGATAAGCCATAACTTGGTGTTGAACCTGAAACCCTGAAACCTCAATCTCAAGCATCAACTTAAGTACTATACTAGGACAAACTGTTTTAAGATGATAATAGAGGAGCATAGTAAAGATGTAGAAAGATATTTTTCTTTAACTTCCTATGACACGTGAGGCAAACAAGAAAATACCACATTAGAGATATATTAAAGTTGCGAAACCATCCCTCTTGCGTTGATTTTACTTGTCCGCCCCATGTTTTGATGAAAAAGAATGGAAAAGTTGATGTTACATTTTTCGTAGTATGGGAAATAATATGGGTTTCCTTACATGATTAGAGAGCCTTTTTCACTTCAAAGAAGTCAGAGCACTCTTTATTTGCAGCATCAACATCATCTCGAGAAGCCACTGCAACGGCTACCCCTTTACTTTTGACTACCTCAATCACATCAGCAAATTCCTTGAAGTCTTTCAACCTTAAAAAGAAAGTTCAAGAATTTTCAATAGATCAACCACTTCACTGAATCTTGCTTAAAAAAAAGAAATGACAGCAACATAAAATGAATAGACATAAGTTTATTATCCTTGAAAGATTCACAAACATTGTGTATAAAAAACGGAAAAAAAAATAGTATTCAGTTACCTTGTCGACAGTATCTCCTCACGCCTCTTTTGTCTTTCTTCCTCTGTTACTCCCAATAAGTATCTTAATAAACTGAGAGAAGCAGAAAGAATTTTAAATCATCAATACATATGCCATTCAAAAAGCAAAGCATCAAAACATACAAGATTGAACAAGCCACAGAAACTTGAAAGATCAAGCATCATTTCTTTTCAAAATAACTAAGGCTTGAATATTGTCTCAATTACCATTCATCATTAAAAATAAAAGTAATTCTCTTCAATAGGTATTTTCAAAAGAAATATTCTTAAGAAAGGATAAAGGTGATCCTAATATTTTATCATCTTAGGCCCTTTAACTTACCTACTATATCCTTTCGCATCAGGAAGCTGATAAGAATCCACATCTCCGATGGTGCCAATAATTGCTTTGGTAAGAGCATCATCGTCCATCGCAAGCTCTCTTAAAAACCGACTTGTTCCATCATATATATTCAGTGTTTTCAATAAATTAGGATCTCGGTAAGAAAGGAACGAAAAGACTCCTGCACCATGAGTTTCACAGTTAGGATGCAATGAATTATGACAATCAAGTGGCTATGTAAGTACTGATCAGTTACTGTACCTGAGTGGGTGTCAAAATCACAAAATCCACCATAAGCCCCTCCACTGACCCTGACATGATCCCACAACCAGGTATTGCTGATGTACTTTGAAATAACATAAGCACTTCCTTTAAGCTGATAACCAGTCTCATACAGGTTTGCTGCTTTTCCAACATAGTTAACCTATATATGCAGGAAAATATTAGTAGCATAGTTCAACAGATACAGCCTGAAGTGACAAAATACTGGAAGCGTCTGACCTGTGTAGGTATCACAATAGCTTCGTTAGTTGAAGGAAGTCGTGCAGTCCAAGAAGGTGATCCAGCAAGGGAAGAAGAAGGAAGCAAATCAAGAAATTTGCCGATATGTTTTTCTGCATTTGTGAGATTTTTTCCATCAGAAGTAAGGTTTATCAGGCATCCAGATTTTGAAAATAAGGACCTCCGTATGTCTTCTAATGATGAGGCTATTTCAGGCCAATCATTATCAACTTTCTCTTCAAGATATCGTAGAAATTCGAGGTAGCTGCAAGAATTTTCACATATGTCAATGCAAAAGTAATATTTTTGATAGCATAGAATTTCAAAATAATTGCAGCAGAAAAAGGGTAGTCAAGGAATTACTCAATTTAGGACCACAACATGACTAAGTTAAGTTACCATAAAATAAAAATTTAAAATAGCTTCAAGCGTGAAATTTCACACTAGATGAATATAAAAGCTAGGAAAAGAAATTAACAAATATCTAATTAGTTCAAAATGGCAATGCAAGGCAAAAGAATCAAGTTGTCTGACCTGACACCACCCATCTGTTCAGACATCCACCCTGCAGAGTTGAGCTTTGCATCCATCCTAGCAGCTGCTATGCCATGACCACTGCCTCTTAGTCGGTTCTACAGTAAGAAGTTCTCAAGATTAGCAACTGCATGGTAAATCAGGAATGACCATTTAGGGTTTCTGTTGACGATTGAATATTTACCTCCATTCTTGCTTTGCTTTGAGAAACAAATTGCTTAAAACGCTTTTGATCTGTAAGTTGGACATCTTGAAGGATGCAATTGATCTAGAAAACAATTAGAATGATCACTGTCAGTTAATTGTTGAAAGTCTAACACTGGCTGAATGAAAATAATCAAATGCAAGATTTATATTACAAAAAGCCAATTTACATATCACATCATCAGGCTGTTAGAAATTGTAATGTACATCAATAAATATCACAATATATAAGATGTAAAAGCATGAGTTGCACATAAAGTTACAGACGTCCCTGGGTGAAAAAGGAACTCAGCTAAAAGTACATAACAAAGTCAGGTGTTCCAGAAAGTACTAGACACAGATTATAGAGAACGGCAGAAAATAGATATTTGAAGCAAAAGTATATTTAAGAAAATTTCCGTTCATATTCAGAGTTGCAAAATGGTTGTAATGAAATCTCCAACTGGAACATGATAATTTGGTTTACCAAATTAAAAAGGTCTTCCGTTCGTGAGGACATGGCTTTGCCTCGAACAATAATGCGGCTACATGGTTCCTCCTTGCCCCGCACTGATGAAGTGAAGGGATAGACTGATATTCCTCCAGTTTTTCTCCCAATTAACTGGTTCAATTGTACAAAGTCCAGGTCCTTCGTTCCCATCTCCAGTAACGACTGACTGTTGAGCAATTTGTTAAAAAGTTTAGATCAACCATTTAACAAAAAAAATATACAATTTATATGCATAGTTAGTTTATTTACTGAGTAGGGGTATGTAAAATAAAATAAAAACTTTTCTCTTCTAACAATCCAATCCTCCATAATAGCTAGGATTTCTTAATTTCTGATCCATTTACACCAAATTATGTCCCAAATCTACTTGTTCCTTCCATTTACACGGGGAAATTGTTGCTTGAAGAATACAAAGGGCTTAAAAAGGCTTGGAATGTAACTAATTCCATCTATGAACAAGATGAAGAAAAGAAAGAGGAAACATAATATATGTAACGGCATTCATATGAAATGTTAAACAAACAATTTGAACAAGAGCATAATGGTCTACTTAGAGCGGAATAACCAATAAGTACGAGTCTCCAATAAATGCAAATTCTGGGGTATGCCAGGTGCTCCTAGTCATATCTTTCTATAAATGAATTAAGTTTTCTCTGCAAAAAATTTCATGGTACAGTGCCTAAACCTTTAGTTGGCCCTAAAACATTTAGAAGTCACAAAGATACCTAGCAAAAGAAGTGCAGGATGGACCATTACCAAAGGGCTCAGCATTACAAAACTGAAGAAGGGCCAGAAGTCCATTCCAAGATTGCAAGTGTTGAGTTAAAAATAAAAATAAAAAATAAAAAAGGCTACTCCTGGGACAATGATGGCCTTCAAAATTACGAATTAGGGAAAGCAAACAGTATTACTAGCAACAGCAGTAAATTATCTCTGGAACAAATTACAGTAATACTAGCCAAAGGTAACATCTCACCAAAAAAGTGGTAC
This sequence comes from Cynanchum wilfordii, assembly GCA_025388415.1. Taxonomy (NCBI): domain Eukaryota; kingdom Viridiplantae; phylum Streptophyta; class Magnoliopsida; order Gentianales; family Apocynaceae; genus Cynanchum; species Cynanchum wilfordii. The sequence goes on from JAHSUH010000001.1 coordinate 3,289,697, forward strand.
CAAGGGAAGCAGCTCTTGCTTCAGTGAGCTCATATCAAAGACAACTTCAGAATAAAGAACATCATTTGTGAAAAGATCATGTTGCAAAACTTTTACTCCACTGATATCTCCAACCTACAACAGCAAAAAGAATAAATGGACCTAAGAAGAGAACACAGAATAAATATCAACCACAATATCAAATAGATGGGATTACCTCTATAGGAATATGTACAGGTTTTTTGGGGATATCTTTGAGACTGAGGCTTGGCACACATTTCAGCGCCTCTGGAGGATCAGGAGTTTCCTGCTTCAATCGCAACTCTTCTGTTGCACGTGCCAGCTCAGTAAGATCCTCTTCTGTCATGCTTGCTTTGACTTTATTTAAGTTTTCTCTCTCTTTTTCTTCATCATGAGATGCCTTTGTTGGATCAGGCTATCCATACAACAATAATACATTTCCAATGCTCAGTGCTTACAAAAATGACTTACATAAATTGAGAATGTACAAATAAAAAATTCTTACCTGCATTTCCACAGTAACTCGGTGGGGATTATTTAAGATATATTTCACTATCAATGGAGAAAACACAGCTTTAGAACCTTCCGCAGCTATTTTTTCTTTCAAATCCATTAGTGGCTTCTGATATTTTAGTGGTACAAATGGATTCATGTCGTAAATCCATTTTGCCTGCAATATAGCAAACCAAAAAAAAAAAAAAAAGATAATTCAGATTAAAAGGAAATGTAAGGAAGCAATTAAAGATAATAAAACAATTAAACCAAGTTCCATTATGAAAGTAAAGCATCTTTACAATGGCCCGGAGCATCAAGGCTAAGCCACGTGGAAATGAGCCTGTGTTGTTTTCCCGAAGAGCAAACTCGATTGTGTTCATTGATGCTTCCACAGCATCTGAATCAAAACCTTCCTCAGCCAATTTGTTTAAAGTGTTCATGATTAACTCTTCCACCTTTTGAATATCATCTTTCTTGACACCCTTCAGTCCAATACTAAATTGTGGCTGAAGAAGTTCATCTTCAACTCCACCCCCAACAAGAGCATCTCCTAAACCACTTTCCAGTAAAATTTTCCTCAAAGGAGAAGCAGGAGTACCCATTAATAGATGATCAAGAAAACCCAGGGCAAGCTCCGTTTCCAGGTCTAGAGGCTGCTCAGATAGCAACCAGTTAACACAAACCATATGCTTTTTGTTCAAATCATCGCCTTCTGCAGCTGGGTACTTCTCAACAATCCGCACAGGCTCTGAGAATAGCTTCTGTGATTGAACTTTTGATTCAAGAGGAGCAGAGCTTCCATCAAACATATCCAGGTATTCTGCATACACAAAGCTCAAAATGAGATACCACTGTTGTTTGACAACAATGTTGAGGTTCTCAGTGTAAGTGGGGCAGAAACGAGTGATCCTAAGAATCAAAGTTATTAGTATAATGTATTATCTTAGAAGAATAAGTCTGACATGATGAAATTCTATCTCTTGTTGTTGTTGGTCAATATTACAAATAAAACTCCATATTTCAGTTTCCCCCACTCTCCCCATATTTTTCTCTTTACGTTGTAATCATTGGAGAGATACCCACAATGTTCACCTTAAACTATTATGCAGGGTGAAGATGTTAAGCATTAACTGGTTTTATCACAGCAACACAGTCATAGACCATAATTTTCCCTCAATCAAAATTAAATGTTTACTTTTGAAATTAGGGAGGGGCTTTGACCATAAGTAAGTTATTAGACTATCCTTATTATTAATGTAATTAGCAATACGGTCCTTGCGTTAGCATGAAACTGAGGTTACAAATAGAATTATACATGAAAAATATGTCAATTTCAGAAAGTGGACTTTCATTCAAAATAAAGAAGTGGACATTCAACTTTACAGAGGGAGTAATATTTTGCAAGTACCACATGAGACACACAAAAAGAAAGAATTTGCATCTCAGAGATATATACAGGTGGTTCCCAAAGAAGAAGCAAACAAAACTATCACACTAAATCATAAGCAAAAAGCATACATGCACATCAAATGCAGAAATCTATATGCAGAAAAGAAAAGCTAAGACTAGTTCACTACTCTATATGAGATTGCATTCTGTGCAAACAGTAAATTCACAATAGAGAAAGGCATGCTGACACCCCCGTAAACCAACAGATACCACAATTTTCAAGAGACTGGTCAAGTTTCAAACTGTCATGGGGAATAAAATGATAGTAAAAACTTCTAAGGAAAATTGAAATATCATACAGGCTATCCTAACATAGCCAAATCAATAGCTACTGTGCCATAAAATGAAAAAGATGAAATACCACTCAAAATGCGTAGGCGCTCATTCGGGTCATCATCTCCATAAAACCATATCTTGGCATTACTGGGGTGGTAATATTTGCAATGGAATGCCTGCAGATATAGTTCCAAAACTTAAACATCCAAATCAAAAGCAAGAAATGTGTAAATACATAATTGGTCATCTTTCTGAAGGAAGCATTTATGCACAGTTGAGTATCACCTAGAAGATTCACATGCCACCAGTGTCCAAGATGATATACCCAGAGGCAAGAAGAACAAAACAATAAAATACTGCAAGCAACTTTACACTCTTTTGGGGTTTTATCTAAAATAGAGGAGAGTAATTAACAGGACAAAGAGATTTGAATTTCATCTCTGTTATTCCCTTTGCTACTAAAGTCATTATGCTTTAATTTTCTAGATATGGGTTGCTTTTATTATGTTACTTCAGAAAGTACAAGAATATATAATTAGAAACATATCTATGAATCTGTTAAATTCTTAGACACTTAGGAAACGTCCAAGCTTAAAAGGTTAAGTGAACCTTGCGCAAATACAGATTAGTCAAAGAGAGCATGTGACATCTAAAAACTGTTACCGTTGGAGAAGATTTGACTGATCTTCCATAGAAGAACTTGGATGGATCATTTGAGGCAATACATCAAAGAGAAACCATTCCTTATGTTGCTTTCAGTAGTTGATAAAGAAAACTGATAAGGTAATTCAAAGTCTAAGAAGTTCTCATTCTGCTCGGATAGCAATGAAATGTGGAAGTAAAGTGCATTTGAAGCTAACTAATTGGTTACAGCCTCAATTGTGTCAAAAATAACAAAGAAGAAAAACATGTGATACAAAGACAAACATCCAAGGACTCAGTAGCATAGCAGAAAGAGAAGGGGGGTGCGAGAGAACCTTAAATTCTTCAAAAGTGAGCTTGGGAATGACATTCGGATCACCACCACTATCAACACCATATGTATTGTCTGGAAAAAGAGCCTAAAACCATCACAAAGTATGACTTAAGAGAAAATTCGTTTCTTTACCAGATGAAAAGTTTGCAAGAAAAATTTAATTCACCTGTTGGGAAGTCCGGCCTAAGATACTATCAGGCTGGGAATACACACCTTTCATTTCATTGAAAACAACACCTGGGATTAAAAAAATAAAATAAAATCTAAGATTCACCTTAAAGCTTGCAGTGCTTTCTTATAAAATTTGCAAGACAACAACATACTTGAGATGAGGAAAAAAATGCTTTTTCAAGTTTCAGGACAGAGAAAAATATCTGAAGGTAAGCAAGTGCACTAGATGATGTAGATTTGAAGAAAATGGTGAGCATTCCAAAATTAATAAATGAACCTTTATATGTAATGTCTTCTGAAGGATCATTGAGCTCATAATGCCAACCCTCCTGTTGAAATGTCTGATAGTCCTCCACACATTTAGGGAAAAAGACAGCATCCAAATACACATCAACCAAGTTATAGAAGTCCTGTATTAGACTTAAAGAATCATGTATTAGTTTTAAAACAGGAACTAAAGGAAACTATATCCACACACTCATCTTCAGGGAAAGTTGATAAAATCTTTTGACCTTTGTATTTGTGGAAGCCACTGGATAGCAAGTTCTATCTGGGTAGGTGAATGCATTTAGAAAAGTATGTAAGCTTCCCTTCAATAATTCAACAAATGGTTCTTTTAAGGGATACTTTCTTGAACCACATAAGACACTGTGCTCTAATATATGAGGAATTCCTGTAGAATCATTCCTGCAAATAAAATTATCCAAAAAAATAATAATAATAAGGTAAAAGCATTGACCCTTTTATCTCAAGCATGAAACTCCAATGGGTTGAGTTACAACATATGATAGTAAAATTGAGTTGAATAAGATCTTCAAGAGCTAAAACTAGTTCTATAAATTGAAAATAAATGTTCAGAATTTCTTGGAATTGAGTGAAACCTAATGCACAAAAGCACAGAATAGATTTGAGGAATGGGGCCAAGGAAATTGTTGGGAGCTTAAAATTTGGAATAGTAATGAAGATGAATTGCATCCAGGGAACTCATTATTTTCAGCCTAACTAGAAGGAAGACTGGGATTTACGTCATTTCTATATCAAGCAGTCTTCATTATTTCGAACACAGAAACATCTACTATTTCGAAGAAAATGAGAGTTACTAGATACTTCAAAAAAAAAAAAAAAAAAAAAAAAACCTTACATACCTCAAATTTTCTATTCATAGAACAATAAGAACAAACCGAAAAAGGGACAATAGTTGATTATGTATGCTGTGAGCAGGAAAGAAAGAAAAAAAATAATAAAACATACATAATACATGGAGTTGCTACTGCCGCTACTACTTACGGAGGTGTTCGAAAAACAATGCCAAAAACTTTGTTCTCGTCGTCATTAGAAACCGACATGATTTCAGCTCCAGTCTTCTTATGCTTATACAAAACAGCTCTGGATTTACACTCTTCAACAAACTCCTCTGAAACTTTCTCAAAACCAAGCTTCTCCGCAACATCATCGTCAGCACCAAGCACCTCTACATATTATTAAGAGGGGAATAAAATTAAAATTAAATAAGATGAATTCAGAATTTAATTATATATATGCACTGTGTGTGTGATATACTTTTAGTGAATAGTGATACGATAACAATTAGCTAACCTGACTCAGGACTCGAAGTAGCAATAGCTCTGACAGATAGAGAAGAGAAATGCTTATTGAAGCTAAGAGAAAAAGGATTGCATAGTACAGGAAGATAGCTCCGGTGAAGGTTGGGCAGCAAACGGCATCGTTTGGATGAGATATGAGAAACACGAGACTGCGCTCGCGCAAACCTGTGTATAGAACGGGAGAAGAATCTCGTCCTTGAGATTGTAGCAGTGTAAGGAAGAGAGCGTAAAAGAACGGCTCTCTCCATGGGAGAGTGACGAAGAAATGAATAAGATGAGGAAGAGAGAGAACCAGAACGAATTACGAAGGAAGAGGTGAGATTTGGAAAAGATTTTAAGGGTTTTATGAAAGGGAGGGAAAAAAAAATATCGAGAGAAAATAGAAAGTAATTTGCAGTGACTTGGAGTGTAAGAAGGGACTTCGTCGTGTTCAACTTTGTGGCCAGAAATAGGAAACAAATTTGCATCGGATTTTGTTTTTTTATGTGTGAATATGAATATTTATTTAAATCATGAATTTGATTATGTGATTTTAAAAAAGCCAAAAATTTTAGAACAATAATATGTGTCAAAGAACGAGTCTTCCTAGAGAAAAAATCACTCGAGACTTGAATGGTTTTATATTTAAGGCTCATATAAATATTTTAAAGCCCACAAAGTCTAAACCTTCTTTTTAATGAAAGCCCACATTTGTGGAAGATGGAAGAGAGAATCATTTTTAAGGCCCATATAAATATATCTCTAAGCCCACCATACATTTTCTTTCTTTTTTTTATTTGGGGTTTAATCGGTCCATATAACAAGCCAACAACCACTAGTTTGTCGCGAAGCTGAAAAAGCCAAGTTATATTTAGGCCGGAATAAAAACAAAGCACGACTTAGGTTCACCAAATCTTTCAAAAAATATGCTTACCAAAAAATAAAAAGAATCTTTCCCAAACTCTGGTTCAAATGTTAAGCGACTTGATTTTGTTTAAGTAGATTTCGGGTTCGAAACTCTATGAATACAGAAAATCCTCATTGGAAAACTCACCCATCATAACCAGGTGCGTAACGCGTTCGGTGAACCGGGTTGGCAACCAAAAACCAAAAGAATCTTTCCAAAACTGGGACTATTAATACCAATTTAAAATTTTGTATTTTTCTCAACCAAACTAAAAAAAATAGTCTTATTTTCCCTCTAAGCTAACAACCCCTACATTTGTTACTACACAAACAATTCATCAAAAATTTATTTATTTTAATAATATCTCGAGTTTAAATTTTAATGTATCATTTATATTAATTCCAAGAGATAGAAAGTTATTGAGCAGTGTTGAGAAATTCACATGAAGTTTACAAAGCTGAAAGTAGTAGAAAATGGAATTCTTCCACCAAAATAAAGACTCTTTGTTGGTATGTCGGGCACTGGTCAGTCTTCATTTGAAGTTTGAAATTAGGGTTTGAATATGATGCTAAGCAATGAGAAAACGTGGACTCCGGAACATTTCCTTTTTCTTTTCCCGAATGGGGTAATTACAACTTTCTACATGCTTTTAGACATGTGGAAACTAATTTTTTGGACCCATAAGTTAGGAATATAATTGTACTATATTCTCTAATAAAAAACAAATCCCTTATTATTAAAAAATAATAAAATAAAAAAATAGTTGTACTATATTGGAGTCTCCAATGTAAACAAAATAAATAAATAAATAAAAAAGGAGGAAATCATGTTTTTTTTTTTTTTTTTTTTTTTTTTTTGGTGAATGAAGGAGGAAATCATGTTAATAGTCTTGAGGTGAGGATTGATGATAACCACATGATCATTACTATGCTTTTAGAAGAAAATTCTTTAGAAATAATTGGGGTTTATTGAGTAGACCAACTGTTGGGATAAAGACCCAATAATGGGATATGATAAAAATGATGGCTATTTCTGTTCATGTTGGAAACCCGACAAAGATTAGAGCGTCTCACCAAATTTTATTATTTTGTATATTATTTTGTGTTTCTGGTTGTTAAAGCCTCATTTGAGATCTTTAGTTTAATCTATTAAATCAACCATATAAATAGAATAAAATTAAGAAAAAAAAGTATTTGTTTTTTTACTGTTTAATTTATGATAAATTAAACTAAGCCAGTTTAGATGGTCTAAATATATTTTTTAAAGGAGAATTTTAATATAAAAGTACCGTAATTTTAGGTGCGTAATAAGTCAATTACTGAAGCCTATAAATATTTAGCACTTTCTGATACTTCCGATGCCATTCATTCTCTAACTCTCAAAACTTTTTGAAATTCAAGTTTACTAAATCTTCATATATCTATGGATTCTACACCGATGAGAGAAGCAATGTTATCCATCAATTCGACTCCAATCAAAGAAGGAGTAGCATTTGAATTCCTTCCATTTTTCCGAGCATTCAAAGATGGACGTGTAGAGAGGTTCTTCGGCACTGACGTTTTTCCAGCTTCATCCACGGAACCCCTTCCCGATGGAGTTTGTTCTAAAGATGTTCAAATCGTGCCTGAAAAGAAAGTATCCGGGCGTTTATTTATACCCAGCGCTACCAAAATCAACCCAAATCATCAAAAGCTTCCTCTCTTGATTTACATCCACGGAGGAGCTTTTTGTTTCGGATCCCCTTTCTGCCAAGCTTACCACAGCTACCTTACATCTGTTGTTAAGGAAGCTAATGTTGTGGCACTGTCTATTGACTACAGATTAGCGCCGGAAAATCTTCTGCCTGCAGCTTACGAAGATGCCTGGGAGACACTAAAGTGGGTTGCTTCTCATGTGGATGGACGTGGGGTTGAACCTTGGCTTAACAAACATGCGGATCTTCAGAGAGTTTTCGTGGCAGGGGATAGTGCAGGGGGAAACATTTCGGCAAACACGGTTGCCCAAGCAGGAGTCCAACAAGACTTTGCAGGGATGAAAATACAGGGACTTTGTTTGATTCACCCTGATTTTGCAAGTAAAGAAGGGGAAGTGTACAAGTCTTGGAATTTCTCGTGTCCTAGCTCAACCGGCGGGGATGATCCAAGGATGAATCCGGCGAAGGATTCAAGGCTACCGAACCTAGGATGTAAGAAGGTTCTTGTTTGTGTTGCCGGAGATGATCCTATGAAAGAGAGAGGATATTATTATTATGATACCTTAAAGAACAGTGGATGGAAGGGAAGTGTGGAGTTCATGGAGACACCGGGAGAAAGTCACGTGTTTCATTTGTTTAACCCGACTTGTGAAAATGCCCAGATTTTGCTGCGAAAAATAGCCAATTTTATGAATTAGGAAAATTATGTTACGTATGATTATTATTATCATCATGTTGATGCGTTGCTGAAATGAATAAATCTTTACCCGATTAATAATATTGTGCGGACAAAATTAAATTTTTAAGGTCTGTAATTTTCAATTATTCAACATCACATATAAATAATTTATCAAATTAGTAACTCGGTAACTTGAGGGAGTTGTTGCATAAACTCTTAATGCTTCCTCTACGACGGATGGTCGAGGTTCTTTGAAGTCCCAAACCTAAGATGGTTAGCGTCAGTTAAAAATAATTAAAAAGCTCCTGGTCAGTCAAGTAAGAGTTGAACTTTGAGAAGGGAGCTCAGCGGCCGGGCGAGGATTAGTCTCACCAAACCACCCAAGTGAGTAAAAATAAAAAAAATAAAAAAATGTACCAAATTAGTTTCCCTGAAACTTGTTCATACGAGTCGATTAATTCGGATTCGGAGCGGGTTTAGAAATTACGAACTTAAGCTCCTCCTAATCTCGTTGTAGGGGATCTAACCGTAATCCGCCCATTCTCCAAGCCTATCTCAAAACCTCCTTTCAGCTTTTTGCGCCTACTACACCAACTGATGATTGGTAATTCTTCAACCTTTCGTGCAGGGCGGTAATGGCCCATATTCTCTTAAAGGGTATTTTCATAAATTCATGGTTAATAGTAATTATCTCACATCTACCATTTATAAAAAAAAAAAAATTATAGTAATTATTGCAAAAAAAAAGAAAGAATAAGAATAAGAATTTTAATTTCTATCAAAATTTAAATATATTGAAGGAGTTGGAATAATTTAATTTATTTTTGTGCTCAACAGAAAAATGACGAAGATGAGCATACAGCTTAGAGAGACATATTCGAAATCACAGCCCATACCATAAAATGGGGAGTTTGGGCTTTCCCTCAGTAATTTTGAGGGAAAATTAGAGCCTACTCTGATTGAGGAAAGAAGCTAATGTTTTAAGCATGGAAAGAGCTTTCTCACATTTGGGAGAAGACAAATTGAAGACATGAAATTCCCCTTCAAATTCCACAATCTCTGCGATTCCACTCCATCCACTCTTCTCCAATGCCTCTTTGTAATGCCTTCCTCTGTGCCTCAACGGATCCTGTCCGGCGACGAAAATCAGCACACTTTTGCAGCCGAGCTTAGAGAGATTTGGATCCGCCGCTGGGTTCAGTAATGGATCGTCAAGCCCCGTTGTTTTTGGGTACACAAACAACCACAGATTATCCAAATACTTCTTGATCTCTGCGTTCGACATCTCATCGCCGATCGGATCTTTTCCCCAAAAGTAAGGACAGTTGATAAAAATTCCCACCAAGTTCACCCCACCCAGTCCCTCTAACCCAACCTTCATAGCCATGTTGTGTGCTATGTTTCCTCCGGCGCTATCTCCTCCGAAATAGACACGATTGAAATCGGCATAGTCTTTAATCCATGCCTCGGAGCCTTCCCCGTTAGAGTGAGAAGCAATCCACTGGAGTGCAAGCCATGAATCTTCATAAGCACTAGGTAGGGGATGCTCGGGAGCTAGTCGATAATCGACTGAGACCAACAAAACGTTAGCTTCCCGAACCAGTAAATTAATATGACTCTGATATTCAGGAGAAAAAGCTGATTCCAGAACGAAACCACCTCCATGGAAGTAGACTAGAAGAGGGATTTTTTCGCCTGGTTTTGAATTCCTGGGTAGGTAAAGCCTGGCTGAGACATCGAATTCTTGTGATATCTTCACATCTTTACACTCAACTCCGGTTTCTTGATCAACTGAAGCCGGAACAAATTGTTGGTCTCTCAATCTTTCCACTCGACCATCTTTGTATACTCTCAGCAAGGGAAAGAAATCATGGAGTATGTCACTGCAGCTTGTAGCCATTTCTGAACCTAATGAGTGAGCTTTGGGAATTGCTGGATTATTTTTATAGCTGCCAAGTGTAAATAAATACGAAAAGGATTACATGTCATGGAAGATGACAGTTTTGTTTTTTTTTTTTTTTTTTTTTTAAATTATCTCAATGAATTTTAAATTAACAAATCATTGTCTGCTATTATTTTAATTTTTTAGTCTTTATCAGGTGCAGGAGAGCCGTGAGCAAATTCATTTGTTTGGTTGCAGATTCATTTTCATGTGAATGAAATCATGCTTTTGGACTGACGCTCAACAACAGTAAAGCTGGTCTTCACAAATTACGACTGTTTCTCCTTACGGAAATCAAAACAAAAGGATTCTCTGTATATAATATATATTGAAATCTGGGCAAGTGTCCTCGTATCTATAAATCTCTGTAGAGTTTTTTTTTTTCCTTCTTTTTTTGGGTAATTAATAATTATATAGCTCTACAGATATATAAGACAGTGACAACATTGTGCTTATGTGTAGTTTGACTTGAATTTGTATAAACGGTTAAAACAATCATATTTAAGGGTGGAAGAAATTTATTTTTTATTGCTGAAACAGAAATCCACACTCTTTCACAGAAATAACTTAAGGGAAAATCAAAGAAGAAGACTCCTTCCCAAATTTATTTTTGCTTATTACATTACACAGTATTATTATAGAAGAACAGAGGATAAGAAGGGAAGTTAATGGTGAATATGAAAAGCTTTTATACCTAATCTTTAAGGAATGAAACAACCTGTTTCATGTAGATGCCGGCATTATCACAATTTGGGTTCAGCAAATGGAAAACGTGACCTTCTCCTTCGTAATCGAAGATCTCAACTTGGCCGCTCCAACCACTGTTCTTCAGCGCCTCATAGTAAAGCCAACCTCTGTCCCTTATAAAATCTTTCTCGCCGGTACAAATCAGAATCTTATCGCATTTCAGGCTGGATAGCAAATTAGGATGAGCCATCGGATTTAGCCTCGGATCCTCGGGTCCTTTATTATCTGAATCAGAACAAATGGCATCCCACAGTGTCTCAGTTTGGCCGCTGCCGAAATATGGATGAGCTAAAATCATCCCAACAATCTTCATCCCATCTTCGAGTCCTTCAATACTAGCTCGAGAGACCGTGTTGTGGGTAATATTCCCTCCGGCGCTGTCACCGCCCACGTAAAGTCTCGTGAAATCAGCGTGGTTGTTAATCCACGGCTCTGGTCCTTGTCTACCTTTAGCGTGAGATTCAACCCACTTGAGCGCCGCCCAAGAGTCCTCAAAACAAGCAGGGATGGGATGCTCGGGGGCTAACCTGTACTCCACCGACAGAGCAAGAACTTTAGCTTCTGCCGCAACAGTGCTCACATAACGGTGGTACTGAGAAGAAAACGCGGATTCAATCGCGAAGGCGCCGCCGTGGATGTAAATGAGGACTGGAAGTTTCTCATCTTTTTCGACTCCACCGGGAAGGAATAGGCGCACGGATACGTTGTTATCGGGAGATACGACGACGTCCTTCGATCTGAGGCCGGTAATAGGATCATCCGATGCCGGAACAATGGTAATTTGATTGAACCTATGGATACGGCCATCTTTATGTTTGCGAAAGAAAGGGAAGAAGTCGAAGGTAACTTCATCGGACGGAATTGAATCCATTAATTGATCAAGAAACGGAGGAGGGTTTTGGGGGAGATATTTCCGAGGGCAAAAAAGTGGACACGTGACTCCTCAAGTTGTGATAGGAATTCTAATCTAATTGGATTTGGCAGTGGCGGACTTTTATATTTGATCCATGTGAAATGTAAATTTTTACGGGAGAAAAAAATAAAAATAAACACAAATTATTAATTATTTAAACTTTTAATTATAATAGTTATTTTTAAAAATTTAACTTAAGTTTGATCACTTTGTCCAAAGCTGACACAACACTTGGCTAACAACTGAATAAATTTTAGTCACACGACTCACTAGTAGTATTTTTTTTTTATATATAAAAATAATAATAATAATAAATAAATAATTGAGTAAACATTATGTACAAATTCTATATAATTTACAATCAGTTTTGTTAGCTCAACTAACTACTCCTATCATCAGATGTAACAGACACAGTAGTTTGAGAGTGGGTGAATCTAAGTCATTCCATGACAGATTGCTGTCTATTAATTACCATCACATAACATTTCTGTTGTTCCATAATTCATGAACTTTGTCGGAAAATGTATTTCCTGCGGCAGTTGCCTGTGTCTCAAGTGGGCTGGAAAATTGCTAGAATTGTGTTGGAGCCAGTAATTTGGTTGAGCTAAAAAACAGAGTCTCTCGCAGAAGATGCATGTAATTAAGGTTGATTAATTCACTGCGTTGGTGACAGTATTCATGGATGCCCTCGAGGGATCCATGAACTTCCATAAATAGTTTCATCCATTTATTTTATGACAAGGAATAATGATAGGAAATAATGGATACCTTACATGAGTTTATGGAAAGATACTTTTCGATTTTTGACAAAAATACATATGGCTGTTTTAAAATGGTTTAAAGCTTATTATCAAATATAATTAAAAACTAAGGGTCCCAAAGAAATCCAAATTTATAAAAATTATGATATTCTATCTTAAAATCCCCCCCCCCCCCAAAAAAAAAAAAACTTTCTGGCCACAAAAGTTAGTAAGTACTTTTTTTTTTCTTTCTTTTAATCTGAAAATTAAATTAGTGCTTTTATAAATCTGACAATTTCCTTTACTGTCTTTGTTTTTAATATAATTATAATTTAAGTATAAAATTTCCTCAAAATTTGTCTAAAGGTTATCATTTTTTAATTTTTTTTAGAGGTAGATAAAAGTTGAAACAAATGACATTTCACTTGTGATCTAAGATGTTAGATAAATTATTAGATGAAAATATCTTATTTATTTATTTTTATTTTTTTAAAAAAAGTACATCTTTATATATTGATGTTAAACATCAATATATGATTTTTTTTTCCATAAAGATCCGGTATCCAAACATATACGGGTGGACTAATCCAAATTCAGAGCGAGTCTAGGGATTACAAGTTTATGGTTGGAGGATCGAACCGTAGTTCCTCTACCAAACTCAAAGCATCCATGCTCCACTAAACCAACCAATAAATAATTGCATAGATAATGGAAATAATATAACAAGTTATTTATATTGAATGTTCATTTAATTATTGTATTAAATTAAAAATTTGTAGTTCATTTAATTTTTATAATTTCTATATTCCATTTGTAAAATGATATAATTATTTTTCTTGCAATAAATATATATATATATACACACATACGTGTTAAAAACTTGATGATTAAAGGACCGCATGTTGATTCCAACACATGCTATAAGTATCATTATCCTTCAAATTTACTCATCCCTTTTTATACCTTGAACCTGTAGCAACCATGATAACTTATCATCAATCTTATCTTTTATATATATTAAATAACAATAATTACTAAGAGCACAAATAGTAAAAATAATTACTCCATCTATTTTCTTATTTATAGTAGATAAAAGAAATACAAAATTTGGTTAAAAATATTAATATATTATTTTTATAATAATAATAATTAATAAATATAAAAAATATATCAATAAAAATTACCTTTTTCTTTTTTAACAATAAAAAAAAAGAAATGGAAGAAATATTTGTTGTAAGACTATTTTTACAATACAAACATTAAAAGATTCCCCAATAATCATAGACAAATGCTCCTTTGTTTATTCATTTAACGTTTGATATTTCAAAAAGGGTAAGAGCACGAGTCAATCCGACCCATTCTACCCATTACTAACATCAAAAAGAAATAAAGTTAGACCCAAACAATTTATTCAAATTCAATTAACTAAACAAATTATTCCGTATCATCACAGCAAATATGCCATTGTACAATGTTTATTAACAGTTGTACCTTCCTCCTCATTCATTGTCCTTTCTCCATTGAGAAAAAAAAAAAAAAAAGAGAGAGAGAGAGAGAGAAAGGCCCATATTCCGGCCACTTGTTTCGCCAAACCTAATGATTGACTCGGCACATTTGACTTAAATCAAATTCAAGCATAATTAACGATTAGCGAGGTCTTGTTGGCTTCAATCTACTTACCTTTTTATTATCTTATCCGTTACAATAACAATATTAAAATATTTTAATATATTTTTTTTTGTGTGAATCAATGATAACAAATTAATTATCATTAAAATAAAACTTTAATATTTCATCGCAAATTTTTGTTAAATATTTTTTATTTTATTTAAAAATAATAAATGCATCAATTTATGGAGTTAAAAGAATAAATGTCATTTGATTACTAGCATAATAGAAAAATTTGCTATGGATTTTATACCATCATCATATTATATTATTAAGTGACAATATCTTTAATAATAAAACAAAATTTAAACGTATTGGATTAAAATTACTATGAAAATGGAAAACATCGGGTCGGAGCGACGTCGTTGGCAGGTGTAGTAGCTGTACAAGCCTTTTTCTTTTTCCTAAGTATGGTACTCATTAGTCTTTAACTTTATTTGTCTGACCTTTTATTGATTGGATTCGGATCCTACCGTTTTCCACCATACCAGAGTCCAGGTTGCAAAGGGAAGGAAGAACAAACGACATAGGCACTGAAGAGAGAGAAAGAGAAATAGAGGTGTGAATCTGAAGGAAAATCTTTTAAGCAAAAACAGAAGCTTAAAAAAAAGGAAGCCTCACAACAACCGAAGGAAGCTTTTTTTTTTTTTTTTTTTTTTTTAAAATTTATAATAAATATTGGGAATTTCCTTTTTCTCTATATCTATTTCTTTGTAATCATCTGTATTTTTATTGTTCTTCACGAGAAGGAGCAAAGAAAAGAAAGTTTACGACTTTGCTTCCAAGATTAAATATTTGTTATTATTTATTTGTTTTCTTATGCATGCTTAATGCGTAATGAGGGAAAGGTAAATGCTTGTAGGAAGATGAGTACAACTAGAAAGAAAAGGGTACAGAAGCCTTGAATCTCAGCTGCCGAAAGAATTCCCCTTTTTTTTTTTTTTTTTGGACTAAAAGATATGGCTGACGATCTTTGTTTCTTCATCAAGGTGCGTTCTTGGTTCTTTTCTCCTTTTGTTTAATAGTTTTGTCGGAGTTTCTTTGTATATTTGAAAACAGTTGTTTGGGAAACGTTTGAGTTTTTTTTCTCTCCCCTTTTGTCATACTTTCATCTGTAGCTTTTGCTTTCCTGATCTGGGCATTTGGATAATTTGATATTTATGTGAGTTTCTTGCCTATGTCTTACTTTCTTTTTTTTCTTTGGGACAGCAGTTCGGATTAACATGAGTATGCTTTACCTTGTAGTTGAAAGAGAAGATTGTGTTACCTAGGGCACTTGGGTTAAGATTCTTGGTGCTGTTTTTTCTTTTTCTTTAATATTATGTTTACTTGCTCATTCTTGGTGTTTTCCTCAGATTGATATCTTTAATTCTTGTAATCTATTTCTATCAACTCTGGATTTGTGCTCTTTCTCTTTGCTTTTAGCTGTCCTTTTCCCCTGCTTCCCGTGAGGGTTTTTGGGGCTTGGGACGAGGGATTTCTTTAAATGATGATAACTCATTCACAGTAAAGAGAAAGATGAAAAATCTTTAAAATTTCTTTCTCTTTCTGTTTCAGGATAGCTTGGTTATAAAGCCACCAAAGAAATCTACCTTGTTATGGAGAATGGTGGTTTTGATATTTTCAATGGTTTGTGGAGTATTCATATGCTCAATATGTCTTAAGCAAATCAGTGTTCATACCAGTGGACATCTGTTGAATATCCAAGTCATGAGGCCATGTGAGCCTCCTTATATTGAACCTTCTGAAAAGCCCTTTATGCATTTCCCAAACCCAAAAACTTTCAGCAGGTAAGACATTTATCTATCTCTGTCTATCCTTTGGTTTTTATCAAGTATCAGTTGAATAACTCGTTTGCTGTTTGGTGAATAAATTAGAGCTGAGTGTGCATGCAATCCGGTGAGGTATTTTGCGATTTTGTCCACACAGAGATCAGGAAGTGGATGGTTTGAGACATTGTTGAATAGTCATATGAACATAACCTCAAATGGAGAAATTTTTTCAGTCAAGGTTCGAAGGGCTAATTCTTCAACTATTTTTGAGACTTTGGACAAAATCTATAATCTAGACTGGTTTAATAGTGCTTCCAAGAATGAGTGCACGGCTGCTGTCGGGTTGAAATGGATGCTTAATCAGGTAAGTGGTGCTTGAAGCCTTCATGATTATACTTTGAAAGATATACTTGTTTATTATTATCTCACATCCAATAGCATTCTCAAAATTTCTATATTTGTTGGTCTGCTTTACTTGTCAATCTCATAAATCTACTTTTATTACTCCTTTATTACATTAAGAGAGGGAAAAAGAGAAAAAAAAAAAAGAGTATGAGAGAGTAAATAATTGCTGAATGGTTTAGATTCTCTGGTCTACTGGGTATCTATATCCCTAAGGAGTAGTTTTAATAATGGAATTTTGAAAGAGATGAACTTTATCAAGGTTAAACAGCTGCTCGGATCCCTTCTATGTACCGACTGTATTAGTAACTAGTAACCTATGCCGAGGAGTGACCATGTTTTTAGACCACCAAAGGAGGCAATTTTTTTCCCCTCTTTTTTCTGGTGTAGAAGATTCACTTTTTCCTGAATAACTAGTATTTTGTTATCGGGATGCTCTTGTTTCTCCTAATATAAATTTTTCTGAAGGGCAGAGGATTGATATAAGAAACTATTAGTGCTTTATATATATATATATATATATATATTGTGAATGATTCTAAACTTGAGATGCATAAGTTGATTTCATCGTTTATCATCACCTTTCATTTTTGACCATGACACTTGTCCAATTAAGTTAATTGGAGTAAGATATTACTATCAGAGTTGCTCTGTCTTAGGTTATATATTATGTATGCCCTTTGCTAGTTCTTTCTTTGAACCTTTCATCTTTACCCTATCTGAAAAATTTTAACAGATAGGTTTTGAAACGAAAGTTTATGTAGTTTTACTTGATGGGCACCCATAATGTAAGAGTGAAAGAAATTTTTGGAGGCTGGCTGCATAATGGGAAAACATTGAGAGCAAAAAATGGAAAACCTCTTTTTTTATGTGAATATGAATTTCTCTAAAACTAATCTATTAATGGTGGTCATCAAATGTGAATTCCAACAATACATTTGTGAAGAAAACCTTGGGGGTTGTTGCAGGGATTACTTCAGTATCATGAAGAAATAGTAGAATACTTCAAAAGCAGAGGAGTTTCAACAATATTTCTTTTCAGAAGAAATCTTTTGCGTAGGATGGTCTCAATTCTTGCAAATTCCTATGATCAAAATGCTAAGCTGTTAAATGGAACACACAAGTCTCATGTGCATTCTCCAAAGGAGGTCTCTCTTTCTCATCCCTTCTCTGCAAATTTAACATTTTCCCCTATCATTTGACAATTATTTCTATAGTCGTCGTAAGTTTGGACCAACATTCTATTATTGCAGGCTGAGATACTTGCAAAATACAAGCCAGTAATCAACACGACACTGCTGATTCCCAGCCTGAGGCAAGCAGAAGAAATGGTGTCTAAAGCAATAGAGTACTTCAACAGCACTCGGCATATGGTCGTCTATTACGAGGATATAATAAAGAACCAAACTGTAAGCCACATTTTACTTTTCATATTCAAACAAACTAGACTAGACTTGTATCTCACTTTTCATTCTCTTTTTTCCCCCCAGAAACTGAATGATGTTCAAGACTTTCTGAGGGTTCCCATAACAGAGTTATGCAGTAAACAGGTTAAGATACATAAAGGATCTTTATCTTCTCAGGTAGACAATTGGAGTGATGTTGAGAAAACACTCAAGGGCACACCTTATGAGACCTTTCTACACGCTGATTACCAGCTATAGAATGCGTCTTTGTAAATATGGCATGCCTGTTTCTTGGCCCTTTTTTTTTTTAGGTTATTCGTTCATTATTTTAAGGATAGCAAAAAGCTAACAGGGCAGTTACACCACTTCCCCTGTTGAAATTTTGGCAATCATCAGATTTTGGTTTTCATACCATGTACCATGTTGTACACAACAACACGCCCAGAACTAGGAAGAAAAACCTCAAGGACTTGTCGGCTTGTTTGTATGGAATGATGCTGAAATCTGTTGAAGCTTTTTTATCGTTCCTAAGGAATGGTCTGTTTGGAATACAAAAAAGATCACTGAGATTTACTTGGTGTTGTGAATTACAACATATTTGCAATGGACATCATTATCTTTGAAAAATAAATGATTTGTGAGAATAATGGAAAATTTGATCGATAAATCTAGCAATATTGTATGACGAGAATAATTAAAGAAACACCACATTGAGCACGTGTGAGCGGTGCCTCTGCCAACTACGCAACACCCTGAAAGCAAACACACAGCGCAAGACAGCGTTTGACCAGCCAAGCAAAGTAGCAGCCAAGACCTCATCAACATTATTCAGACAAACAAAAACATACTAATTTTATTCCTTTTTTTTGTCAAATTTATTTTACTAGTGTATGGAAGGTTTAGTGGGATTCATGTATTAATTTTGGTATGGTCGTACACTATTTTTATTAATTAAATCGGGCTGTCCTTAACCCTTTATTTTAGACCATACCACAACCTCCAACAGCCACACACCCACCACAACCTGACCGACCCGACCCATCTGAAAACCCAGCCCCGTTTCCCCCACAACCAACGGTCTCTCTTATAGATTCGTCAAATCACAGATCCAAAAAAATTGACTTCAAAGGTAAGATCACACAAGGCCCCCAACCCAATTGCATCATCTCCCGCGTATCCACTGTCCCTACCACCCGCGAAGTATACGGTTGAGATCGTTTCTCCTTGTTCGATCCAATGCTCCAAAATTCACTTCGTTACAATCAATGACTGTAGTCCGCCCTAGATCCATCGCTACCTTCTTACTTTTAGTCTCTCGTTAAGCCGTCTCTAGCTTCTTCTCTTTCCTCTTTTTTTTTCTCTCTCCCTCTCCCTCTCCCCTGTCCCGGAGACCCTGAAAAATCTTACCTGGTCGTTTGTATTTTTTTTTGTATTCAGACCAGGTTACCCCTTGCTCTTTCTCCTTCCGTCTTTAAAGAGTATAAGGAAAGCTATTAGAATTCAAATTATTTGATTTAAGAGGGAGAAAGGGAAGGGGTAAATTGGGGGAGACAGTAGACAAAAAAATTTATATAATATAAAAAAATGAACGGTACCGGAGATTTGAGTCAACAGCAGCAGCAACAACAACAGCAACAACAGCAACAGAATTGGATGGCGATGCATCAGTACCAGCAACAATGGATGGCCATGCACATGCAGTATCCAATGGTGATGCAACAACAGATGATGTACGGTCAGCAGTATGTACCGGCTTACTATCATCAACAGCAGCTCCAGTTGTACCAACAACAACAGCAACCTCAGCAGCAACAAAAGCAGGCTCAGATTCAGGCCGTCGGTGATGAAAACCGCACGATCTGGATTGGTGATCTTCAGCAGTGGATGGATGAAGCTTATCTTCAGTCATGCTTTGCTCACGCCGGCGAGGTCAGGGTTTTTTCCACTTCATATCATATATATATATATGTGTGTATTTTTTTTCCCTTCGCGCTCTGTACATTCGTGTATTTATGTTACGTTTGTAGATGGATTTAAATTTTGCTAGTAATAAGTTTTTTCTACGAAAATTGATTGTGATTTCTCTTTAATAACGTGCCATAAAATTGTGACTTTATATGAAGTTATTATGTAGTTCAGACTTCAGATATTGAACTAATCAATGATTGTATAGAATCTGCAAATCTATTTGCTAATTTTATTGTATTAATTGTCTTGGTTGAACGCCGTTTGTTTTCTCAATTGCCATATATATACAGAATCAAATGGAAGAAAAATCAGATCCCAGTTACTTGAAAGTAAGATAGAAGCAAATAATATATGTAATCACTCCCATAGATAGATAGACAAAAATGTATGAAAAGATGGTGGCGAATTTTTGTTCTCTATTTTTCATTGAGTTGAAATAGTTGCCATCCAACCATAATATAGCCTATAACTTTCAGCCTAATTTTGTATTTAGCTTTTTCAGCTATACTCCTATGGTTACCTTTCTGGAGGGATGATCAAATGGGAAAAAAATATTGACTTGACTTCTTACTGTACTTCATTATAAAGAAGATTTATTTCATGCTCTAGGTTTTTGTTTAAATATATTGCCGCAGATATAGCCTATTTGTAGATAGAAATGACTTCAGAAAAAGGCATGTGAAAATCCTTTAGTAACTAATACTTTTCCTTTTCAGATACATTTCTTTAAACAAAATATTATAGTTATTTATTTATCCATTTTATTAAGTCACATTGGTTACTAGAACTTTGATATAGGGACTAGTAATATTGTTCAGATGTAATTTGATTAAAGCAGGAAATTATGGTGGAAAAAAAAGGTGGGGATACTTGTATTCTTCTAAATTAAGATACAAATGTTATCTTTCCGCCTACTAGCGTTGCCAATCTTAACTAAATTATGAGTTACCGGGTAATTCTTCCTTTTGTGAATATTAATTACACTTTGACATGAGTTGTTTTAACGCATATCTCAAACTGTACTCTAATAGCTTATGGCATTGTACGCATTGGATTTACAAGTTTCTTTTGTCAGCTTTCAGTCTCTACAATGTTGATGCATGAAAGCATGATTGGTTTATTATGATTCCTCTATTCATTTCTTCTGTCCTGTCTCACATTCCTCTGTGTTCTATGTTTTGCTTGGTAAATGACAATCAATTTTGCAAATCATCTAGGTGGTTTCTGTCAAGGTTATTCGCAATAAGCAAACTGGTCAGTCAGAGAGGTATGGTTTTGTTGAGTTTGGTTCCCATGGAGCAGCTGAGAAAGTATTGAAGAACTACAACAGCTCAACAATGCCAAACACAGAACAACAATTCCGACTAAACTGGGCAGCCTTTAGCATGGGTAATAAGCGTCCGGAGGCCGGTTCTGATCTGTCAATATTTGTGGGAGATTTGGCTACTGACGTTACTGATACATTATTGCACGAAACATTTGCTAGTAGATATCCATCTGTCAAAGGTGCAAAGGTAGTGGTTGATTCAAATACTGGCCGTTCGAAGGGTTACGGATTTGTTAGGTTTTCTGATGAGAATGAAAAATCCCGGGCAATAACAGAAATGAATGGTGCATATTGCTCTAGTCGGCCGATGCGGATTGGTGTTGCTACCCCCAAGAAACCTTCTGCACTACAACAGTATTCTTCTCAAGGTGGTTAATGATTATTCTTCCTGTTTTGTGCTAGATGAAGTTTATATATTGATTTTTGTGGGTTATCTGCTCTTCTTTTTGTTGTTTTAATCATGTCTTTGGACACAGACCAATAATTTTTATTTGTGATCTCCATTAACAACCTAGTCTGATTTAAGACTTTGTTTCTTTAGCTGTAATATTGGCTGGAGGATATCCATTAAATGGTGCTGTACCCCAAGGTTCTCAACCTGATGTTGATTCATCTAACACAACAGTGAGCTCAACATCCTTTCACAGACAGATTATCAACAACTTCAGTAATCACTAATCCTCTCATTACATCTTTTCAGATTTTTGTTGGAGGACTCGATTCTGATGTTAGTGATGAAGAATTGAGACAGTCTTTTACTGAGTTTGGTGAGGTTGTTTCTGTGAAAATACCTTCTGGGAAAGGGTGTGGTTTTGTACAATTCTCTAATAGGTAGTTCCTATTGTCCCTTCTACGTTCTGGTCTTGATTTGTCTGTATTGAGAAAAAAATTATCTTGGCTTATGAAATCCTGCTGGTTTTTTTTGGGAGTTCCATTTTTACCTTTTGCTGCTATGAATCTCTTTGAAGATATTTGATAACTTTTAGTGCAGCTTTCACCAACATTTTATTTTTTTGAAACTGTTGCTTTTCTGGAAGTTCTATTTTTCTTTCCTTTTCTTTTCTTTTTTGTTGCTCTGAATCTCTTTCAAGACCATCCATACTCTACCTCTTGCTATGTACCAGGAGTAGTGCAGAAGAGGCAATACAGAGACTAAATGGAACTGTTATCGGAAAACAGACTGTACGTCTTTCATGGGGTCGAACTCCTGTAAACAAACAGGTAATTCTATCAACTACTTAATCTGTAATTGAACTAAGCTTCATGATGAGCTAATTTGGAATAGCATGGATTTTTCATGTGGGTTCAAAGTAATGGAATTTATAGAGATGCCTGTATTCTCATCTTGCTTGAGCTTCATGAACTCTGTAATTGAAGTCCGACTATGTGAACCTTCTCGTTTTATTATGCTTTTTTGCCCTTTGTATTGCTTCTAAGCTAAATTTTCAGTGGATTCTTAATCAAGTTTTTGGGGTGAAGGATTTGAAACCAAGTGTTTGGCATGTGAATCTATGTAGTGCTTGCAGTGTTCACATGAATTGCATATTTTCAACTTCTGCTGAACTCCTGATTTGTAGTAAAGAAAAGAGTACTGAACATTGTGGATAGAAAGTCTTTTGGCTATTACAAGGTAGTTCTGAATGGATGTTGAATATTTCATTTCTCTCTCTCTCTCTCTTTTGTCTTGACAGTTTAAAATGGATTCTGGTAACCATTGGAACGGTGCTAGTTATGGAAGGCAGGGTTACAATGGATATGGCTATGGTATGCCACAAAACCAGGATAGAGGTATGTATGCTGCTGCGGTGAATGGAGCATCTTCCAACGGTCATGTGAACCATCAGCAGCCAGTGAATTAAACTTAATTGTGTAGTGCAAGGGTCAGTTTTAAAGACATTGACAAATTGGGTGTGGGGTTGGGGGGGGGGGGTGGTGGTGGGGGAATTCAATCATGACCCTGAAATATTAGTCTGTAATATGTTTGAATTTTGTAGCTGTTCATTTTTTTTTTGTTTTTCAGAGACCTCTGGAATTTTGACTAATATTTATTTGAGGTGTCCTAGGGGCTTATCATTTAATTTATTTACTTGGTTGAATAGGTGTTTTGTCCTACAATGGTCTAATGTGAGCAACAGAATCAACTGCTCATCTTCTTCACTGAGGTTTTTGTGAAAGCATCCTGCATGGTAATTTTGTAAAATTCCTGACGACTTACAAAATTTCTCTTGTGATCATATTTGCCTCTCTGGCAAATGTGCTACTCCATATTTCTTGGTAGGAATAGTTTTTTTTTTAAAAAAAAAAAATTTCCCCCCCTCCCCACCTCTTTTCCCTCTTGGAAAATAGGACCTTGCCTACCTGGCTTGCTTTATTGTTTTGGGTCTTTTCGATTTAAAGGAGGATGAGCCTTGGACCTTGGACCTTGGACCTTGGACCTTGGACCTTGGACCTTGATCCATGATCCTTGACCATTTGTAGAGAGGTAAGGCAGGGATGACAGTTCGTTCTCTTTATTTCCTTTTCTATCTTAACCTAGTTCATTTAGACATCCCATTGTTATATATTTTATAATTTATTACTAATTACGAAAAGTTAGGACCATTTTTTTTTCCTAGGAATTGTAAATATAGTTTTGTGGAAATATTTTTAACAGTTTGAAAATGTAATCTGTAGGTTGTATCTGGATTATTTGAATATGCTTTTTCGTGTTTGTTTGATGCAAGACTTAAAACATTTTGTTGTGGGGAATTTCCATTTTCCATTTTTTCCTTTTCTTTTCGGCTTCACGGCATAGCCCTTAAGTCTTGCTTTGACTCTTGATGATACTCTTCTATGAACAGTTGTGAACATGGCTGAGTTCGGACAAATAGAGTGATAATGGTAGGGATTCCTGGCAATTTATGACGTGCGAACGGGATGGGAAAGTTAAAGTTGAAACTAAGATGAAATCTATGGACCAAACAGAAAACTAACTGAGTTCATCGTAAATTTTTGCGATTATTGTTTCTTTTGCGTATAAATCATTTATTTTATCTGATGAATGTGTTAAAGTTTAAGTTGGTTCCTTATACATTATTTTCTATAATATGACAAAAGAGTAGGGAAGCATGGCAAAAAAGGGTCATGTGTCATGCACACACACACAAAAACATATCTTTTTTTTTTTTTTTTTTTTTTTTGGTAAATACACAAAAACATATAAAAAAATAAAAAAAAAAAAAAAAAAAAAGTTAAAATACTAAAATTAAAATTAAAATTAAAATTACCCTATTACTTTTGAAGCTTTACAAGTTAGTTATGGGGAATTCATATTGATTACATGTATAAGTGAATGATAAAGAGGGGTAGAATGATTCATCAAAAAAAAAAAAAAAAAAAAAAAAAAAAGAGGGGTCGAATGAGGTACTGAACTATTGTCAAGTTCCAACAGCCTTTTTGCTTTTGCACGTACTTCATTCCTAACTATATAACGTTGATAACTTTCATTTTTGAAATGATGCTACGCATTATTTTCAAGTTGCGTAGAATTGCAGTTAATATGATTTGCGGCCTCCCGTCATCCTTTTAGAGGGTACCAGATTCTGCCATTAGTTTGGAAATTGGAACTCGGGAATGGGAAAACCCAAAACCCATAATATGCTTTTAGCCAACTCGTGTAGACTCAGAATATGCTTTTAGCCAACTCGTCGGAACTTGGATAGTACTGCCACTGCCTCCATCTCCATTTACTTTTCCTTATAAATTCTACATAATATCTACATAATTAGCTAACCCCACCCAGTTGAAATTTGAAACTGAGAGCCTGGGCTTTCCAAATTTGTAAGTGTGGCTTCCTTCTTCCATTTGTGTTCCAAAATGGAGAAGAAACTAGAATTCTGCTCTACAACAACGCTCACATTCTTCGTCATCTTCTTCCTCCTCGTTACACTTACACAAGGCCTGAGTCGTGGCTTGGGGACAGATCAAGCCACTTCTCTAATGGCCCTTCGCCGTGCCAAAATGCATGCCAGAAGTGTCCCCGCTGGCGCTGCGATGCAGATGACTTTTGACGATGCTCAAAAAACATCATTTGACGTGGGAAAAATGGAAGATGATCTGATGAAGGATGGGCTTCCCGGACAGCCATCACCAGTTTTGTTTAAGCAATATGCTGGATATGTTAACATTGACAAGGTTAAAGGTCGAAGCCTTTTCTACTATTTCGCTGAGGCTGCCCTCGACCCTTCGACAAAGCCACTCATTCTATGGCTAAATGGAGGTCAGTACGGAAACCCCATCTCCTCCCACTTCATTTTTTTTTTCTCTGCTAAATGTCTCTTTCTTAATTTCATCGTTGCTTAATTACTACTTTTGAATTAGAAAGTGGAAATTTCTACTCTACCGATTCTGCTTCTTTGCTTATTAGGGCAAAATAATATCGTTTTTGTTTTTTTCTCTCCTTCCGCTTATACTTGGGGAAAAAAAAAAAAAAAGACTAAGATTGGCAGGGGTTTCTGATTGCTGAATGCAGGGCCTGGTTGTTCATCACTAGGATTTGGCGCCATGATGGAGCTTGGACCTTTTGGTGTTAATCGTGATGGTAAAACTCTCTATGCCAGGAAGTGTGCTTGGAACAGAGGTATTTTATTTTTACTTCATCCAAAATACACATATCTAAATAAGTCTGCCTTTACTTCAATCAGCAAAGATTCGATTTTTATGGTATTTAAAACATGAATGGTTGATGATGCAGTTGCAAATACATTGTTTTTGGAGTCACCAGCAGGTGTTGGTTTCTCTTATTCCAACACCAGTTCAGACTATGAGCTCTCAGGGGACAGAAGGACAACTGAAGATACTTATACCTTTTTACTCAATTGGTTCAAGAAATTCCCCCATTATAAAGATCGTGATCTATACATTATGGGAGAAAGCTATGCGGGTAGCCAAGTTTTTCCTCCATGGATTAATTGTATATACTTATATATCGTCTTAGCTCATTCAGTTGTAATTATTGTTTTTTTTTCCCCTTTACAGGTTACTATGTTCCAGAGCTAGCGGATGTTATCATCCAGAGGAATAGTATAGAATCAACGTCACAGATCCAGCTGAAAGGAATCATGGTAAAGCAGTCGCCTGATTATCAAAATCAGGCAATTTCTTGTTGTTTCTCCTCTGGCTTATATAAAGTAAACCAATTTTGTCTTTACAGATAGGAAATGGGATAATGAATGATGTTACTGACGTGAGAGGAACTTATGATTTTCTCTGGAGCCATGCATTAATTTCCGATGAAACCTATCGAAGTCTCAAAGAGAACTGCATGGTTGAAGACAGAATATGTGAGGAATATGAAGCAATAGGGAAAACAGAATTTGGAACCATAGATCTTTCTAATATCTATGGTCCGACATGCTCAGGTTTTGGCAATCGATGGAGAAGGAAACTCGTTTTAGGCTATGATCCCTGCGAAGGGGATTATATTACCAGTTATCTCAATCTTCCTCATGTCCAAGAGGCAATGCATGCAAACCAAACAAAACTACCTCACAGTTGGGAGCTTTGCAGGTCAAGATATTGAATCACTTGCAGAAGTTCCTCCTAATTAATTCATGTATTCTTTCTTGCTACATTTGTGCGTGTGTGTGTGATATAGTGTAGAAACTATGAAGATTTTATATAATACTAAAATCAATCACTACTGAAAAAAGTTCCTTTGTTTTTAATCTCAGTGATGTGATTGCTAATTGGAAGGATAGTCCATCCACAATGTTTCCTACTTACAGGAGGCTTATTGCTTCTGGTCTCCGAATTCTCCTTTTCAGGTAAGATTAATTCCAACCTCTACAGTACAGAGGCTTCATATTAGTTGGTGCTTTTAATTTAATTAGGCAATTACCTGTGCTCTTTTTGTATCTGCTGCTGATTTTCTTTTGTGAACTTGGGAATATACAGTGGCGATGTGGATGTAATTGTTTCAGTGACTAGCACCCGGTACTCCATAGATGCTATGAACCTTAAAGTGATCAAGCCATGGCATCCATGGCTTGATCTGAACAATGAGGTGGTTTCAATTCCTAGTAGCCTCTGAATAATGTATTCTACAATCTACGTATGATTTTAATGAACTTTTAAAGAGTTAAACATGGATCATGTAGGTCGGTGGATATCAAGTTGAGTATGAGGGGCTGACATTTGCAACTGTTCGAGATGCGGGTCATCAAGTTCCAGAGTATCAACCTCAGAGAGCATTTGCTTTACTGATGAGGTTTCTGATGGGGTGATCAGTAGTGGGCTGCATTCAATTCAATTCAATTCAATTCAATTCGGTTTTTCGTTTAATGGTTGAGAGTTAATTCTTTTTGACAAATGAGTAAAAGAAAGAAAGCCTCCTCCAACTGCAAGTCTTTCACAAATCATCACCAAATGTACTACAACTACTATTTTGAAATGATAAATCTTATTTTCTGCTAACTGTTGCCCTTTTGAAGTGTAAAATTCAAGAATGTGATTTTAATCTTACTCCACTTGCACCCTAAATCCAAAAGAACAAGAAAAATAGATGAAAGGTAATAAGGAGAAACCGTAAACGGATTAAAAAAAAAAAAAAAAAAAAAAAAAAAAAAAGAAAAGGGGGTAAAATCAAGAATTAAGAAGGTAGAACCTAAGATTTCCCGTCATCTCTCAATCATCTTCTTGTATCGCATTGTCTCAAGGGACCGGGAAGATGATCGTATTCGTAAACTCCGAATGAGGACTAGGAGAAGATAAATCAATTGCAAAGAAACGTTATCGAACAAGAAAACAATTTAAATTTACTCCCTAATGTATGTAGTTTGACTAGCTGTAAATTTGACAGAAACAATGATAAAAGACGGAACTTTCAATAACATTGTTGGACCTATAAAAGGGAGAGCAATTGCAAATTGCAAGTGTGACAACGAGTTCACCGGAAATATGAGAAGAACGTTGTGTTGTACGTTCCTTTTATTCGTCGCCATTGTATGCCTGGCGTCGTCGCTTGCTCAATCATATGGTGGAGGTCAAGAGCACTACTCAATCGGAAAATTTCTTGGGGCTCAGAGGTTAAAAAAATCAGGGGAGGATGTTGTGAAGAAGTCGTCAGGTGGTGGTGGTGGAGATCAACATAATTCTGCACCTGTTTATGTGAGCCGTCAAGACGGGCTGAAGGACGCAGACAGGATCGATGCACTGCCAGGACAACCAAGCGGAGTGAATTTTAATCAGTATTCTGGGTACGTCACAGTTGATCCCAATGCCGGTAGAGCTCTCTTTTACTATCTAGCTGAGTCTCAAAACTCTCATACAGATCCTCTGGTATTGTGGTTAAATGGAGGTACGTACTTCTCTCTGTCTCTCAGTACTAATCAATTTTTTTTTTTTTTTAATTTTTTATAAAAATTTTATTTATCAATGTATCATCTTCTTCTTGTTGTTGTACTACTCATAAATCATAATAATAAAAGTGGATTGAGTGACAGGACCTGGGTGCTCTTCATTTGGGAATGGAGCAATGAAGGAACTCGGATCATTTAGAGTAGACAAGGACGGTGCAACCCTTCTCAGAAATGAATATGCCTGGAATACTTGTAAGTTTTATTACATTAAAATTAAAAACGATCTCCCAAATGATGGGGATCCCAGTCCCACAAACTAACTAACTAACTAACTAAAAAAAAAAAAATGTGCAGTGGCAAACGTCCTTTTCCTTGAATCCCCTGCGGGTGTTGGATTCTCTTACTCAAACACAACATCAGACTACAACGTTGGAGACACGAGAACAGCAGCTGATGCTTATACATTTCTGGTGAATTGGTTAGAAAGGTTCCCGGAATACAAAACAAGAGACTTTTACTTGACAGGCGAAAGCTATGCAGGACATTACGTTCCTCAGCTTGCTAACTTGATCGTCCTTAACAATAAAAAGACTAATCAAACTCTCATTAATCTAAAAGGGATAGCAGTGAGTTGTTGTTCTTCTTCTTCTTCTCAGTAATCTAGTCCCTTTAATTTAATTTAATTCCACGGAACTGAGTTGATCATGATATTCATCCAATTCCAGATTGGAAATGCATACATCGACTATGAGACAGAATATACTGGGGTGTATGACTATTTATGGACGCATGCTATAATATCTGATCAAATTCACGATGGAATAGTTTCCAACTGCAACTTTACCTCATCAGGATCTACCACCACAGAAGATTGTGTAGAGTACACAGATCAAGCTGATACACTTGTCAATACTATTGACCCTTATGGCATTTACGCCCCCTTGTGCTCTTCATCCACACCCCCTCCTAAGGTCCATTATATATATATCAAATTAAAAGTAAGCTAAGGTATTAATCAAAATTAATGCAGTCTGGTTTTTCTTAATTAATTTGCAGATATCTGAGTACGATCCATGTGCTAGTGAGTACGTTTCTAACTACCTAAACATACCTGCTGTTCAAAAATCTCTCCATGTTAATGTCACCGGAAGCCTACCAGGACATTGGGAATCTTGCAAGTAATTAATTAAGAGAATTGTATACTATATATTCATATATTATTTATCCCTGGTTTTTTTTTTTTCAATTTGGCTAACTTTTTTACTTATATAATTCATTGGGATAAATTGAAGTAACTTCATATTCAATAATTGGGAAGATCAACCAGATTCGATGTTGCCCGTCATTACACAGCTTATGGCAAATGGTATTAGAGTTTGGTTGTACAGGTAGTTCTCAGCTGTGTGCTGCTGCTACATATATATATATATATATATATATATATATTGATATGATGATAATGTAATGATTGATTTGCATTTGCATTTGCAGCGGAGACACGGATTCAGTTGTTCCAGTGACGACAACCAGATACTCCATTAACAAACTGAAGATGGCGGTTAGAACTCCATGGTATCCTTGGCGCAGCAGGCAGGGTGAGGTTGGAGGGTTTGCCGAGACATATGACAACTTAACGTTAGTGACAGTTAGAGGAGCTGGACATTTTGTTCCCAGTTATGAACCTGTCCGGGCGCTTGACTTGTTCTCTGCCTTCTTAGGAGGAAAGCCTCCATCTACCGTTTAATTTTGGCCCCATCATGCAATTCTAGAATACTTACTTTCTCAATTATTGTTCGCATCCTATTACTTTATATTTCTATTTGGTTCCATAAAGAAGTCGTATGATGCGTTTTGTTTTTTTTTTTTTTTTTTTTTTTTTTTTGTATCATCTTTTGTTGAAATTTCCTTATTTTGTGAAATCAATATCTAACATGCATCATGGAAGCATTGAAAAACAGACCACGACGACGAGGACGACGACACATTCTTAATATTTCAAGTTTCATTAAAGGTTCATTATTATTTGCTTCCGGCCTGCATCCTTCATGAAAAGATTGAAATAAGTAATTATTGATTTAGGTTACTCTCTTAAATTAAGAATATTATAGTTTTTTCTTTTGCTTTTTGAGAATATAAAGTTAATTTTGAAAGGTTGCACTTGCAGCAGGGATCCTAATTTTGCACTTGCCTATTAATTAATAAATAATATAAAGTCATTTCTTCTTTTTTTTTTTTTTTTTTTTTTATTTATAGATTCAAATTCATTGGTTTGCATCTTTTCTCCTTTAATTATCATTATTCTCTTTTGTTTCTTTAATGTAAAAATATTAGTACTTTTTTTTTTAAAAAAAAAAATAATAATAAATGAGAAAAAGAATAAACAAATAATATTAAGAAAATTTGAAGAACAAAAAACATGAGTAAGGGGTGGGGAATTGGCTTCCTTCCACCTGAAAAATCCCATATAAAAAGGTACACAAATTTTGAAAGGAATATATATTCAATTAAGTGGCTCCGTCACTATTACTACTCTTGCCTTGCCAAGTCTTCCAATTCCAAATCCTAATTCTAAACAAACCACCCCATCCCACCCCATATATGCATAAATCTGAAACGTGACGGTATGTAAAAATATCTATACTTCTCGTAACCTTTGCTTTTAAATCTTTCTTCTCTTTTCTTCTCAACAATCAAAAGTCACAATTAATACACATTATTAATATTTTGATAGGCTGAGACTCTATATATATATATATATATATATATATGACAATTTAACAAATATGTTTTCTCAAACTATTTAAAATAGAAAAAGACTTTGTTTTAATTTTTATTATTGACTGCAAATGCAAAGAGCAAGGATGAAGAAAGATTCATTTGGTTTATTCCTTACTGTTCTTCTATGGCTATTACTCTTGTTTGTACAATCCTGTTGTTATGGTGCTGCTGGCCAAAGATCTGAGCACCCTCTTCGCAAATTCCTTCGGGCCAAGAAACACTCTGGAGATCATTCTTATTTCCTCCCTGCAGTTTATAAGTATAACATTGGAGCTCAAGATCAACAACGTTTGAAGTCCACTAACAAGATAACTTCTTTGCCGGGACAACCGAAAGGAGTGAATTTTGATCAGTATTCCGGGTACGTCACCGTTGATCCGAGCGCTGGCCGAGCTCTGTTCTACTATTTTGCTGAGTCTCAGAACGACGACGCTTCCACCAAGCCTCTGGTGCTTTGGCTAAACGGAGGACCAGGATGCTCTTCAATTGGGGGAGGAGCCATGACGGAATTAGGGCCCTTTCGAGTCAATCCGGATGGTAAAACCCTTTGGCTCAATGAATACGCCTGGAATTCTCGTAAGTACTCACTATAATTAAAATTAAAAATATATATTATTATTATTATTATGGAGCTTAATTGGTGAAATTTAATATTATTATGGGGGGAGGGCAGTGGCAAATGTTCTGTTCCTGGAATCTCCTGCTGGTGTTGGATTTTCTTACTCGAACACATCATCGGACTACATAGTTGGAGACAAACGAACTGCAGCAGATTCTTATACATTTCTAGTGAATTGGTTGGAAAGGTTTCCAGAATATAAAACAAGAGATTTCTATATAACTGGAGAAAGTTATGCGGGTCATTATGTCCCTCAGCTTGCACAATTCATCCTCCATAATAACAACAAGAAGAAGAACAACAATACTTTTATCAATCTGAAAGGCGTAGCTGTGAGTTCATTTTTTTCATATCCATTGATTCTCTTTCCCAAAAAAAAAAAAAAAAAAAAAAAGAAAGAAAGAAAATTCTGAATGGCTGATTACGGTGCAGGTGGGAAATGCGTACATTGATTTTGAAACACAAAATAAAGGAACATATGATTATGCCTGGACTCACGCTCTAATATCTGATGAAATTTATGATGGAATAGTTTCCAACTGCAACTATTCCTCACCAGCTGATGTAACAGATACTTGTAGAGAACATGAATCTGCAGCTGATTCAATTCTGAATGATCTTGACCCTTATAACATATATGCTCCCTTGTGTCTCTCTTCATCATCTTCATTGACCACTGTTACTGTTAGTCCTTCTAATTCATTCTTCATTATTAATTCTGATTTCTTTTTGTTTTTCTTTCTCAAACTTAATAATACAAATATATGGTATCAGATTTCCCAATTTGATCCGTGTTCTGATAATTATGTTCACACTTACCTTAACACTGCCCAAGTTCAAGAAGCAATTCATGCCAAACCAGTAACTTGGTCGGATTGCAAGTATGTCCTTTTTCTTTTTTTGAATGAATAAATTTTGTTAGGCCAATGCTGTTCTATTGCACCCAACCTAACTAACAATATCGTATTATTCGTTTTTTGATTTGCATCTTAATTAATACAGTTCATACATAAATGGTAATTGGGAAGACCAACCAGATTCAGTATTGCCAGTAATCCAGGAGCTCATGGAAAGTGGGATTCGTGTTTGGATCTACAGGTGAAGTCATTATCCATGCATTTCTTTATCCATAATAATAATAATAATAATAAGAAGAAATGATTGAATTAATTGCAGTGGAGACACGGATGGAGTAGTACCAGTAACAACCACCAGATATGCCATGAAGAAACTAGGGGTATCGGTTAAAACTGAATGGTATCCATGGTTATACCAAAACGAGGTATATATACCTATATATATGTGTGTGTATGAAAATTGTTTTTCTCCATGAATTCACTCTGCATGTTAACGAATATATATATATATATATATATGTTGGTTAAGGTTGGAGGTTTTGCGGTGGAATATGAAAACATAACTTTTGTGAGCATAAGAGGAGCTGGACACTTTGTTCCAAGTTATCAACCTGCTCGTGCTCTTTCCTTCTTCAACTCCTTTTTACAGGGAAAACTTCCATGATTTGGATCATGAATACCGGCCCGGTCCAGCCCGGCCCCTTATACAAACAATTAAACAAAACGTTGTACCTATAATTGAGTTGGTCTACCTTCATGTTCATATTTTTATGTGAAGTTTACACTAATTCGGTAGTCCAATGTTATTTTATATATAGGTGATGGTACTCAAAAAGACTAACGTGCAAAATAAATAAAAACTTAATTTTTCCTATTATTTATTTATATTGCCACAATTACGACATTTATTCTTATAATAAACAAAACCAACATGCTTATTATAAGAACCCTAAAATAATAAAATAGAAGTGCACGTTTTTTTTCTTCTAATTATATATATATATATATATATACATCAAGAAGGAAAATGCAGGAATTCAATCCATTATGTCATCTATCATATAAAGTCAGAAAGAACCGATAATTTGGTTCATTACAGATAATGAGGACAAAAGAATTAGCGGCTTATCTTAAAGATTAGGTACTAATTTACAATGACTCTTAATGTAAATTTTTTTTCTTCTAAAGTTGTTTTTAGAAGAAATTAAGTAAATTTGTTATTTCAAAATTGGTCCAAAAATGCATTTCATAGTATATTAATTCTTGGCAGAAAAATAATAAACTAGGTATATCACTTTTGGTTTCAGAATTTTTTTTTTTTTTTTAAATAACTAAAAAGGAAATTAATAATTTTAAAAAATAAAAAATAAATTAATCGTACATAGAAAAGCAATATGGTTGGTTACGCACATCCAGTAGAGCAGTGGCTATTATTAATACTAATAGAAATAGAAAGTCCTAATTCGGCACACAAATTTAGCTGTACAAAGCAGACCAATTAATTTTTTTTTTAAAAATATCGCTGTCAACTCCTCAATCATCATCATTACCTCCTCCCCCTTTCTTTCTTTTTTTTTTTTCGTTTACACCCACAGCAGTAAAAAAAAAAAAAAAAAAGCCATAAATGAAAAAGGGTAAGGTATTTCCCCCGTCAAAAAGACCATGATAGCATTCCCTAAAACATCATTTTCTGTAATATCGATTCTTGCCCAAGGCTAAATGTGGAATTTTTCAAGCAGGAGTTTGTTTAAAATTAAAAATTTGCATCAACATTTTGTCACTCCTCCGAACCATATAGACCACAAATCGATATAGATTTAAAAGGCGGCTCACCTCTGGTCATTAGTCATTGGTCAATCTCAATCTCTTTGTGAAATCAGCTACTCCATTCCTTCCTCCTTCCTCCTTCCTCCTTCCTCCTTCATTTTCAGTCTTTGTGTATATATATATGTGTGAATAGAAACCAAAAACTGTGGATTCTTCACTAATCCCGAAGAGGAAAGAAAAATAAATGGAGATGGAGGTGATGAGACCAGCAGCAGCAGCAGCAGCAGCAACAGGAGGAGCAGTGGAGTTCAACTTTGACAGTGCATGCACAACTCCGTACATAAGTGCCCCTTCAAGTCCTCAACGTTTCGGTTCTTTCTTTTACAGTGCACCCACCAGTCCCACCAGAGTTTCCACCTTCTACACTCCCCATCATTGGGAGGAGATCCCCGGAATTCCTAAACCCAACAACAATAATACTACTACTGTTGATGTTGATGTTGATGTTGATGATGATGATGATTTTGCCTTTGATTTCAGTGGACAATTAGACGTGACGACTGCTGACGAGCTGTTTGATGGTGGAAAAATCAAGCCTTTGAAGCCCCCTCCACCTCCTCCTTCTCCTCCATTAATTCCAAATCAAAAACAAGAACGCGGCAGAGAACGGACTTCCAGTTCCAGCAGAAACAAGAAATTATTAGGAGGAGGCAGATCTTTATCTCCTTTAAGAGTGTCTGACTTGTTATTGGATTCCGAGGACAACGAAGAAGCTAAATTGGATTCGGATCATCCTTCTTCTTCTTCTTCTTCTTCTTCTTCACCGTCGTCCTCTTCCGCCGCGGCGGCCCACCGCTTCTCAACTTCTTCATTATCATCGTCTTTCGTTTCTTTTTGGTATAGAAAAAAATGGAAACTCAAAGACTTGTTACTATTCAGAAGTGCATCGGATGGGCATTCCATGACCAAAGAACAGCTCAACAAATACGCCATACTGAAACAGCATCAAGCTAATGAAGATGTGAAAAACTCAAGCTTCAGGTCAACAGAGAGCTGCGGCTCCAGCTCCACTACTACTTCAAGGCCGACACCGCGGACGAAAGGAGGATCAGCTGTACTTTCGGCTCACGAGTTACATTACAGAACCAAACGGGCAATGGCACAAGACTTGAAAAGAAAAACTTCCTTGCCATACAAGCCTGCGGGATTTTTCGGCTGCTTGGGCTTCAATCCGGCTGCTGACATTTCCAGAAATTTTGGTGCTTCTTCTACTTGTATGTCTCGGGAACATCCTCTCTCCCAAGTCCCAATTAATTAATTCTTTCTTATCTATTACAACGACATGCAAAGATTATCTGCAAATTTTCTTTTTTTTCGTTTCTATCTCTATTAGAAATTAATGCCATGATTTTTATTTGTGATGAAAAATATATATGTATATTCATTCAGTCTTCGATGATAAATAAAACTATTTGCTATAATATGTAATTTCCAGGGGATTGTTACAAAACAATAATATTGTGTTCCTTATTAGGATCCGTGTTCTTAATACATACAATACAGTTGAATTTATATATCTTTTCTCAACTTGATTTTTCTTTATGTTTCTTGTTGAAATAGGAGAGTAAAGTTAGAGAAAAGTATAATTTTGAATTTTAATTATTTTATTGATTTTAGCATAGCCTATTTGATTATTATTCTATATGAACGAATAATCATGGTTTAATATGTATGCCTCATGATTAAGATCAACTACTAATACTTATATATATGTATATACACCACAAATTATCAATAATTCCTTAGTTTAAGTAATAAAGAATTAGTTATTCTTAAATAAAAACCACCAGCATGGTGGTCAGTGGTCAGGTGGTGAAGCACTCAGCGCCTTTTACTTATAAAAAAAAAAGAAGAAGTTATTCTTAAATAAAAATTTTGAGTATAAATCTTATATTTTTAAAAACTCTAAAATACAGGTGAATTGATAAATTATATTTTTTGGACTGTTTAAATGAAGTTGTGACTTGTTACTTCAAACCTAACTTACAGGTAATGGAGTAGGAGAGCAATAAATTTGGGACACAACAATATTCCAATCATTAATCAGATCAAAAATATATATATATATATATTTTAAAATGATAAAAAATTATCATAATATTTGTATGAATATGGAACAAATATCATAAAAACATCCCCCCCTAATCACAGCTCCTTCCAATCTTTTGTAAAACGAATTATTTCTTTATATACATATAAATTTGTAGGGGCTAAAAGCTTACTTTTTAAAAGTAAAAGCCAACAACGAATTCGAGAATTTGGAGTGTAAGTGGGGGAATGTAACATGTACATACAATTAATCGAAGGAGTAAGAGGGAGTCAAATGTTTGTGATCGAGTTGGTAATAAGATTGCCTTCAAACACTCTTCTTGCCCAGTATTAGATTAATCCAGGAAGGAGTAAGAGGGATGTGGGGTTTGCTTCATTTTTTCTATCCATAAATCTTTTTGGTTGAAATAAAAGAAAGACCAAAAGAAAAAAGGAGGGGGTTCTTGCTTTAATTAAGGCAATATAGTTATTGTTGTAGGGAAAAGTAGGAACGACCAATCTCCTCCCTAAGAATTAACTCTTTTTTTTTTTCTTTTTTTTTAATCAAAAGTCTCAGATCCTAATCTTCATTTTAAAATTTTGCCAAAGGAAAAAAGCCTAGAATTATGCAATCTTTTGGCCATCACGGGCATATTCTCGCACCAAATAAAAGGGGGAGGAGGGGGACACACATAACATGAGTTACGTGACCAAATGGTGGGTGCAATCATCATCTCCAAATACTTGTTCTGTTCTTCTATTAACTAATAATATATGGAAAACTAAAAGTTGTACTCTTTTTATTTTTCTGCTTAGTTCCAAATTGTATAATTATTAAGGTGACGATGACAACATAGGCTTGGTGGTTGTTGTTTTGTAAGATGATGCCATCCCACATTACAAGGTTGTTAATGTCAATGATGTAAAATGATGCTATTTTCCCACTGATTTCGCAATTTCTCTCTTCGGTTTTGAAAAAAAAAATCTAATCAGAATCTACTTATGTTTTTATAAATTTTATGTTGTGAAAGATGTAAGACCAAATTTGATGTATAAAAAAGAAATTAGTGAGGAGAGAAAGTCTCCCGTCGCAGCAGTACACAGCCCATATCTTTGAAATTCCTCAATCGGATTGATTACATATTATCCACATTCACACTACTGACCTTTTTTCTTCTTTTGTCATTTTTTATCTCCCAAAAAAAAAAAAAAAAAAAAAAGCTTCCAACAAGAAATGTACAAACTTCAAAGTCACTGACAAAAAATGTTCAAGAAACACAATGCACTTCTAGATTCAGGGTCACTAATTGCAGTACCACTATAACATCTTGACTACAAACATTTACTCATATTGTAAAAATACCATGATGGATGGGATATGAAATGAAGTTTCACGTCTATAACAACCTTTCATCAAAATGACCAAAACAATATTCTTGGACAGAAATGAGTTAGCATAGAAGTGGGAGGGGCCAGAGGAATGTACCTTAAAAAGAAAAGAAAGGAGAAGCAGATTCAACATAAGGCGAGGAACAAATGATCTTCCCAAATAGTAGGGGAAAGGGAAAGGCCTTTGACTTATGGAATTTCCGGACCATAACAATAGAATGATTCATTTAAAATTTTAAAATGAAATTCACAGTTACAGGGTTTAGGTATCTAGGCTTAAAATACCTCCTATGTTGTTGATCCAGGAAGATCCAAAATCAGTCAGCATTCAATGCTTATACAGACCAAGCAATGATTTCTCTCTTTCTTCAACTCTCTTCTTGGCAGCCTCCCTTGCCTTGAGTGCAGCTGCTTCCTCTTTAGATATCACTTTTGGCTTCTGATCTAGTCGTCTCCGCTTGTTAGGAGTGAGCGTAGAAGGAGCACCTTTAACAGCTCTCATAGGATTTAATGGTTTTGAAACAACAGGTCCAGGTACTGTTATGCCAGGTTTATTTTCTGAAACAGGTGTGGCCACCTTCAATGGTGATGGCTTCTGAAAAATGGGTTTCTTCTGGCTAGAAGAAGACGAATTCTGAATTGCAGCAAGCAACTCTTCTTGTGTCACCCATTTACCTGTTTATGCATCATTATGAGATCACTGACAACTAAAATATAGTAAGAAAGATCACTTACAGGAGCCCTGATTTAGAAAATTCACCAAATACCTAAAGATTCAGTGTAGTAAAATCCAGAGTTCGGGTCATAGTAGCACCCGTCAGTTTGATTGTAATAGTAGCCAGAAGAGCTGTCATATTCCCAATCTGTTATCAACGGAACAGGCTTAGATTCCAACAGTACAAGCAAGCCAATAATTCAACAAAACCCACAAAGGCATCCAATATTAAGTGGTTTGATGTATTTGGAATATAGAAAAGAAAAGGTACAAGTACGAAATAGTACATCAAACTTAGAATTAACATTAAGTATTATATATTCACCTCCAGAAAGTCCTTTAGCAGACCCTTTGCCATCTTCTTGGCTAACCAATGCCTGTAAGTTAGAATCTCTGGCCTCCCGGAAACTTGCCACGTCCTTTTGATAGCTGCGACTTGCTTTCTGGCAATTTTAGTTCCAAAGGAACTGTTACGTGTTAATCAATATATATAAATGACAAGACACGCATTTCTTTCAGTCACAAGAAACTCAACTTTATAATGGAACCAGAATCAGAAACACATGAGAAAAGTTTTAAAAATGAACTCTTTCCAGTCCCATATGATAAGCAAGAAAACACTGCTGATACCAAACAATATGATTAGTTATCCATTTCCATATGTATACCAAAGGATGAATTAAAACATTAAATGATTTGCTTTTAAAAATATGGAACCAATTCTAATAATAAACATCACCATATTCTAGTAAAACAATGAAGGTGAAAAACAAAAGCATAAGACAACAGCAACAACACAAATGCACCACTTCAAAGCAATATCCTTATCCTCATGCAACTTTTGGTGAAAAACAGACAACAATTGCTAGGTAATTCAGCCCCTACATCTTGACCTGTTCACGGTGACAACAATGAGCTTT
Source organism: Cynanchum wilfordii (assembly GCA_025388415.1). Lineage (NCBI taxonomy): Eukaryota > Viridiplantae > Streptophyta > Magnoliopsida > Gentianales > Apocynaceae > Cynanchum > Cynanchum wilfordii. Next base: position 3,329,281 of record JAHSUH010000001.1, read on the forward strand.
TTTAATTGTAGAATATTGGATATTTGCAGTTTATTCTGTGGAGGCGAAATAATAATGAATTACAATTCTTTCTAATGAAAAATCATTACAAGAAATTGCACTTCACATTTATAAGAACTTACTGCTTCAATTTGTTCAAAAGCACGAGCCGCTTCCTTTTGTTCTTTCTCTTTTGCAACTTTCTGTTCCCTCATTGTATTAAGCCTCTTAGAAACATTATCCTTGTGACGTTGACCAAGCTCATGGTTCCTGATGCTTGACGGATTATTGGATATGAAAATTTTGCAGAAATCGCACCATTTGTTACCCTGACTAACCCAATACTGAGGAACAAGAAAATACACAAGCATTAACATACTTGAACAAAAAGGGTCTCAATGTCTTTATCCTACAAATGAAGCAACTAGTAGGAAAAAATGGATGCAAACTCGAAATTTAGGTTTGACTGAACAAAATCAAATTACAGATTCAAGTATTAGAACTGTAAAAGAAATATTCATTCGGACATTCAAAAAATAAAATAATCCCCCACAATAAAGCCTACTAGGAAAAAAACTAGGAGAAAAGAAGTATTAAAAAAGAAACAAATTGGATCAGTAAAACAGGAACTACCTAGTTCCTTCTTGAAAGCAACCATTTTTTTTTTTTTTTTTTTTTTTTTTGAAAGCAAACTCTCGACCTTTTCTCCCCTAAAAAACTCATAACAAAGAAACCTCCCCTTTCTCTGCTTTTTTTTTTTTTTTTTTCCCTTTTTCTTCTCCCAAAGTAGCTGAATGTTTTGATTCTTCTGAATGTAACTCTACCTCTTAAGTTCATTGTTGCACCAAGGAAAGATAGAGATTAAGAAAAAAATAAGCATCAGAAGCATTTAAAAAGAATTCTATTTCCTCCATTCAATTAGGGAAAGGAAAGGAGACATCTTCAGAGCTTAGAATCTAATGTGCTGGTTTTCATAAAATTCTGAAACAATGATAAACCATGCAGAATCAATAAGAAAAATTACAGAACAAGTGAGAGTAATATACAAATATTTCTGACAGTAAAAAAGTGCAACACTTAATTCAAACATCTAAAAATTGTAAAAGTTAATAGACCGAGAATAATTTTATTCATACCTCTGTCATGGCTGCAAATTGTACTTTCTTGCGAAGAAGTTTTGATTTTTGTCGGGAAATTCCAACCCAAATGATGGGGGACTTTTTCTTTTAAAAAAAAAAAAAAAAAAAAAAACCTGCAATAAGCTTCTGCAGAACTTTTGATCCAAATCCAAAATTCAAATCTTTGAGCGGATTTATCTTCTAACCCCTAGCAAGATATTTCCTATGTATACTTTGGATGTTCACGCTCAATCGAAAGAAGCTGCAAGAAGCAAAAGCTCAAGTCGCAACTCTGGCCGGCGGTGGAATTCTAACAGTTTTCAAGATTTCAGAAACGGCAAGACTTAAACCTCGCAAACCGATTGTTACCACTCCTTGGGTTTTTTTGAGGGGAATACAGTTAAAATCGTTTTCTCAGTTTAAGCCAAATCTTTCCCATAATTCTATGTTAGGTCCCTATCTGTTTCTTTATATTTTTCCTCTAATTTTTGTTACCCTCCCTATTTTTTCTTCAAATTTCTAATTTTTTAAAAAATATCTTAAAAAAATATATTATAATGAATTCAAAATATATTCGATGAATCTTTAGGTTTAAAAAAAAGAAAAAAGAAAAATTAAATTGAAATATATTTAGCTGTAAGAAATTGAATATTTATTTTTTATATTTAAAAAAGGGGGGGTAAATATAAGTATTATTGTGTAGATGGGGATGGCTTGTGATTTGTGAATTATTAAGACAAAAAGTGGGAACACCAAAATTTGCCATCGGTTTAGAGGTTAGTTTAGACTTTAGAGAGAACGCAGCAACGCATTATCTCCAAATAGAAAACGGCGTCGTTCTATTCGCCGCCGAATATCCTCATAATAATCAGTAAATAAAGCCCTTATTCTTCTTCAATCTTCTTCTTCTTCTTCTTCTTCTTCTTCTTCAACCATTGTTTCGCTCTGCAAATTTCTTTTTAGAGAGAGAAACACATCTCCGCCATGGATCAATCCTTCATGTTAATGTTATCAAACCTGTTACACCTCCACAACCATCTCGATCCCACTACCTCCCTCCTCTCCGACCTCACTTCCTCCACCTCCACCACCACATCCTCCGATGCCTCCATCGCCACCTCTCCTACTTCCCTTCTCACCTCCACCTCTGCTGCCCCACTGCTTTTCTTTACCATTGCCTCCGTTCTCTCCTACCTAGCTTCCCATTCTCCTACCAAATCTACCAAAAACAAATCCCAGAAACCTAACGCTTCTGCTAAACCTCCCTCCTCATCCCCCTCTGCCAGTACCGCCGAATTCTCCGTCTCTGCTTTCCGTGCCCTATCTACTGAGCACATCTGGGCTATGGAAGCTCCCCTCCGCGATGCACAGTGGCGATCCCTCTATGGAATATCCTACCCAGTTTTCACTACCATTGTCGATAAGCTTAAACCCTACATTACCCAATCCCAGCTATCTCTTCCCTCCGATTACGCCGTAGCTATGGTCCTCTCCAGACTCGCACATGGCCTCTCCGCTAAAACCCTTGCTTCCCGTTATGCCCTTGAACCATACTTAATTTCCAAAATTACCAATATGGTTACTCGGTTGCTCGCCACAAAACTCTACCCAGAATTCATTAAAATTCCCGTCAGTCGACGCCGTCTAGTCGAAACCATACAGGGTTTTCAGGAGTTAACTTCCTTGCCCAATGTTTGCGGGGCCATTGATGGCACTTCCGTGAGGCTTCACAAGCTGCCATCGGATATAATTAACCCTTCTATGTATAATTCCAGGCATGGGTTTCCATCCGTTCTGCTTCAGGTTGTTGCCGATCATAAGAAGATATTCTGGGATGTTTGTGTCAAAGCCCCTGGTGGATTTGATGATGCTACCCATTTCAGGGATAGTTTGTTGTATAATAGGTTGATTTCCGGAGATATTGTATGGGATAAGGTGATCAATGTCAGGGGGCAACATGTAAGGCCATACATAGTTGGGGACTGGTGCTATCCATTGTTGTCATTTTTACTTACGCCTTTCTCTTGGAGTAGAACGGGAAGTCCAGCACAGAATGCATTCGACGAGGCCCTGATGAAAGGAAGGAGGATGGTGGAGGATGCCATTGGGTTGTTGAAGGCTAGGTGGAAGATTCTGCAGGACTTGAATGTGGGTCTAAATCATGCACCCCAAACGATTGTAGCATGCTGTGTTTTGCATAATTTATGTCAAATTGCTAGAGAACCTGAGCCTGAGCTCTACAAGGAGCCAGAGGAAAATGGTTCGGCTCCAAGGGTGCTTGAGAATGAGAAATCCTTTTATTATTACGGTGAAAACTTGAGACAGGCTTTGGCTGATGATCTATATCAACGACTTTCCTCAAGATGATAAACAAGGTATAGTACCAATACAGAAGCGGTTAAGGATATTCATCATCAGATGGTCCTGACTTAACTCTCTCTCTTTTTTTTTTTTTTTTTTTTTTTTTTGCTTATCGAGTTAAACCTGACTCTTATAATTTTAGCTGCAGCTGCTTATATTAGAATTTATGTAGTTGAATACCCCAGTGGTGTCTAGTGTTAACCTAAGAGTACATGTTATGAAATGGAAGGAAAATTTTTGGATATCTGTTTTTGTTGGATACTTCAATTAACATTTGTCTGTCTCTGTAAATATACAGTTCTTCTATATTATCCTGCATCTCATCAGATAGTGTCTTGGTTTTCTATCGTAATATAAGGTATTTATGGAGGTCGGAATTGACTTGTTTTACCATAGAAACGATTTGCCTTAAAAGCATTTTCCTGCAAATATTGTTTCCAGAAAAGGATAAGTAGAATCTTCTCTTCTTCTTTTACCTAGGGTAGCAAGACCATCATATTACCTGGAGTTTTGCCTCTTTATTTTTCTTCAAACACAGTTCTCTCTAGTTGATTGAATATCCAGGCTCCCTGATGAGACTATTCAGTTAAGTGTACTACTAATTTGTTTGTTGAAGACAACTCGTAGCAATGGTGATGATTGGAATATGCATGCACACTTATGTTTTGGAATTTATAGAAATTTCTTTCTACAACTTCATCCTGTTATTGGTCTGATATTTGTTATGCTTGTAACTAACAGAAATTCTGAACCGATTCTTCTACTCAGCAAAACAAATCACCTTCTTGTATGATTATTTTTAAAAGTCCCAAATTAAGCATAATCTTCATTTCATATCTCCAACTTCCCAAACAAGAATCTCTCCAGATTGCATCCAGCCCCCGCCCCCCAAAAAAAAGAATTGTACAACTCTTGAAATAATCCGTACTTATAGTGGTGCCAGAATATGATTATAGAAATTTTTTTTTTTTTTTTTTTTTTTTGGGAGTGGGGAAATATAAAATTAAACCAGCCGCTTAGGTGCCCAATATTTGATTCCCAAAACTTACTTCACCCTCCAAAAAGGATAATTAAAAAGGTGATACAATTAGCGCATTGTTGCTTCTGGACAAGTCTGAATTGCAAAGGCTATCCGGAGCGCTGTTTCCCATGGGAGAACGATATGACACTCGGTTACTCTATCCATAAAATTTACCAGAAGCACTCCCCAGTCCTCAGTATACCTTCCAAGCAATTGAGCATGAATGCCTTTAGACATTTTTGGGTTCTGATAGTCTGCAATTACCTTCCTATGGCAAACAACACCATACTCTTTACTGATTCTTCCATTTCCAACTCGTGAAACCAATGTGAAGAAAATAGGGCAAACCTACTGCTACATCACGTTCATTGTTTGCACTTTCTCTATAATTGCCTGCATATACAAAGCAGCTTTTACTTGCAATAGGACCATTTTATTGACAAAACAAACTCTCTGAACGATGGCCCAATTTGGCAAGAAGAAATCACAAGTCTGAGGTGTTGATGAACCAAATAATGCCTATGGTACATAAAGTGAAGTTCACGCAAAAAAATTCACACAAAATAGGTATGTGTCTGTGCATCTCGACATGGCCCTATTTAGGGGGAAGAGAAAAGGATCACAAGTCCAGGTGGTGATGAACCAAAGCCTATAGTACATACTCATTAGTAGTGACGAGAATTATACATAATTTAGTAACATAAAGTGAAGTTCATGCAAAAAATTCACACAAATATATTTAGCCAATTTGTGAGCAGAAAAAATAGATAACGAGAAGCTAGTAAATTATGCCCACAACTTATAAGATGCTCAAGGCAAACAAATATAATTCACATTTAAAACCTAAAAATTAAATACCTGGTGACAACTTTCACTTCAGAGACTGCCGCCCAAAAACCAAGGTTAAAGTCTCAATGGCGAGTGATCACTGATCCCAGAGAGAAGACAATACGTAGTGATTCACATATATCAAAAGACATAAATAAATAAATTTATACATAATTTTAAACCCAAAATGGAAATCAAGCACTTGCATGAATTCTACTGGAAAAAAAAGGAACAATGTAAATGCCAATCAAATTAAATCCCAGTAGAGTTTCAAAGGATGATACCTTAATAATTGCCCTTCTGAAAGTATTCTCAAGTAGTTCAAAGAACCATTCAAACAATTTAGCCAAAAGAGTTCATGGCTGTCAATTTAACCATCTTAAAGTTTCAGGGCCAGGAAGACAATAACAAGGGTTCAGGGGTTTATGATTTAACCTCGAGCATAGGCAGTGGTCCCACTGTTTGGAAGAAACCCATCCTTTGCCATTTGACTAAGAACATCAAAGACAGCATTCATGTTTCCTTCTTTATAGTTCACCTCAACAAGACCTTTTGCAAGCTCAGCATCCATAAGCCTACAGCTACTTAATGTCTTATGCACAACTTGACCTAGTTCCTCAATCATTTCCTCTCTAGAAAGTTCTTTCATTAGAGCAATAACTGTCACTGTATGAGGACAGAATCCATTATGCAGCATCCTCCTATACAAATCAAGAGCCCTGTGCACATTTCCACGCCTACAGTGACCATGCACAAGGATATTATAAACTGCCCCATCAGGCCTGCGGTTTTTCCGAAGCATTGATTCAAAAACCCGATCTGCTTCAATCATCAAACCTTTCATGCAGAATCCTTTTATAAGAGCTACTGCATTCTTAAATTCCACAGTGCTACAACTTTCAATTAGAAATTCATATGTAACATCATCAGGAACAGACTGTTCATATAACAACCTGAACAGAAGCTGCTTTGCTTCCCTCGTACGAGCTTGTTTATTGAGCCCATTAATTAGCACACTGTAAGTAACAACATCAGGAAAGAACCCTTTACTTATCATTTCATTATGCAAGCTAAAGGCACTTTTAATATCCCCTTCTACACAGTATGCATTAATAAGTGAAGTGTATGTACACTTATCTGGAAGCAAACCAATTCTCAGCATCTCTTGAAAAAGTTCACAACCGTCAATCAGTCTCCTTTGTTCACAAAGACCTTGGATGAGTGATGAATAAGTTATCATGTCAGGAAGAACACCCCTCTCAACCATCTCCCCTCTCATTTGAAATGCCTTGTCCAGGTCCCTATTCCTACAGAACCTTGATATAATTGTACTGTAGCTAACAACATCAGGGCTAATCCCTTTATGTATCATATCTTGCATCATTTTTAAAGCATCTTCCACTCTTCCCAGGAGACAATGTCCATTGATCAAGGCATTATAAGTCACAGTAGAAGGTGATAGACCATTTGCAATCATTTCATCCAAAAGTTTATAAGCTTCACGCATTAGACCCTGTTGAGAGAAGCCAACTATCAGTGTTGTGTAAGTTATCTCATTTGGGCATAATCCCCTGTTTTTCATCTGGTCAAAGAACTCCATAGCACGATTCATATTCTTCTCCTTACACATACTTCTAATCAAAGAAGTATAAGTCACAACATTTGGATGCAAGCCATTTCTCATCATCTCGGAGTGTGAAATAAGTGCTTGATGGAAATCACCAACTTTACAATAACCATTCACTAGTGTATTGTATGTTACCTCATCAGGAACCAAACCTTTCTTTCTCATCTCCTCTAATAATTCATTCGCCTCCTTCATCCTGTCTTCTTGGCATAACCCTTTCATTATCACATTATATGTGATCACATTTGGCTCCAAATCCCTCTCCTGCATCAGTTTTAACAATTTGAAAGCACTGTCGACCCTCCCTACTTTGCAATACGCATCACTCAATGTGTTATATGTAACAACATTTGGGAAACACCCACTGCTCTTCATTTCATCAAGAAGCCCCAAAGCTTTATCTAATTCATTATTTCCACAAAGTCCCTTAATCAATATATTATAAGTAAACACATTAGGCGAAAACCCAGTTCTTATCATGTCCTCATACAATTGTTTAGCTAAATCCATATAACCAGGAGATGAAACACGAATTATGGCATCAAGAATGGAATTGTAGGATAACACACTAGGCATATAACCGTGAAATTTTGCTAATTTGAGTACATTTAAAGCTCTATCAATCATCTTCAAGCAAGAGTACGATTTTACCATCAAATCAAAGACTGAAGAGCTCGAATTGCAGGTGTGGTACGACTTCTTCAAGCCATCAAACACCAAATTGCCCATTTCGTCATCGTCGTGGACAGCCATATCCTCCGCGAGGGACTGAGCGGTCTTGTAGAGTTTAAATCGGGTAAGGATGTGAAGTGAAAGGCATTTGCATTGGAGGTCAAAAAATTGATGCCGGCGAGCCCAGTTGATGAATTTGAGGGACGCGGTCTTGTCATATTGCGTCTGAAGAAGGACATGGGAAGCCGAAGGAGGAGTAAAGCGGATGGACAAAGATTCGAGGTAGGCGGGGTGGTGGCGTTTGAGAATGGCTACGGCTTTATCGACCAGAATGGCGTCGAAGGAAGGTGAAATCTCGAGAGTGAGTTGAGGAATGGAACCATGGAAGGCCCTGCGTCTGAGACAGGGTTTAAGGATGATGAACATTTTAGGACTTCCCGAGAAGAAGGGCTGAGGTGAGGTTTTGTCATTACCATATGAACATATATATATATATATATATATATTCAAATTATATATATATATATATATATTTTTTTTTTTTTTTTTTTTTGGAAATTTCAAATTTCTATATTTAGCACTTACCAAAACAAACAAATTTCTATATTTAGCTCTGTTAAAAAATAATAACATATACAACATTCTTGGTAACACTTTATTAATTAAAATTTTTTTAATTATTATTATTTTTTAGCTTATTTTAGAAAATATTAGTTTTAATAAACTAATAAAAAGATAATCAGAATAATTGAGAAAAAATTTCATCAAGTGTTACAAATGATTCAAAGAAAAATGTACCCCTAATGAACATATATATATGTATAGTTCTTGAGGTGCAAATAGTAATTGTCGTAATTCATTCAAGAATGTCAGAACATTATTTTGAAAATGATACTTCTTTTTTCTTTCTTTCTTTTTTTGGTTATATATATATATTACAATGAAAATGAGTACGTTCCAACCTTAGGACTTGAATACACTACAAACACAAACACAGAAAACACTCCAAAAACAAAGTCCAAATGCAAGGCATACTCCACACCCTCTCTCTCTTTCAAAAACTTATTAATTTGGGGGCTTTTATTTGCTCAGAAAGGAAGGAGACCAAAGCTTCACCTCCCCACTGATCTTTGCATCTATCCACAAATATTTAAGATATTAGAGTGGACATATCTCATCCATGGAGATAAATGGTCTCCAATTTGTATATAATAACATATAATATACAAAAAGATAATCCATGTCAAATCATATCAGAAAGCTACAGACAGCTAGATATCCAACTAGAAAACTCAACCACAGCACCAGACAAAAATGCATGTCCATTTGAACATTAATGCACATGAAAATGACTCACCTAGCAACACTATTGACATATTATCTGATAAAAATTTCACCATTAACCATTATAAAGGGAGAAGCTCCTCCTAGTACAACAACTGCAGTGTCAAACTGGTAGAAGCAATAAAGAAAATTTAGTGCACTTGTTGAGGATGTGTGTTGTTATGTTGCCTTCATAAATGTGAGAAGAGGAACTTCCATCGAAAGGAGAATCAAAGTTAAAATTGAAGCAAAACATAGTACAGGCAACCCCGGTTGTATCACTAATGTCATAGGACAAATGATGCACCAAACATGTGGGCACAATAAATTTGAGGATCATACAGTGCAGCTGTAGGATGTGAACGCCACCTTCACAAATTAATGCTTACTCTTTCTATAAAATATAAAAAGAAAGACTAGAAAAAAGAAAAAGAGAGAGAGAGGAGCAGACTCTGAATGTGTAAATTGGATTGGAATAAAAATCTTTTTCGAATTACTTTCAATGAACAAGGCACCTGTTTATTTCTCAGATGCCATTTGCACAGTTTTCCACCTATCCAGAATAACTACATTGTACACATCATGGTCTTCTACAACCTTTAATCATTTCTACTGGAGCAACCTGTGTCATGGGCTATAATCAAAATACGTGCATACAAATCTGCTTATATATCAACACATAAGAAGAGTTCATAAAGAATGGAAGCTATTATCCAATAGGATAACCTGTGAGAAAAGACATATGGGCAAAGCAGTAGTAACCACATGGTAATTTTACCATGTGCAGCACCGAAACATGACCATGACATAAAAGTGTTATTGAAAAGTCTATTCACATCACATCACATCACATCCCATCCTGAAGCAATCAGCATTACCATGTAGCGCAATTTGTGCCAGTCCGAGTTGCAAGGAGGTCAAGTTCCCCATCTTCCCAGCCTTGGAGAAAGAATTTATGTATAACTCCTTAGACATTTTTCAAGCACTCTCATGGTACCTTTGAATGCGCTCGGGTGGAAGGACCATGCAACAATTTTACAAACCCAAGGAAGCTAAGCTTCCCATCTGTATGCCGTAACCAATCATGGAGAACAGCATGAACAGGTACTGAAGGACCAAGTCCAAGTTCCTGAAATCAACATCATTAGCATAGACTTCTTGAGCAATGCATTAAAGAGACCACCTCCCTGTTAGCTAAATAGTACCAAAAACAGAAGCTAAGAAAGAACAAGAGGGCTTTACTTACTGATGCAAGTTCTTCAATGACAATAGCCCTGTTTCCTTCCTTCTCAAAGATTTCATATGCACAACGAGCATGTTGTTCCCACCGATCAAGTGCTTCCAGTTGATGGACACTTATTGCTCCAGCACAAAATTCTTCAAAATCCATCTTTCTATATTGAAGTGCACTTAGCTAACAAGAAAAGTCACAATGTAGCTACTTCATAACAAGGAATACAAAATTTATCATATAAGGCTAAAACAAGTAATAGTCTTATTATACCGAAGCAAGAAAATCAGGAATACGAGACTCTTTCATAGCATCTGTAGCATTCTTCATTAGGGCCTGCTTAGACAAGAAATCAGAAGATGCTTTCTCAGGCAATTGGCGCAATCAACATTTTCCATTTAGGACTTCAAGATGGTGTAAACAGGAAATAGGGAATGGTAGGAAGATGGAACGGAAAGAGTGAAGGTGAGTGTGCTTGTGGCGCATTAATGACCAAGCTAAAAGAACTAACCGTTTTCAGGTTGTCTATAGTTATACAACCATTTTTGTTAGGCTCCAATAAATTGAACTGTTCTTTCAAATAGAATAGTTCATCAGCAGTGAGTGTCTTAGACAAGGCCTGCCAAAAGAAGCTTAGTGTTGTCACAAACTTTGCAATTTTCGAGAACCCCACCACTAAAATGGTCACCTCTTGAGAAATAAAAGGAAATGAAGTATGAAATCTCCTGCGACAAAAACCATTAGCTATACTAGGCCCTGTATACATGGTAACATAACTTCTTACTGTTTTCAGCTTAATACCATACACATTGAGAGAGAGTCATATTGTCTGCACCATATATATTGCATGTTGGGTTATCAAGTTCAAATTTATCACCAAAACAAGGACACCTAACCAGCAGATAATAAGTTTCAAGTTTTGCAATCTTATAAGGAGGAAAATCTCTTATAAAGTCATATGCTAAGATAAAGTTACGTAAAACCATGAGTTAAAGCTTGAAGGTTTTCAATTGACATATAGAAAGAATATTTCTTTATTCAGTAATTTACGGAACTCGGTCTTACTAAGGAATGACAATTCAGTGGTTTGGTTTGTTAGAATACATCATTTACCAGGCAATTTAATAGCTTAGTAGGTAATGATAGACCTGTTACCAGGCAATGGTCTTCCTTTTTCCCACCACAACTTACTTATATAACATTTAACAAACTATTATTACTAAGATAAACTAGTCAATATTGTTTGTTAGTGAAGAGTAAACTCATAAATCTGAAATGATTTGACATATAAAGCCTAGTAAATATCACTTGTAAGGGTTTCCTAGTAACGTTGTGTAATTTACAGCTTCAAAATTATTAAATCAAGTTAAATCGCCACCAACTTAATAAGTTTAAGTTGATAGAGAGGTGTTAAATTTATTATCTTAAAAATAATCTTGCAACTGCTCCGAGAGGACAATGTTACAAATAAAAGTTTCTTAAAGAAAATAAAAGACAAAGCTCCAGAGTTCTAACAGTCAAATAAATAATAGTAAATTTCTGCATGTTCAGCAAACACAAAACATATCATATATTAATCAAAATTGAAGTTATAACAGTTTCATAAATCCTATCAAGTATAAAATGCAAAATTAATTCCTGCAGTCAAATTAATAACCAATTACATTCTAGGAACAAGTTCACTTCAATCATAAACTCACCCTTAAAGCACCCTTTCGCAGAGATGAAGACCGCATATAGGCTTTCAGAAGTTTGAATATATGAATATCAAGAGGAACTTTTATGCCATTGTAATTCCGGATCCAGGGATGACCTGAAATGAAATAATTACAGGAAGTTAAAAAATGAGCTAAACTCTAGGTTATGCGAGAGATGGAAACACTTACTTAGAGCCTGTGCAGCAGTCATCCGTTTTCGTGGGTCCTTGTTTAGTAGACGCTTAACGAAATCTTTAGCATCTGCAGACAATGAAGGCCATGGTGCTTCATCAAAACTCGGATCAGCTTTAAGGACTGCCCGAAAAATCCCAGACTCGGTTCGGGCCCAAAAAGGGCGACTTCCACATAAAAGGATATACGCTATTACACCTACGCTCCATACATCAGCCTCTGTGGTGTACGATCTGTGTAAAACTTCAGGTGCAACATAATATGCACTTCCAACTATGTCATTTAGTTTTTCATCTGCAAACAACTAAACTCATTGAATATCATTTCTAAATACATAACAATCAACTCAGAAATAGAGATACCTAAGTAAATTAAATTCACCTGGCCTTACAAAATCTGATAAACCAAAGTCTATAACTTTCAACTGAGAATTCTCATCTTTTGAGGTGAACAGAAAATTCTGCATAGAAGATAAATAAATGAGATAATATCAAATAATTTAATATAAGTATCCAATTAGAAATTAAAACTCTATGGAGATTAAAATTGTAATATAAACTAACCATGTAAAGAATTTTTCTCAAAAAAAATTGACCAATACCCATAATCCCCCCATCCCCAAAAAGACCAAAAAAAAGGAAAATGGAAGGAAACAGGCAATTCTAATTATGAGGGAGGATCATAGAAAATACTGACCTCAGGTTTAAGATCACGATGCACCACACCCTGTAGATGGCAGAATGCAACAACATTTAGAATTTGTACCATGACAGCCTTAGCATCATCTTCAGAATATTTTCCACCCCTGCAAAGCAGCAGAAAGGCAATCATTCATAAAATAATACAAGAAATTTCAGTAAGATGAGAAGTTGAAATTTTTTTATATTCTGGTAAAGAATACCTTGCAAGTATTCTGTCAAGGAGCTCTCCACCTTGGCACAACCTATAACGCATTACAATTAGTCAGCATGTATGTGATAAATACTAATAAACCGTACGCTGCTAGGTATTCAGTTCTATTTTAAACATGCTTATGGGGTTATCTAGCATCCAACTAATTCCCTTTAACCAATTGTTTAACTTAACATCTCATAATTGGCAATCCACATTCTGTAATCAGAGCTCATCTAGAAACAATTGTCAGAATCTTACTCCATCACAACGTAGACGTTATCTTGATCTTCAAAAGCATCATAGAATTGTACAAGATTGTTGTGTCCTGCCAAGGCCCGCAATATTTTCACTTCCCTTCTCACATCCTCAATTGCAATAGCTGTTGTCATCTGCAAAGCCACCAAACAAGAAATATTTCATTATTGATCCTTTCATCCTGCTTACCAGGGAAAAGTTAAAAATTCATACATCACCATAAGTTCACTGCAGTGTGCCTTGTAGGGGGAAAAAATGTCAAGTCACTGAAATAAAATATCTCCTTTATTCTAACAAGTTTGTGTAAAAAGATAAATTTTATTAAGAAGGAAATTTTTTTTTTATAATATTCTGATTTGAGCAACCTTCGGGCGGAGAACAGCCAAAGTTTCTCATTTAGGAAATTAGGAAATTAAATGCTCAGCACCATTTACCACAACATTAGAACAGAAATCTATCAAATTCACAAACTTTCATGATTTCATGTAGTTTTGATGGGTGGAATGCTGAAATTCAGTAAAATCATTAAATGCCTTACTCCAATTGCTCAGCCTACGTAAACAACCCTTTCCTATTCAGACAAGCAAGAAGTCAGGATTAGTTGAATAGAATGAATACATATGACTGGGGGGAATCTATGGTAATAAACTTCCAAAAAGGGCAGGCAAGTAGAAAGGGTCTCATAGTTGGATACAGTAAATCAGGTACCTTTTAGACTATAGAACTTAAGATCCTTTGAAAGTGTAAATCTCTATGGGTTTTAATTGGTAAATGTTACTATTTAGGAAAAAAAAAGGTTATCTTAGCTCCCATAATCCAAGTCAACTCTTGTTATTCAGTTTAGTTAATTGGCATACCTCATACATTTAAGTCATGAAAGTAACTTGCAATTGGTTGAATTCAAAACTAAAACAGTTCATCACCAGCAATCAGTCTTCTTATTATGAATTTTAAAAAGTGGTACTGAGGAAAAAAGAAAAACAGGGAATCTTTCAGAATCGAACGTATTAATTAGTAAAATATGGCCATATAACTATTTTAAAAAGTCTTTCCTCCTGTCCGACCAGAAGAACAAAATCTTTAAGATAGACCAAAAAGATAAAAAAAAGTCCAAAAGATTGGTTTCTAATCGAACTAATCTCTTCCGCAGAAGAGTTAAAAAGGAAAAAATTAAAAATAAAAAATAAAATTAATACACCACACAGATAACGCGAAGTAGAGAGGAGAAAGGACCAGTTTTGATCAATATTATGTTGCAGATATGGCGATTCGCAGCCAGATAAATAGAAAATATATTTATGAAATTATCCGGCAGATGCACATCTAGATTGGTAGATGGAGTTGAAGAGATAAACTGTACCTTGACCTTAGGGATGACTTTGACGGCTACCTGTTGACCCTTAAGATCACCTTTCTTAGCTATTGCAGAACAAGTATAGCCAAAATGACCCCGGCCAACCTCATCACCGACCTCATATTTACTGGTGAATTGCTTGGAGAATCCAAAAGTCTTATCCAAGTCCGCTGTGGCAGCGGCATCACCCTCCCCTCCTTCAGGAATCGTGGAAGCACTGTTCTTACCATGGCGCCTCAAAAGCGCGGCTTTAATATGCTTAGCCGGAGAAGGAGGTGGGAAAGGGCGCTTAAAAATCCTCCTGGGGGTAGAATTAGCACTCCTGGACTCAGAAGACGGGGGATGAGCAGGAGACTTCTTGGAGAACAAGTAGTGAGCAGGGCTGGGAGAGTAAAAGGGGAAAAAAGGCGACTTCTTTCCTGCAGCAGCATATTTCCTGTCGTTAGCAGGAGTATCAGGAGGCCTAGAAGTTGGAGTATCTAGGGTTTCGATAGCTTGGGTCCTGGGGGTGTAAGGATTGTGCTTTTGCGGCTTGGAGGTGCAGGCTCCCATTGATGCCCCTGTTGCTGGAGGGAGAAAAAAAAAAAAAAAAGAGCTGAGAATTAGAATGGCATTTGGTGTAAAATCATCGGATATGGCGTAACAGAGGGTGGTTGCAGAGAGAAAAAGAAGGCAGTTAGTAATAATGGGGGAGAGAGAGAGAGGAAAAAGACGGGAAGAAAGCTTTTGAATCTGTGCTGAGGTGAAGGTGTGTAAAAATGGAGGATTTTCTTGGCGTACCTTAGAGAGCATACACAGATGAGAACAACTGAGAGTTTTATTTTTCCATTTTCCAATTTTAAGTAATTTGTTGTTTATAAATTTTTAAAATAAATAATAGCTAACTAGATTTTATATATACTTGTCAAAAAAAAAAAACATAAAATTCAGCCTTCTTTATTAACCTTTCAAATTTTCCGGTTTTAGAAACATAACATATATTACGAAGGAATCAAGGGAATATTATGGGGGCAACAAAACGAATATTATAATGAATAATAAAAAAAAAAAAAAAAAAAAGAAATAAGAGTTAAATTTTATGAATAATTTAATTTAATAGTTAAAGAATTTTGAATAAAAGTTTAACACAATTTTAATTGAATATTGAATAAAAATTAATTGGAATAATATTTTTTTTATAAATAGAACCAACCATGGTAGTAATAGCAGAGATGGAGGTTGGATTACGTTGTGAGATGGGCCATTCTTTCCAACAATGTTTGCAGAGAGAGAGAAGGTTGGGCCTTTTTTCCTTTGATTGCTGAAGCTCCTAAGCCCAGTTTTTGAAGTGAGTCCAATTTCTTGAAAATAATATATTATTTTATGTTCTTCTTCTTCACCATAATTAAAAATAAATACAAAGGATCACAATTAAAAATATTGATTTTCTTGAAAACTCTTGTATTGAATTAAAAGTATAGAGTGGAGATGGGGATGGTGTATAAGAAAAAAAGATGATGATGGTCAAAATTAGGTAAGAATATCTTCACTATTTGTTTCAAATTATGGAGATATGATGATATATATCAAGTCTTTAATTGTATCATAATACTTAATAACAATCATGATGACAAACGGGGCTGATTATTATTTTTTTTTAATAATAATCCCTGTACTTAGAAGCAAACCTAATCTAAGAGTGAATTTTCCAGCTTAGATATTAGAGTAAGAAAAGGAGGAGGAGGTCCCTCCCTCATCATCATCATCATCACCACTGGCACTGGTAAAAGCTTTTTTTGCAGTCGTAGATCTACGTCCTCCTATTTCTACGTCCAAAATATCCTTTATGGTTGTCCCCCGTTCCCATCCAATTCATTTTTAATTTTCTTTTTACATTTTTATTCTCAAGAAGAAAAATATTTGTTAATTTATATACTAAATACCTGCCAACCAAAAAACAAGGAAGGAAAACTTCTCTCCTTTCCAGTGATTTGGATTTACTACATCATTGATGATAAGACTCTAAATAACTCTTACTTTTAGCTAAATAAAAAGTGGAAGGGGGAGACAGACCAAATATATTTTGTTTTTGTTTTTTCTTTACAGTCAATTTGTTAAAAAAAAAAAAAAAAAAAGGGGGGGAACAACAACCTACAGTTGTCATCGTTGGATAACTGAGGAATCATGATCTGAAAGTCCTAATTTTTTATCACTTTTTAACCTGAACAGACCGTACAATTTCCGAAAGTCCCTAGTTGGCACTGCCTCCCTCCACGTCCCGCTGCCCTGCTCCTCCAATGTGGGAAACGGATGCGGAAGCGGCGAAGAGGATGTACTCTCTGTTGATTTTCGAGGGAGTTGTTTATAGGTTGCACTCTTCCCCTCGCCGCCGCTCGATTGTAGTGCGGAGATGACTGATTTTAGGGCTCGGCTAGGGGAGCTTCTGTTGACGAGCATCAACTCCCCAACTTCAGCCGGACTAATGGCGCCACCGTTCTGAAACATCTCTTCTACTTGAGGAAACAATTTATGGTCCTTAACGCCTAAATAATTGTTAGCTAAGCTCTTGAAGGAATTGAAATCACACAAGGGGAAATGGATGTGAACATCAATTCTTCCGGGCCTCAACATCGCTGCATCAATCCTCTCTTTGGAATTCACTGTGAAAACCATTATTTTAGCGCCCCCACAACACGAATTCACAATTCCGTCCATGAAATTTAGCATTCCTGGCAGCGATACCTTTGACTTTTCGGCTACGCCTACGCTGCGGAGATCGAGGTCTTCAATAACGATGATAGATTTGCTTGGTGCCTGCAATAGAAGCATTTTGAGATCCGAATCGTCTGAGATTCGAGATAAATCCACGTCGTAGACGTCAAAACACAGGTAATTGGCTATAGCTGCAATAAAACTGGACTTCCCGGTGCCGGAAGGGCCATGGAGAAGATAGCTTCGCTTCCAAACACGGCCTAATTTCTTGTGATAATACTGCTCCGACTTGAGGAAGGCGTCGAGGTCCGATTTGATTTTAATCTTAAGATCCCCATCCATGACCAAGGTGTCGAAAGTGGAGGGATGCGTGAAGGGTATAGATACCCAGCGCCCGGTGAATCCGTAATTGGAGGGCTGACTGTTGATGAAGAGCTTGGTTTCCCGAGTCCTGCGCTCAATATCGTCAGATACGGTGTGGATATGCTGAAGATAAGGCTGAAGAATTCTCCGCTTGTCCGCTTTCTTGATTTTTAGGAGAAAACTTCGGGTGCGGGTGCGGGTGGAAATAGAATCAGAATCAGATTCAGATTCAGATGGTTGGCGCCGCTGTACATGGTTTGTCCAAGTCCATGAAATTGTTGCACCGATGAAGGTGTCCCGCACGACCTGATCATTTTCCAAGTGAAGTACGATGTCGTTCGACTTCTTGGCAGAAACGAGGTTTGTGAAATCGGAATCCTCCACCGACTGTAAGGAATTCACGTACCGGTAAACTTTGTGGTAAAACATATTCTGCTGTCCGTTCTCGTCGAGCTCGGGGACTCTGAACCGCTGATAGACATGAATCCAATCTTGTATCCAATACACCCACTCTCGGAAAACATGAATCAGATCAGTTTGAAACAACAATAAAAATCGAGCAACAAAAATAAAGCAGACGAACGTCGCCAACGGTAGGAATAATAGGTTAATAAAAACCATGGATTGATTATACACCGGCCGGCGACGTGAAGATTAATATGTGAGTCTGGATAAATAAGATGCACAGAGTCCCGTTGATGGTTTCTTTCGAGAGGGAAGTAACGAGAACGGATGGGAAGGTGTTTGTTTCCGCCCTAAATTGTCTGTAAGAGGAAGAGAGAAACGTAAAGATACCTGGACAAGAAGGAAGACGAATGAGGTGAGGTTGGTGAGAATATATATATATATAAGATACGCGTACTAACATATCGTATATATTGCTTACCCAAAAAAAAAAAATCATACCTTATATATAACCTTTTTTGAGGGAATATCGTATAATATATTATCAAAATATATTAGTGACAGGTAAATATCAAATAAAAGATACTTAATTGAGTCTTACAATAATGATATGAGATATTAAAATTCTATATAAATTCATAAAAATTTAATAATTAAAAACAATTTTTTTTTCTATTTAAACCACACGATTTAAAAAAAAAAAAAAAAAAAAAAAAAAGACATTTTTGACTTTTCACATACACTTTAATTGTTCCTATTATAAGATTTAAATTAAAAATAAAAATTTATTTTTAATTATTTTCACCTATATATATATATATTTCATTAGCCAAACATCATTAATCAAATATATTATAATAATAATTTAAAAGAGAAAAAAAATTAAAATTTAATGGTTGAATAATTTGAAAAGATAGTAATATTGATGGATTGGGCAATTAACTTTGGTTTATTGGTTTTAAATTGAAGGATTTGGTAATCTAAAGAATTTAATTAATGGGATAGACTTATCGCCTCTATGTATTATGTATATTTTACATAAGATGAACATTAAAATAGTTGTTGAATTTTTGTATATATTTGTGATAGAGGAAAAAAAGCAGTATTTTACACTTTCAAGTTTGTGCAAATATTAATAAAACTTGTGAAGTAACATTGGGACAGAGATGAGATCACCCAGAAATAAGTTTTAATTAATAAATATTACTTTTTAAGATAAAAGAGGGCACCATTGTTATTAATAAGTTTAAACAACTATCCAACTACTCCAATGGCATACCGCCGAAATCCAAGTACGGATGCCTGCCGAAAGGAAAAATATATATATATATATATATATAAATAAATAAAAGGGGTCAATGAAACTTGATCCCCAGCCTTTCATTTTGATTTTGAGAGGTTTACTGGCCTTTTCGATTAACAATAATCATTTTTATTCAACTTATTTAATTTGTCAACGTTTCGTTTTTTTTTCAAAATTTTCATGTATTTACTGCTTTATTCACTATATGTATAATTTTGTTTCCTATTAATTTTTCTAGACGTAACATTATTTATTTAATTCAAAATTTAATATAACTTGTAACTTTTACTATACAAAAGTTCTTCCAATATAAAACTCCTTAGGAATATTCTTTCTTTCCGTGTCGTGCTTGTTAATCATCTTTCCCTTTTAAATATTATATTCTTTTAGTCTCAAAAAAAAAAAAAAAAAAAAAGTCTTTTGTATGTTTTATTTATGTTAAATAATTAATACAATATTTACTAATTTTTAAAATAAAATTTTGATTTAATATATTTTTTTATACGCATCCAAGTATCCGAACCGACATAAATCGATTAATCCAAATTCAACTTGGAGTACTTGCAAAATCCAAATCTTACTTTGAGTACTTGGAGTACTTGCAGAAATTTTGATTTAATATTTATCTTCTTATGTCAATGTATTCAAGATTCGTAAGGAATAGTAATTGGGCCCTTCAACCCAAAAAATTAGGTAAATTGGTATAAATAGTCCCCAAACTATGAAGGTTTGGTGACATTGGTCCCCAAACTATTTTTTTGGTGGGATTAGTCCCCAAACTATAAAAAAATTGTGATATTGGTTCTTCCGTTAAAAATTCCGTTAAATTACCGTTAAGTTTTTTTTTTAAAAAAAAAAAAACTTCATGGTCATTTATGTCATTACACTATTTAAATATAAGAAAAATTAGTATAAATCGTCCCCAAACTATAGATTTTTTGTGACATTGGTCCCCAAATTATTTTTTTGGTGGGATTGGTCCCCAAACTATGAAAAAATTGTGATATTGGTCCTTCTATTAAAAATTATATTAAATCACAAGTTAAGTTCAAAAAAAAAAATTAAATAATAGTAGAGTTTGTAAACTTTAATTTATTAACATTCTTCAAGATTTTTTCTTTGAATATGAATTTTTTTTTATTGTAAAATGTTGAAATTGTTATCATATAAAACTTTTGACTATTTTTTCTACTCTAATTTCATCTAAAAATCAAAAAAAAAAAATGAAAAAGACAAATATACTTTTACAAAGCACAAAATAAGAAATAAAATAAGAAAAATTGATATATAATATATAATTTATTCCAGTAATCTGCAATAAAGTTTTAGAAAATGTAAAATAATGTTTATTTTATGTATTTCTTTTTTTTTTCTTTTGTTGATATTTTGAGTTATAAAAATGATTTTTAATAATTATCAATGATTTACGCATTAATATTTTGGGTATAAAAATAATATATTAATTGTTTATATTTTTTAAAAATGATATATGTTATTAATTTTTTTTTTTAAACTTAACTTGTGATTTAATATAATTTTTAATAGAATGACTAATATCACAATTTTTTCATAGTTTGTGGACCAATCCTACCAAAAAAATAATTTGGGGACAAATGTCACCAAAAGTCTATAGTTTGGGGACTATTTATACCAATTTTCCTTATATTTAAATAGTGTAATGACATAAATGCCCATGAAGTTTTTTTTTTTTTTTTTAAACTTAACGGTGATTTAACGGAATTTTTAACGGAAGGACCAATGTCACAATTTTTTTATAGTTTGGGGATTATTTATACCAATTTTGCCCAAAAAATTATAATGTAATGGATCCAGGAGAACATAGTTTTGGGCTTCATTTACCCGGATGTTCTCTTTTCTTTTTATTCCTTTTCTCAAACAAAAAAAAAAACATGGGAAAAAGAGAGAGGGAGGGTTGTGGTGAAAGAGATCCCACGTCACGGGGAGCAGTAGCTTTCTTTTCTTTTATCTCTTTGTCAATCGTTATTCACATCTGCAGCAATCTAGTCCAGTATCTTCGAAGAAACCAGAGATCATGGCAGCCACACTCAGCTTTCTTCAACTCCCCCTGCTTCCTCACAGATACCAACAACAGGTTTCTTCCAAGATTAAAATTCCGACCAATCCAATTTCAACTGCACATGCACAACTCTCCTCTGGCCACTCCAAGCACTCTCAGAAATTACTCGAGGAGACCATCCATCATCTTAAATCAGTTTCTCTTCCTATCGGGGCATTTGCATTGCCCCTTTTTCTTGATTCAGAGGCATGTAATCATCAATCCCAGAACTGCGTACATTTTTTTTTTTTTTTTTTTCTTTATTTCCCTAATCAAATTCTTCTCTTTTTTTTTTTTTTTTTTTTTTTGGTTACTTGACATAGGAATTGGGTTGGTGGAACAGGATGCTCTTGCAGTTGGGGGTGAGTTTGGGATTCTTGAAGGAAGAACTGTAGCTTTGATTCACCCCCTTGTCATGTCTGGCTTGTTTTTCTTTACTTTATATGCGGGCTATCTTGGCTGGCAATGGAGGCGAGTTCGCACCATTCAGAATGAGATTAATGAGCTCAAGAAGCAAGTGAAGCCAGTTCCAGTTACCCCAGATGGTAGTAGTGCTCCCGCTGAATCTCCAAAGCCATCACCTATTGAGGTCAAAATACAGCAACTCACTGAGGTAGCCCTGCTCTGCTCTTCTCTGCATCCCCTTCTTTTTCAGCTACATATCTTAAATGTTTTAGATTTCATTGTCCATTGGTGGATATTATGAGTTTGTATTTTAATCTGTCACGGACATTTAAGGGGGGAGGATCAAGATTCAAGAATTGTGTTAAACCTAATATTTGGAGTTCTTTTCCAGAAGCCCCTGTTAAATCAGAGGGTAACTAATCTGGAATTTCCGAGGCAAAAAAGTTTATCTGAGACTAAAAAGTAATTTTTTTTTTTTTTTTTTTTGGCTGTGATGTAATTAATTCAGGAAAGAAAGGAGTTGATTAAAGGACAATATAGGGATAAGCACTTCGATGCTGGCTCAATACTGCTTGGTTTCGGGGTTCTTGAGTCAGTTTTTGGAGGACTCAATACATGGTTGAGGACAGGAAAGTTATTTCCAGGCCCTCATTTGTTTGGAGGGGCAGGTAAGGCGCTGCTTTCTTTCAGCCTTCATGGCAGAGGATTCTTCAAAATAACAGACAGAAATTTGATATGGATGAATGCATAATAAATAACATGTTGTGTTTGTTTTGGAACAGCAATAACAGTCCTATGGGCAGCAGCCGCGGCCTTAGTACCACCAATGCAGAAGGGTAACGAAACAGCCAGAAATCTTCATATCGCGCTGAACGCAGTAAACGTTATCCTCTTTGCTTGGCAGATACCCTCGGGAATTGATATAGTCTTCAAAGTATTTGAATTCACCAAATGGCCTTAAAATGTCTTAACAGAACCATAATTCATCAGTTTTTTTATCATTAATATAATCTTCTGGTTTAGGTATAGATTGTACACCTTAGATACTACAAGTCAGACACTCACTGATCACTACAACATTACAATCCCAGACACTGTAACCGACAGTTCTTGGTTACAAGAAAGAAGTGTAAAAGATCAATCTTGTTGAAGGCTGGCTGGAATTTCCAAACTCAGCACTTTGTTTTTTTTTTTCGCAGTTCAAATGAAAGAAGAAGAGCCTGTTTGTGTTTTTGCCAAAAAAGCCATAGACTTTGAAACTTTGAATAGTAAATAATATACAGAGTAACCTAAAGCTAGAAACTTTGAAGCAGATAAAGACTCTTCATTTAACAAACATATTTTTAAGGTTCAATTTAATCACTTAAGATATAGATAATATCAACCGCACTTTCCATTGTTTGCACTGCAATGGTTTAAAAGAGTAAAGGTAAAATTAGAAGGTCGAGTAATTGATGGAGAAGAAACAAACAATGGAATAAAGAGAAAAGAAGAGTAAAGAAAAGAGGATTAAACCCCAAGCTCAAGAGAAGCAGGGTGATGATGAGAGCATCAAATCTAGGAAAGCCAAAAGAAGGAAGAGAGCATCAAATCTCAATTCTCCACGAAGCGAAGTCAAGAGAGGGACAGAAATGGTACCGAGAAGGTCCTTTACCTTTAGTGAATATCAATTAAGGAATCTCAAATAGGGGGGCAAAAAGCATCCGTCTTTTCCTTCTTAAACTGTCTCGGTTACGCTCATCATGAACAATATTCAAGGAGAAGAAGTTTGATTCCATGATCCTGCACTGCACCAGAAATAGGTAGAGCGTTAGCCGCAATTCAATTAGCACATACATCATAGATAATTTAATTTATTCTAATTCGCAGAAGAAATTGCTGCACTGAAACAACTATTATTTTAGTATACTACATATTGCGTGCGTACTAATTGAGTGGACAACAGCTTTCAAAAATTCACGTGCCTCGAACTGAAATAAGCCGCCTGCAACCGACGGGAATATGTACTGAATCACACACTAAACGGAGGAGAAGGCCGTCTGACCACTTAATGCATGCAACCAAAAAAAGAGAGAGAGAGAGCAATGCTTTTACGCTTTATTCATGAATCTGATGCCTTTCTTACTGTCCTCCTTCGACATGTTGGTTCAATTTCCTCTCTTTTTGTGTGTTATTTTTATGGCGGTTCGTTTTACTATAAATACGAGTGAGCAACTAATCTTTGTTATCCTATTGGTTTGGTTTCTTTAGCAATCAAAGGCAAAAAAACAATTTGCTGCTCAATTTTAATACACAATGTCTCAACCGCCTCCACGCCCATGGTTTCGTTTGGCTTCTATGGTTCGCCCCGCTCCTCCACCTCCCCCACGACCTCCGACACCTGCTCCAGCACCACCACCAGCGCCTGTCCAGCCACAACCATTTAGGCCCCAAGTCCTGCTTACCCAGCCTGCACCACAACCAACGCCTAGACCACCGGCACCCTTCCTTCCAAATATTGTAACTCCTCGTGCTTCTGCACCACCATCGCCAATACAAACACCAATAGCTCCTCCACCTTCTCAGCCTACTGCACCACCACCTTCACCACAAACAAAGGCACCTCCACCTGCTGCTACCATCGCTGATCAGTCACCAAAATCCCCTGCCAAAACTCCAGCTCCTTCCACCATCAGGTCACCACCAATGATATCCTCTGCAAAAACTCCTCCTCCACCCATTTTCTTTAAGCCCACTTCACCCATAATTAAAACATCAACTTCTTCACTGCCAGCATCTCCGGGACAGAATGCATCGACTCAAGTTACAGTTACTCGTCCGGAGGTATCCTATTCATCTCCAAAACCAAAACCATCAGCATCATCAGCCCCTCCCCCGTCACCTCTGCTGTCAACTACTCCTGCTTTCAGAACTGTGCCGTCATCTCCAGCTCCTCCAACGGTTTCCCCAGTAACTAATGCAGTTCCCATCCCGAAAGGCACCGGCCGCGCCACTACTACTACAACAACAATTAGTGCAATGGCGTCTCCGAAAGCTGAGAAGCCTTGGGTAGAGAGTCCACCACAACCCAACAATAAGGAGAAACTTTTATCGTATCCACCGTCTCCTCTGGCACTGCCACCAGCTGCCCAAATAAAGGCAGGCCCAGGCAGCGACCAGCTGGAACCAATACCTGCAGAAATTGAGCAGAAAACGATCTTAATGCAAGAGAAGGAGAAAAAGGCTTCGAACGGATACGTGATCCGTTCTTCTCACAGTGAAATCTCCAAAGACAACAGTGTTGCTGCTCAACAGGTGAAATTACGAGAAGCCAGAAAAGGGAAAGTGATGAATACCTACAAGAAACAAAATTCGGATTCAGAAGAATACGGATCGAGGGTTGTGACACTAGCTGGGGAAAACAAAGGAGCGATAATGGAGTTAAGCCCTTCTCGCAAAAAGAACGGATCTTGGAGCAACAGAGGGCAGAAACTGGAGGAAGGAATTTCAAAGAAGAAAGATGAGAAACACAAGGGATGGGGAACGGAAACAGTACCGATGGACGCGTTTGTAAACTGTAACGTCCAGGGAGTGAACAACTCCATTCTCTATAACTGCTCCTGCACTCACAATGATCCAGGGGTTCATCTCGCTCTGTCAAGGAAAACCAATGGTGGTGGCCATGGAGTTCACCACTAGAGGGATTCGATCCACCACAAATGAAGAGCCTCGATCGGTCGAGAATATATATATATATATTATATACTGTCGCTTTCTACTTTTTCTTCTGGTCAAAATCTGCTTAATTATTATAATAAGAATAATGTTGATGGAAGAATAAAAATATGTGTGATTGATAGCGAAAGCGTAAATGGAATGAGAATATGGATTCGGTTCTCAAGTCCAGTCTGAAGTTGAAGTGTTGTTCTTCTCCACCAACACTGCGTCATATTTTTCTTTTAATAATTTTTCTTGTAAACTTCTAATATTGAGCGAGTGTTTTATTAATATTATTATTATTATTTTTTTTTATAATGTTTTATTTTATTTTTCATTCAATAATAACATTTGAATCTCAATCCAAGCACCTTGGGGGAGTTGATAAGCGGATTCTTAATGCTTCTCCTCAAGGCGGATTCCTAATGCTTCTCCTCTGGGGTGTTTAGTGTCAGCTTAAAAAGCTCTGGGTCATGCCCTCACCCTCGAGTAAGAGTTGGACTCTGTGAGCACACCTCAAATCGAATCCGGATTAATCGACCCATGTGAGTTCGGATGTCGGATGCTTAAAAAAAAAAAAAAAACATTTGAGTCTCTTAGATCCGATCTTTCCGGTATTAGTTGATACATTGGGTTACAAAAGTAGCCCAATAAGCATATATTTTACTTATTAATGGGTTCTGAAGGTTGAAGTTACAATAGAAGTAATGAGCCCAAGTATATATGGGCTATTGTTTTTGTTTAATTGGGCCTTATGATTATTATACTTACGTATCTTTTTTCACATGGGTCACTAATATATAAAATCTTACTTGTACAGAAAAAAGAAAGAAAGAAAAATATAGCAGAGCAATATTTACTTTTAGTATTTGAAATTATCAATCTGAGAAGTTGTTTAATATCTCTAAAATACCATAGAACTCTTTATTTAATTTTTTTTTTTTCCAAAGTTTATGAGTTATCCATTTGGGTAGCGTGGTGCAGTTAAAAGAAGAAGAAGAAGAAAAAATGTTGGGGAATGCATCGGATTTAGGCAAAGATGCAGAAAAGGAGTGGGTCTAAGCTGCTGAATAAAGCTTGGACTATGCTAGTGTGTGTAGTCCTCCAATTATTAATAATTCTACCCCCCGGCCCCAACCCTAATCTTCTGCCTTACGCGTATATACATATATATATATATATAATTCTTTTTTTCTTAAGAAAAAAAGGATGGAAGGGGAAATATACATGGTTCTTAATCTTCCTCCTGCAATCTGCTGTTCTCACCAAAATACAAATGCAAGAAACAATTCTGCAGGAATGGGTTGGATAACTTGTGGTCTTTCTTCTTTGCCAGCAAAACCTCCTTTTTTTTTTTTAAAGACTTCAAAAAACTTTTCCTCATCAGCTTCTAAGGGAAAAAGACAAGTCCTTTAATTACCTCTTTTTTTTTTTTTTTTTGGTTACTACAGAGTTTAACTTTGCTTTCAAAGTAAAGTGTTGTGTTTGTTAGTATGTATGTATATAAATAACATACCTAATCACCACTGATTCGGTGAATAAATTGGACCCAAGTAAATAAAAAACACCATTTTCTTTACACTGACTCGACTCAATAAAATAACTCAGAATCCAAAGCACTGAACTCCTCCTTTTTATTATTATTATTTTTGGAATAGTAGACATATATATATATATATATATATGTGTGTGTTTTTGTGGCAACTGGCAACCGGTGAAAAGCATTTTCCAAACCAAAGAAAATTCCTGGCTAATCTTTATCTCACAATTCTTCCAATTCCAATCCCACTATTAGCTTGTCTCCTTCCTATTGTTTTTCTCTCTCTTCCCTCTTATACTCTTTTAATTCAAACCTCTTCATCAAATTATTTATTTAAACTTTTTTTTTTTTTCTATTTTAAGTAATTATTGTTTATTTAATTTCACTACTTTATTTTTAAGTAATAATTCCATGTTTTTTATGGGATCCACCATACATCAAATCATAGCTTCAATACATAGAATCAAAATTCCTATCATCTTTATTGTAAAACTTTTGTCTATTTTATATCATGTTATACCATCTTAATTTTTTTTTTTCTCCCTTTTTGATTGGGTATCCAAATTAGGAGCACATTATTAGGTTGGAATAACCTCATTGTTCAACTGCTTTACACTACTAGTGTTTATATATATAGATTTTAATTACTATCAACTAAACTCCTTATAATTTTGATTAATTATTGAAATACGAATCAAATAAGTAAGAAAAATCATGATTATATTTTTTAAAAAAATATTTTATTCTATGTGTAAATATTTTTAAAATATTTTTTACTTCTTATTATTAAAACTTATATTCTCTTAATTATTCATAACATGAGTTTATTTAATTATACTGATAGAGGATTGGAAAAAAGAGAACCTCCACTTGGAGCGAAGTAGGAGTCAAAGGTCAAACCTCAATTAGAGAACCCCTACATCTAACAAACGAAATGCCATGTGAAAGTTATATATAAATTTGTTTCTCTTTTATATAGAGGAATTATAATTTACTAATATTCCAATATTAAAAATTAAGAAAGATAGAAATTATGTGTACTATTAATTCACGATGTTAATTGATGGAAGAAGCAGCACTACTGAACATGCATGCATATATGGAGGATTAAATTATCAAAGAAGAGAAGAGCGAACGGGCCAAAGGTTGATCGATCGTCGGACTTCCACATAATATATATATATATATATATATATACAGATGCGATGGATCCTTGTATTGCATGCTGAGTACTTGGGTCTTGGGGCCCCTCTTTTACATACAAACACGCGTCCACCAATCTAGCCTTCCTTGGAACTGGCAATAGGCCCCCCTCCTCTTACAACCTTCTCCATTTCCCCCTCATCTTTCTCTCTCGCCTTTACCACCACCCTCCCATCTCTCCCTCACAGATTTCAGCTTCAATCAAGTCGCCACCTTTGTTTAATTATTTCTGTCCAAAATAGAAAAATGAAGGTACAGTTTTTTTTTTTATTTATTTATTTATATACAATATATACTTTCAAATTTTACTATTTTTATATTCTTAATTATTATATCTTTCTTTCTTGATGCTGCTGCTTCTTCAATTTCTGATTTTGTTTTCTGTAGATTTTCAATTGGGTGCACCGAAGGTTTACTCATAAAGGTTCATTCAATTGTTTTATGGTTTTCTTTTTTTCCTGCATGAAAAAAATTAAAATAAAATTTAATAATCTCTCCTTAATTCCTTCCTAATTAATTAGAATTCAATTTATTTATCCCTTTGAGTGCTTCCTTAATTATACGTGTTTATATTAACCTTTTTTCTTTTTGGTGATTATACATGGCTATATAATGATAATTAACTAATTTTTTTTTTTTTAAAAAAAATATATATATGTAAGGGGCAGATGGATTAAGTCAAAGTGTTAAAAAGGTGGATGATCATGAAGATGGTATGTTTAGCACCAAGAATGGAGGTGACGACACACAAGTCCTACTTGATATTGATAACGTTGTCCACCTGGCTGATTTCCTGGATGGTTGGCAAGGTGGTGTACTCACCATTGGCACATTTGGACGTTTGGGTTCCCTGACGTCGGACGACCTGTTAAAGCAAGATGGTTATGAACAGGAAGAAGCATTATTCGAGGTTGACCAACTTTTTGATGATGAGGAGGAAGAGGAAGAAGAGAACCCATTGGTGATGAATAGGGTGGACGTCGTGGAGCAGGTGTCGACAAAGTGCGATCCTGCTGCTGTTTCTGGCCGTACTAGTGTGATAAAAAGCATTATTAATGAGGGCGGAAGCAGTCAAGCAGCAGTAGTAGATGAAGATATTGGTGATGGTGATGATCATCGTCATCGTCATTCAAACAAGTGGGTTCATCACCATTACATGATATCGAAGAAGGAAAGAATCACTCTTGCGGATTTGTTCTCGGCTGAATTAGCTGACGGCAATTCCTCAAAAAACAGCAGCAAAATAATGCAGCCTCCGGTGTTCACGAAGAAAGATGCACCAAAGAAGGGAATAGGAATGGGATCCCAAGTGTTTCCCAAGACGAAGCTCATTCCTGCTGGACTCAAAGATGATTCGCGTCCTCTCAAAAAACTGAATCAAGTGAGTAATTAATTTAAACCCCCATTTTTTGTACATACTTTTGGATAATTAATTAATTTGAATTTGTAAACCATGCGTATATGCGCAGTTGATGAAAAAGATGTTGAAAAGAAAAATTCACCCAGATGCCAGTAATTATAAGGATTACTCAAGCAGCAGCGGAATTATTCCTTCGGTGGACGAGGTTTGCAACAACGATTCGGTTTCACTTCTTCAAAATTCAAGGTAACTCAATTATATATAATTACATTATTTTTGATTATATATAAATTGGGTAGTAATTATGAAAGATACTACTAGTGTTGCTTGGTACGTCCAAGAACAACATTGAATTGAGGTACGGGATGAGAATTTAGTCTTGTCTTGTTGGGTAAACTGCTCACTAACTGTAGTAGTAGTAGCAGCAGCAGCATCATCAGCAGCAGTAGTGTACTACATAAAATTTACAAACAAAATTTTAAAAATAAAAATAAAATAATAATAATAATAATAATAAAAAAAAAAAATTAAAAAAAAAGTAAAAAGAAAGGAAAGGATTAGGTACTGGCGAGATACTGATTTGGACGTCACTTGATTAGTGTGGGTCTTGAAATTGGTAAGGGGTCCCACCAACAAATAATTACAACAAAACTCCAACTATAAACAAACATTTCTATGAAATATTAATGTTAAAAAATAAACTCAATTAGTTTTATGCTGCACTTGAACACTCATTTAATTAAATGTATATTTAAATATTAGAGGAAAATCAAATTATATATAGAAATGATTTTTAAATAAGTAAAAAAGGAATAAATTCCAATGCTTTTTGCAGAAGTATAATCATTGGAGCTCTGTTATTTTATATATAATTCAACATGATTTATATACAATTATTGATATGAATTGTTGTATATACTGATTTTCTCTATCCCATAATAATTGTTATAGGAAGAGTCTTTTCATTGCGAAACATATATATATATATATATATATATATATATATATATATTTATTTTTTTTTTTTTTTTTTGATAGAAATGTTTTTTTTAAAAAAAAATTGATTTAACATCAAATGCAAGAAATATCTTCATACAATTATGTTGTTTTTGCAATGCATTCTTTCAACTACCAATCATGTAGGACTTGATAATTCTGGAGAGATTGTGATGAAATAATAATTAATGTATGTTTAAAATGATGCAGATATGGAATGTAAGGCGTAGTAAAATTTAAAAAGGCGCATGCAGCAAATGATCAGGAGATATATGGGTCATCGATCCCCACAATATTATCCTTGTTCCCTTTTCTCCTATTTATATATATATATATATATATATATAATATTTCTTAATTTGCAGATGAACATATATATGTATATGTATATGTCAAGTCAAATATTCTTTTGCTTTTATGTCTGTGTGTTGTTTCCATTTTCTTCAAACTAAAGTGTACCCCCAAAATGACTTGACCATTCATGTCATCTAATTGCATGCATTGTGTTTGTTTTATGAGTTTGCCCTTTTTAATTAGTATTATTAGTTACATGCTTAATTAGTAGTATTAATATTAACTTGATGTCTTCAAATACTTGGGCTGTATGTAAGTGTCTGCTTTTGATTTGGTTGGTTTTTATATTAATTAGATGTGTTTGTTTCTCAATAATTCAATAATTCCCACCCCCGCTCGAAAACATTATCTTTTCTATTCAACTCCCCTGAGAAAGTTGGTGTGTGGACTCCTAATGCTTCCTCCAAAACGGATGGTCGAAGTTTCGAATCCCCTAGGGTGGTTAGCGCTATGTTAAAAAAGCTCTAAGTCACGCTTCACAGATCGAGTCTAAATTAGTCTAACCAAATAAAGTGGAGATATCGGGCGCCCAAATGGATATAAAAAAAATATATATATATCATAATAATATTAAGATAAGTAATGCTACATCTGAAGTCAACACCCAAAAACACAAAGCGGGCCTTCAAAACTGGGCCTTCCTAATCTTCAATTTTCATTATTAGTTTATTTACTTACACACAGAAAATTTTAAGAATGAGTAGATAGTTTAGAAATTTACGGGACGCCTACTTTTATCTCTACATTAGATGTTTAGTTTGGGCTAAGTCCAAATCAGACTTTCCACTTTTTTATTTTCTTTAAAAAAATAAAATCAAAATTTACTTTGACTTATAAAAAAAATATATCTCTATATAAAAGTTATCTTTCAATTATATTTCCCGGTTACTTTAATCTTAAATAAAGTTTTTCTTTTTTTAAAAATTTTAAAATACTTTTGAAAAGCACTCAAAAGCCAACTTTATATATATTTAAAAAAATGTCACTTATGAAAATATAGAGGGAGGTCCATATTAAATATATAAATAGTTTAAATATGTCTAATATATATATATATATATATATATATGTGGCTGCTTTCTGAATTTGAGCTGCGGAAGCCATTGAATTTATATACTTTTTTCTCCTCTTTAAAACAAAAGAGAAAAAGGAAAAAAAAAAATACATCTTTTCATTTTAATCTTTTTCTGTTTGGTACATAAAATTTCATTTCATTTTATTTTTTTAATGTTTGTAATAAATTCAAATCTAAAAATTATTGATATGCACTGAAAATGAATTGTATGCAAATATATATTACTCTAAAATATATTCAATATAAATTATTAAAATTTAACTTAAAAATTCAAATATATATAGCAGTAGTAAGAATAAATAAGAAGCCGTAGGATTTATACAATTAAAAAAATAAAGTGTAATGATATACTTTTGAAAAAAGTACTTTTGAACCAATTTTAGGAAAGGTGCATTAATGTAATTTTTTGGGTAAAAACTGAAAAAGGAGACCATTCAAAAAAAAAAGTCCAGAGGTCTAGAAGGATCTATTTTTTTTTTTTTTTTTTTTTTTTTTTTTAAGGAAAGTGTACAAGTACTTGTAAAACGGAATTGCGGGCTCATAAACAATCACTGACTTTTCTTGGCGTTTGGAAGTCGGAGAATCTCCTCAGATTCAGGGCGACACCATCCTTACCCTCTCACCCAAGGTTTGGCTTCATCTTTTTCATTTTCTTTCTTGTTTGCATCTACTTTTGTTCATCAACTTCATCTGTATGATCCGAGCTTGATGTACTGTGATTTTTGCCTTTTCTTGATCCGGGATGTTCAAAGGGATAAGAAGTAGGAAGGGATGACTTCAGGTACCAAGGTTCATACCTTTGAGGAGGTGGCGAAGCACGACAAGAAAGGAGATTGCTGGCTTATAATATCCGGGAAGGTCAATTTTTCTTTTCCCTTTTCCTTTCAGACTGTAGACAAGGTTATAAAGAAGATTGCTCTTCCAAGTTTTTATCCCTTGGAATAATAATTGAATTACCTACATTTTATCTAAATACTGCTTTTTTTTTTTTTTTTTGTAGTATTAATATGGAAAGACCTTCATTACTCCGCCAAAATTGGTAGCCTTAGTTTGTAGGAACCATCATATGAGAATAATCAGGGCTTTGTGAATATGTCCTTGTTAACCCTTTCCCACCTACCGCACAGCAGCAGGCTGACGTGCTGTAGGAATTCCAATGTACTACGTCCAAATTCAGAATTAGCTTGCCGGTGCATATGGAGTTCTTTTATCGCTACACATCACCTCAAACCAACCAAACCTTGGCACATCAAATTCCATTCCACCCTTTGTCCAACTAACTAGGTTATAGATTATAGGTGCGATTAATTTCTACTGGACAAGACATAAAGAACACAATTGATTCACATTTAGATTTATAATACATTCTTCTACATAATGCAGCAGAGGATTGCTTTTTCTCATCTCTTGAGATCGTTGTCATGCTCTGCATCCCTTATACTTTAACTCTGTATTTTTTTTTTTCTTTGTTTAATCAAAGCTCCATTTCATCATGCCACCTCCCCAGCACCCCCTCCCTCCAAGAAAAAAAAAAAAAAAAAAAAAGGAAAATTCTTGCTCCTTACCCTGCTAGGCATTAAGTATCACTTGTATAATCCCAATGGTAACTACAGCAAAATGGAAGTTATGCTTGCAATAGAATGGTATGAAATATTGTGGAATTTTACTACAGAGGATATGGAAAACGATACTAACCCCTTCTTCTATAGCAGGCTATATCAAGAAATTTAAACTTTTATATTGGGTGTCAAATAGTGAAAATCATATGTCTTGCTATTTTTGTGCTTTGGTTTGAAACTGCAAACTTCTCAATATAGTAGTACAATATCCTGACCTATGACCCATCAATACTAACCCTGTACTTAAATTTGATAGCACATTTAACAACTGATCATGTTTTTGAGGGTGGAAGGCCTACCTGACTAGCTCTGTGTAGGGTTTCTTAATTTCATTTGCTTAATCAATGTGTAAACTGTAAATACTTCCAAGTTGTTATGATTAATAGTTTTTGAAAAGCTTATCACAAATCACAAATCACTACCTCTTTTTACTTTTTCTCTGGGATATTATGTATTTACTTTTACTCTTAAGAAGCTATTCTATTAGCCCCATGTGCAAGCGGAGATTCATGTTTAACCATGGTAATGATTGGTATTACTCCAATTGTATAGTTCTACTATGCTTGAATAAATGTTTTGATGTATATATACATTTCCCCTGCATCACAGGTGTATGATTTGTCATCGTTTCTGGATGATCATCCCGGTGGTGATGATGTCATACTAACAGCAACAGGTGAGAATAGCTTTGACATATTGCACTTTATGTTTGTTCTCTTCTTGTGTGCCAACCAAGAATTATCAAAATTATCTGCAGGAAAAGATGCAACGAATGATTTTGAAGATGTTGGCCACAGTGATGATGCAAGGGATATGATGAAAAAATATTATGTTGGTGAGATTGACAGCTCCAGCATTCCAGCTGAAGTGCATAAACCAACTCCAACTCCAACTCCAACTCCCACACCAACAGCAGGATCTTCCACCGTGAATCAGACATCTGAAAATATAATAAAGATATTACAGTTCCTGTTGCCCCTGTTGATATTGGGGTTAGCTTATGCTTACCGCCAGTATACGAAAAAGGAATAGGTCAATGATTCTTGTTGAGCTCAGTTAATCTTAAGCATTAAAATTAGTATCTGGCTTTTTCCATTATCCCCTTGGCACCCACACTCTGATGGTAGAATAAAGTCCATATGTAATTTGCTTATCATTATTATTATTCAAGTAAGGGTCAACAAAATAAAGACCACAAAATATATATATATATATATATAGATATGGGATTGTCATTAGCTTAATAAAGTCTGCTGCTGCTGCTTCTGCTTCTTATAAATTTGTGGACTTGATTTCGAAATTTTAGTATAGAGTATGTCTAGAGTTTAGTGCTTGAATTGGTTCTTGGGCATCTTAATGTGTTTTGCTTGAACTATTGTTTGTTCTATATGTGAACTGAGATTTTTTCAAATGAAACAAACACTCTTAGAAATGGTGCAAAGTTGATGGATTATATTCATGAAGAAGTTAGACAAATTAAAATTAGAAAAGCAGCACTTGCACAGAAAGAAATGAATTGATAAAGAATGCTACAATGCCAAACATA
This sequence comes from Cynanchum wilfordii, assembly GCA_025388415.1. Taxonomy (NCBI): domain Eukaryota; kingdom Viridiplantae; phylum Streptophyta; class Magnoliopsida; order Gentianales; family Apocynaceae; genus Cynanchum; species Cynanchum wilfordii. The sequence goes on from JAHSUH010000001.1 coordinate 3,364,466, forward strand.
TTCCCACCTGGTACATCTGTATTTTAATTTCAAGGGGTGGAAAAAGACACAGAAAAAGGGGGTGCAATTTGTGGATTTGTCTTCAAAATTGAGTATGAGTGAGTGATGAGTCGATGTCAATGGATGTTATCAAACTCAACTTTATATTAACTCAAATTTGGTTTTGTTAATTTTTGTGTACATAATTGAAAAGAAGTTGCGACACGCACTCGTGTTTTAATTGTACCACCACAAATTTCGTCTCATTGAATCAGGCCGCTTGGTAGCTCCGGCCGAGGATGGGGATATCATCACATCATTTCTCTTCTTTAAAGGAGAAAGAAAGGAAATGAAATCTGTGTCTGTCAACTAATGCAAATAGACCCAAATTGGATGTCCAAAGGCATCTTTCAGCAAGTTGTACTACCAAATAATTCCATTGGTCAATGAAAAAAACCTTCGTCAACTGCTGTTTCTTAATTTTTTCCTTCATTTGTTATCATACAGTACCGACCTAGAAACACATACACATTCAGACATTCATACACGACACCGATCCATAACAAGTGGTGTAGTTAGTGGCCAGTATCAACTGGTACTATATATATATCTTAAGTATATATATATATATATATATATGTGTGTTAATGATGTCTCTTTGGTTTGCAGAAGAGTCGTTTTAATTAAGCCGTACGGGGAATTCTTTACAATTAATATGCAAGTATGTTTGTAGTACGTACTATCCTAGCCCTAGGTACTACTACATAAATATATATATATGTATCTTACTAGCTGATTCCACATATAATGAGAACGAAGATGATAGAAATGATATTGAAAGTTCTGTTGCCACCCCATCAACAGCCAGCCAGCTAGCTAGATTCCTGGGATATGCCCCGTCCGTTCATAAATTATTGATCACTATATATATATATATATATATATATGCACTGATTTAGCAGGTCCAATTAATTAAACCTTCTTTTCAATTCGTATCTGTTTTGCCCCTGAAGCCAAATGTTTATAACTCTTTTTTTTTTTTTCCAAAATAATAATAATTAAAGAAAAAGAAAAAGGGATCCAATGAGCTAGAATTATACGTAGCCTAGCTATCAGTGGATAAAGCCAATTAACGCTGTGGGATGCAGACAAATTAAATGGAGAGGATGTGGAAGTGTATATTATATATATATGATGAGTACTATAAAGATATTTACTTAAAAAAAAAAAAAAGTAAACATTATAAAGATGGAGGAGAATTTTATACACACGAGTATCTATCAAAATGAGTAAGCAGATAATTATTGAAATGAGAGAGGGAGTTCCATATTATATTATATATAAAATTAATTAATTGGTCCTAATTATCCAGATGATGCAAAATCACTCTCCTCTTGTAATTTAACTGTTGGGAGTTGTATGGGAAGTCGGCATCAGTGTCGTCCATGGTTCTCATCTCAAGACCACCAAAATTAAACAGGTAGCTAAGGGGTCTCTGTCATGTTCATCAAGAGAAAGGTTACAATTGTTCCTTGCATCTCTTTCGCCAACAAACTATATATTTCTGCAATCAGGACTCTTTGTACTTGTCTTCATTTGCAATTTGCATAACCTAATCTTCTGGCCACACCCATACTCTCTCTTTCTATATATATATATATATATAATCTTCCAATTGTATTTTCCCTTTATATATATACACACGCTTAATTTGCGGTTTTGCCCCTTCATATATATTAAATATATATATATATATATATATATATATATATATATATATTGCGCACTAGGAAATTTATTTTTAAAAGTTATAAAAATTTAAATTTGTAGTTGAGTCACCCTGACCTATTCTACATATAAAAAAAAATAATATTTTTATTCTTGTGAAAAATATTGACGGATAAAATACAAGACATATTACCTAATCAAACAAGTCTAATTTTTTCATCCACATACCTACAGTTTTTTACCTTTTCAAATCATATAAAAGTAACTCAATATATATATATATATATATATATATATATATATTTATATAATTAGAGCTAGCTCCTCATATATGAATATCAAATCTTATTAGACAAAGGTACAGCACTATTGTTTATGTCAAGAGGAATACCAAGACAGGAAAATCTTGATATTTATATTTTTTTAGTACAATAAATACTTAGTAAATTAATAATATCATCATCATCCTTGTCTAAGTAACTCCTTTACTAACATTTAAATTAATAATAATAATAATCTTATTAAAGAAAGGGGGTGGGAAAAACTTGGAAAAAAAGGCTGAACTGTTTTTACTTATTTAGTTTCGGCTAGAAATTAGTCATAAGAAACAGGATTAAATTAGGGTGTTAATTAATAATTTGGTAGATAATTATTATTGACGTAGTTTGTAAAATAATGTAGTTAGGGTGGGACTTAAAAACATCCTTAAAATTACGACCCTCTCCAAATTGCTTGGAACACCCAACGCTAGCTGCTAACTTTTTGTCTTATCAATTTTTAGACAGCAGTGTGATAGCTGACTTTTAAAATCCAAATCATTCCTCTAGGGCCCCACCTGTTATTAATTATCATATAAATCATCTTCTCCCAACTATTATTAATTATATTTAAAGATTATATAAATTGTTGTACACCTCAATCTACCTATATATTTCCTCTTTATCCAACCAAAAAAAAAAATAAAGGATACCCTACTAATTAACATATATTTATGTCATATTATATATATATATATAGAGAGAGAGAGAGAGAGAGAGAATTGACCTTAATTGTTAAAGAAGAATAGATTAACAAGTTAAGAACAATCATTGATCACCAAGCGTAGACAAATTAACAGTCAGCTTCAATATTTTACTTAATTTCCGACTCAATCATGGGGGTGATATCAGGAGGTTTAGTATTTTTTATTTATAAATCTTATAACCAGAATAAACTTGTATTTCTGTCCTAATCAAACTTCAATAAATTAAACTTTTACAACATGACACCTGTGTACAAATACAAACTAATTAAACGGAAAACACATTTCCACAGTTTTACGTGGATTTCCCTCCCCATATATATATATATATATATATATATATATATATTATCATTCTGTACATTTCAAGTAGTAGTAGTATTAAAATAACAAACCCTATTATATATCGCATCGCAGCAGTCAAATACAAGGAAATCCAAACCAAATTATTATAAAACTCTCAAGTATATATATATATTCTTTCCTTTTTTTTTCTTTTTTTTCTTTTGCGGGTGTACTGGTTTTTCCAACCTTCCTCCTTAATTTTTCCATATACGGTCGATGGGCTCCATCATCGATTTGATTATTCACAGCGCCTCCTCGGACGTAGTACTGTCACAAGCGGGTTAGCCATTTCGCACGACAACCTTAGCACCTCCGACAAATCCACCTCGCCGGCAACGGCGCCGAGAAACTCGAACTCGTGCAGCAGGGAAGCAACCCAAAATGTGACGGTACTGAGGCCTAAAGTCTTGCCCGGGCAGGTTCTCCTGCCTGACCCGAAAGGTGCTAGCCTCGGATCAGAGCCTAACACTGAGAACAGGTCCATCTTGGGCACGTTGGAGTCGGGGGTGCTGATGAATCTCTCGGGGTTAAAAGAGAGAGGATCCTGCCAGACACGTGGGTCCCTGGTGATGGCCCACATATTAACCATAGCAGTGGTCCCTTTTGGCACGTGATAACCATCAACCGTGGTGTCTGTTATTGACATACGGGCCCAAGAGAGAAGCGGCCCAGGTGGGTTCAGTCTCAGTACCTCCTTAACCACCGCCGGCAGATATGTCATCTCCATCACGTCCGATTCTGTAACTGCACGTGACCTTCCTACGATTCTGTCTAACTCCTTTTGGACCTTTGATTGAGCATCCGGATGAAGCACCATCCTCGCTAGTATCCATTCTATCAGAACAGCTATCGTGTCGGTACCTCTGAATATCATTTCCTGAAAAATCACCACTTTAAATATTCAACTTCTTCATCATCACATTGATCCCAAAAAAGCCAAGTGTCCATATATATATATATATAGTAATGTAGCTTTTATTATTTTCTTTTATTATATATATCCCAGAATATAATGTAATCCATTTAAGATTTTTGGGATATGTGAGAATATGGCGAAATTTTGTCGACTCCATTTTTTTTATTTAATAATTTTTTTTGTTGTCTAAGTGTAGTCAGTTGTTAAACACATAACTTATAATTTAAAGGTGAATAATTTTTAAAAAAAAAAAAATTCCAAAGAAGAGGAAAGAAGAATGTTAATTTAAAATGGATATTTGCTTATTACCCATAGTACGGCGATCATGTCAGATTCTGATAATTTATCGGTTCCTTGGAGATTGAGCAAAACGTCTACAAAGTCGGGATGATGTGCGGCGGTGTCTCCTAGTGATGGAGGAGGCTCCTTATGCTGGTTGATAATCCGGGTGACGAACCGGTTTACTTTAGGCACCAACTGAGAGCACCTGAACCTAACTTTTTGGAGATCAAAATCGGCCAACCAAGAAAGGTGATCCGACCAGTTGACTACCCCGAGTAGCTCGTAACCCTGTTCCACCAACATCCTCAGCTCCTCCGTCTCCTGGTTTTCGGAGTCGAGCCTGTACTTTTTCCCAAACACAGACCACATCATGTTGTTGAGTGAAGCCAGCTTCAGGGCATCCCTGACCCGGATTTTATCCCCTTTCCGCTCCCGGAACACTGCCACCAACTGATCAGCAATTTCTGACCTTTGTAATTCGGAGTTCCTAATTTGCCTAGGACAAAAAAGGTGGGAGGCGGCTATCTTCCTGAGGGTTCTCCAGTATGCTCCGTAGGGAGCAAAACCAATGGCTCGGTTGAACATCAGGGCATACGCGGATTCCTTCATCGGACGATCAGCGAAGTCTGAACTGTTGAGAATCTCTTTGGCTATCTCAGGATTACACGTCACCACCGCCCTTGTCTCCCCGATGCTAAAGGCCATAAGGCGCTTCGCACGACAAGCATCAGCGGCGGCTGCAATTTTGTGGTGTGCCAGACCAGACATGAGGTTCATACTTCCTAGTACGGGGAGCCCTTTTGGGCCAGGAATAATAGGGTTGGAGATGATGATGTTCCGCTCATATCTTCTTCTCCATCTGTGCCTACCCCATGCTGGACCACCGGGATGAGCCCAGTAGATGAAGTTGATGAGGAGATAGGAGAGAAGGAAAAGAAGAGCTAGACATGAGGTGGTACTGTTTATGGATTTGCATTTTGAAGCTATAGCAAACAACCAGAGGCTTTCTATATCTGATCTCATAGCGGGGGAGGGAGGCAAACACACAAATGCTCGTAGTATTAGTATTGAAGGTGTGTTTATGAATGAGCGTGGACGTCGCAGTAGCCTCTGCTATATATATATATATATATATATATATACTAGTAGGAAGGGCATCCACTTTTTAACTAATACTACCATAACTTTGGTAGTGGGCGGGACCCTATATTTTCTTGTTTGTCAATTTAATTGGAGAATTTATTTTGTTTTAACAAGTTAATTATTTTGTTTCCTGCATTTGATTATAGTTTTTTATTTATGATCAAATTCTTAAAATAATTTTAAAAATAAATAAATAAATTCTCTCTCTCTCTCTCTTTTTTTTTTCTTTTTTTTTTTTTAAATCTTATCATCCTTATTCCTTAAACCCTCTTTCTCTTCTTATAGTAAAACAAATACTCCATCTTTTTTGAGTAATCTTAATTTACTCCTTTAATTTATTTTTATTTGTCATAATTAATTAGTAATACCATTAATATCAATTAAGTAGTATTCAGCATGATTTTGATATTAAAGATTTATGAGAAAAGTTTACTTTCTCTGTTTTTTTTGCAAGTCAATAAATAATAAATATTAATTTATAAAGTAATAAGTTAGAAGTAATAAATATTAGTACCTTAATAATTTAGAAAAATATACTTTTTAAATTATAAAATCTAAAAATTATTTTGTAAGAAGAAAAATAAATCCATTAAAAGTAAAACAAAATAATGGTTTCACAATGGAATTGCTAAATATAGAGGGTAGATGATTGATGGTGAATAAATAAAATGTATTGAATTGGGATTAAACTAAACTAGAAGGTAAAAGAAAAGTATAGAAACGTTTGCTTATCAAAAAAAAAAAAAAAAAAAAAAAAAATAATAGAAACGTTTAGCAGCGCCGCCACGAGAGCATGACGAATGTGCAGGAAAGGACTAGCTATAAATATATATTGCGTGTAGCCCCATTCTTCTACTATTTTTTTTGCTTTGTTAGTACGTAGGAGTAGTAGTATTTTATTATTTGAATATTAGAGGGTCATTTAATTTGATGAATTCTAGAGATAAAACAAACTTTCAGTGAAAAAAAAAAAAAAAAAAAAGTAAACAATGAAGTGAAATGGTAAAAGAGGAAGGGGAAGGAGATGCGTGTGAGTAAACTGGCGGGATGCTGTCGGTGAGAAAGGTGGAATGATGCACCTGACTGCTCCCATGCTCATACGTACATTCACTGTCCCGCCCCTATCCGAGGGATTCACGATACCAAAAAACCTGACCATATTAAAGGGAGGAGGTGGCAAGGGTGGGATGGTATATATGATGAAGTTGACAACTCTAAGCTGCCCCAATTACCGAAGCTAAAAATGTACACGCGTCCCTAGGGGAGGAGGAGGAGGAGAAGAAGAAGAAGAAGAAGAAGAAGAAGAAGGAAACAAAACTTCCAAACTAGATTTTGAATGTACATTTATGCCCTCGAAGGTGTGGGTGTCGCTCTCTGGTGATGGACACAAAACAAAAGCCATGCATGAACACTAAAAATGAAACTGAATGGTGGGAGGAGGACATGAATCTACTTTCCACCCCCCACTTCAGTGTAATTTTACATCCTCACTCAGTAGTCACGTTTTTGGTTTTTGGTTTTTTGTTGGCATCCCATGCATGTAGCCGGCTTTGCTTAATTTTCTCTTTCTACCTCGACCTACCCTCATCAACAATTTTAATTAAACATATCCTAAAGTTAATGAGGATGTAATAATAACATAGAAACTCAATTTATGGCTCACTTTTCCCATTACAACCAAAATTCTTGAGCTTTATTAACTCTAAAAATATATAGCTAAATTAAATCTATTACTGAATTTCAGCACAAGAACACGAAAGTCAGTCGTTGTTTAATTTTATTTTATCCCCTAATTAATTAATTAATATACACACAAGGAATGAAGGTGCATGCTTAATTTCTTCAATAAATATTTGGTTGATAGTGTCGGATACCGTGTATTTTATAGTAATTAGTTAGAGAAAGAAAGCCCCATCCACTGGGGAAAGAAAAGATAGAGATAGAATTGACCATTAGTAGTGGGTGGTCTGACACGGACGGAAAGAGAAACTACAAACAATTATTTTTTGTTGTGTTGTGTTGGGTCTAATCTATTTTCTATTTTCAAAGGAATTAATTTAAACAAACAAGTAATCAAATTAAAAAATAAGAATCCTATGATCTCAGGAAAGCCATTTAACCATTCATCAAAAAAAAAAAAAAAAAAAAAAAAAAGGAAAGCCATTTAACCACCACCACACTCATCACTCATTATGCATCAGCCAGCCCCCATAATTAAGAATTTTGCTACGTCCTCATTACCTAAATTATTTTTTATTTTTTTAAAATCGGATGTGGTAGCACTATAACTGAAGTGGGTGTCAAACGAACTCCCAACCTTTAAGTTGGGAGCATGAGTACTGACCATTCGGCCACAACTCATTTAACCAATACCTTAATTAATTAATTATGATCATTTCTTTCTTTATTATATATACAGTGGATGTTGGATAGTCTTCTTGATAAAGTAAACAAATTAAAAATGCATTGTTTAGTTAATTAAAAGGGTTTCTACTTTATCTTAATAAATAATTAAAAAATTTTGTTAAAAATGCATAGGAACTTTCCCCGCTGCCCTTAATTTGATTTGCGCCAATAGTTCTCCATTCTATTTCTTAGGACTTGGAGACAATCCGACAATATTAACCGCACACTTGCCCGTTTTAATAATATTAGTAAATATGATGTAATGAAGTTCCACATAAATAGAAAACCATTGGTTTACTTATCACTGGAATGTTCTATCTCATTACCTGCGAATCTTCCAAAGATCCGGCTGTTCCCTTTCAGTTTCATCAGGGGCTTCCTGGAAGTTTATCCAAACTATCCATCCCCCCTTTCTGGGTGTATTAATTTAATGCATTAATTACTAGCTAATAGAATTTTCTTATATATATATATATATATATATAAAATAACAAAGTAAAATTAAAAATCTCCAGTTATATAAATATACAAATATAGAGTCTAATATTTAATAAAAGATTCTGAATTAAAAAAAAAGAAGACAAGACAGATGATAGATGAAGGATTGGGCAGTCATGCCAACTTGTCATGAAAAATGCGAAACACTTACCGAGTACATTGCATCTTCTTGGTAATTATATCTCTGTAGATAAACAGGTTTGGCACTATTACTATTTAAATTATCTAGCCTATATATATATATATATATAGGCTAGATATATATTCATTCCAATTAACGATTAGCTATATTCTGGAAATTATTAGTGTACAAACATATGCTAGTGTGATTATTGGTGAAAAATCTTTTTGATGTATTTGAAAAGACATTTTTATTAATAAAAAATTTAATTAATATATTTGATGTGTTCATAATCCTTACTATTGCAATAAGGAAGTGACGGAGTTAATTATCAGCAGGCGTGCGCATCAAACATCAGCAACCGTTGGAGTTGGTGGCTTTTATAAATATATAAAACAACAAAATATTAATTAGTTGTACTACATTACATTATGGAGAGAGCAAATTAAATGTACAATACTTCTGTGCCTCAGGAGATCACAGGGTAGAGGTACTACGTGCGGTCAGGGAAGCATATATATATATATATATATATATATATATATTACAGATACAGGTGTTAACCCACTAGTTTAAATAATCAAACAAAAGAAATATGATTGGATTCGATATGCTATATATAAAAATCTAATTTAGATTACATTTCAGATCTCTGCTGGTTATATGCATGGTGGTGGTGGGAAGGTCTAAATTAATGAAGATATTTAAATAAAGATGCTTGACTTTGTGTTTGTATTCTTTTGAATTGTGGTGAATCTGAAAATAATGGAAGATCATTGGTTCGATCTATTAGGTTTAATTTGTTCAGTACCGTGCATGGACGATGGATGGTCCTCCAATTTTTTATTTTTTTTTGGGTCAAAACTTCGTCTTTACAGCTCGCTACAGGGACAGGGTTCTAGCTAATTACCACTATATACACAATCAATCGATTAATTAATTATAATATCATTATTATTTTCTTTCCTCCCACTTTTATTTATATATATATATATATATATATATATATATATATATTCTTTGACTAAAATAGTTGAATAACTCAAAAGGGAACCTGCATGCGATTCCCTAGCTAGCTAGTATATATGTATATTCTCTCACCTATTGGAATTAATGCATCTTTCAAATTGTTTGTGCATTATATATGCTGAATTAATTCAATTTGGTACGTGAAATCATGCACATCCATTAGTTAATAAATCTTTCCTCTTTTGGAAATAACGATGTGAATATATACCTTAAGCAAAAAGTTGGTGGATGCCCATAACTTGTGCATCAAACTGTATACAGAAGAAAAAATATTATAATTTAGTCTGAAATTAATTTCATAAATAATATTGAAAATTATTTATGTATTTATAAGATTTTGATACTCTTTTAATTAGCGTAGTATATGAAAACGCATGGAGCGTACCAAGAGATACATGCACTTAGTACGTGTATATATATATATTCTCACATGACCCTTAGATATTTAATTATGTTAATAAAAATTCTGAAACACCTCAACCATTATAAAAGATAAAAAAATAGGTATGATATATATATATATATATGACTATCCAATAAATAGCCTGAAAATTTGAAAGAAAGACCCATAATTAATAAGATCGTCAGCTTAAGGGCATGCCTGAAAGAGGACAGGAATATATATAACTTTGTATTGCTTTGGCAAGTGGTGGTAGGCATGGCATCATCATCATCATCATCATCATCATCAATTACAAACCTACGGCTGTAGCCGAGTATCTTTGAATTCTTCAAATCCCCTTACATTTAGAGAGACGTAAGCACCACAATCAATCCTTTGATTATTTTTTTTCCTCCTATTTTTGATTCTTTTCTAACACATACACACAAAAAAAAAAAAAAAAAAAAAAAATTATATAAGCATAACTTATGGTTGTTGTTTTCTACAGTTAAATTTTGAAAAAGAGAGAAAGGTCAAATGGAGACAATGATTTGCTTATATCTTTAGGTTCACCCATTTAAAGATTTTTGATTCGATGACCAAACTTTTTTTTTTCGCAATTATTGGTGGTCAGCAACTTGCTTCTTCAACTGCACCAACGCAACACTGTTCTTGTCTTTGATTCGATTAGTTGACGTTTTTAATAGGCGGAAACGAATATATCTGCTGATTAAGGAACAAATTGGAGATTAAAGCATCCTCAGTCACAGCATCGCATTCCAACAAATAAGTAAAATGGGTATCTATATAATTTAGTATCAGCTTCAACATTCAAAATTACCTATATACTTTCCCTCTAACTAATTATTTCACTAAACTAATATTTTAAAACAATAACATACGTAAAAGCATTTTAATATTTTAGATACATGTAGATAATATATATGTTAATTTTTTTTAGTTTTATTTACTATTATAAATGAATTTGAACTAATTTTCAAAGACATATTGTATACACATTACAAAACACAAATCATGATAGCATTCGTATACATATATATATATATATATATTATTACTTATTTCTACATTTTAAAATTCAAAATATCCAATAAAATAAACAGATTATTAAAAATAAATAAATAATACACATAAGAACAGTCAGCGTCCTACACTACACTAAATATTCAGTTTTTGGGCCTTATTCCGAGGTTAATGGGCTCAGGGAAACAATCACATTTGTCAATTCAATACTAGGCTTTTATGTTCGGATATAAATTACAGAACTATCGTAACCAGCTTCATTTTAAATGATAGTAGGCCCACAGTTGTATCAAAACCCTAATACCCTTAGTATGAGCATATAAGAGTTATTTACGGGGGAGTAAAAGTTTGATCTGTTGCGCATCCAATTAATTAAACCAAGGCCGGCCACCGGGCGCGAAGAAGTGTGTGTCTGGCAAAATGCAGATCTTCGTTAAAACCCTAACCGGAAAGACCATAACCCTAGAGGTTGAGTCTTCTGACACTATTGATAATGTCAAGTCTAAGATTCAAGACAAAGAAGGTTAAACCTTTTCTTTTCTTGTCTCAATAATTCATTACCGTTTTCCATGCTTCCTCTACTTTGAATTGTTGTTGAGTAAGCGGATTTTCTTTCTAACGTTCAGGTATTCCCCCGGACCAACAGCGGTTGATTTTCGCTGGAAAACAGCTGGAGGATGGCCGTACCCTGGCTGATTACAACATCCAAAAAGGTACCGAAATTTTCCCTTTGCTTTTCCATTTCTTTTGGGGGAGAGGGTGGGGAGGAGCGCGGCTGCCACGGTACCTTTGCCTATGATTTGCTTGAGTGTTTCTTATTGTTTTTACTCTTTGAAATTTGTTTAGAGTCAACTCTCCATTTGGTTCTGAGGCTTCGTGGTGGAATTATTGAGCCCTCGTTAATGGCTTTGGCTAGGAAGTACAATCAAGACAAGATGATTTGTCGCAAGTGAGTTTTAACCTACTCCATTTACGAACTTTTTTTTTTTAAATGGAATTTTGCTATTTTTCTCTGCTTTGTTTTATATATTTATTGAATTTTATCATCTTAAGAGTAATATCTGTGAGAAAATGTGATCGCTATGGTTGAGCTTCCTTAGCTGCCTCACTTGGCTTTGTGTTTGGATTTTTTGTACCTCTGTTGTTTTGACTTCAGCACCCTGTCTATGCTTTATTTAATTTTTTAAATTGTTCTAATTTTGCCTCAATGTTTCATACTGTGACTAAGATTTTAGTTTCTGATACCGAATTAGAGGCTAACCATTAATACTTGGCATGGCATTTGCTAATACTGAGCTTTTTTGGGAAGGACTGGAGTTGATTTCCTTGTGCATAAAACACTTACATAACTTTTATTTTGAGCATTTTTGTTATCACTATTGGCACTGAATAGGTTCACACCCCCACCACTCATATGTTGGGAGGGTTTATGTTTCTGGATCACAGATATGTATAATGGGTTTTTTTTTTTCCTTTTTTATCTTTTTGTTGTTGTTGTTGTTGACCCTGTGTTGCTATGTTCTAGATGTTATGCTAGATTGCATCCTCGTGCTGTTAATTGCCGTAAGAAGAAGTGTGGGCATAGCAACCAGGTATATATAGATGTTCATACTTTTCTTCTGTGGCTGAGTCTTACTATTAAATTTCAATATTGCCTCCGCACTACTAACATTTGAAGTTGAATTTACCAGTTGAGGCCGAAGAAGAAGATCAAGTAGATGAGCTGCTCTTCAGTCCATGCTGTGTTACATTTTATATCTCGTTACCGTAGTATTACCAAGTTAGGGTTTTCCTCATTTTCTGCTGAGATTTTAAAAAATAGTGGCTGTACTTGGGAGAAGTTTATATCTTGTTAGAGAACAAGGCACTCAACGTGATCTGGATTTAATTGATCAACTCTAAGGTGAAAAAAAGAAAAGTTTTGTAAATTTTTTGAAATCTTTTGGCACATGATTTAAATTGGATCACTCTGAATAGTTGAGTCAAAATTGTATATTTTCCTCTAAATTATCACTAACCAAGATAATGTCCGAGATGTGGGAATGTGAAAATATTAAGGGAATATCTGTCCGTTTCTCGTGCCTTCCAAAAGCAATCAATCCATTAAATCCATTTTGGGTGCTGAAGCTGTTTCCATTTTGAGGTTGGAAGAAAAAATAGTGGAATTAAAATGACAAAATTTGATTCCAGTGTTCAATAACAGATCGAGAACAACCAGTACAATTTTTATAATCGGGCCAAATTTCGGAATCATCAGAATGAGTTCCTGCAATTTTTTTCCTTTACAAGAGTCAAAATTTCCGTCATGTGGCAAACTGCAACACAGATGCAATCAAAAGCTAATTCAAAATCTACTACAAACAAAAGATAGTTGTAGTCCCATTACATCTCTTCCTTATCCAGAGGCTTGAATTGTAACACAGCTCAACCTTGCATCTTTGGAGGCCCAAGGATCAGCCCATCATATTCTGAAGGAAGTAACAGTCTTTGCCACACACATCCCGTCGAGATGAGTTCTTGCGGCTCAACAATCATTAGAGCATCATTCTGTTTTCTGAACATTCCAACAACACTTACAGTGTTGCCAGTCTTTATATACCTACATTAAAACACAAATATGCTTTAAAAGGTTTAATATAGCCAGAAATGAAGTGTTTGATTAACAATGTAATCTGCTGTATGTTACCCTTCTTCCAATCGCAATGGACGGGCTTCAGCTGAAAGGTTTCTCTCCCTTAGCCAGCTCTGCAAGTGAGAAGACAGAACTCTGCATTTTCTGGTTGTTTCAATTAGCCTACTTTCAATGACCAGGGGAAAGACTTTGCAGTTAGTGCCAGCATTCACAAGAGCCCTAATGCCAGATTTTCTATCAGTAATGTAGAACTCAGTAGAAAATCTCTGCATAAAGAAGCTTGAAGGCATTACTCTCAATTTAATCAGCTTTGAAATGCAACATCACGTAATTTTCAATATAATGAAGCTGTGCTCATACTTAAGCCAATCAGATGAGGAAGTAAAAGTATATTTTTGGCAGGGAAGATCAAGTAATGTAACATGTTGATGAAAGTTTGCAATTTCCAGTCACCACATGAAAATTATCTTGCATTTGTAATCCAAATGCCCCATAAATGAATGAAAGTTAATATCGCTAGGGGACAATAGATAGATTGTTTTCTCAACCTCAGTCCTTGCCTTTTGAACATTTGGTTTACTACCAGTAAATAGACATTCACTTCATCTAAAATTGAATTGAAGTTCTTATTTTTATTTTGAGTGTTCAAAGTTAAATGCTTATTTTACTGAAGAAACCCTAGTTTTCATACTATGCTTACACATGTGTAAAAATTAGTTTGCTTACAAAAGATAAATAGACAGGACAGGATTCTCTGCATGACAAAGTTCCTAGTTACTACTTCTATTCCTGAACCATGGTTTCAATATTTGTCTAATAATGTGTATATCAAGAAATATCCAATTTAAGTTTCCAATATCATGATATTTTAATAAAAGCATGGAATATAGAGAAAGTACATACATGAAGAATCAACATAATTGACTTGGAGAGAGGGAGAGGACCAAGTCAAGGCAGAAAACAGTTAAACTCACATTTGCAACAAAGATCACAAACACAAATTTTGACATTGATAGTAGAGATTAAATTGAACAAGAAATACCTCCGAGTATGCCAGTCTCCACTGGGAGCATGACTCTCTGCTGACATCTGCAGGCTTCAAACCTAGTTCTCCATGTTCATACAACAAGGTTGATGTATAGATACATTGGTTGACCTTCTCGTATGAAGATTCCAGGGAAACATTCCCGCAGGATACAACCTGAGATTATTGCAAAATAAAATTTTAGCAGTAGTCAAATTCTTTTATCGTGAAGAATACAGCATCACGGGTCATGGGAAAGAGAAGTTTGATTTTAAAATTAATTAGACTCGTTAAATAGTAAGGACAGTCATCAGAAATCTGTGCGGGTGGGTGAGGGTGAGGAACCCACTGCTTATTTTTGTTTCTGAAAATTCAATGCTAAATTGCTAACGAAACATATTGAATTACCCAAGAATCGGTAGCATCCAACTCTAATCACATTTTGGTTTGAAACAGAAGCTGCTTAAAGGAGGGGGGGAGTTGGAATGTAGTTATTAATTACACTTCCCAGACCAAAACCTAAAAGAGACAATAGCTTCGCAGGAACCATTGGATTTAGTAAATTCGCTTTCTAATTGGGATTAGAATAAGAAAGCGACCTTATATTCTTATTCGTATTGTAAAAGAGAAAAACATGTAAAGAGCGCAGGCGGCGGAAAGAATTAAAATTAAATAGTTGACATGTTGTAGAAATTTTTAAGAAAAACTTACATACCCCAGTAACCTTGACGAGTTGGCCGTGACGGGCGCGGGTGAGGTCAGAATCGGGAAAATGGTGGAGGTAGAATAGGAGGGCGCCGTTGTTGGAATACTGGCGAGAGTTCCAGAGTAGAAATGCGGCGACGAGGGCAAAGAGACATAGAAGAAGAAGAAGAAAGAGGAAGTTGCGAACGACAATGAGGAGGAAAAGGGAGAAGCCGAGTCCAAATAAGAACAATATCAAGAGCACGTATATGGCAAGTGATGGTGTGGGTTTGCAGCAATGGTGATTTTCTTGTTGTTTGGCAAGTCCTAAATTAGAGAGATTGTTCATCCCTCCCCACCTTCACTTTCCTCTTGAGGGTAACCCAAACCAAAATGAATGTGCCCTGATATCCAGAGAATTTAGGATTTGAAAGGGGTTTTCCTTTTCGAGGAAAAGGGCCGTTGGCTAATTTGGACTGGATTCAAAAAAAGTTTTACTGTTGTACAATTTTATTTTTTTTTTTTTATTTTTTTAATTTGACCAGACCAAATAAAATTTGGGTTCCACTATTTGATAAAACCGTTTTTTAGTCCATTGTAGACGTGATTGAATAAACCCTTTCTTCGCACTTTGAATAAAAACCCCTATTTTCGTCTAATCATTTAAATACTTTTTAGGTGCATTTCTTGGGAACTTTAGGGTATGTTTTCAGGGCAGTTGATTTCTCAGTGAAAGAATTGTTCCTAACATTAGTATTAATTATTGTTCCTCCAAAATAAGCAGAGAGCTTCACGCTTCCAGTTTCTGTTCCAAACAAAAAGCTTGTTGAGGAAAATAATACTAAAATGTTATTATTAATGTTTAATAAGAAAATAGGTTCATTGGATCGAGAATGAATAAAATAATGTACAACAGCTAAAAAAGGAGGCTTCTTCTTTTTCTTGTCCCATCACATAATTACACCACTACAAACCCTTCTATCTTTCTTATAATCAAGCAGCAGCAGCAGCAGCAGCAGCAGCAGAGCATCATCACTCAAAATCTGCTCCTCCAATTTTTGAAACCATAAAATGACTGTCCCCAGGAGCTCAGCAGAGCTGTTGTTGACCCATTAAAATGGTTTTTTCTTTCTTTGTCCTGTAAATCGGATGATGATTATCCACTGGGTTTTATTTTTTAAGACCAGAAATCCCACCACTGGTAGCTACTAGTTGGGTGGTCAAGCTGGAGAGCATCAGAAGAATGGAGGGTTCCCCATTCTTCAGGTGATGTCAATGAACTTTCAGTTGTTTCCACAAAGTTCATGAGCTCCGCCGGATCGTCGTCTTCCAACCCAAAGTACTCTGTCTTGATGCCGCTATCATCATCGTCCGAAAGCACGCTGTATTCCAAAGAAATCCCACCTGGGTTCAACTCAATTTCACTCTTATTATTATTATTATTATTATTATTATTATTATTATTATTATTATTTTCTTCATTGTTATCTGAAACTGAAACCTGATGCCTGCTGACTCCAGAAACTTGTTGATCTTCCTTATTATTCTGAGACTTTTCTATTAGGTCCTTCAGTTTCTGCAACTATACACACATAGGTCGACCAGAAATAAATAATAATACATAAAGTAAATAAAAAAAAAAAAAAAAAAAAAAGAAATTAAAAGAAGGGGGAGGTACCTGTGCAAGTAAGGATTGTTTCTCGTAGTTGAGAGTTTGAAACTGGGAAGCGAGGATGTTGTAATTTGACCTGAGAAGGGAGTAGTCTTTTTCGAGTTGCTTTGATTTCCATCGAGCTCTCTTGTTCTGAAACCAAATGGCAACCTGACGAGGCTGTAACCCGAGTTCCCTAGCCAGCTGTAGCTTTTTTCTGGGTTCAAGTTTAGTTTCGGACTGGAATATAGTTTCCAAAGACCTGATTTGTTCATCGTTGAACCTTTTCTTCATCTTCATCATCATCATCATCTTGCTCTTCTTTTTCTTTTGTGGAAGCAGAGCAGCAAGGTTTAAGGTGGTAGTAGTACCTCCTTCCCCTATACATTCTCCAGTTGCCGCCGAAGATGATGAAGAATCATATTCCACCATCCTCCTCCTCCGCGATACCGATTATATATATATATATATATATATATATTGAAACTCAATTTTTTTTTTTTCTTGTAAAAATTGGGAATTATTAAATCCAGTCGCTCTGTATATACCTATAGTTGGGAATTGGAACTGGAAAAGATAGAAGATAGAAGATAGAAGATAGAAGATAGAAGATAGAAGAGGGGTTTCTAAATTCCCACTTGGTGTTTGCCTTTTATATCCATCCGATCCCAAGCCTCCTTTTGGTTTTTATTTTTCCACTCACGAAAACCAAATAATAATAATAATAATAATTAATTAGAGGGTTTTGATATTCACAATTACGACCTTGCATTGTTGAAGCGTCATTTTCCCTCCTCAAAAAAGAAAATATAAAAAGGCGTTGTCATTTACTGCAATATTGAATTAAGGTGTGACACATATTAATTTGCTGATAAACTTAAAAATCACGACAAACAAAATATTATCTATTATTGATTCCATTTCCTACGGAAGAAAATTACCAAAAAGCGTTCAACTCTCCTTTTTCTTTTCCCCTTTATTATTCCCCTAATGTTAACAGAAAAAAATAGATGATTGTTCATTACACAAATTTTGTGCAATAAACTCATCATATACCTATAATATTGTAACCATATTAATTAATGTGTTAAAAGAAGAAAAATGAGTATACTGTACTTTTTTTTTTTTTAAAAATTTTATAAAAATATATATATATATATATGTAGGGTCTTCTTAAATTTGTCCTTTTCGAACCCATAGATTATGGGCTACGTGAATCACGTTCTTCGTCGTCTACTTCTTTGGATGAATATAATTTTTTATTTTCCGATTTAATATCTTTATACTTATACTTCATATGTATATATATAAATATTCCTAATTTAATTGTATATGTATATTCTCGTGAAATTTGTTATCTTAATAAAACTTTATTTTATGTATATATATTTTTAAAATCCTTTGTTTTCTCTTTTAATTTAAAGAGAAAATAATAATAATGGAAAAAAAATTGGAAGTGCGCAATGACGTGGTCTACTTGAGTTCCTCTAATAAAATAATCTTAGTTTTGGTATCTAAAATATAAATACTATTATTAGTATTATTTTTTTTATTTCTGGGGGTATAGTTTAATAATAGAAACCTTTTTTATATATTTTTTAAAGGAAAATTCAAAACTAAAAGGCCCCACAAGGAAATGAGGTAGCGAATACGACAAAACTTGTGCGAAATTTGTAGCCCTGCGGCCCAATAAGAGGATGCCAGTTATAAGAAAAAGTCAAAAGAGTTTTGAATCAGGTGACAAAGGGTATGGGCTCCACAGATAAAGGTGACGTGGAGGGAAACATGTGGCTGATGGTGAAGAGGATGTCGCATCCAAACGGATACGTGTCGACCCAGATGGGTAAGGGAAGTAAAGGATGATTTACAAGTCTTTTACAACTCTAAACCTAGAGGGTTGATGGGGGGTAAGCTTTTATTTTATTTTCGCAGTTTGTATTTTCTGATGGTTTTTCTGTGTATTGTTTGGTTTTATTTAGTTGAATGAAAATCTCGTTTACTAAAAAAAAAAAAAAAAAAAAAAAAAAAGTCTTTTATAATATAAAACAAGTGTTTTAAAAATCCACGTTTACAATCTATCCTTATAAAATGATGTTTGTACGTACCAGGTGGCCCTCCTCCCCTTCAGTTTTTAATATTTCTATCCTTACTATTTACCAACACCTAAAAAAACTGAATAAAGAAATAAATATTATAAACTGAATAAACTCATGCGTGATCTCCCAAAAGGGAATAAAATATAAAGCATGTGATTGGGGGGCTCATTACTGATTATAAAGAAATCAGGTATCCAATATTACCATTATCATTTTGGGTTCTGTTCTGAACCTGTATTTGTAGATAATTACATGTACACAGTAGCAGTATTACGTTGGCATCATCACCACCACACGAAGCAAACACACACACACATATATATATATATTGCCTGACGAATCAAACACATCCACCCAGACTCAACAAAGCCGGCCAAGGTTGGTACACAAACTAGCTAATTCCATACCACCGGGGGTTTGTCTGAGCTAATCAATCAATTAGTAAATGCAATCCTGATCATTAATTATCAAGTTAAATGTACGGTACTCCAAGTGCCACAGCCTGGAATTTATAGCCATGCTTTTACCATCCAGCCCTCTCTCTCTCCCTACTATAATATTACTTTTTTTTTTAAAAAAAAAAAACTTATCGTTATATAGGACTATAAATATTTTTAATTAAAAGTATTAAATTTACTTAATAAAAAATAGTCTTTTTTCTATATATATATATATATATATATATGTAAAAGGTTATTTATTGAAGGATTATTAGTATGTATTGCCCAAAGTTGATGACCAACTTCAGAGAGGGATACTTCCTTAAATGACCTTGAGTTTGTCATTCCATCATCTTTAATCAATCATTAGTTTTGACCGTTGTCTCACGTCTAAATTTTATTGAGAATGAAACCAATATAAATGTTTTCTGAATAACAAAATAATACTCAATTTATATATTCGTAAGTGCGAGTATAAGGTCTTCTTGGATGGATTAGTCCGAACTTGAAAGGTCCGAGATACCATATAAAAAACAAAAATAATACTCAATTTTTGTGTAATATAAATATAATTTTTTGTATATATATATGGTAACAATTGATTATTAATTTTTTTTAAAAAATCTGTTTAGATAAACCCTCATTATTCCTTATATTGTTTAAAAATAGATTATTATTTTTTCATGGTGGAAGATATTATTAACTGGGTTGGCTTCAGAGTTATATGAAAAAAATAGAGTCGGTTTTGGACACCGGTGAGTCTATAAAATGGTAGAGTTGGTCAAGTGAGTGCTGGCTGGCCGAGTGGTCAGCACCCACACTCCCTTTGACACCCATTCCCAGCCTATCTTTGTCAATCCCAAGAATTACCGTCGTTGATTCGGAGTGTAGATTATTTGGGTAACCCGGAAAAAAAAAAAAAAAAATGGTAGAGTGGATTAATTTGAATAATTTTAGTATTTCTGTCCAAAACCGGTTAGTTGTACTATCTAGGTATATATATAGGTAGCTATGGGGAAGAAAAAAAAGACATTCAAGAATTAAGAGAGAGGGAGGGGGAGGGAAAAACGAGCATTTCCGAATCGGTATAAAGATGGAGTGAGATAAAAAAAAA